>CM073571.1:195860041-196468791 GCA_037074715.1 Magnolia kwangsiensis | reverse complement strand
CTCCCCAAATGTTGAATGAAATTTGCAGAGACCAAATGTACTTCCATCCCACTTAATTCCATCTAATAGAAATCTAGTCTATGTATACCCTGCTCCCACTCATTTTAGGACATATGATCTACAAAATGAGACAAATCCAAAACCGAGTGGACTGCACTACAGGATATGGTGGGGATGGAACATTGTGTTAGTGAGCATGTGCGGGTTTAGCCTTGGTTGTGGCTATGGGTATGAGTATTAGTGTACTCGCATGGGTACGCATGGATACTCATAAAATTTTATTTTGTGCAATAGTATATTTGTACTTGCACCATTTTGTTTTGAAACAAATAAACCCTCGATTGGCTGGTAGCATAAACAAAACTTCTTTAAGACATTATTTTGAAGTCTATATAAAGATTTCTCTTTCATTTTGTAAATCATAAAACAATTTATTTTTACTTTTATTTAAAAAACTTATTATTCAATTTGTTTTGAATAAGTTATCACTATTAAATTTGTTGTTGAGTTAGCTTAACACTTTCAAATTAAATTACAAATGATTCAAGCCTGCGTATGTAGGTGCATTATTGGAACTAGATCATACTTGCATTCGGGAAGTCAATTGCTTTGAAAACCTATTACACTAGGGCGCTATTCAAGAAAAAAAAATTTGATTTCAAGCAAAATATTTTACGTCTGGCCTTGAATCAATTTTTTATGTTTTTTTTTTAAATATATTTTTTAATTTCCTATTTTTATAGTTTATTTACTCCTAGTAATTTAACCAGAGCTCTGCAAAGGCATACCAAAACTTTGTTCATTTGATTACTATACCTAGAAACATAAAATTTTGGAAGGCGTTTGGCGCAAAGTATTAGATGGGATTAGGTGGTATAAAATTGCATTTAGTTTCGTGCAATTTCATCCAGCTTCCGGAGACAATTGAAAAGGTTGGGATTAGGTGAAATGAAATTGCATTTAATCCCATCGAATTGCATTTGGTCCCATGTATGAATTTTATGGATTTTGAAATCCACTACATATGTGGGCCTCACATTGATGCATGCGTTTATCCATGCCGTCCATTTATACATGTTGTTTACACCCAACATTTTAATTATATACATGTACAAATGAATGACATCCATTATGATTTTGGTCCATTGATCACAATTTCATGGTCTACCAAACATGATTTTGCTTAATCCCATGTTTTCAATTTTATTCCAAACATGAGATTGGAGGCTTACAATACCATAGAATTTATTTATTTTTATTTTTATTTACACACACACACACACACCCTATACACTCACACTAGTGGAATTTCAACACCTATGGGTACTCAAACCCTTGACCGGGTGTCGGCACTCCAAAGAGTCTACCACCCGAGCAAGAGTAAGGACCCTACAGTACCATGGTATTTTTGGCATGCAATTGTTGTGCAATAATGATATTAATCCCATCTAATACAATTCAAAACCATTCAATTCGCCATACCAAACATGCCCTAGGGGTGAATGTTGGCCCATGGAATTTTAAATTAAGATGACCGGGTTATGCCGTGCATATCAGGTGGCACACCATATGAACAGATAGGATTCCATGTGATTCCACGTAAACATCACGGGTGGGCCAAACACAGCTCCAATGCATGTGGAAAGATTCGAACATTGATTTGAATGAAAACACAGTGGATGGATGATGCCTGATAAATCTATCAGATCAGGCGATTCTCGCTCTTGTATCTACTGCGTCGAGAATACAAAGCAGCGGTATGAATTAACAATCACAAAACGGGATGAATAGACTCATCCAATCTGGAAAACATACCGGATGTAATCCATCCATAGCGCAGTTCACCGTATCAACGGTCTAGATCATTGGAAAACGGCCCCATTTGCACCAAATAGATGCAACACAACCTTCCTTCGAGATAATGACCACTGTAGGCAAAACCTTTTATCCAGCGGTTTTTGTCGAAGAATACAAACTTAAGTTACCAACTTAGACTAGCACGTGCGGACAGCAACTTTGAGGACGAAACTACCCCTCCTTTCACTGCGAAGACGAGAGCGGACGCTCCTCCAACTGAGAGTTGTACGAACGGCTTAGGAGAGATCAAAGTTACGTGGCCCCACAGCTATGTATTTATCATATCCACAACGTTCATCCATATTTCAAAATCATTTCGGAGCATTATCCAAAAAAGAAAAAATCATATCCATAAATCAATGGACCACACCACAAAGAGCAGCCGGGAAATTGATTTTCACCGTTAAAAATTTTGTAAGGCCCATCATAACATTTATTTTCCATCCAATCTATTCATAAGGTCACAAAGGCCTGGATGAAGAGGAAAAACAAATTCCATGATGATCCAAAACTTCTGTAACCCCTAAAAGGGTTTCAATGGTAGACATTCAATTCCCCATTACCTTTTAATGTGTGGTCCACTTGATAGCTAGATCTGTCTTATTTTTCATCTCAAGCCTTAATACGAGTTCATCGAACAGATGGACGGTTTGGATATAACATATACCTCATAATGGGACTCACAAAAATCATTAAAGATTACAACAGGGAAAATGGGAAAAAAAAAATGAAAAAGTAGACAGCGAGTTGGGGTCGACCGGCCTATGGCTATGGATTATAACTATAGCCATAACTATAATTCTATGCATTTTTTTTTATTTTTTTTTATTTTTTACATGGAGAACTTTATTGTACCTACATTTTTCTTTAATACATGTTTATATAAATATGTGTGTGTGTGTGTGTATTTATTCATTTTTTCTCCTTTTTTTTTCATTTCTTTCTTTTTTCATCTAACAAGAATATCTTCTAAACTAAAATTAGTTACTTGACGTACCACATATGATTTTGGGGTAGGAGAAGCTATTTTAGCCAACCAACCTAGTTATTTTTCAAGATTCCATCAGGTCGATGGTCGAAAATACATTTCATTCACTTCACGATCAATTTCAATCACTTCATGGTCAAACTAAAAATTGAGCGAGGCAAATATGAAATTGAGTGAGTAAATTGAAAATTGAGCAGGACAAGGTATGAATTAAGTGAGGGACGCTAGAAATTGAGCGAGGTAACATAGGAGTTCAGCGAGGGAATCTAGAAATTGAGCGAGGCAACTTAGGATTTGAGCGAGGAAAGCTAGAAATTGAGCAAGGGAACCTAGAAATTGAGCGAGGTTTAGGCTACGTTGAAATTGAGCGAAGGAGCCTCGCTCAAATCCTAACTTGCCTCGCTGAATTTATACGTTGCATCGCTCAATTGCTAGGTTGCCTCGCTCAATTTATAGGTTCCTTCGCTCAATTTATATATTGCCTCACTGGATTTCTAGCTTCCCTTGCACAATTCGTAGGCTGTCTCGCTCAATTCATATATTTTTTCAGATCATTTTATGGTATGAGACCAAAATTAGATATATCCAGTTCTCAAGTGTACCACATTATAGGAAATAATGTTGAATGAGCGTCAACCATTAGAAACCTTTAGGGGGCCCACTGTGATGTTTGTGAGAAATCCTCCTCGTCTAAGTTCATTCATAGGGTCAAAAAGACCTGGATGAAGAGGGAAAAAAAAATTCATAATGATCCAAAACTTCTGTAACCCCTAAAAGGGTTTCAATGGTAGACGTTCAATTTCCCATTGCCTTTTACAGTGTGGTCCACTTGATAGTTAGATCTATCTTATTTTTCGTCTCAAGCCTTAATATGAGCTCGCAAAATATATGGACAATTTGGATATAACACATACATCATGATGGGACCCATAAAAGTAACATAGCAAAAAAAATAAATAAATTTCAGTTTGCCCAGCTCAATTTCTAGTTTGCCCCGCTCAATTTCTAGTTTACCCGCTCAATTTTCAGTTTGCCCCGCTCAATTTCCAGTTTGTCCCGCTCAATTTCTAGTTTGCCCCGCTCAATTTCGAGTTTACCCCACTCAATTGAGCGGGGCAAACTAGAAATTGAGCGGGGCAAACTGAAATTTTTTTTCTTTTGTGGGTCCCATCATGATGTATGTGTTATATCCAAACCGTCCATATATGAGCGGGGCAAACTGAAAATTAAGCGGGGCAAACTAGAAATTGAATAGGGCAAACTAAAAATTTGGTTATATGTTTTGGTTTAGGTTTAGGTTAAGGTTTAGGTTTAGGTTTAGGTTATAGGTTGTAGGTTATAGGGTAAAGCTTTAGGGAATTAAGAATAGGTTAAGGTTTAGGTTTAGGGAATCGGGTTCAGGTTTGAGATCGGGTTTAGTTTGGGTTTTCAAGTTTAGGTTTAGGTTAAGGAGTTGAGATTAGGATTAGGTGTAGGTTTAGGTTTAAGGATTTGAGAATACATTTAGGCTTTAGGTTTAGGCTTAAATTTTAGGTTTAGGTTAAGGTTATAGGTTTAGGTTAGGTTTAGGTGTAGGTTATAGGTAATAGCTTTAGGGAATTGAGAATAGGTTAAAGTTTAGGTTTAGGAAATCAGGTTCAAGTTCGGGATCGGGTTTAGGTTTAGGTTTTCAAGTTTAGGTTTAGGTTTAGGTTTAGATTATAGGTTTTGAGATTTGAGAATAGTTTTAGGTTATAAGTATAGTTTTAGGTTATAAGTATAGGTTTAGGTTAGGTTATAGGTTAAGGTTTAGGGATTTGAGTTTAGGTTACGGAGTTGAGATTAGGATTAGGTGTAGGTTTAAGTTTAAGGATTTGAGAATACATTTAGGTTTTAGGTTTAGGTTTAGGTTAAGGTTATAGGTTTAGGTTAGGTTTAGGTGTAGGTAATAGGTAATAGGTTATAGGTTATAGCTGTATCCTAAAACCTAAACTTAAACCTTATCCTAAACCTATAACCTATAACCTAAACCAAAACCAAAACCTATAACCTAAACGTAAACCCATTATTAAATCCCAAAACCTATAACCTAAACCTAACCTTAACCTAAACCTAAACCTATAACCTATAACCTTAACCAAAACCTATAACCTAAACCCGAACCCATTCTCAAATCCCAACACCTATAACCTAAACCTAAACCTATAACCTATAACCTAAACCAAAACCAAAACCTATAACCTAAACCCGAACTCATTCTCAAATCCCAAAACCTATAACCTAAACCAAAACTAAAACCTATAACTTAAACCCGAACCCATTCTCAAATCCCAAAACCTATAACCTAAACCTAAACCTAAACCTTATCCTAAACCTATAACCTATAACCTAAACCAAAACCAAAACCTATAACTTAAACCCGAACCCATTATCAAATCCCAAAACCTATAACCTAAACCTAACCTTAACTTAAATTTAAACCTATAACCTATAATCTTAACCAAAATCTATAACCTAAACCAATACTAAAACCTATAACCTAAACCCGAACCCATTCTCAAATCCTAAAACCTATAACCTATAACTTAAACCAAAACCAAAACCTAAACCTATAAGCTAAACCTGAACTCATTCTCAAATCCCAAAACCTATAACCTATCCTTAAACCTTAACCTATAACTTAACCTAAAACTATTCCCAAATCCTAAAACCTATAACCTAAACTTAACTTTTCTCTAAACCTATAACTTAAACTCAATTCTCTAAAGCGAAACATACACCTAATCCTAATCTCAACTCCCTAACCTAAACTTAAACATAAACTTAAAAACTCAAACCTAAACCTAAACCTTATCCTGAAAAGGGAGATGAAAATTAAATAGTGAAAAGGGAGAGGAAAAGTGGACAACAGTGAAAATGAGGAGTATTTTCATCCTGAAATTGGGTCTCCGCATGTGGAGGTCTAAGTTGCAAAAGTAAGTTTGTATTCTTTCATAAAAACAGCTGGATAAAAGGTGAGCAAACTAGATTTTGACAGTGGGGTCAATTTCATGTTTGCCCCGCTCAATTTCTAGTTTGCCACGCTCAATTTTCAATTTGCCCCTCTCAATTTCTAGTTTGCCCCGCTTAATTTCCAGTTTGCCCCGCTCATATATGGACGGTTTGGATATAACACATACATCATGATGGGACTCACAAAAGCAACATAGCAAAAAAAAAAAATTTCATTTTACCCCGCTCAATTTCTAGTTTGCCCCACTTAATTTCTAGTTTGCCCCGCTCAAACTGGAAATTGAGTGGGGCAAACTGAAAATTGAGCGGGGCAAACTGATTTTTATTTTTATTTTTGCTTTTGTGGGTCCCATCATGATGTATGTGTTATATCCAAACTGTTCATATATTTTACGAGCTCATATTAAGGCTTGAGATGAAAAATAAGATAGATCTAACTATCAAGTGGACCACACTGTAAAAGGCAGTGGGGAATTGAACGTCTACCATTGAAACCCTTTTAGGGCTAAATGTATTCTGAAATCCCTAAACCTAAACCTTAACTTATTCTCAATTCCCTAAACCTTAACCTATAATCTAACCTTAATCTTAACCTAAATGTATTCTCAAATTCCTAAACCTAAACCTACACCTAATCCTAATATCAACTCCTTAACCTAAACCTAAACTTGAAAATCCAAACCTAAACCCGGTCTCGAACTCGATTTCCTAAACCTAAACCTTAACCTATTCTCAGTTCCCTAAACCTTGACATATAACCGACACTTATAACCTAAACCTAAAACCTAAATGTATTCTCAAATCCCTAAACCTAAACCTACACCTAATCCTAATATCAACTCCTTAACCTAAACCCAAACTTAAAAACCCAAACCTAAACCCAGTCCCGAACTCGATTTCCTAAACCTGAACCTTAACCTATTCTCAGTTCCCTAAACCTTAACATATAACCGACACTTATAACCTAAACCTAAAACCTAAATGTATTCTCAAATCCTTAAACTTAAACTTACACCTAATCCTAATATCAACTCCTTAACCTAAACCTAAATCCGGTTGATGAGGGTTAAATATTACATATCAGACTTCGATTATTGCTTAATTTTACGTATATGATAATGCTTAATGGAGTATTTTAATTGTATTTTTGTTACAGGATGAAATCAGGAGCGTTGATTGAAAAAATGTATTAAAAGCATTGATTTGATGCTCCGAAGTCATCAAAGCAAGGGACGGACTCCAGAGGACCAAGATCGACAGATTTATATGCCAGGGACCCGAGGAAATCAAGTCGTTCACGTTAAAAAGGCCCGAAAATGGTCCAAAATGCAAGATCACAGGGTTCCCACCATCTAATCGGTTCGAAACTTTATACATGAGATAAGGGCCATAAATTAACCGTACGTTTTAAATTTCAGCCCTTGGATCACTATGAAAGTGTCCCAACTGACTGATCAGCCCATAAACCGTTGATTCTGGGCCCACCTGATATCTGGAACAGCCTCAACTTTAGCATGGACGGTTTAAATATGAATATGAAGTGAATGGATGGATTGGATTTCTGAAAATCATCACACTAAGCCCTGTACATGCAGTGTGTATACACAGTACAAAAATCATCCGAGCCACACCATATTGGTCAAAGCGCTGACGTCTTCCAACCCGCCCGCGCCAGTGGCTCTTTCCAAAACGGCTATTGCCGTTTTCATTTCACGCCAATGGACGGCCTGCGTCCGTTTTGCGGTCGACTGTGGGCCCCACACATGCTCCGTCCGGCCAATCCGTACCGTTCATCTTTTAGACGGGCTCGAGAGCTTCAAAATTATGTTGTCACTTTTCACCCATGCATGCACACGTGTGAGATACAGAGGCCACAAAAGGGCTGCCCTGTAACGTTCAAAACTGATCCTTTTGTGATTTTTTTCTCTGGGCCACGTTAATGGACGTTCAAAACCACCCATTTTTTACTGAAATTTCGTTCTGAATCCAATGGATAGGGTGAATTTTCCAGAAAATGCTTCTGTGGGTCCCACCGATCACAACAGCGAAATGGTGCGAAAGGTTTCGCACATCCGCGAAAACTGACTTTTCTAGGCGGTTTTGGCTCACCATCTTTGATCATATGACAGATCTGAACCGTCTATCATGTAGAGGACCCAAGAAAGTCCTAAGGGACGGTGTTTCTTTGAAATTTGAGCAAGAAAAGTGACGTGTTTCGAGGCACTGAACTTAGCTGTGAAAAAGTTTTAGTTGGGCATGCATAGCTTTCCAAATCCGATTCAAATCTGATTTTCACCACTCCAGCAGCTATATAAGGAGGTTTTAGACGTGGGGAGCATTCATTCAGAGCTTGAGGAGCCAGAGCCGGGCCAGATCCAAGGTGAAGAAAGAGAAGAGAGAGAGAAGAAGGAAGAAGAGAGATAAGGGAGATGTTTATAATGTGTTTATTTTGTATTTCATTTTTCCTAATTAATTTTATGGATTGCTAGACTTCTCAACTAGGGCTGAGATGAAGCCCCTAATTTGAATAACTCTTGTTTACTGTTGAATTTATTTTAATTTGATTGAATTGTTTCTTTTTCTAGTGTGCTTTCTTGAGATTTCCGTACTTCTCCATTCTATGAGCTCGACCGTAGTCTAGATATGAATGTTGTTTGGAATATTATTCTAGGTGCTTGTGTCTGACCATGAACAAGTTTCCTATAGAGGAAGAAACAGGATTTACATCTCTCCATGCCTGACCATGGATGGAAAGATGTGATCCATATGCTTTAAAGGATTATACATTTTGTGTGCCCGACCAAGGACATAGGGTGTGCTTTGTTTATTAAATTTATATCAATCTAAATTAGGGTGAATCAACAGGTAAAACAAGGGTTACGATAATTAGGGGTGGATTCGAAAGTCCTAGTATTTTCCTTGATTGGATCTTCCTCATTATTGCTCGTGATTATTTTTCATAGATTTATGCTAGTTTACTTAATAGTTTGTTAAACCATTCATTGGATTAGTTAAGAAGAATCGTAACATTCAAATTGTGACAACCAGTCATCGTGGGAACGATCTCGTAATACGTACCATATTTACATCTGATTCGTATACTTGCGAGTTAAAATCATTTAAATTAGATTGGTTGAAATTAAAACATCAAGTTTTTGGCGCCGTTGCCGGGGACTGTTTCAGTCCAAATTGGATTTAGGATTCTCTCTTATCATAATTCATAGCCTTAGGATTTTACTAACTATAGGTTAAAATTTTTATTTTGTTTTATTTTAGAAACTAACATATTTCCTCTTTTGTATGGTCTCGATTTGAACTTCTATTTTGGTAATCCCTTTCTATAATTCTCTATTTTTTCTAATTTCTATTTTTTTAGAAATTTTATAATTCTAGGCTTTCTTCTTAGAAATTTTCTAAGTTCTAATTTTAGATTTAGATTCTTCTTTCAATTAACTTTCTATTTTCTAGTTTTAGAAATTTTTTCGTTTTTAGAAACTAACCGTTGCTTAAGATTTTTTTTTTTTCTAGCATTATTTTAAGAAATTGCATTTGTTTTTATTTTTTTACAGGAATTGAAGAAGGAAGCTGTCAAATAAGATTGTCTTCAAAAGGAGAAGCTACCAAATCTTCAGAGATCCATCATCTCCTTTTTCGGGTTCTTTCTTCCAATTCTTGTGTACATAGATTTCTCTTGTTTTTAGGAATTCATAATTTTTAGTTCTAGTCTTATTTCTCTTAGGTTGCATATTAGTTTAGTTTAGTTTTCTTTCCTACATTTCAGTTATTCAGTTTATGCTAGGGCGTAGATCTTTGAACATAGAACTAGCACCTTTTGATCCTGAAATAGAAAGAACCTTTCGTAAAAGATCTAGAAACATCCTATTCGAAATGACGAACGAGAATGTAATTAAAGCGCTTAGAGATTATTCAGCTCCTGTCCAATTTAATGCGCCTTCATGCATAGTGTTGCCAGCCACCACAGCAGCACACTTTGAACTTAAACCAGGGGTCATACACTTGTTACCATCTTTCTATGGTTTAGACAAAGAGGACGCATATCATCATGTAAAAGAATTTCTAGACATTTGCTCGACCTTTAGGTTTCAAAACTTCTCAGATGATTCGATCCGTTTGCGCCTTTTTCCTTTTTCTTTGAAGGATAAGGCAAAAGCATGGTTGAATTCTCTAGGAATTGGGACAATAACTACATGGGATCAACTGTCTAAGAAGTTCTTGAACAAATTCTTCCCTGTTCACAAAACAAATGCTCTCCGTGGAGAAATCACTAATTTCACGCAAAAAGAAGGAGAGCACTTTCATGATGTTGGGAAAGATGGAAGGACTTGCTCCTTAAATGTCCACACCATGGCTTTGAGAAGTGGCAACAAGTTCAATACTTCTATGACGGTTTGACACCTCAAAACCGTCGCATGGTTGATGCCACCAGTGGAGGGTCATTCATGACCAAAAGTGATGTCGAAGCGTGGAATTTCTTTGAAACCTTGTGTGAAAATTCCCAACAATGGGACTACTCAAATAGAGGTGAAAGAAATCCCCAATTGCCAAAGAAATGTGGTATATATGAGATAGGAGTCATGCCAGATATTTATACCATACTTGATAGCCTGACACAGAAAGTTGATGCTCTGATGTTGAATAATGGACTTCCACAAACAACTCAAATCGAGTCATGTGCCATATGTTCTAGTCTTGGCCATCCTACGCAGTCGTGTCCATCTAGTGCAGCATTTTCTGAATTTCTCTCTGAACAAATACATGCTATGAACACATTTCGGAGACCTGGGAATGATCCTTACTCAAATACCTACAACCCAGGGTAGGCTAGACATCCAAATCTTTCTTGGACAAAAGGACCACAACAAGGAGGACCATCTGAAAATCCTACTATGCAACCTTACCCACAAGTTGGTAGTTAACAACCTCAACAGTTTCCGCAATATCAACAAGCTCCTGCACAATCTAGGAAACCATCTCTTGAGGATACACTCAATCTTTTTATGCAAAGTTCTCTTCAATTTCAAAAAGACACCCAACAAACTTTACTAGCTAACCAGCAAAGCGTACATGCGAATGCGCAATCTATTGCCAAGCTGAAAGTTCAATTGGGTCAACTTGCTGCCACATTGAGTGAGAGAGAGAAGGGGAGGTTCCCTAGCCAACCTGTGGCAAATCCAAAAGGACAGTTTGAGATTGGCTCTAATTCAAACCAAGAACAATATCATGAGCAAGTCAAATCTATCATTACCCTTAGGTTCAGTAAACAGATCGAGAACAAAGTAGAAATGCCTAGGCAAGAATCAAATTCCAAACTGAAAGAGCAAAATGAAGCGGAGAGACATACTATTGCATCTAGAGTCCAAAAGCACTCCGACCCTCCAGAAACCACTCCTGTGCCATCCTATGTGCCTAAAGCACCTTTTCCTCAACGTCTGGCACCAGTTAAGAAAGGAAACAACTTTAATGAGATATTGGAGATGTTTAAGCAAGTACAAATTAACATTCCATTGCTTAATGCTATCAAGCAAATCCCTGCTTACGCTAAGTTTCTTAAAGATTTATGCACTCAGAAGCGTAAGATGCATGTTCATAAGAAGGTCTTCCTTGCAGAGCAACTCATCTCTATGATTCAACACAACACCCCTCCTAAATTTAGGGATCCAGGAGCTCCTAACATTTCTTGCATCATAGGAGATCATAAGGTTGAGAAGGCATTGCTCGATTTAGGGGCGAGCGTTAATTTGTTGCCATATTCTTTATATGAGCAGCTAAGACTTGGTGAACTGAAACCCACTAAAATAACAATACAACTAGCTGATAGATCTGTCAAGGTGCCCCGTGGTGTTATTGAGGATGTGTTAATCCAAGTTGAAAAGTTTTATTTTCCAGTGAATTTCATCGTCCTAGATACTCAGCCTGTCCAGAATCCTACTAGTCAAATCCCGGTTATCCTAGGACGTCCATTCTTAGCCACATCCAATGCTATCATAGATTGCAGGAATGGAGTTATGAAGTTGTATTTCGGTAATATGAAGCTTAAACTCAATGTTTTCAATACCGGACAACAACCATCAGACTCGGATGATATATTTGAAGTGAATATGATTGAGAGTCTAATGTTTGACTCTTTCTTTGAATCTTTTGAAGATACTCTTGAGACTTGCTTAGCGCATTTTGTAAATTCAAATGATCCCCTGATACAAGAAATAGTGAATGCGTTATAAAATAATACCTCGACAGTTGTCATGAATCAAGAAAACCCGTATTCTGAAGTACCTCCTTTCCTGGATCCTAAATTCTTACCATTAAATGAGGATGAGTTAAAAATTGAACTGCAGAGTGAAACATCGGCGTTTGTTGAGACTATACCACCTACCACAAATTTTTCTGAATTTCATTTACGTGTAGTCTTTGATTCATCATGGTGTACTAACTTTGAAAATTTTTCTGCCACAAGTGAATCATATATACTTTGGACACTTCAGATGATAAAAAGAACACTTTATGCTGAGGTCCTTCAATTTCTTTGGTTATTCACACTCCAGGACATCCAAGTCCATTGCAAAATGGGCTTTTGGATGATCTTGTTGAAAAACCTTCTAAGAAATGTACCAAGATACTGGCCGATGGTGTATGATTGCTTTCATTACTTGTCTGGCTGAAGACGTTAAACTTAGCGCTCCTGGGAGGCAACCCAGCTTTTCTTTTTATTTCTTTGTCCTATATAGTTTAATGTTTGTGGGTAACATTACTGCAAACCCTCACGAGACTACAACTCGTCCACTAGGGGTAACCTAGGAGTTTAAAGGCTTGTTGCATACGCTAAATGCAATCGAGAGCACCTGCGAAAGTGGTATAGGTAGGATTTTCTTTTTGTGATTTTCTTTTTTTTGATTTCTCTCTTGTGCTGACTTAATTTTACGTTGATATTTTTGGGAAAGCCTCTTGATTCTCTGTTACAGGTACTATCTTTCCATCACTTCTCTTTTATTTTTGTTGTCCTATGTGCATTGTATGTTTATTTCTTTTACATTGAGGACAATGTAGATTTTAGGTTGGGGGTGGGAGATTAGTTTACCTAATCAGTATTTTCTTGGTCTTGAGCAAAAAGTGTGAAAAGTGTGAAAATTTTTATAATTTTTTGAAATTTCTTGTGAATTTGAAGTGATTTTGAAGGATAATTGTGATTTTAAAATTAAAAGACATAGAATGTGGTAATTTATGACTTTGGATTCAGCCATCTATTAGATTTTATAGTTAAGTTTGAATTGTTAATTCATGATTGGAAGTTGTAAACATTGATTGAGTCATGATTTCGCATATCACATCCCGCTTACACATTAAGGTTCCGATTCGATATCGAATGATTAACTTGGTAATCACAAAGCATGAAAGGAACCAGCCAAAATAAAATTTCATGTGCGGTAAAGAAGAATAAAAAGGATAAGTCGCATAATCTTTACCATAGGTTTGCTCCCTATGGGTGTAGATTCGATCCCCCATGGTTGATAGTTAGAAAAGAAGTTAGGTGACAAGTTTTCACCATAGGTTTGATCCCTATGGGTGAAGATTTGATTCCCCTACTTGGAGTTACTGTTAAAGAAAATCAAAGGCTTGTAGAATGAAAAGATGATCTTAAAGGCAAGTGTTGGTTTCAGGTTTTATTGTCATGAATGTCGTTGTTAATCACCAATGATATCATGAAAATGACAATTGGATCTCTTAATAGTGGTAAGCCGAGATCGCACTCTATACTCATGAAACTCAATGTTTAGAAGTTTCTAATTAATGGATTAATATTTTGAACTTGTTCATGTAGTTTACTGTGAGCTTGATTCCTGGAGAAAATTCCACATACCATTCATGAATCTTAAAATTCTCACATCTCAACTATATCTGTTCACAAGTCACTTGAGTTTACAAGAATTATCCTTTATTTTTAAAAATTATTTTTCGCATGTTTTGCTCGGGACTAGCAAAATGCTGGTTGGGGGTTGTGATGAGGGTTAAATATTACATATCAGACCTCGATTATTGCTTAATTTTACGTATATGATAATGCTTAATGGAGTATTTTAATTGTATTTTTGTTACAGGATGAAATCAGGAGCGTTGATTGAAAAAATGTATTAAAAGTATGGATTTGACGCTCCGAAGTCATCAGAGCAAGGGACGGACTCCAGAGGACCAAGATCGACAGATTTATATGCCAGGGACCCGAGGAAATCAAGCCGTTCACGTTAAAAAGGCCCGAAAATGGTCCAAAATGCAAGATCACAGGGTTCCCACCATCTGATCGGTTCGAAACTTTATACATGAGATAAGGGCCATAAATTAACTGTACATTTTAAATTTCAGCCCTTGGATCACTATGAAAGTGCCCCAACTGACTGATCAACCCATAAACCGTTGATTCTGGGCCCACCTGATATCTGGAACAGCCTCAACTTTGGCATGGACGGTTTAAATATGAATATGAAGTGAATGGATGGATTGGATTTCTGAAAATCATCACACTAAGCCCTGTACATGCAGTGTGTATACACTATACAAAAATCATCTGAGCCACACCATTTTGGTCAAAGCGCTGACGTCTTCCAACCCGCCCGTGCCAGCGGCTCTTTCCAAAACGGCTATTGCCGTTTTCATTTCACACCAACGGACGGCCTGCGTCCGTTTTGCGGTAACTGTGGGCCCCACACATGCTCCGTCCGGCCAATCCGTACCGTTCATCTTGTAGACGGGCTCGAGAGCTTCAAAACCATATTGTCACTTTTCACCCATGCGTGCACACGTGTAAGATACAGAGGCCACAAAAGGGCTGCCCTGCAACGTTCAAAGCTGATCCTTTTGTGATTTCTTCTCTGGGCCACGTCAATGGACGTTCAAAACCACTCATTTTTTACTAAAATTTCGTTCTGAATCCAATGGACAGGGTAGATTTTTCAGAAAATGCTTTTGTGGGTCCCACTGATCACAACAGCGAAAATGGTGTGAAAGGTTTCACACATCCGAGAAAACTGACTTTTCTAGGCAGTTTTGGCCCACCATCTTTGATCATATGGCAGATCTGAACCGTCTATCATGTAGAGGACCCAAGAAAGTCCTCAGGGACGGTGTTTCTTTGAAATTTGAGCAAGAAAAGTGACGTGTTTCGAGGCAATGAACTTGGCTGCGAAAAAGTTTTAGTTGGGCATGCATAGCTTTCCAAATCCGATTCAAATCCGATTTTCACCACTCCAGCAGCTATATAAGGAGGTTTTGGACGTGGGGAGCATTCATTCATAGCTTGAGGAGCCAGAGCCGGGCCAAATCCAAGGTGAAGAAAGAGAAGAGAGAGAAGAAGGAAGAAGAGAGATAAGGGAGATGTTTATAATGTATTTTTTTTATATTTCTTTTTTCCTAATTAATTTTATGGATTGCTAAAATTTTCAGCTAGGGTTGAGATGAAGCCCCTAATTTGAATAACTCTTGTTTACTGTTGAATTTATTTTAATTTGATTGAATTGTTTCTTTTTCTAGTGTGCTTTCCTGAGATTTCCGTACTTCTCCATTCTATGAGCTCTACCACAGTCTAGATATGAATGTTGTTTGGAATATTATTCTAGGTGCTTGTGTCTGACCATGAACAAGTTTTCTATAGAGGAAGAAACAGGATTTACATCTCTCCATGCCTGACCTTGGATGGAAAGATGTGATCCATATGCTTTAAAGGATTATACATTCTGTGTGCCCGACCAAGGACATAGAGTGTGCTTTGTTTAGTAAATTTATATCAATCTAAATTAGGGTGAATCAACAGGTAAAATAAGGGTTACGATAATTAGGGGTGGATTCGAAAGTCCTAGTATTTTCCTTGATTGGCTCTTCCTCATTATTGCTCGTGGTTATTTTTCATAGATTTATACTAGTTTACTTAATAGTTTGTTAAACCATTCATTGGATTAGTTAAGAAGAATCGTAACATTCAAATTGTGACAACCAGTCTTCGTGGGAACGATCTCGTAATACGTACCATATTTACATCTGATTCGTATACTTGTGAGTTAAAAATCATTTAAATTAGATTGGTTGAAATTAAAACATCACCGGTCCCGAACCCGATTTCCTAAACCTAAACCTAAACCTATTCTCAGTTCCCTAAACCTTAACATATAACCGACACTTATAACCTAAACCTAAAAACTAAATGTATTCTCAAATCCCTAAACATAAACCTTAACCTAATCCTAATATCAACTCCTTAACCTAATCCTAAACTTGAAAACCCAAACCTAAACCCGGTCCCGAACCCGATTTCCTAAACCTAAACCTTAACCTATTCTCAGTTCCCTAAACCTTAACATATAACTGACACTTATAACCTAAACCTCAATTGAGCAGGGCAAACTGCAAATTGAGCGGGGTAAACTGATTTTTTTTTTTTTTTTTGTGGGTCCCATCATGATGTATGTGTTATATCCAAACCGTCCATATATGAGCGAGGCAAACTAGAAATTGAGCGGGGCAAACTGAAAATTAAGCGGGGCAAACTGAAAATTGAGTGGGGCAAACATGAAAGCCCTGAAATAAAAGATAGGCAAACTAGATATTGACAGTGGGGTCAATTTCATGTTTGCTTCGCTCAATTTTCAGTTTTTTCCGCTCAATTTCCAGTTTGCCCTGCTCATATATGGACGGTTTGGATATAAGACATACATCATGATGGGACCTACAAAAGCAAAAAAAATATATTTCAGTTTACCCCGCTCAATTTCTAGTTTGCCCCGCTCAATTGAGCGGGGCAAACTGAATTTATTTATTTATTTTGCTATGTTGCTTTTATGTGAGGGAAGCTAGAAATCCAGTGAGGTAATATATAAATTGAGCGAAGAAACCTAGGAATTGAGCAAGGCAACCTAGCAATTGAGCGATGCAACGTACAAATTCAGCGAGGAAACTTAGGATTTGAGCAAGGGAACCTCGCTCTATTTCAACGTAGCCTAAACCTCGCTTAATTTCTAGCTTCCCTCACTCAATTCATACCTTGTCCTGCTCAATTTTCAATTTACTCACTCAATTTTATATTTGCCTCGCTCAATTTCTAGTTTGACCATGAAGTGATTGAAATTGACCGTGAAGTGAATGAAATGTATTTTCGACCATCGACCTGATGGAATCTTAGAAAATAACTAGGTTGGTTGGCTAAAATAGCTTCTCCTACTCCAAAATCATATCTGGTACGTCAAGCAACTAATTTTAGTTTAGAAGATATTCTTGTTAAATGAATAAAGAAAGAAATGAAAAAGAAAAAGGAGAAAAATTTATATTTATATATATATACACACACACACACATATATTTGTATAAACATGTATTAAAGAAAAATGTAGGTACAATAAAGTTCTCCATGTAAAAAATAAAAATAAAAAATAAAAAATAAAAAAAAAAAGTGTAGAGCATTATAGTTATGGCTACGGTTATAATCCGTAGCCATAGGCCGGTCGACCGGGTTGACCCGGTCGACCCCAACTTGCTGGCTTCTTTTTCATTTTTTTTTTTCTTTTCCCTGTCGTAATCCACACTGATTTTTGGGTTTTGGGATTTGGGAATGGGTTTGGGTTTAGGTTACAGGTTTTAGAATTTGAGAATGGGTTCGGGTTTAGGTTATAGGTTTTAGTTTTGGTTTAGGTTATAGGTTTTGGGATTTAGGAATGGGTTCGGATTTAGGTTATAGGTTTTAGTTTTGGTTTA
Organism: Magnolia kwangsiensis; assembly: GCA_037074715.1. Classification (NCBI taxonomy): domain Eukaryota; kingdom Viridiplantae; phylum Streptophyta; class Magnoliopsida; order Magnoliales; family Magnoliaceae; genus Magnolia; species Magnolia kwangsiensis. The sequence goes on along the minus strand of CM073571.1, from coordinate 196,451,204 downwards.
GGTTATAGGTTTTGGGATTTGAGAATGGGTTCGGGTTTAGGTTATAGGTTTTAGTTTTGGTTTAGGTTATAGGCTTTGGTTTAGGTTTTAGGTTTAGGTTTAGGTTTGGGTTTGGGTTTTGAGATTTGAGAATGGGTTCGGGTTTAGGTTATAGGTTTTGGTTTTAGTTTAGGTTATAGGTTTTGGAATTTGAGAATGGGTTCGGGTTTAGGTTATAGGTTCTGGGATTTGAGAATGGATTCGGGCTTAGGTTATAGGTTTTGGTTTTGGTTTTAGTTTAGAGATTTGAGTTTAGGTTATAGGTTTAGGTTTAGGTTTAGGTTTAGGTTTTAGGTTTAGGTTTGGGTTTGGGTTTTGGGATTTGTGAATGGGTTCGGGTTTAGGTTATAGGTTTTGGGATTTAAGAATGGGTTCGAGTTTAGGTTATATGTTTTAAGTTTTGGTTTAGGTTATAGGTTTTGGGATTTGAAAATGGTTCGGGTTAGATTATAGGTTTTGGTTTTGGTTTAGGTTATAGGTTTTGGGATTTGAGAATGGGTTTGGGTTTAGGTTATAAGTTTTGGTTTGGGTTTAGGTTATAGGTTATAAGTTTAGGTTTAGGTTATAGATTTAGGATAAGGTTATAGGTTTTGGGATTTGGGAATAGTTTTAGGTTATTAGTATAGGTTTAGGATAAGGTTATAGGTTTTGGGATTTGAGAATGGGTTCGGGTATAGGTTATAGGTTTTGGTTATGGTTTTGGTTTAGGTTATAGGTTTTAGGATTTGAGAATGGGTTTGGGTTTAGGTCTTAGGTTTTGGTTTTGGTTTAGGTTATAGGTTTTCGTTTAGGTTATAGGTTAGAGGTTTAGGATAAGGTTTTAGGTTTAGGTTTTAGGTTTTTGGAATATTTGAGAATGGGTTCAGTTTTAGGTTCTAGGTTTTGGTTATGGTTTTGGTTATGGTTTTGGTTTAGGTTATAGGTTTTAGGATTTGAGAATGGGTTCGAGTTTAGGTCTTAGGTTTTGGTTTTGGTTTTGATTTTGGTTTAAGTTATAGGTTTTGGTTTTGGTTATAGGTTTAGGATAAGGTTTAGGTTTAGGTTATAGGTTTTAGGATTTGAGAATCGGTTCGGGTTTAGGTTATAGGTTTTGGTTATGGTTTTGGTTTAGGTTATAGGTTTTAGGATTTGAGAATCGGTTCGGGTTTAGGTTATAGGTTTTGGTTTTGGTTTTGGTTTAGGTTATAGATTTTGGATTTTAGAATGGGTTCGGGTTTAGGTTATAGGTTTAGATTTAGGTTTAGGTTATAGGTTTTGGGATTTGAGAATGGGTTCGAGTTTAGGTCATAGGCTTTGGTTTTGGTTTAGGTTATAGGTTTTGGGATTTGAGAATGGGTTCGGGTTTAGGTTATAGGTTTTGGGATTTGAGAATGGGTTCGGGTTTAGGTCATAGGTTTTGGGATTTGAGAATGGATTTGGGTTTAGGTCATAGGTTTTGGTTTCGGTTTAGGTTGTAGGTTTGGGGATTGGAGAATGGGTCGGGTTTAGGTCTTAGGTTTAGGTTATAGGTTTTGGTTTAGGTTATAGATTATAGGTTTAGGATAAGGTTTAGGTTTATGTTATAGGTTTTTGGATTTGAGAATGGGTTCGGGTTTAGGTTATATGTTTTGGTTATGGTTTTGGTTTAGGTTATAGGTTATAGGTTTAGGATAAGGTTTAGGTTTAGGTTTTAGGTTTTAGGATTTGAGAATGGGTTCGGATTTAGGTTATAGGTTTTGGTTATGGTTTTAATTTAGGTGATAAGTTTTAGGATTTGAGAATGGGTTCGGGTTTAGGTCATAGGTTTTGATTTTGGTTTAGGTTATAGGTTATAGGTTTTGGGATTTGAGAATGGGTTTGGGTTTAGGTTATAGGTTTTGGTTTTGGTTTTGGTTTTGGTTTAGGTTATAGGTTTTTGAGTTTGAGAATCAGTTCGGGTTTAGGTTAAGGATATGGTACCTGCAAATACAAATATAAACATGGCCTGTCCAAATGGCCAGGCCCTTCCAATGTCGTCCATAGAAAATGGACAGCTTCATCATGGTTATAATAGCGGTTCCCACCTTCTAGAGACCCCCGCTCATCCGAATAGATCCGACGCACATCCGGGTCTGCTCCATTAATTTCGAGTAAATACATAAACATGGCCTGTCCAAATGGCCAGGTCCCTCCAATGCCGTCCATAGAAAATGGACAGCTTCATCATGGTCATAACAGTAGTTCCCACCTTCCAGGGACCTCCACTTTTTTGAATAGCTTCGACGCACATCCAGGTCTGCTCCATCAATTTCGAGCAAATACATAAATACGGCCTGTCCAAATGGTCAGGCTACTCCAATCATGTGCATTCTTGACAAGAGACGTACCAGATGCTTGAATCTGAAATATGCAGCTCCAATCCTCTCACATACAACATCCACCTGAAAGAATGTGCATAACCGTCATGCTTGAGTAATTAATACAGGAACTGCACCATGACCATGTCAGTGACAGGAGAAGTTAATTGATGAAGGTAACAGTGCTTATTGTGCTTAATAAGAAATCATGTATTTCACTAACACATCCATAAAACATTTGAATGTATCTGGGAAGTATTTCAACGGTTCAGTTCGCTGATACATGGCCCAAATGAACAAGTGTTGCATTGCTAGTCTACACAGGCCCATTTGGAGGAGAAAACCAACTATGAAGCAGCCAATTGTATGGTAGAACACAGGACATCTTCTATGATTTCAAGCACTAACAACAAAGTGAAGTTCCCATTGCACCATTCCACAACCTCTTTGATCCACAATTTCCAAATGATCAAGAATAGAGCGAGGAAAACAAGCAACACTATTAGCTGAATTATGGGCTGTTGGAAAACATTATTGAAGATTTTGGGATGTTTGGTGTATTTTTCGATTTTACGTCAAATCTTTGGAGATTGTTATTATCTTAAATAAACTAGATTGATCTGAAATCAATACAATAGTTAGGAGATCTTCATTATATCTTCATGGGCATTGTCTTTTAGGATCTATAAAAAGGGGGTGGTGTAGGAGGTGTGGCTAAAAACAACCTAGGATTTGAGCGAGGAAACGTAGGATTTGAGCGAGGAAACGTAGAAATTGAGCGAGGGAACCTAGAAATTGAGCAAGGCAACGTAGAAATTTAGCAAAGCAACCTAAGAATTGAGCGAGGAAAGCTAGAAATTGAGCGAGACAACCTATGATTTGAGCGAGGCAACCTAGGATTTGAGCGAGGCAAGCTAGGAATTGAGCGAGGGAACTTAGAAATTGAGCGAGGCAACATAGGAATTGAGCAAGGCAACCTAGAAATTAAGCGAGGCAACGTAGGAATAAAGCGAAGTAATCTAGGAATTGAGCGAGGAAAGCTAGGATTTGAGCGAGGAATGCTAGAAATTGAGCGAGGGAACCTAGAAATTGAGCGAGGCAATGTAAGAATTGAGCAAGGGGAAGCTGGAAATTGAGTGAGGCAACCTAGGATTTGAGTGAGACAACCTAAGATTTGAGCGAGGAAAGCTAGAAATTGAGCGAGGGAACCTAAAAATTGAGCGAGGCAATGTAAGAATTCAACGAGATAACCTAGGAATTGAGCGAGGGAAGCTAGGATTGGAGCGAGGCAACCTAGGATTTGAGCGAGGAATGTTAGAAATTGAGCGAGGGAACCTAGAAATTGAGCGAGGCAACCTAGGAATTGATCGAGGCAATGTAGGAATTGAGTGAGGAATTCTATGATTTGAGCGAGGGAAGTTAGAAATTAAGCGAGGCAACCTAGGATTTGAGCGAGGTAACCTAGGATTTGAGCGAATAAAGCTATAAATTGAGCAAGGGAACCTAGAAAATCGAGGCAACCAAGGAATTGAGCGAGACAACGTATGAATTTAGTGAGGTAACCTAAGAAGTGAGCGAGGGAAGCTAGAAATTGAGCCAGGGAACCTAGAAATTGAGCGAGGTAACGTAGGAATTGAGCGAGGCAACCTAGGAATTGAGGGAGGCAACGTAGGATTTCAACGAGGTAACCTAGGAATTGAGCAAGGGAAGCTAGGATTTGAGTGAGGCAACCTAGGATTTGAGCGAGTGATGCTAGAAATTGAGCGAGAGAACCTAGAAATTGATCGAGGCAACCTAGGAATTGAGCGAGGCAACGTAGGAATTGAGCGGGGAATCCTAGGTTTTGAGCGAGGGAAGCTAGAAATTTAGCGAGACAACCTAGGATTTGAGCAAGGTAACCTAGAAATTGAGCGAGGCAACCTAGGAATTGAGTGAGGCAACCTATGAATTGAGCGGGGCAACGTAGGAATTCAACCAGGTAACCTAGGAATTGAGCGAGGGAAGCTAGGATTTGAGCGAGGCAACCTAGGATTTGAGCGAGGAATGCTAGAAATTGAGCGAGATAACCTAGAAATTGAGCGAGACAACCTAGAAATTGAGCGAGGAAAGCTAGAAATTGAACGAGACAACCTAGGATTTGAGTGAGGTAACCTAGGATTTGAGCAAGGAAAGCTAGAAATTGAGCGAGGGAACCTAGAAATTGATCGAGGCAACCTAGAAATTGAGCGAGGGAAGCTACAAATTGAGCGAGACAACCTAGGATTTGAGCAAGGCAAACTAGGATTTGAGCGAGGAATGCTAGAAATTGAGCGAGGGAACCTAGAAATTGAGCGAGGCAACGTAGGAATTGAGCGAGACAACCTAAGAATTAAGCGAGGCAACATAGGAATTTAACGAGGTAACCTAGGAATTGAGCGAGGGAAGCTTGGATTTAAGTGAGGCAACCTAGGATTTGAGCGAGGGAACCTAGAAATTGAGCGAGGGAACCTAGGAATTGAGCGAGGAATCCTAGGATTTGAGCGAGGGAAGTTATAAATTGAGCAAAGCAACCTAGGATTTGAGCGAGGTAACCTAGGATTTGAGCGAGGAAAGCTATAAATTGAGCGAGGGAACCTAGAAATTGATTGAGGCAACCTAGGAATTGAGCGAGGCAACATAGGAATTTAGCGAGCTAACCTAAGAATTGAGCGGGGGAAGCTAGAAATTGAGCGAGACAACCTAGGATTTGAGCGAGGAATGCTAGAAATTGAGCGTGGCAACGTAGGAATTGAGCGAGGCAACCTAGGAATTATGCAAGGCAACATAGAAATTTAACGAGGTAAAATTGAGCGAGAAAAACTAGGATTTGAGCGAGGCAACCTAGGATTTGAGCGAGGAATGCTAGAAATTGAGCGAGGGAACCTAGAAATTGAGCGAGGCAACATAGGAATTGAGTGAGGCAACCTAGGAATTGAGCGAGGGAAGCTAAGATTTTAGCGAGGCAATCTAGGATTTGAGCGAGGAATGCTAGAAATTGAGCGAGGGAACCTAGAAATTGAGCGAGGTAACCTAGGAATTGAGCGAGGCAATGTAGGAATTGAGTGAGAAATCTTAGGATTTGAACAAGGGAACCTAGAAATTGAGCGAGGCAACCTAAGATTTGAGCGAGGTAACCTAGGATTTGAGCGAGGAATGCTAGAAATTGAGCGAGGGAACCTAGAAATTGAGCGAGACAACCTAGGAATTGAGTGAGACAACATAGGAATTCAACAGGGTAACCTAGGAATTGAGCGAGGGAAGCTAGAAATTAAGCGAGGCAACCTAGCATTTGAGTGAGGCAACCTAGGATTTGAGCGAGGAAAGCTAGAAATTAAGCGAGGGAACCTAGAAATTGAGCGAGGCAACCAAGGAATTGAGCGAGAAAACGTAGAAATTTAGCGAGGTAACCTAAGAATTGAGCAAGGGAAGCTAGAAATTGAGCAAGACAACCTAGAATTTGAGAGAGGCAACCTAGGATTTGAGCGATGAAAGCTAGGAATTGAATGAGGCAACCTAGGAATTGAGCGAGCCAACTTAGGAATTGAGAGAGGAAAGCTAGGATTTGAGCGAGACAACCTAGGATTTGAGCGAGGAATGCCAGAAATTGAGCGAGGGAACCTAGAAATTGAGTGAGGCAACCTAGGATTTGAGCGAGGGAAGCTAGAAATTGAGCGAGCCAACCTAGGATTAGAGCGAGGTAACCTAGGATTTTAGCGAGAAAAGCTAGAAATTAAGCGAGACAACCTAGGAATTGAGTGAGGCAACGTAGGAAATCAGCAAGGTAACCTAGGAATTGAGCGAGGGAAGCTAGAAATTGAGCGAGGCAACCTAGGATTTGAGCGAAGAAAGCTAGAAATTGAGCGAGGGAACCTAGGATTTGAGCAAAGAAAGCTAGAAATTGAGCGAGGGAACCTAGAAATTGAGTGAGGCAACGTAGGAATCTAGCGAGGTAACCTAAGAATTAAGCGAGGGAAGCTAGAAATTGACCGAGACAACCTATGATTTGAGCGAGGCAACCTTGAATTTGAGCGAGGGAACCTAGAAATTGAGAGAGGCAACGTAGGAATTGAGCGAGGCAACCTAGGAATTGAGCGAGGCAACGTAGGAATTCAATGAGGTAACCTAGGAATTGAACGAGGGAAGCTAGGATTTGAGCGAGACAACTTAAGATTTGAGGGAGGAATGCTAGAAATTGAGCGAGGGAACCTAGGAATTGAGCGAGGCAACGTAGGAATTGAGCGAGGAATCCTAGGATTTGAGCGAGGGAAGCTAAAAATTGAGCGAGGCAACCTAGGATTTGAGCGAAGCAACATAGGATTTGAGTGAGACAATGTAGGAATTCAACAAGGTAACTTAAGAATTGAGCAAAGGAAGCTAGAAATTGAGCGAAGCAACTTAGCATTTGAGTGAGGCAACCTAAGATTTGAGCGAGGAAAGCTAGAAATTGAGCGAGGGAACCTAAAAATTGAGCGAGGGAACCTAGGAATTGAGTGAGGAATCCTAAAATTTGAGCGAGGGAAGCTAGAAATTGAGCGATGCGACCTAGAAATTGAGCGAGGCAACGTAGGGATTGAGCGAAAGAAGCTAGGAATTGAGTGAGGCAACGTAGAAATTCAGCAAGGAATTCTGAGAATTGAGCAAGGGAACTAAGAAATTCAGCAAGGCAACCTAGGATTTGATCAAGGCGAGGGAAGCTACAAATTGTGCGAGGGAATCTAGAAATTGAGCGAGGCAACCTACGAATTGAGCGAAGAAGCTAGAAATTGATCGAGACAACCTAGGATTTGAGCGAGGGAACATCGAAATTGGAGCGAGACAACTTAGGAATTGAGCGAGGGAACCTAGAAATAAAGCGAGGGAAGCTAGAAATAGAGCGAGAGAAGCTAGAAATTGAACAAGGCGAGTGAGGCAACGTAGAAATTGGAGCGAGGATTGAGCAAGGGAACCTAGAAATTGAGCGAGGGAACCTAAGAGTTGAGCAAGGCAACGAAAAATTTCAACAAGACAACCGAGAAATTGAGCAAGAGAAACATCAATTTGAGCGAAGCAAGCTTGAAATTGGGTGAGGCTAACATGAATTGGAATGAACTTTAAATGTAATTGACCTAGCCTAACAATTTGCTTTGTTAAATTTGACCAATCAGTTAATGAAATTGACGAAGATTTACATAAAATTCTCTTCGGTGAATTTGATCGAGCAATTAATGAAATTGACCGAGCGGTTCATAAAATTTTCAGTAGGCACTTATAGTGCTGAGTTAACTAAGTTGGGCACACCCAGATCCATAGCTCAATTAGCAGACTGAGTAGAGATACCTCATGTCAACACTTGAGGTCTTGGTATCAATTCCTAGCGGGGGTGGCTAACATGGAGTGTGTGTATTGACATGGTGTGTACTAACAAGCTAACCTAAAAAAACTAAAAAAAAATTTAATAGTAAAATATAAAAAAATAAAAAATAAAAAAAAATTGAGTTGAGCCCGTCTTGAATGTATGTGGACTATCCATGACGTTCAACCATTTTTCCATTTAAAGCAAGGGTTTTAGCCCAAAATGGTGGCATATTGAAATATCAAGTGGATCACAGCACAAGAAACAATGTTTCCACCGTAGAAACCTTGTTATGCCCCTACAATGATGTTTTACTTGTAATCCATCATGTTCATAGGATGATTTTCGCATGGATGAACCGAAAACCAAGATGCGAGCTTCATTCAGCATTTCAATGGCCACAAAAAATTTATGCCATTTAGGTAAATATATATTATACTTGTCATGCATAATTTCTTCCGTGAAGGGACTATTTTCAGAAAAAATAAAATAATGTTGATGAATAGAGAGGGTGGGATCCAGCTTAGAGCGTGGTGCGATCCAAGCAACAGATGTAGCGGTGGAGTTTTCGTCCTTGTTTTTTTTTAAAAAATGGAGCGAGAGAAGAGAGGGAGAAGAAAAGCAACGGCAGTAAAAAGGAGTGGGTAGTTCCGTCCTCAAAGTCGCTGTCTGCACGTGCTAGCCTAACTTGGTAACTTAAGTTTGTATTCCTTGATAAAAACCGCCGGGTAAAAGGTTTCGTCTACAGTGGTCATTTTCTCCCTTCCAATTCCCCACAGAGAAAAGAACTGAGGAATTAGAAACTTCCAAATGCATGAAAATGTGAATACTGTCCCCATGCATCCATTTTTGCACAAGTGGGACTCACGGCATGGTGATCTAGACCGTTGATAAGATTTACCCCAGCGTAGATAGAGGAACTAATAAAAAGTTGTATGATTATACACATGCGGATGTGTAACACCACTAAGGAAAAGTCTCAAAAGGCTTGATTTTGGCTCACCGTTTTAATGTCAAATAAAAGAGAAAAGCTTTGATGCTCTGATTGGTCGTGATGGATGATACGCAGGCACTTACAAATTGTCCACCTATCGCACTAGTAAATCAAATTAAATGTCTCAATCATGACACGCATGTATCATGCGCTACAAATTAAGATTATTTGATTATCTGACTATAAAATCGCTGACAGTTACTGGACGATTATAAATAAAAATATACAACCGGCCCGGCTACAAATAATTTTTCGCGAATCACAGCATTCTTGCAGTCCTAACCTATGTGGGGACGCGGGTTCGATAAGCCATATCTTCACCAAGCTATGTGGACTCCACCACAATGATGCATGTGTTGTATTCATACCACCCGATCTCTATTAGAGATTGTTTTATGACATGAGAAAATTAATGGGATAAATTTAAAGTTTAAGTGGAACCCACCATAAAAAACAGCAGGAACAACGGCATTTGCTGTTTAAAATTTCTCATGAGCCATATAAGTTTTCACTTCATATACATCTTTGATAACTTATGAATAGGTTGGATCTTAGAAATACATTATAGTGGACCTGTAAATATTTCAACGCTGGGTGTAACTGCTCCCATGATTTTCTGTCGTGGGTCCACCTTAACTTTAGGTATATCTCAATTTTTATTTTTTTTTATTTTTCTCATAAAACAATGTCTACGAATGGTTGAATGGTATAGATACAATACACGCATCATGGGGAGGTCCATGCAGCTTGGAGACATCATTTTAGTTGGGATTTCCCTACTGACCATGTCAGTATCTAATCCGCGTCCCCTCTGTGGGGTCCACTGTAATGTATTATAATCACTTTGTTCAGCCGTTTCACCAGCCCATTTTAGGGTTAAGGATCCAATGCTGAAGTTGACCGTACAATAGAAAACAATTAAAATAAAAGGTGCATACGTAAGACTCTATTAAATAAGTTCACACGTGATCAATGGTTTAAATCTGATAGTTGATTATTTATTTAGATGGAGTGATTGGGTGGGACATAGATTGCCTCTTACCTAGCCGTCTCCAACTGGCAGCAGATTTGAGTGGCCACTGTATGCAATGTAGGGGTATCATCCACACAGTCGATTCATTTTTTGCTTTCATTTTTAGGGTATAAACCAAAAAATAGGCGGATACATGGCTCACGTGGACAACACGATAGGTAATAAATTATTACCCTTTAAGGGCCACAAAATTTAGGATGTAGTTAATATTTAAATTTTCTATTCATTTAGGTCTATTTAACTTTATGAATAGTTTGCATGGCAAATAAACATCATGGTGGGCCTAGAAAAGCTTCAACGGCTAGAATCATTATCACCGCTGCTTTCTATGGTGTGGCCCACCTGACCCTTAAATATGCCTCAATTTTAGGTTTTAATAATAAAATGATATGAAAAAAATAGATGGACGGTGTGGATAAGTCCAATACATCACGACGGCCTTTCAAAGCTGCTGCCCGTTCCCAGCTGGAGACGAGTGGAAGCAGTACGCAGTACGCAGTCCGCGTCTCCCCTCTGTTTTCTGTGTTGGGGTTGTCTCGAGCTTTGGATCGATATAATCTCTCTCCAAATAGATGGACGGTGCGGATACAAAACATACATCGTGGGTCCACAGAAATTGGTGACGTCCCTTCACTAGCCTCTCGTTACTTAACCTGTCAGTAGCTAATCCGCGCCCCACTGCTGCATACAGTCTGCATTTATTAGGCACCTTCCCCAACTAAGAATCTCTTCAGATGAAGGTAGCAAGCGGTTTGCATAATAACTATGTACGCTGGGCCCACCGTGGATGTACGTATCTTATCCACACCGTCCATCCATTTTTACAGGTCATCTTGGGCGTTCCCGAACTCCCGTGGCTCATAAAAGTTTTCAACGGTCGGTGTTCAATTTAAATTATTTCGTATGATGTGGTCCACTTTAATTTTGGGCTGATGCCCTAGAAGAAGCTGGTAAAACGGATGGACGGAGAGGATAAGCCGCAAACATCCCAGTGGGCCGCCGAAAGAGTTCACTTCAGTAGGCAACCTGGGGCATCAGGACCGTACTCATGTCCTGATGCAGTAGGACACTATAAATACTCATCCGAAGACGTCTTTCATTTGTTTACTCCTCTCTCTGAAAGATGGAGTTGCCGGAAATAGGCGAAGTTGCTCGTAACTTCGCCGTTATGGTCCGAATACAAGGCCCTGTAAGTCAACCCCTCTACTTCTCTGTATTTACAATAGGCCCTCTGATAATTAATACCCATGGCAGATTGATAGTTTTATGAGTTATTAGAGAGTATTTGCTATAAGCTTTCAATCTTTATTTATTTAAAAATTTTAAAGAAGAAAGAACTATAATGGAAGAGGGAGGTTAAGATTGGTAATAAGTGACCAAAATACCCGTACAAATTCCCAATAACATCCTCCAATTTACTAACGATTGAATGTAGTCTGCTACTCGTTTTCAACTGAGGGCTTTTCTGTAAAAAGGAGTTTGTATTTTAGGTTTTTCTTTTTGAGATTGTATATTTTCATGTTTTTATAGATTTTGATGGAATTGCCCTCCATTATTGCATTTATGTGCTTACCAGAGCCTTTCTTTTTAATTGTAAAACTTTGATACTCTGGTGGAGTGTGATGAATGATATACAGAAACTTAGAAACTGCATAGTGGCGCATGGGTAATTTAACTTGAATTTTCCAAATTATGGGTCCCAGTTTAGATGTGCCATGAACAAGAAATTACGCTTATTTGGATTGGTGGGCATTTATTAGACAGTTACAAATGTAAAATATCCAATTTTTATTTCAACAAATTAGTGTCCTAGAATCAGAAGTTTGGATTGTTCAACCACTCTGATTTTTTGACAGTTAGTTAATGAAAGTAGGTCCCGTGATTTAGTTGGTTTAATTTGAGTTAATGTAGGCAACGTGTGCAGTTTTTGAGTGCCTGCGTCTCAAGCGTCATGCGATGCCAGAGTATCAAATAACTGCCCCCCTTTTTTTCTTTCAAAATGAGCATATGCCTAGATGGAAACATATGGAATAGATAAAATTACTTTCTAATACCGAACACTGTACTGAAATTACAAAAGAAGACATTATTAGTTACTATGTATTAGAGATTATTCGTTATAATTGTGGAAATGAGTTGGTTTTGGAGAATTTATTCCATTTTAGAGGTAATAATTTTTAGAATGTCAGTTACATTCATTGGCAATGCACCGAAAGATTTTACGCGAGACGTGGGATGGCCAGTCCTTGATCTATATAGGCCATTCATTCAGACAACTAGGGGTAAGACATGTTGCCAAAGAATTCGCCGGGTGGATGATGGTAGCCATCTGATCAATGGTTTGAAAAGTGGACAATTAAGGCTGCATGGAGAAACAAAATCAGTTTGATAGTTCTTGAAGGATCTATCCAAGGGCTTGCCATGGATTGCTTATGATTCCTAAGTTGGTTCAATGATGCTAACCGTCCCATCTATGGCTTGCAAAAAAACGGATGGCCGTAACACAATGGCCCATATTTAATGGGTAAGGATTGTTTGATCTCTGTGATTTTTTGTATTTTGTCTTGCCCCCAATGGTATGAGTGGATGGACTGTCCCAATTGACTATTGGCTGGTCCACATGTCATTTGCAAACTTCAATGAAGTTTTTAGTGTCCCCATGAAGGCGTGAGCATTCCCCATATTTGCATATTCACCAATAAGAAAGGGAAAAAGAAAAGGGAATCACTTTTTGGTTTCTCTGTGTGAATAGAATTTTTGGTTTTTGAAAGTCTTTAAAGCTGATTCTTGTTATATTTTTTCTCACACCATGTTTATAACTAATGATTGAATCCAGGACCCCAAGGGTCTAAAGATGCGGAGATATGCTTTCCACCACCACGAGTATGCAAAATCCTATTCCACTTCCATGAATTATTTTTTCTCTACACCCATACCAGTTAACTATTACTAAATATTTGACACTATCCTAAATAAATTGGACACGTTGCATAATGTCAGTGAACCTGATTGTTCCTTGAGTGGGTCCCACTGGATTGATTGCTATCCACAAGTTGCTCATATTGAACAATCCTACCTCCCTGATGATGAATGTTGCCAATACTTGTATCTACCGTTCATTTGCAGTTCATCGATTGGGAGGTTAAGATCTTCCCTACATTGAGGTTTTCCTATCACGCCACAATGTGGCCCCCATTTGATGAATGGATCAGATGGACTTTCTGTGACACGTGTTCGATTTGGGTGCAACACACACAATGCTAAATTGGTGTTCCCCACTCAGTTCAGATCATGCAGTAACCCAGATCATGTAGTCACCACAACTCTTCCAAATAGTTTCAAAGCTGTTTGAATTGTTTTCCTTTTTTTTAAAATAAAAATAAAAATTCATAAGTAGCTATCCATCATCTTTTTTGAATGGTTATCTTTTTTATATTATTTAAGGTCTGGAAAGACGACCCTTTCTGCATCTGGGCTGTTGCTGCTGGATTCCTTGATCAACTCTCCTATACTGGAGGGCTTGTTTGGGCACTATTTGCAGCAACATTCATCTGTTTCAGCTCTAGTTGTGACTACTGCATCTGTTGTGGAGCCTTTTCTCCCTGTGCACTATCAAGATAATCCATCACAGGTTGAAACACTACCCTCCCTTTATAGGTCTTATATAATGCTCGACCTATTTTCAGATTTCCAGCTGGGGCCTGTGGTTCAGCAATCCAGAATGTCAATATGCTGGGCACCATCATGTAAGATCATAGCTATCGAGTCTTTGGCCTTTGTTCGATTGAATGTGGACCGCTGCAAGGGTTGATTTGCTGGCCACCAATTGAAGGGCTAGTGATTTTCTCATGTGGGACAATACTGGTGCACTGGCCTTCCGCCGTGGGGTCCATCATATCAGCAGTTTGGATCACTGAATCATGCTCTCATTTTTATGAGTGGAAATTTTGAGCAAATTGTAGATATTCTTAGATTGAGCATTTTTTATACTTCTTTCTTTTACGTCCTTCAAGATGCCTTTATCATGTGCTTGTGGAGTTTCAATTTGAGTTGGTCGATTGAGTTTTGGCATTGCCAATTCTTTTCAGGTTCTCCCCAAATTGATTCCTGGTGCCCAAATTGATGTTCTGGTAGAGGTATATAAATGATTCGAAATAATCCGGTGATGACACCAATGACAAAACATTGCTGTTGCTGAACCTTATCAGTCACAGGAAGTAGGCCCCGTTTGCTTTGATGCTTTTTATTACCTTCTCATCTCGATGTCACACTGATAAGGTCATCAACAGCAGAGTTCTGTTATTGGTGTCCAACTATTGGATATTCCCTGCACACAACTCTATGTTTTTCTATGGTTTCATCTTATGTCAGTATCAGTCATTTTCTTCCTGTTTTCATTTTTAATTACAGAGAGATAATAGAACAGGGGAGAAGCTAAATGCGTCAGATGACAAAACTCCCCATTGGCTCCCAGCACAACTTCTAGCATTGGTAGGCATGACGCAATTGGCTCTAATTGGCTGTGATTTTACGTAAGGGGTGTTTTGGCACACGGAATCCGTGTAGGAATGGAAATTGTTTTCAACTGACAAGATAGTTGAGCTGTTTTGATACATGGATTCCATATAGCAATCATTTCTCTTATCCACAGTCAGAATTCTCTAGCGCAAGAAATAAGGCGACTATTGTCTAATGAATTTGAGGATTCCACTAGCTATCCAAACAGCACCCCATTTTTGAAATCCATGTTTCTACAGTAAGCATGGAAATTATTATTGCATAATCATTACAGTTTCCATAGAATACCCATGGATTCCATGTATCCTAACATGCCCTAATTGTTTTGTACAGTTTTAGAATTACTCTGAATCAGATGTTACGTGGTTATATGACATTTTTGTGGGCATATATCTTCTTAGATAATTATATTCTCACCATCAAACAAATGACTACAACGACATTTCCTCAGACCTTTGTCTTGCTCTCGTTAGACTCATGTATCTGTTTGATATCTTTCCTTGAGATGTGTTAGGTCGATTGATGTAGCTTTATCTGTGGGAGGAATCATCTCAGTTCAAGCTTCTGATTATAAATTTAATGCGTGATGCGATCCAATTAATATTAGAAAATTCCAATGAAAACTATCACAACAGTTATCAAGTTAACTCCTCATCCAGTGCAATTTCTGTTCATTGCAGTCAAGGATAAGTTAGTTTGATCATGATTGAGAATACAATACTCATAGTTTAACTTGGATTGCTTCATGTGCCTGTTCCGTTTCATTTAACACTCTGGGAAGTTTTAGGTTGATATCTCACTCTTATAGTTCATGAATTGATGGTTATTGATCCTCCTGATTTCGTCAATGTAGATATAGATACCTTGGAAACGAAACATGGAGGTTTTTCACAAATGTCCTATGGAACTTTAGATTCAAATGCTCATAAATATTTTAGCAAACAGTTGCTAATGTTAGATCGTTGGCTGTTAAGGCAAAGGTATCCTTTTCCTTGCTAAAGAAGAGTGCTAATGAGGCCACTAGATGGCCAACCATTGGAGTGATGAAGGGGGTGGTGCAATACAGGTGGGCCTGACCTACATGGAAGGTTGGATTGGTCGAGGTAGGCTTTGTCATCCACTGGATGCATTTTGAGAACTTGTGTAGCTGGTGGAGGAAGATCTTCCACCAGCCACATAAGTTCTGGATGGCGTGCGTCTAGTGCTGCTTGGTTTTGAATTTCAAATGTTGTGAGAATGTAAGGGGTATTTGGGTACTTCCCTTTGATTTGTTAGTAGGTAGTTGGGTGGTTATGTTTGGTTTGAATCTTGCACAACTAATGAAGGGATTAGCTAGGTTTAATCGAGATTAATTAGGGAGTTTATTGGGGTAGGTTCAGGAAATTGTGTAAATGTTCTGTTTGGGGGATATTGTAAGAACTTATGCTGGAATTTTAATGAAATTGCATTTCTTGGAGCAGAAGGCTAAAGAGTCATTTATTTTGGGTGGGTATTTGGATTGGAAATTGCAAGCAAGCAAACACCTCTGATTTCCCCTAAATTTCTCCTCCTTTCTTCCCATGCTTTGTGTGTGATTGAAAGATTGGGGTTTGTCGATCCATCAATCTTGTACACCTTCAGGGGGTCACTTAGGTGAAGAGGTGTACTTATTTGTAAATGACATTAAATGATGGGGACATCTCGCACACACGCACGCCCCCCTTAAGCACGTGCGCAAGGAGGAGGGCCCCACCATCGATCTGGATCGATGACGACCTCCAGGGAGGGCCTCCTAGTTAGGGGACTGTGTTTTGGTTCTTTGGAGTGGACCTGATCATCATGTGGATCCCACTATTGGATCTCATAATCATGGCCCACTACCCTAGATGATTTAGGGACTTTGAGTTTTGCTTATTATTGTTATTAAGAACATCATGAACAATTTAGATTGTTTTGATTAGTTGTTATTTTTGTTACTTCATCTTAAAGTAGTAGTGTGCGCACATGACGCGGCTTTTGGGGTATAGGGTTTTCTTATAAATAGGCAACCCCTTGTACGTTTTTTCCTCATTGAAGATTATGAATAAAATTCTGCGTTTTCCTGCTTCTCTAATTATCTGAGTTGTGGAAATCCAATTGGGTGCGAAACCCTCCCTTCTTCGAAGGGTTAAATACCGTGGTGCGAAGCCACATCCATCTCAAATTGCCCCCACCTCCTACCCTCTATATTCATCATCTCTCACAGCCATCCACTCTTCAAATCCATCTTTATTTTGTAGCCAGTCATTCTCTACAGCGGATTTCTCGAATCAGGCCCTGCAGGAGGGCTGAAACTTTGGTGGAGCATCATGCTCAAACTAGTCATCCGATTGCTCTGAAACTTGGTGTGTGGATGCCCCATCCCTGGCCAACCAACCCATAGTTGGCCCTTTTTGGGTTCGTGGGCCCCACATACGTGCTGGCAGCAATCCACTCACGTGCGTCAAGCCAGCCCGCTATCCACACGTGTGGACTGATTACAAGTTCTCTCTCTCCTTTCTTTCACTCCTCTATCACCTTATTTCCCTAACCCTAACCCTAGACTATCCTAAATTTCAAGTTCTATTCCCCCTTTTACAACCTTAGGGTTTTTTGAATTGAAACATGTGAATCCCCTGGATTAGGGAAATAATCCTTTGCATGTGTGGATGAATCTACTCTCCTTTGATCGTTGTTTGATCTATGATTTTAATTGATCCAGCCTTAGCATGTGTAGGCTTAGACCTTTGTATATCCCCCTTGTTGAATGCTTGACTTTATGTGGGATGTGGAATTTTTGTGATTGTTTCTAAATTAATATGATCTAAAGTATGAAATCTTGCATATCATATTTAATTTCCATATCTTGCATCATTAAAGCTTGCCTGCTTTTCTTGCATACCTTGAGTGGAAAATGTGTTAGCCAATGCTCGTGTGGGAAGCTGTAGATAGCCCTAGTCTTTGTGTTAGCTTGTCTTGTCCACTAGCTTGATGGATAACTATTCTCTTGATGTCAAATAAAATTTTGCCATTGATGACAAAATAAAATAACATATAGAAGAAGAAAATTGTGACCATGTATTGAGAGAAAAGCCACATGACAAAAAGCATTTAGGGCCATGGTTGAATGAGGTAGAGCAAGTGCTCTCTCTCTCTCTCTCCCCCCTTGCTTGCTTGCTCACTAGCCTGCTCTCTCTCCTCGAGAGATCTAAAACCAAGACTATCTGGCCGACCACATACTTGGATGATATACTAATAATTAGTGATAATAGATGTATAGATACTTGTGTCAATGGTATGGATATGCTGAAACAAGAAGTTGCTAGATGTAAGAAACTAGTCTATGTATGCACAAAATATATTTTATTCCAATGGAGTCGAATTGTGTGTGTGTGTGGGTTTTTTTTTTTTTTTTTAAAAAAAAATTATTTGAAAGGTTAACAAAAATTGTATTAAAGAGAGGCAAAGGAAAGGCGAAATAAAACAACTAAAGCCAGGACAACATGGACCAGTTACTATGGTCGGAGGTCTTAATAAAATAAAGTCAATCTATTATATCAACGTCGCCCTCTTAAAGAAATCCACTACCGTCTTGCTTATTTTTTATTTTTTTTTCCCTTCGAAAACGCCGATTATTCTTCTCCCCCCAAATGGAGAATTACCGCCAACAAAACTAATCTCCATATAACTCTTTCTTTTTTTCCAAATCCCTCCCCCATGCCAAGCAAGGAAGAGGCGGTCAATGGATCCCAACATCACTCATGACGTTTTAGAGAAGAAAAAATTTCTTCCACAATTCCACACCTTTTGAGCAACCATGCAATGGATGAACAAATGGTCCATCGACTCCATATAACGCAACGGTTGGGAATCACCATTATTATTATTATTATTATTATTGCAGATTGTCAATTATAAACTCACCCTATTCGTTCTCACTAGCCAAGCAAAAGCTGCAACCTTGGGAGGAGCACCATAGAACCAGACATGGGATGTATATGACCACTACTCTCACCCAAAGGGGTGTTGCACATCATCCTATAGAAGGATCGACGGAGAACCGGCTCAACTTAACCTTGGTCATACCATCAAATCCCTCTCACTCGAAGAAGGCTTGAACTGGAGAAGCTTCTCCAAGATTCAAATAGATTTCTTCTCTTCCTCATCCATCAAATTCCTCCAATAGGGAGGGGACCAAACAATTGCACCGCCGAAGAAAGAGGAGTATCAATCTATGGTAACCTCCCTATCCAGAGTTAGCCTAGCTAACCTTAGAGACTTTGCTTGGAGTGTGTTCTCACCAATCCACAAGTCCTCCCAAAACCGAATTCTCTTCCCGTCATCACTAGAAAAGCGGAGCCCCTCTTTTAACTTATTCACTAATCTGCAAACTTCCTTCCACAGCCCAAAGACGAATACGTCACCCACCAACCCCCTTCTAGAACACTGTATTTACCAGTAATCACATCTCTCCATAAACTCCCTTCTTCCACCTTGAACCTTCATAGCTATTTTCCTAACATTGCGAGGTTCATTTGATCCAATTTCCATATTCCTACTCCCCCTTCTTGGTATGGCTTGCATACCTCTTTCCATCATAAAGGATGAAATTTTTGTTTCACTTTGCTCCTTACCACAGAAAAAAATCTTGCCTCAACCTTTTCTAGCCTTCGATTTGAATATTGGTATCATATCTATATTAGCACGATGCATATGCAATGTAGGTCCATATCGGCCTGTCTTAAAAAACCGTACTGTACCGGCCAATGATGCGGTTTATATCAACGCCAATAAGTCATTTGCATATTTTTCAAATTTTCAAATTGATACAAGCTTAATAAGTCTGGTTGGCTTCCGTTTTTCACTCTCTCCCCTTTCTTCTCATTTTTTTTTCTTTTTTTAGACCATGGATTTTTTTAGGCCTATTTCCAACTGTATCTATAGCTATTTTGAAGGTCAAAACATTTTTTTTCCCATCAAATCAAAGATAGAAGGCTGTGGGCGCCATTTAGGAAAAACAACAAAGGTGAAAAATGTTTTTTTTAAAAAAAAAATAAAAAATTTAAAATTTTTTATTCTTACTGTAGTCATATTGAATCATGGCTTTAACCTCAAATCGATGAAATCACGCTTTTGGTGATTTTTGCATTTTTATTTTTATTTTTATTTAAGTTGGTAGTTTTGAAAATTTTAGAAATTTTCTTTTGTTTTAAGAAAATTTTAAAACTAATTGTTGTGATGATGCATGAAGAGTGTTTAATATTATAGATCTATAGGTTTTTTTTGAAGATTGATGCTCTATTAAGGGGCAAAGTAGCCTAGCCTAGAAACAGAAATGAATAGAACAAACAAAAAACAACAAAACAGAAAGAAACAAAAATCAGAAAACCTAAAGAGAAGCTATATAACTCTAAACCGCAACAACAGAAAGGGAAAACACCTAAAAGAGGCTATACAATTTGAGATTGGACCCCAAAATTGAAAGAGACAAGCAAACCAGACACCTGAAGCTATTTTAGCTGATGATGTATCAATAAGGAGCAACAACATCAACAACAGGGGTCAACGGATTAGGGATATATATGTAGTAGATTTCATAGGTACATTGCTTAATTTATTTTTTTTATTATTTTTAATGTGTTTTTAGGACATTTTTTGGGTGTTTTCTATTTTTTTTTTTTTCTAAATTAAATTTAGGGAAATGAATTGAATGTTTGATTTAGGTAAATTTATGGTCTTTTTGTTTGAACATAGATCCATCATTGCTACTAGATTTTAATTTATTTTTGTATTTTCAGCCAATTTTTGGTCTTCTTTTGAAAATTTTTCTTTCTTTCTTTCTTTTTCTTTTTCTTCTTCTTCTTCTTCTTTTTTTTTTTTTCAAAATTTCTTTGGGGGAATGATAGATTTATGTTGTTTTAACATAAATTCAAGTTCTTGGAACATTGATTTACATTTTATATGTTGTAGTTTTACTTGAAACATATTTTTGCCCGTTTTGGCAATTTTCATAATGTTTTTTTTCAAAAATCATATTAGGAAATATGTGTTTTACTATTTTTTTGAGAGCAAAAATATTTATCGAGAGACCGCAAAATCGGGAAAAAAATACAAGAATTAAAAAGAAATCTAGGAGGAAAGATCAACGCGCACAGTTGATTTTACAAAGAAAGCCCATTTTGAGACAACATTCGTAATCATATGAATAGTTTCTACAACAGAGCAGTCCTTGTTATGAAAGCAACGACCAGTACACGGGCCCTCCAAATGAACAATAAAGTTCCTATTGTAATGAGTCTCCAAATGGATTTCCGAGACTTTCCCACTCAACTCCCATGCAAAGCCTGCAAGAGTTTCAATTGACTTCAACATCACCTGCGAGATATGGAAAATGCAGAAGAAGTGCTCCCATGCTTGCTGGGCGAAGGTGCAGTGATTGAAGATATGATCAGAGCAACCTATAAAATGAGTGCGCGGAGAAATAATCGGAGGGATGAGCTTTCAAAACCAATGAGTCTTCGTCTCGAACGAGGGCAAGATAAGCTACAACAAATTGAGAAGAAAGAGAAGTACATCAAGTTCCTCATCTGAAAGATTCCGCCGAGAAGGGGGAGAGCATATAACCGAACCTCCAATATAAGAAAAGCAACAATTCACCGTGATGAAATGATCAGGGGCAAGACGTGCCAATCCCGGAAAAAAAAATATCTTGGTGCGGTCTATCTCCATATTAAGAATCTAACAAAAAATGGATATGATTACCTTTTCCCAAGGAGAAGGAAATTCCCATGCGAAAAAAATGATTGCGCGGACCCAAACCCGTGTCCATACGGCCGTACCTACACTCGTGTGGGGCTGTTTGTACAAATGGTTCCCTTCCCCCCTGTCTCTCTTGCTTTGTCACCGCCATTCCCTTCTATTCATTGTCCCTTATTTCAATCCTAACTCTAAAACCCTAACTTAGATTCTAGAATCCCAAACCCTAATCCACAAACCCTAATTTTCAAAACCCTCAATATTTCCAAACCCAAATTCCAAAAATCTGAAAATCTCGTCCAAAGTATAAATCCCTAATTCCCACAACTTGAAACCCATATTCCCAATTGTAGAAACCCTAAGTCCTAAAACCCTTAATCCAAAATCTGAAATCCCAACTCGAACCTCCCAAAACCTCAACCCTAATGTTCCAACGTTAATTCCTCTAAAGCCTAGATAGTCCAAACCCATTTTCCACATTCCCCAGCCTTTAAACTGCTCTAACATGTCAAAACTTGTACAAGACGCATGATTTTCATTGAATTCAGATTTAACCCCATATGCTAGGATGGGGGTTCTGTCTCCCATAGGTCTTGATTAATCAGTAATTTATGAGATTCGCATTGCGGGACTGTTATAGGCTTGACTTTGGACATATCATGAATACGAAAAAAATTGAATTTATGGTAAATTAGCGTTATTTTGTTGTTCCATTGCTCTAGTTAATATGTCTTTTAATTTCATGGCATCATATTAGGTTAGATCATTCTGTCCTACATCAAAGGGCCTTGTAGAAAGACCACACCAAATAGGCCCTCGAGCTAGTTTAGCCCCATATCAAAGAGTGAGTGCCACCATAGAGTGGGCCGCTGTGGATGTCAACTATGGAACGTAGTGGAATGTTACGATCCCAATGGTTTAATAACCTAACTTGACGCGTTCCATTAGACCCAGGGCTTTTGGCATTTTGGTTAGGTTCTTGACAATTTATCAAAGACAATATCTCGAATCTTGATTTAAGATTAATTTTCTAGGTAGAGGGTATGTTTTATTCCTTATGAATCCTTTGATATTCTACACAATGTGAAGATTAGGTGTCTCAGTCTAATGAGTTCTAAAGTTGTGTTCTGCATGAATTTGTTGTCTTGATGAAATAAAAATTGGCCAGGTTGTCTCTCAAGCCAGCCTTTAAGAAGCAGAAATCTGTTACATGTTAGTTATGTGAACCAACACGCAAGTTGAATAAAGTGAAGCTTACATTCTCATTCTCTTGGAACCGTTCTATGACAATCAGAATTCCATTCTTATAACCTCAAACTAGTTTTCCAATGTAGAGTTAAGTCAATAGAGTTTGACAGTTCCTTTGTAAGAAACTAATTTTGATGTTAGTAATACTCCATGCGATTTAGGAAGAAAATCTAAAATTTTCACTAAAGGCATTGATCCAACAAAAGAAAAAAGAAAAAAGAAAAGAAAAGAAAAGAAAACTCTAAAAAAAACATCGTTTGTACTTATTGATCAGAAATGTTGGATTGATAGAAATTCATTCTCCACCTTTAAAGGTGGCGCATTGAGGACACATCATGCATCGATGCTGGGTGGTCCAGGGGTTGACCCCACATCACCATATTATAGGATGCATTGTTGTCAAATGTGATCGCATATGCGCATATGTGATCGCATATGCGCATATTGTGGATCAAATCGCATATGCCATGATGACATATGTGATCCTGGCAAGTATGTCGTGGCATACTTTTATATGCGATCGCATATGTGAGTATGCGATTGCATACTGCATATGCGATCGCATATTTCCTAATAATCAGAGTGGAAGCAATTTTTTTATTTTTTATTTTTTCAATTTGGAGAACTTTTGCCTATAAATAGGCACTCATATCCCCTCCATTTTCACTATTCTCTACTCCAAAGCTCTAAATCTATTACTCTCTCTCTTGCTTTAATCTCTCTACAATTACTTCAAGTATGTTTATTTTTTGTATTTTATAAATTGTGCTTACTTTTTGTAAATTAAGCTGTAAGTTATAACTTGTAAGTTGTTTCAAGTTATCCATTTATCAGTAAAATTTCTTTGCTCGAAGTTTATAATAATTAGTTCTCTTTTAATGTAGCTTGATTGTTTTGTTAAAATTTATATAATATAATATATGTAATTAAATATATAACTTAATGAAACACTCAAACTATAATGAAATAAGTAAAATAACTCAATCCAATCATGTGTACTAATTAGGCAAGTTTTTCCTATTTTTTTAAAGATTTTTTTCATTTTTAATTTTTTTTTTCATTTTACAAAAAATATGTCATGGCATATGCGATTATGCAATCGCATATGCGAACAGCATATGCTGATCGCATACAATGGCATATGTGATTTGACAAGGATGGTCCCTGATTGGCATCCAATTAGGATGCGGGGCACACATATCAATCCCTTTAAAGGCCCCTATGTACAACCACAGGTTCTTTTGAGGAGTTTGTATGGCCGTGTAACAACAAAACTCCACAGAGGTATTTTAAACCTCTAATATCAACCAGTTGCCAAAATTAATAATTGTATACAATCATTCAGCAATCTTTTCAAAAAAATAAATAAAAATCATTCAGCAAATCCACAGCCATTAGATCATATTAAATGCATATTGCAAAATATTTATACAAACCACACAAGGTATAGCATTCCCAGCCATTTGTCTATATACCAGTTCCGATATGCTGGTGTACAAGGAGTAAAACGACGAAAAGGATTTTTTATGTCTAGTGGTTTCTATTTTAAGAATTATACACAATTGTAGAAGGAGAGCTTTGCTCTGTATGGTTGGAATTGGATATAATGCCCCTACAAATGGTGTGAATAGGAGATATAGTTTGGACTCTTTTTACTGTCGTTTTTTTTTTTCCCTTACTGGCCACCTATTTTATGACAGTCTACACAAGATCACACATTTTTTTTTTTTTTTTTTTTTTGAAGAGTGCATGCTTTCTTTTATTATTTGTTATTTTTTTATGTTTTTAAAGAGTACAAAAGGTTACTTTTAGTTTTAGTGGACCAATAGGGTGAGATATTGGATTCTAACATTAATTATGTAATCAATGGGATTCCTCTCTCTCTCTCTCTCAACTAAATTGTTAGTTTACCGCTCATGGCTATATAAAACAACCAAAAAAGAAAAAAAAGATTGATGATTTTTTCCGGAATAAGGAAATTTATTTATTTTTTCATGGGTTGCTGTGATGGGTTTCTATTCTAGCATGTGATGCCTTAGAAAACACCTTTGGTGCGATGCCATTGAGTCGCGTGGGGCAATTCCGTTTGTTTATCTCTTCTATTTGTTGTTTCTTTGATTATTGTTGAATTTGGAGTGTTTGGAGATCAAATTGTGGTATAAGTGGAGGAATTTGAAGCACATACTCATGGCGGCAAATCTTTTTCTCCACTATTTCTCGGTTCAGGAATTTCTTGGGAGGTTCAGATTTTAATGTTTTTCTCGGGATGGTATCGGGAAAATCTTTCTCAAAATTAAAAAAATAAAAAAAAATTTCAATCTAAATTAATGAATCAATGTAAAATTTAAAATATATATGTATATGGTGAAATAACAAAAATTTGACTCGAATGCTAGCTTTTTGTGTGCTTGTGTGCATGGTATCAAACTATCAATCTTTGTTGGTATGAAAAGAAAACCTTCAGCAAATCTTGGGAACTCATATAATGTCTTTTTGTTAAAATTTCTAGTTCTATGTATATTTCACCAATGAACTGTAACATGATTTTACCTTGGTTTTGATTCTCCATCTGTCATGATATTTAGCTGATTCTATTTATCATGGTTAACACACGTCATTATTTTACTGTAGTGCAATCTCTCTTGTATAGGTTGATGTTCCTGCATCTTCCCTTGCTCTTCAGTCACTGTTGGAAGCTCATGGTGGTTCACCTGAGCATGGTTCATGGGAGGTGGGTTGGTCCTTGGCCCCATTAAGTGATAGTCCGTCCATTACGGGTGCTCTTCAAACAAAGGTAGGCCCCATATGCATGTGATTTTTTCAAAAAATATGCATGGCCTTTTCTGTTTTTATTTTATTTTTTCTGTAACTATTTGTTGGTTTAACATGCTTTGGCTTCATCCGTTACCCCACTATGTTAGTAGCATTCTTAGGGCTTGTTTGGGTGCCACCAATTTAAATTTGCATCTTGCCAACATAACTGGCATGGCAGTAAAAAAGCAGCCCTTGGGCAATGTTGTGAAAGAAATATTTTTTTGTTCGGGGAGGGAGGTGATATTCCGCTCCCACATGTGCAGATGTGTCTCATATCCATGGGATCCAATCTGTCCAAAGGAAGTGCTGCCATGTGAAAGGTCCTCAACTGAACTTTCATGCCCATCAGATGAGCAGTTGGGCTACGGAAGTGCATGCATTCCAAACTGTTTGCAACCTATTTGACGGACGCTAACAGCTGCAGTAGTGCCTGTAGGGTGTAGGCAAGAAGTTAGCCCAGTCAATTTTTTGGTGGCACCCAATCAGGCACTTGGCCTTGTACGTGTAATTATTGACAATAATAGGTAGGAAGTAAGGAATAAAGCTAAGTGTGCTAGAAGGCTCATGAATCAATACCATTGGGTTCCTAAAATTTGAAGAAAATGAAAATGAAAAATGAAAAAAAAAAAAAACACTATCTATCACATGAATGCAATGCTCGTATGTGTTACATTTTAAGAAGAGCCTTTAATGTGTAACTTTTTACTCTGTACATTGTTTTACAGCTTCTTTATATAAGTTGGTTGCAAGTTCTAGTCATATACTACATTACTATTACAGTTGGGTACTTTTTGTGGTGTCCATAGTAACAAATCTCGTTCTCGGCAATTTCTCGGCCCGGAAATTTAGGAGATTTGAGTGGGTAGTAAGCTTTTGCATCACCTTGGCACTCGTTTCGATTTGCCTTTCAAGAGAAAAAAAAATCTCGAGAGATTTTTGAGTTCTGAGGTTTTTCATGGGCTATTATCATGGAAATCTGGCCGAAGATAAAAATATTTATTTTTAAAAATGTATTATATAACATGCCTCAGTGGTAGACTCACAAGAGTTTGAACACGAGGTCATGGGTTCGCTCGTGTGAGTGGGTGTTAAAAAAAAAAAAAAACAAATCCTTCAAGATTTTTATCTCTTTTGATTCAACAACATGATAAATGCAATATTTTAAAATCCACTAATATTTTTAAAATCTTCTGACAGTACAATATTGGTTAGTGTATTTTCCATGATATTATCTCGGAGATATTTGTCACACTGGTGGTGTCGACTTAGCTCATGCAGCAAGTCTTCGAATTAGCTGACCCTTAAAGATACTAATCTCTTACATATATAATTGTGTCCCTTTCCCTGTTATTTGGGGTTAAGTGAATCTGGCACTGAGACTCATACGTGTACCCAACACCAATACCTATACAACATGGGATGTTTATCATGGGCTTCTTCTTAGATATTCTTCCTGCAATGAAGCTTGGGTAGTGGGATAAATAAATGAAGAAAGACACCCATGGGACATCTTGGACTTGATATTCATAATTCTGTATCATTCACCCCACGTCTTGTGCATTGGGAATTATGGTGGAGAAAGTAATGCCTTGGAAGGAATCTGTTATTCTTTTTACTAGGATGTCTGAATTCCTAGATTTCATTTGAGTGTACATTTGCACCTTGTCCAGGTTGAAAGCAACAACAGATCTTCGGTTGAAAGTCAGAGGTATTCTTCACTGGATGAATCAGGCAGTCCCGGGCTTGTGGCAATGTCAGCCACTAGAATTGCTTTTCTTGGAGTTCCTGCACTAAATTTGAAGGTAAAATTGATTCCTAGACTTTACCTTCAAACTAAAGTCTGTAGGTTCCATAGACAAATTAAAGTTTGATCCCTCTTTCTTCAAACTGAAGTCTGTAGGTTCACACACACACACATTCAACTTCAATTATATGTTCATTAGCGTAACAGCATGTGTTGTGATTATTCAGGATCTTCCAAATATAACTGTTTCACAAACAAATAAGAGAGGTGATCTGCTTGTAGTAATGGGTTCTCCATTTGGTATTCTGTCGCCATTGCACTTCTTTAACAGGTAATGTCACCCAGTACCTTCACTTTGTAGATTGCAAAGGTTTGACTTATCGTCCAATACCGGAACGTATTGCCTGATACGTGTCAGTATTGTCCATGAATGATACAGCTGTAATGGCCCAAACCAGCCCCAAACAGGGGCAATGCCGGGCGATACGACCCTGTATTGGTTCTGAACGATTCCATATTTAAATTGCAAACTAGATTGATCATTACATGTGGATCAGAATTCTTTTTAGTCGGTAAAATTGTCAGGCACCTTATTCATAAGAGGCCGCAGCCTAAAAAATACAAAGAAACAGAAAAAAAAGAAGAAGAGAGAACTCTTGCTAACTATCAGGGAAATGGGCAAGAGACTTTAATGCTATCGCCCATTCCATTACATGGCTTTTAGCCCTATTGAAGACCTCTGAAGCTTGCCCCTGCCAATTCTTCAAACAGCGATTGTTCCTTTGTAGCCATCGGAACCAGATTCGTGCTAGTAGACAGATGCGCCAAACTTCTTTCCCAATCTTTCCTATACCATCAAAATGCCACATCAAAAGGAATTGATCAATTGAACTTGACTATACCCATGCTATTTCAAACAATTTGAAGAAGCAATCCCATATCCTTTTTGCGAATGAACAGTGAATAAAAAGATGATCCACTGATTCCTCATCTCGATAACACATTACGCAAACATTCGGAAGAATCATCTTTCTCTTGCAAAGGTTGTCAACCGTTAACACCTTAATTACAACCCACCAGCCAAGCTAGAGCAGCTAACTTTGGAGGAGCTCCATGCATGAGCTGACGGACTGACCCCTTTACCACTACCTCTGCCACTAAGCATTTTAAATTATGTTTTCACTGAGAAATTTACCGGACTTCTCTTTTAACCCTTCCATTGAATCCAATGTTGATAATACGGGATGGTCAAGTGGATCTTGTTCCTACATTGTAGAAGTTGCTTGAATTTATAGTTTACCACGGATGCCTCTTGAGTATCTGGTTTTGTTGCCAAAAGTCATCTGCTCAGTTATCTTGAAAATCTTCAGTCTAGCCTTACAGAGGTGATAGTTCTCCCTTTGAAAAACTAACATTGCTGAAAAAGTTTGGCTTCCCTTTCATTGCTGGGTGATCATTTATTTATGGGGGAATTCTTAGATTCCAAGTGGGGTATTGAGCATTCACCAAATGGCCATTGAGTTCCCTTCTTGGGATACAAGAAATGAGCATAATGTTGATTTGGTGCCAGTTTGATGGAAAAGGCCTATCTGGCATGATGCCCAATTTGCTTCGGCATTTTCCAAACAGTATGATAAATGAAACAGCAATCAGTGCTGTCATCCGAAGCCAATTTGAGCCATTTTCCAAATGATAGTTGAATTCATTTCCTTGTAACATGGTCTTGGTCTCTTAGTTTCAGTATATTTTTCCGCTAGTTTATGGTGCGTTTGGTTGCACCAAAATATCATGAAATTTCTTGGTTAATCAAGTTTGTGTTGGTGCAAAGTTCATGAAATTTGGTGCAACCAAACACACTATTAGACACTTAATCATCATCATCATCATCATCATCATCATCATCATCTAAGCCTTATCCCAATCAATTGGCGTCGGTTACATGAATTCTATTCCCCTTGCCCTTTTAGAGCCTTCAACTCATATCAACTCACTCCTAACTGGTGCAGTTCTTGGTCTCTGCTGTACATGACTAAATCATCTAAGTCTATTTCCCCTCGTCTTATTACCTATTAGTGCTACTCCTAAGTTCCCTCAAATACATTCATCTCTAATTCTATCCTTTCTCGTCTTGCCACTCATCCATCTCAACATCCTCATTTCAGCTACACCTATCATGTGAATATGTTGCTCCTTAACTGCCCAACATTGTCCCATAAGGCATGGCTGTTGATGTAGCTATCCTGTAAAATTTCCCTTTCAATTCAAGTGTACGTGACGATCACATAAAACTGCAGAGGCACATCTCCATTTCTTCCACCCAGCTTGAATTCTATGGTTAACATCCTTCTCAATCTCTCCTCTCAAAGTCCTATTGATCCAAGATATTGAAAGTGATCATTCTGGGAAACTTCTTGGTCAGCAATCTTAATTAATTCCTTGTTTCCACTCTTGTTGTTGCTAAAATTACACTTCATATATTCTGTTTTAATCTGACTAATTTTAAATCCTTTAGATTCTGAAGCACCCAACTATCAACTGTGTTTATGTCCTCCCTAGTCTTGTCAATCAAGACTGTCATCTGCAAACAACATACACCATGAACCCTAAGAAACTTAATGTTCCTTGAAATATTTTCGTTTTCAGTAAACCATAAAAATGGCAAGGAATCTTAGTATTCCGAGTCCATATCCAGGAGACATTCCCTCTTTCATTCTAGTTCTAGTATGGCTGTTCTTTAAATTTCCAGTATTTGATCCTTTGTTCCTTGAACCAGTATATCTGTTGGAGCTGTCTCAAACTGCTGCCCTCCAGGTTCTCCTGACAGTTCGTTGCTGATGTCAGATGTTCGATGCCTCCCTGGTGCGATAAATGAACACATTGCTCTTCCATTGTTGCACCATCATCCTGAATTCAGACCATAGTACTAGTTTCTGATTCATCATTTTGATTTATTACCAGGAATGGAAGGTGGGCCTGTTTTCGGAAAGCATGCTCATCTCATTGGTATATTGACCAGACCCATAAGACAGAAAGCTAGCGGTGCAGAAATTCAGGTGAGGAGAAACACACACGGACTCTCTCTCTCTATTTATTTTACTTACATATCATGAGTAACGATCAGTTTTTTTCTTTTCCTCCCCAAACATGTAGTGTGGGATTTGTACGAGTTGTCTGGTGTAGCCCACTGTGTATATTCCTTGGTTTAGAGATCAGGTTCATGTGGTCATCAGGTGGGCCTCACATGTACATTAAATGTGGACCATTAGTCAAAATTTCCAATCCTCACGTGCGTTACATGTTACCCACTGCTCACCTGATGACTGGACCAGCCTGATTTTGGGGTTCAACGCATTCTGTTGGGCCTACCAAATGAGCAGCCAGGATGTCACTAACATGCCATGGGCATGTGGGGAGTGGATTCAGAGAGTAGGCATCACATTTCTTTTGTATGTAAGATGCACCCTGTTGCTCTGTATAACAGCTTGTGGTCACGTGGGATGCCATATCAACTGCTTGGAGCGATGGGCCGCAGAAAGTACTTAAAAGGACTGTGGGAAATCTGGATGGCTATGATATAAAGAGGGCATGGTCATACAACAAAACTGATTTCCATGGATCCTTCAATTATACACGGGAACCTCCTAATACCCATTGCTCCCCTCCCTTTCCATTTGAGAAGGCTCTGCCTTCTATAGTTCTTGTCACGGTAGGTGATGGAGCATGGGCTTCGGGTATTGTACTCAACAATCGGGGCTTAATACTCACAAATGCTCACCTTCTGGAGCCATGGAGATTTGGCAAAACACATCTACTCAGTGGAATGGATGAAACCACATTCCCGGCCTTGTCTACCCGCTCCGTATGTGAACAAGAGAGAAGTGATGGCCGAAAGGGGAGACAGTGGTCTTCTCCATCTTTGGTGAAGACTTCGGATGCTTCTGTGGGGGATGACCACATGGCATCTACATTGGATTCAATTAAGAAAAGTTATAAAAGATTGCGTGTTCGTCTAGATCATATGGAGCCCCGGGTTTGGTGCGATGCTAGAGCTGTGTATGTTTCAAAGGGACCTTTGGACATTGCATTGCTGCAACTCAAGTCTGTTCCAAATCAACTCTGCCCAATCGCTCCACATTTTGTATGTCCATCTCCAGGGTCAAAGGCGTTTGTCATTGGACATGGTCTCTTTGGACCACGGTCAGGTGAGACAAATTTGGTACTTTCTCCTTGTCTGCTGTATATTTGAAATGTATAATTGTAAACACGTCCCCTCTGTTTTATGACAATTGTAAACAACTCCCTTCTGTTTTAACATATAGATTCTTCCCTTCTGTTTCACATATTCGGTGCCACTATTAACTGAGCAATTGACCATTTTAACCCTATCTCATATGCAACTAATTATGTTATCCAACCCATTCAGCATGGTCACTCCATGTAAATGGGAAGGCTGATCCAACCATTAGCCACGACGTGAATTTGGAGGTTTTTGGGTGGGGGTCTATTGCCCCACATGGGTGATTGGATCAGCCTGTTTTTCTTTTTTCTTTTCTTTTTTTGGCGTCCAATATTTTTGGAGTGACCCTGCTGGATGTGTTGGATACCATTTGTACATAATGGTGGGCCCCACATGTAGGGAAAATTAACTCCTCAACACGAGTGTATAGTTGTCATTTGCTAGGCACTCACAATAATCCAAAATAGAGGAGAGGTGTTTACAATTTCTCATAAAAAAGAGGGGAGATGTTTCCCTTCAAAATTATCAAACTTCTTGTGGAATAACTGTCTTTGTTGCCTTTATATATATATATATATATATATATATATATATATATATATATATATATATATATATTAATTGTTTTTGTACAGATCTCTGTCCATCTGTTTGCTCCGGAGTAGTAGCAAAGGTGGTTGAAATGGAGAGGCCCCTCCACCTCTATGGTTTGGGTGTACTGGATACTGAAGAAAGATACTTACCAGCAATGCTTGAAACTACAGCTGCGGTGCATCCAGGCGCTAGTGGTGGTGCAGTGGTAAATTCAGATGGTCATATGATAGGACTGGTCACCAGGTAATTCTCAACCACAATAGTCTGCAACTTGCTGAAAACAGATAGATGTTTAAGTGGAGTGATATGCTTAAGACCCCAACCCCAAAATCACGAGACACCCGGTAGATGCCCCATGAGTTTGCAATATTCAGTGGGCCCCCCTTAGAAGCAAGCCAAAGAATGTCTGCCATCATGCCAGTGGGGCTTAGTGTATGGTGCCAATCATGTGTTGTCAATAGGGCGTTGCATCATCTTGTCAGCTTATATCATTACCCTTTCTGTAAATTATCGGAGTATGAGTAGAATTAACAATCACATGTTTATTGATGTTCCAGTATGTCTCAGATACGATCGGTGACTGTGTTATTGCATGGGGTTCGAAACTCGCATGTACTGCAAGAAGTGGCATGTTTATGCCAGCATTCTAGGAAAAAAGAAAAAGAAAAAGAAAATAAAAATAGAATACATACACACATACTTGTGAATTCTGTTCTTCACAATATCTTCATTCAGGCATAATTAGAGATGTCATTTTTGACCTCTCATGATTACAGCAATGCGAAGCATGGTGGAGGAACTATCATACCGCATCTCAACTTCAGCATACCATGTGCAGCTCTAAGGCCAATTTTCAATTTCTCAAGAGGTTGGTTGTTTTCCTTTGTGCATTTGCGATGTAAATTTGAAATGAGTGGTGATATGGTGATTCTCACAGGCAGAGATTGAAGAGGTGTACCCCTGCCCCATGTTGCTCGAGTGAGAGATCTGGGCCCCACTCATCAGGTGGGTCCCATCATAGACATACCCTTGCTTGAAAAGTTAGGCCAGTTTCTCATCAGCGAGTGACATGTATCTGAGAAAAATGGATGGCTAGGAGAAAAAGAAAAAGAAAAAAAAAAGAGTTCATATTCAATGTACGTGTGTTGCCCACCTGATGAGTGGACTGGCCTGATTTTGTGGGCAGGGAATGGTCAGATTGGGATCCACTTGAAGAGTGGCAAGGATCCATGCTTGGGCCCACATTGGCATGCCCGCTGCAAATTGATTCATCCACTTCTTGAATTGCTAGCATTTCTCCTTACAAATAGGATTCTGGTTTCTGATGCCGAGTATGTCAATCCACAGACATGCGGGATGTGTCGATCTTACAAGCGATGGACAAGCCAAACGAACTCCTTTCTTCTGTGTGGGCGTTGATGCCACCACCGCCATCTCAAAGGCCGGCACCCTTCCCTTACCTGCCAAAATCTCTCATGGAGAAGATTAACAAAGGGAAAGGATCTAGCTTTGCTAAATTCCTTGCCGAAAATCGTGCTGAGACGTCACTTGGGGAGCAACCTCCGAGCGTGGATCAGCCTATCAAAGAAGAGTTCCTTACTAAGATCCTTCCAAGCAAAATCTAACCACAATAAAAGAGCAAAAAGGTAGGGACTAATTTTATTTTGTTGGTCTCACTTAGATTTATTTTATTTTTTCTCTTTGAAATGTATCGTCTCCACCATCGGTATGAAATAAGCATTGCAGGGAGTGGCAGAACAATGGATGAAACCTTGTACCACATATATTCAGATTAGAAATAACAAATCGGAAAGTGATGCTGCTTTATGCTTGTGTTGGTCCGAATCAGTCATTTGTGGTTGGCTTTTAAGATCCCCCCTCCCATCCTTTTTTAGTTCCTAACCAAATAAAAATTCACTGGACCCAGTTATTAAAAAATTCGGCTGTCGTCACTAACACACTACGGGTGGAGGCAATCCCTCTATCCCGCTTGTTTTTCTCCTTCTACAAATCATGTTTATCCAACCATGTTCAGAACATGAATTTACATGATTGCTTGGCCACTGTTCTACGACCGGTGGCTTGCCTAACCTATCCCTTTTCCTTTTTCTCCCCTGGAGTATAATGTAATAGGATCATGGTCTAAAATCCTGTCTAACTTGGCATCCGTTTGCAACGGAATGAGTCATCCGACAGAAACGGGACTATTCCTTTTTCCATTGTTTAGCATTGGAGGATTGATTTTTTTCCTGCAGTTTCTTTTGGGGGTCATTTGGATGCATGTAAATGGTTTTTAGTAGTAAATGATTTACAACCTGTCCTGTTTGGCAGTAAGCTGTAAATGATTTACATGTAAATGATTGTGTGTGTTTGAATAGCCTGTGAATTGATTAAGTCTTGTAAATGGAGAGCCAATCTTTGAAAATATAGCCATTAGGCTGTAAATGAAATCACAGCAAAAGCTGGGAAATTAAATGGGGCTGAAAGCTGTAAATGATTTATGGGCATTTTTCAACATTCAAACACAGACTGTACTGTAAACCATTTACCTGTAAACCACTTACAGTTAGCCTTATTTACAGGCATCCAAATGACCCTCGAAGGAATTTTAGAAAGTGGTTATAACGAATGAAAGGGAGAGCATAAATTGAAAGAAACACATCCCAAAGCATTGAGAGTCCAAGTTTGATTCACCAGTACGGAATTAGGATTCCAAGTTGTGGGTGTGTTTTCACATGACGAATGCAAGCAGCAAAGTAGTTCAAATGAGGCTGAAGCGAGAGATCTTACAGAAACATCCCCCGTCTCTCCCCATTCTGAAACAGTGGTGGAATCATGGTTTTAAGAACTTGTTCTATTTGACTTGGATTCGGTAACACCTGATACGGTTCAGTACTATTGAGTCTCCCTGAGTTGGGCCGGTCCCAATTCTACTCAGGGCTGGACAGGTCGATCCAAGTCGATGAGACTTTTAACTATGGGTGGTAGATGATATGAACTGCTGCAGTTTCCCTTTTAAAAAAAATATTTTCAGATGCAAGTAGCAGCTTACAGTGAGAATCTATAAGTAGGATATAAGTTATGCTGTCATAAAATGTACTAGCATGGATGGGTGCTTTTGACAGGGCCCATGTCAACATGG
The DNA here is from genome assembly GCA_037074715.1 of Magnolia kwangsiensis. Taxonomy (NCBI): domain Eukaryota; kingdom Viridiplantae; phylum Streptophyta; class Magnoliopsida; order Magnoliales; family Magnoliaceae; genus Magnolia; species Magnolia kwangsiensis. The sequence goes on along the minus strand of CM073571.1, from coordinate 196,416,423 downwards.
CACATTTGTGTGATCTAGGCTGTTCATTAGGTAGGCCTACATGTTTATATGGTGGTGATTGGGTCGGACACGGTTTGGGTGGTGACACCGACACCAACACCAACCATCTAGTTTGTATCAAAGCTCTGTGGCCTCACCATGATGTTCATCCATTTTACCAGGTCATTTTTGGGCATGAGCCCAAAAATGACCTGGCAAAATGGACGATACACATACATCATGGTGGGGCCCACAGAGCTTTGACACCAGCTAGCTGGCTAGTGTTGGGGTCACCACCCAAACCGCCTCGATTGGGTCAGCTTGAGACTCACCCTATTCACTGAACGGCCAAGGATCCAGGCTGGAGCCTGGCTCATTAACCGATGTGAGAAAGCTGTGGTCAGCCCATGAGCAGATTCCCAAGCGCAGGCCGGAATGACGTAGCCCACTTGGTGTTTGTACCCCCCCACTTTGGGACGTGGCTTCGGTGGATTTATATACATGCCGTCTATACTTTTCACCAGCTCATTTTACGCGTGAACCCAAAAATGAAGCAGATCCAAATCTTAGGTGGACCACACCACAGGAAACTGATGATTGAAGGCCCACCATTAAAAACTTGTTGGTGCTACAAGTTTTGGATCAAGCTGATATTAGTGAGGTCGCTTTATCCAGGTCCGTGTGACCTTATCAATAGGTTGGATAGCAAATAAACATTACGGTGGCCTCGAAGAAGTTTTTAATGGCGGGTGTTCAATCGTCACCGTTTCCTGTGGTGTGGTCCACTTGAGTTTGGATCTGCTTCATTTTTGTGCTCATGCCCTAAAATGAGCTGGCGAAATGGATGGATGGCATAGATAATACACATATTAAGGTGGGCCCGACAGTCAGAGATCCACCGAAGCTGCATCCCTAACTTTCAGGCTAGGGCGCATAAGCAAGCGTCTCGAAATGGACTCAGAAGTTCAGGTCCAGGTCCCTGGCTGAGACCGAGGTCTCAAGCTGAGGCCCGGGTCTTGAAATGGTCTCAGTTGGAAATTCGGGTCCGAAGTTGATGCTAGATATCAAAATGGACAAGGAAAGTCAGGTCCTCGACAGAGGCCGAGGTCTAGAAGTGGACGTACTTCAAAATTTGGGCCCTTGATGGAGACAGGTTTCTGAAATAGGCTCAGTTCGAAATTTGAGTCTCTAGTTGAGGCCTCAGGGCACCATTTCATAAACAACCTGCTTCTCACATGCTTGTGCCCCATTGCCACATGTGGGTCCCACAATGGTTGTCCATGCTCTCTCTCTCTCTCTCTCTCTCTCTCTCTCTCTCTCTCTCTCTCTCTCAAAGGTTTTGGATTCGACAATCGACCTATATTTGGACCCAACTTGGGGTACCAAACTCAGGTCCTTTCGGTTAGGATATATGAGGTACCGAATTCAAATCTGATTGGGTTCGGCTTTCCCCGTATAAGCATGTTTAGTTTTTCAATTACAACAGTAAATGGCTATAAATGGGTAATAATTAATTACTCTTGTTATTGTCTATGTCATCACTTGTATTTGACTGTAACGATGACTTTATTATATTGTTTATTTCACCCAGAAATTACTATCAAATTAAGTATGAAAATGTAATGATTACAATTTATTTTACCTACTTCCTTTAAAATTGTATTCGACTCTTAATTTACCGGCCTTAATTCCTATTTAAACAAACACTTGAAAATTATATTTCATTTACATTGCATCTCATAGGAAATCGAAAACCAAACAGACCCTACGGGTTCTATTGAGCCCAATTTGAAGCATTTTTTTTTTACACATGCACACACCCACCACACACTCACGTCACACGCGCACACCCCACACACGCACGCCGTGGGATTGCACCACCATGGGTACTCGAACCCTTGACCCGGTGTTGAAACTCCAAGGAGCCCAATTTGAAGCATGAATTAGAACGGGTCAGCTGAATCATTGACGTTAACATTATTTGGATAGAGCATTTTGTCGACCAGGCTTGTGTCACACATGTTCCAATATTGGACCATCAAAATATAGTCCCAAGTATGGATAAAAAATAGGCTTAATGTCGCACTTTGAATGTTCATAGTCATCTGAATCCATCCTTCCAATTTGGATCACTAACCATTTTCAACTTGCACCATCCATGGAGCAGCCTCCGAATTACCTGAATTGCATTAAGGCAATGTTCAAGGCCATGTTTGCATAATATGGATTCCATTCCAAACAACCGAAAAAGGGGAGAGGTTTTCCTATGATGTGACTATTTCTGTAGTTTGAATAGCAAAGCAATTATTACAATTTTCTATAATCGGGATTCCTAGCACAAGAAACTATGTGACAGTTGTGAAAGTAACGTGAGATTTCCACTTGATATCCAACATCAACCCTAAAATGAAAATTTATGCTTTAATAGTGTTTATGGAAATCATTATTAGATAATTACTGTTTTTCCTTTCTCTTCCCTTTGATCCCACTATTAAAAAATGCCCTTAAATTTGAACCGCTAAACAATTTCAGCATGCACCATCTACAAATTGAACGGTCCTTATCGTCACATGTAGACCACATTCCACTCTGGGATGTGAAAACTCAACTTGGTTGGTGATTGGTAAGGGTAGTAATGGGCCAGTTTGGATTGGCCTCGGATTGAGCATTGACTGATCAGGCTGAAAAGGCCGTAGCCCTTACAGGCTGGGCCAGGCTGGTTCACAAGGAAATGAGAAAACAATGGTGGGTCCCACATGGGTGATGTACGTTCACAAAGGAGGTCGCCCACCCACGACAAAAAAAAAAAAACACAAGGGTGAATTTTAAAAAAGCCATTTTTTCTTAATCTTTTCTTAGCTGTTCACTAATTTTTGACTTTGTGGCCCACCTATTGAGCAGGCACGGCTACCTTGTGGGCCAACGCATCTTAATGGCAGGACCCTCAAGACGCATGCAGTGGACCTTAAAACATGTGCTCAGGACTACATCTCACAATTGAGTGCAACATGGGCCCCACCCTTTGGCTCCTCGGAGACGAGAATTAATGATTATGAATGGCATTTTTTTTTCCCGGCTTCTCATCCCATCGAGCCTGAGACCATGCTTGGTTGCCACTTGAAAATGAGTTCATCTCATCTTAGTTAAGAGTATGTATTTGGGCTAGTTTGGTTGCACCAAATATCATGACATTTCATGAATCTTTGGTGAACCAAATGCATCCTTAGGGACTGTGGTAGGGATTAAAAATATTAACCATAATTTATACAAACTATGATCTAACACATAATAATCGTTACGTAAAACAAGATGTAATCATTTTCAAGTGTCAACCAAACAAGGCCTTTGTATTTTTTAGCCATATATCTTCCAGGAGATACCCCCACGCCAAGACGAAGTGTATGAAATTGCAAATACCTGATCAAAGGAAAAGCAATCCAAGAGAGGTTCTTTGTATTGGGGATTCATTCCCCTCAGTTTCATCTACCATTTTTGAGTTTATCAATTGAAAAGTCTTTAAGAAAAAAGAGAAAACGAGAAAGGAAAAAAAGAAAAGAAAAGAAGAACATTCTGCGACATTAGTTGGAACTACTGACCTCCATGACTGGATTTCGCCAAAGCAATTTCTTCATAATCTCCTTGACAAGAAAATCATAAACAATTATTCCGCACATCTTTGTAAAATTCTTCAAAAAACTGCATCCTTTACTCGATAAATTATCCTCCGTTGTGAGAACCACTAGCTGCTGGATAAAGCTCTCCTCAGATGCATTGTTTTGGAAAAAGCTCCAAAGATTAACGAGCACGTATTGCAGTCTCACGGTTGAGCTTTGCCAGATGAAAATAACAGCCAAACACAGCTTTAAGGGCACATCACTGTGTCATGGCCCACCAACTGCAGCATTGCTGATGCAATGAGAAAATCAATACCCCCACTTTTAGACCCGCTTCACCCCTAGCATCTTTGCAGCCAGCTCCCATGTAACAATGGCAGCAGCGTTAGCTGGAAATGCCCTCACCAATGTGGGCCCAAGACCCGCATAGCATCCACTCAACCCCACTCTCCTGTGTATCTACAAGAAGCAAAATCCATTGAGCCAATTCACTGCTGTGATGGAAAATCCAATTAAACGGGATGGGAAGTGGACTACCGAGCTGAGTGTCTGGAAAGGATTCCGGGTCGAAGTCGTATCTGGGGATGTTTGAATGACGGTTTTCGCCACATCTAAGGGCAAGACAGTAGACCAGAACTGTAAATGCAGAGAAACATTGAAAAGCATAAGAACATGATTTTAGTTAATTCTGGAATGATGCGTTCTATGATGTTAATTCTGAAATGATGGTTTAACAGAAATAAATGGTGTTTTCTTTTTCTTTTCCTCAACCCAAAAATGGTACAGGTTGGGCCTGCCTTTCGATAGCCTAAATGCATGCTCTAATTTCTTCCCTATAAGATTATTAGCCATCCAATGAAGATGGACAATTACAACCAATCGCCTGCATTTTAATGGGGCCAACTCAGCAATGATGTTGCGGGCGGGCGGATGGGATTTTCTGGGGTTTCTCCGATTCACTTTGAGGCTCACCATAATGAATGATGTGGGACAACACAAGGTGGGCCCTGCATGTAATGTTTGTTGGGCCGAACAAAAATTTAATCAAACATTGAATGCTCTTTTTGAACCTTGGGATGGCAGTACTTACAGCTACACCAGCAAGCCCACCGCTGATTATGCCGATCCCCACATCAGCTAACAACTTCTGCTGGTGGTTGACACCGTGTGAAGTTGAATCCAGTTGCAAATGCATGTAATAACGGCTGAACTCGTAAGTGCTAAAGAAGACAGCGTTTCCAATTGATTCTCTTAACAAAGTCGCAAAACCGCCCCGAAAGATGCCCTTAATCTGAGAGAGAAGCTGTCCATCAGCCCAAAGTGCACACATCCATTTCCAAATACATAAAAAAAGGGGAAATCAGAGTATTTCGCTCACTCCATTGTTCTTCACAGTCTTAAGAGCACAATCAAGTGGACCACTGTATCTTCCGTGCTTGGAAATTGCCGAGTCAGTCCCTTGAACTTGCATCCTACACTGGAAAATCTTTAGTGTCACGTGCAGAAAAATGGAAGGGAAAATAACAACTTTATTATTATTATTATTTTTTTTTTTTTTGTAGAAAACCTACTTGAAAGTTGCGTATCTACCAAAATGTACATGCCTCTAAAAAATACTTTCCAAAACATTTTCCAGTCAATTTAGATATCTTCCCGGACCATTTTACCCTCTACCCATACCTCAGTGGCAGCTGATTTTAGCTTAGTTGATACTGAACAGCGTATCTTGTTGGCTGATTGTATTGCATACCAGAGTAGCCGCTAATATTCAGTGGCTGATACGGGCAGTAATGCTGACACATACCGATTTCCATCATAATGGTTGACACGGGCTATGGAGACTTCTTCTTCTTCTTCTTCTTCTTCTTGTTTTTTTTTTTTTTTTTTTTCACTGTTGATGATTTTTTCCTTTTTGTTTGATTGTTTGTTTGTTTGTTTTTTTTAAAAAAAATAAAAATAAATTATTTATTTATTTAAATTCTCTTGGAGAAAGGGGATTTGGGGTTTTGCTCCTATTCCAGACTAGATTTGAGTGAGAAAACCATGAACTGAAGCTGGAAGCATCACTTCGGGGAAAAATCTTCATAAGAGGTAAAACATGCCTCCTACTGTTTTCTTGGTAAATTTTAATGTAACGCCCACTAAAATTAGCCATGAACTAGCAAACCATGTTTATTTTGCACAAAATTTGGTTAGGCATCCATTGTTTTAAAAAAATTGGGTATATTTTCGTTATTATTATTATTTTGTTTTTCTTTCTATTTTTCATTTTTTAATCTTTATCATGCACCTATGTAATGTTAGATATATAAATCAGTGTAGTTAGGCTTGTATCTAGGTAAGTCAGCACTTAGGCTTTTAAGGACCTTTTCTTTTTTCCTTCAAAAACATTTTGGGCATTCTTTTAATTTTATTTTTGTCTTTTCATCATTTTGTGAATTTTTCCAATATTACAAGATGAGGAAGATGATTTTGAAGAGCCTCCTCAACCTACAATGGGGCATTGATCAAGCACTATAGGGTATTAATTGATGGGGATTTTTCTCCTCAGGCTCGACCGGTCGAGTGCCCTACTTGACTGGTCGAGGGTGGCGCTCAACCAGTTGAGTGGGGCTTGACTCAAAGTCTAGCGACCAATTGAATTTATTCTTCTGCGCTGCTCGACTAATTTGAGGAGTCTGCTCGACCGGTCGACGCTCCTCGACTGGTCGAGGACTCTTCTCGACCAGTCGAAGTTACGCAGATTCATGTCCGGATTTTGTGCGGACTACGTAAATTTGAGACGGTTTTCGCCATGGTGCGGAAGGAAATTGCCTAAACTATAAATAGGGGTTCCTAGGGCTTTTCTAGGTAATGCAAGAGGGTTTCCTAAAGCTTTACAAGGGTTTGCTAAAGGGTTTTGGGCTATCAAAGGTGGGTGTGTGTGTGTGTGTGTGTGTGTGTGTGTGAGAGAGAGAGAGAGAGAGAGAGAGAGAGCTTGTGAAAGGGAGGTTATGCTCATAAAAGTGATCTATTTTGCACTCGATATCTCAGCGCTTCTGCGTCCTCGTAATCGGTGAGATCTCTACGTTTTTCTTTATTCTCTTATTGTTTATCCGCTCCTACGTGAGTGAAGAAGGTTTGATCCAAGCAGTGTGTGCTTGTGATCGGTTGTAACGTTCTACTTCATAGTGGATTGTTGATCTGGATGAGGTCCCGTGGTTTTTACCTCTTTGAGGGTTTTCCACATAAAAATCTCGTATCGTATGGTTTGTGCTTTGATTTATTTCATTGCTTTATTATCTCATAATTCTCGTGTTTTTAGGAGACTAGATCCTAAGATTTTGTGCAAAGGCTCCCAACAAAGTGATATCAAAGCCAAGTTCATTGAACAGAGTGAGATCGGTTTTGAATTATGGAAGGTAACTAATCAAGGATGATCAGTCTCAATGGTTCTAATTGGACCATATGGAAGGCTAAGATGGAGGACTTATATTCTCCAATTCAAGGCATATCAGCAAAGTCAAAGGATATGTCAGATGATGATTGGAAGAAATTGGACCAGAAGGCGGTGGGGTTTATTAGACAATGGTTGGACGATTCCGTATTCCACCATGTGTCTACGGAGACCTCAACCGCTAGCCTATGGCTAAAACTGCAAGGGCTGTATGAAAGGAAGACAGCCGGCAATAAGATTTTCCTGATACGACGACTTGTGAATCTCAAGTTCAAAGATGGTGGTTCTGTGGCTGAGCACATGAATGAGGTCGGCAATATTTTGAACCAACTCGCCGCTATGAAGATGGTCCTGGATGATGAATTACAGGCTTTATTATTGCTTAGCTCATTGCCTGATAGTTGGGAGACAATGGTGGTGTCTCTAAGTAACTCCGCGCCAGAGGAAAAGGTATCCATGAAACAAGTAACTAGCTGTCTCTTCAATGAGGAGACAAGGAGAAAATCTCAGGGGTCTACTCAGCAAGAGGCCCTTGTGACACAAGAACGGGGGAGAGGAAAGAACAGAAAGAGCGGGAAGGCCCGAGATAAATCAAGAGGTAAGTCAAGCACTAAGAAGGATGTTGAATGCTGGAATTGTGGTAAGAAGAGCCATTATAAGCATAAATGTTGTAAGAATAAGAACGATAAGAAAGGAAAAGGAAAGGAGAAGGAAAATGAATTAGATTCCACTGCGGTCGCTTCAGATAGTGACGTTGTAGTTATTCTTTCTATAGATCACGATGATTGTCTCACGGCTACAAGTCGGGACACCGACTGGATGATAGACTCGGGAGCTTCGTTTCATGCAACTCCATACCGGGACTACTTCACAAGATATAAGTTAGGTGACTTTGGGATCGTGAAGATGGAAAATTCTAGCGTATCAAAGATCGTAGGGGTTGGTGATATTTGTGTGAAGACCGATGTAGGCTGCACATTGGTTCCCAGGGATGTGAGGCACATTTCAGACCTTCGCCTCAACTTGATGTCGACAGAAAGGTTGGATGATGATGGCTATAAAAGTCGATTTGTTGGTAGGCGCTGGAAGCTCATCAATGGTTCATTGATCGCGGCCAGAGAAAAGAAGTGTTGCACCCTTTATAAGGCAAGTGTCAGTGTGTGTAAGGGTGGATTGAACGCTGACATGTGGCACAGGCATCTAGGCCACATGAGTGAAAAAAGGCTTCAGGTACTAGCGAGGAAGCAGCTCCTTCCAGACGTGACAGATATATCTCTCAAAACCTGTCTTAATAGTTTATCAGGGAAACGGCATAGAGTTTCATTTGTTAAATCTGATTCTCATGTTAATAAAGTGCATGCATTAGATTTGATTTATTTTAATGTTTGTGGTCCTATGAGGACAAAAACCTTGGGTGGGGCATTGTATTTTGTCACTTTTATAAATGAGGCATCTAAAAGGGTTTGAGTTTATGCTTTGAAATCCAAGGACGAGGTCTTTGATGTGTTTAAATTGTTTCATGCTATGGTCGAGAGAGAGACAGGTAGATCATTGAAGTGCATCCGCACTAACAATGGTGGTGAATACATCGGTGACTTTTATGAGTATTGTAAGTCCCTGAGTATACAGCATGAACAGACGGTTCCCAAGACCCCTCAGCATAATGTTGTGGCTGAGCGAATGAATCGCACCATTGTTAAGAGAATCAGATGCATGTTATCCCATACAAAGTTGCCCAAGATGTTCTGGGAAAAAGCAATGCACACAGCAGTGTATTTGATAAACAGGTCTCTATCAGCCCCGTTGAATAGAGAAGTACTCGAGAAGGTGTGGATTGGATAGGATCCATCGTACAGTCATCTCAGGGTGTTTGGATGCAGGGCATCTTTTCACATACCAAAGGACAAGAGGTCCAAGCTCGATATGAAGATAAGACAGTGTGTGTTCTTCGAGTACGGTGCTGAAAAGTTCGGTTACAAATTGTGGGATCCGATAGAGAAGAAGTTCGTTAAGAACAGAGATGTGGTTTTCTTTGAAAATCAGTGTGTAGAAGACATTGGTAAGCTAGAGAAGAACCAACCTAATTTAGGTGAGCTAGAGGACATAAATCCGGTTATTCCTCCCATAGTGTCTGATGACGGGGGAGTACAGCAAGCTGCAGAGGATGAAGGAGTTCATACAGAAGATGGATTGAGGGAGTAGCCCCCACTTGATCCACCTGTTGAGCCACAGGTGAGGAGGTCATCTAGGGACAGACAGCCATTCAAGAGGTACTCGCTGCATGAGTACATTATGCCCATTGATGGGGGAGAGCCAGAAGATTATTCTGAGGCCTTAGCCGACGAGCATAAGGGGGAGTGATTGAAAGCTATGCAAGAAGAGATGAAATCCTTGCATACGAACCACACCTATGATATGGTGAAATTGCCTAAGGGTAAGAAAGCTCTGAGCAACAAGTGGGTGTTCAAAAAGAAGATTGAGCAGAATAATTCACAGACAAGATTCAAGGCCAGACTTGTGGTGGAAGGCTTCGGTAAGAAAAAAGGTATAGAATTCGAGGAGATTCTCACCAATGGTGAAGATGACATCCATATGAGTGTTGCATGGGTTGGCGGCTAGCATGGATTTGGAGATAAAGCAGTTAGACATTAAAACTGTCTTTCTCCATGGTGATCTGGAAGAAGAGATCTATATGCACCAACCAGAGGGATTCAAAGTCAAGGGTAAAGAACATATGGTGTGTAGGCTGAGGAAGAGCTTGTATGGGCTGAAATAAGCTCCACGGCAATGGTACAAGAAGTTCGACTCGTTCATGTTAAAGCATGGATATGACAGAACATAATCGGACCACTGTGTGTTCACGCGCAAGTTCTCAAATGGTGATTTCTTAGTTATACTATTATACGTTGATGACATACTCATCATGGGAAAAGACATCAAGAAGATTGACAGGCTGAAACAGAATTGGGCAAGTCGTTCATGATGAAAGACTTGGGCCCAGCTAAGCAGATCCTAGGAATGGAGATAACCCGTGACAGAAGCAACAGGAAGCTTTAGCTGTCACAAGAGCGGTATATTGAGAAAGTGTTAGAGCGGTTCAATATGAATGCAAAAAAGTCGGTCAGTACCCCACTGGATGGTCACTTCAGATTAAGCGACAGGCAGTGTCCCAAGACGAAGGCAGAGGTGGATAAAATGCAGAAGATACCTTACGCGTCAGCAGTAGGAAGAGTGATGTATGCTGTGGTGTGTACATGCACAGACATAGCATATGCGGTTGGCGTTGTCAGCCAATATCTTACCAATCCTGGCAAAGAACATTGGGCAGCAGTGAAGCGGATACTGTGGTATCTAAGAAGCTCATCCAGGTTGAGCCTATGCTATGGTGAAGGAAAACCTGTATTAGAGGGCTACACAGATGCAAATATGGCAGGTGACATAGACTCTAGGAAGTCTACATCGGGGTTCATGTTCACGTTTGTAGGGGGAGCGGTTTCTTGGCAGAGGAAGCTACAGAAGGTCGTAGCATTATCAACGACAAAGGCCAAGTACGTTGCAGTTTCAAAGACATGTAGAGAGATGCTTTGGATGAAAAGGTTCCTATGGGAACTTAGCATGAAGCAGGAGTAACACGTGATTGATTGTGATAGTCAGAGTGCTATACACTTGAGCAAGAATCCAAGTCAGCATTCCAAGTCGACGCACATAGAGATTCGGTATCACTGGATCAGGGATACCTTGGAACAGAAGGTGTTACAGCTTGAGAAAGTCCACACAGACGATAATGAGTCAAACATGATGACCAAGGCTTTACTCAAGGGCAAGTTTGAGGTTTATAGAAACCGGGCTGGCTTGAAGAATGTGGATTCCTCCCGAGTCGAAAAGGGAGAGATTTAATGGGAATTTTTCTCCTCAGGTTCAACCGGTCGAGGGTGGCGCTTAACCAGTTGAGTGGGGCTTAACTCAAAGTCCAGCGACCAATTGAATTTATTCTTCCGCGCTGCTCGACTAGTCGAGGAGTCTGCTCGACCGGTCGAGGTTATGCAGATTCATGTTCGGATTTTGTACGGACTGCGTAAATTTGAGACGGTTTTCGCCATGGTGCGGAAGGGAGTTGCCTAAACTACAAATAGGGGTTCCTAGGGCTTTTCTAGGTAATGCAAGAGGATTTTCTAAAGCTTTATAAGGGTTTGCTAAAGGGTTTAGGGCTATCAAAGGTGTGAGAGAGAGAGAGAGATGAAGCTTGTGGAAGGGTGGTTATGCTCATAGAGGTGATTTATTTTGCACTCGATATCTTAGCGCTTCTGCGTCCTCGCGATCGGTGAGATCTCTCCGTTTTTCTTTACTCTCTTATTGTTTATTCACTCCTACATGAGTGAAGAAGGTTTGATCCAAGCGGTGTGTGCTTGTGATCGGCTGTAACGTTCTACTTCATAGTGGATTGTTGATCTAGACGAGGTCCCGTGGTTTTTACCTCTTTGAGGGTTTTCCATGTAAAAATCTCGTGGTTTGTGCTTTGATTTATTTCATTGCTTTATTATCCCATAATTCTAGTGTTTTTGGGAGGCCGGATCCTAAGGTTTTGTGCAACGGCCCCCAACATTAATCTTATATTGTACTTACCAGCTAACCAATCCATCTAACCATCTATTCGGCCCCTGGTCTGTAGAATAGGGTACATAGACTTCAAAAGTTGTATAGTTGTACTTGCAATAATTGTAGGCTTGTGGTATGTATGTCATGTTTTAACTTTCACACACATAAAATGTTTGGATTAACCAATTTACATAATATCTTGAACTATAAAACAAACTCAACAAGGTCATCAAAAATGTCAAAATTCCACATTGAACGCTGGAAGGATAGATAACGACAGCCATACAATAAAGGGCATATATAAAAATATCCTAAAAATACAAAATAAACATCAAAATAGGTAATTTTTCATTTTTCTGACTTTTATCGGTTATTTTTCATTTTTTACTTTAAAAGTTGCATTGATTTTGCTGATGTAGGCATAGATACAAACTACCCAAATATTCGTATCATGTTTTTGGGCCAGTCCATATGAGCATCAATACAATATTTGAACCTTGCGTTTAGCTGAAACTTTTACCATAAGCTAAAAAGTAAGATGCTGAAAGAAAATGTTAAGTTACAAATATTGGGTTTTGGTAAATTAAATATCCATGAAAACAAATATGTTTTGGTAAATATGCAGATCTTGAGTAGGTATTGGACACTACAGTTAAAAGCAAGCAGGTTTTGGTAACTCTCTCAACATGAAGAGTGCAAAAAATACCAAAGTATGGGGTTCTACAATTCACTTACTTTCACTAGCTCTGCTGGACAGAGGATGAAACTGATGATAGCTCCACCATATGCTGCCGAAGGAATAATTACCTTGAGCTGCGGCTTACTGCTATTCACTTCCCCCTTATGCAAGTAACAGATGAAATAAAATATCATCACCACCCTACGGACACAAGGTCCTCAATAACAAAAGATATAGAGAGAGTATGAAATGGCGACTAAAGAGACTAGCTTGTAAGCGTATCGCCCATGGCAACTCATTCAGGCAAATGCTGGATTAAGCCAGCATATATCAAACTTGAGTTGCTCTCTGATATAAAACTACCTGCAATAATTGTTTCATTTGAGAATAGATGCCAAATAGAAGAGAGCTTTCAAAGGCCATCCCAATAAAAGAAGACGTTGCACCTCTGTAGAGTCCTTTCACCTGTAAGATACATGCATTAATGGGGTTTGCAGGATATAAACATGAAGAAAATTGAAGTCACTACAAGAGAAACCAAACCACCTTTACAATCTTTCTAAAATACACACTCGAAGAAACTTTAGACTATTGAAGACAGCTCTTCAAAAAAGTGTCATATTCTCCAAGGCAGGCAGACGTGCTTGCAAGCAAGATTGGTGGGCAGCGTGTGCATGAGCAGAAAGATCAAGAGATAGGTGGTGAATAGAGAGAAGATGAAGAACACACACACACACAGAGGGAGGGAGGGAGATATTCAAGGTTATTTTAAATTAAAGAGCAAAGTAGTTACACAAGAGGGGCTCAGCTGGGCCAGCAAGGCTGAAGGCCAATAATATCCACCACCAAAACATGCACGTGCCTTTCAACAAAGATGAAATTAGACTATTTTCAGTAAATAGCACACTCATTTTAGGTCACTCTTCAGGTTGAGAAAATCCCAATTTCTATTGATGATTTGCTTTGTCTATAGCTAACCTATCATGCTGCTGCAAAAACATCTTACCAAGGGCGAACTTTATAAAGACTTTTCCCTGTTATATTGTTACATGAGAATGAAATTTTAAAAAAGATATATAAAAAAAAAACAAAAACCCCAACACCCAATTTTTGTTGCAATTTCAATTTGTATACCCATGGCAAGGAATTAGTCTTCCCAAATCTCAACAAGTTCTCCCTCATACTTCTCTAGATGAACTACTCCCAAAATGTAGTCTATTGGATTATGGACATTCTCCTCATTTGAAATTGAATTTAATCTCTCATTAATTGGGATGGATGTGATGTATGCTTAAACCCAGTTAAGTCATCTAAATATTAATATGGTTATCATGAGCCCAAAGTTGCTCACCAATATAAGCAATTGAAACCTCGATAAATTTCAAAATTTTTAGTCCTGTAGGTGAACAAATATGGGAGACAACATTGAAATTGGAGTTTATGCACATGCATGTGCCACATTAGAGATGCTTGTTATGGCATGGGACAGATGTGCATCACGCTGCATACATGGCACTTCTAAGTTCCTATCACATTTATCTTGATAACCTCATTGGACAAAAGGGACAGAAGTTCCTGTTGGTTTGAGGATCCTATGCATTTTTAATATCCATTGGGGCTGTTTCTTTTGCCAATTTCCTTCATAATGTAAGGGAAATGTGTCATCATTATAATTTTACGATTGCCAAACCAAACGTGAGAATCGTCGGTCAAATGCAGATGTATTTAGAGACAAGGAATTTGTAATTAGTGTACTTTTCCATGTAATTACTGTAAAAATCTTGAACCCAAACAACGACATCAGTGTATTTTGGTGATGATTTGATACTAAAGCAATGTAAAAATGCCATCATTATGATTTTATTGCCGATAAACCAAACGCGGGAATCGGCAGTCAAATGCAAATGTCGTCAAGAAAACGGTAAAGTAATTTGTAATCCTTGCATATTTCGTTTACATTATTGTGGTAACTGGTCAAACAAACAGGTAGCACGTACCTACTTAAATGTAAACAATCTTTCAAAGGCATGCTAAAACTAGGGGTGGAAATGCCTGTGCTAGGGTCGTGTTGGGCCAGGGATGGTACCAGCCCAGCCCGGTCCTGGTCCTAACAGGCCTTTGTGGTTGGTCTTGGACCTAACAGGCTAGGCCGATGCTATAAAGAAAAGAGTTAAGTAGTCAAAGGTTTAATAGGCCCAATTTCTTTTCTTTTCTCTTCTCTTCTCGTCTTCTCCTCTTCTTCTTCTTTTTATTTTTTAAGGATATCCTCCATCCACAATAAATCCTACATGTAAATAGTTTGGATCATTGAAACATGACCTGGATCCAATGATTGTATTTAAAGTTAAACTATACATGCGTGTCGATAGGGAACCATCAATGAATGTCTTTAACCACTATGAAATGATTGGGATGCCAAAGGGCTGGGCCATTCACTATTGGCCCTGGACCAGCCCAGCCCAAGGAAGGGGCCTAGATTTCAGGCGAGCCCAGCCATCGAGCCAAGCTTAGAGGCCCAAGCCCTGGCCCTACAGAATCCTAAAACCTATCTAAAACCTAAAGAATCTTAAAACCAGTGCGTTTACATATAGTGTTAAGAGAAAAATGCGATGTGGTAACACCGGCGAAAGTTTTTAGTAGGCTATTCTAGAATCATAATACCCTGTACAAGCTCCATATTCCTCATTTCAGGCGTTGTTTGTGTGTGTGTGTCTAGGGGGATGGGGAGGTTTAGATGACAGAGAAAGCACATGAAACTTCGGCTAAGTTACCATGTACAAACATATTTCAAGTAAAAATTCTATGTATTAGAAATTTTATTGTAACAACATTTGAAAAAATAAATTAGGGGCACTTTATTACATTTCAGCTCCTAGTCATTATGAAGTTGTGATTCAAATCACTGTTAACTTTGGATGGGGTAAGTCATCAACATATGCATCCAAAGAAAAACACAAAATTTTGTTACTCTAATGTAAGAAGACAACGCATCCAGACTGTCAGGAACATAGTTTTTAGATTCAGAGGCTAGGATTGATTCAATTGGACTTGAGTTGAGTAGCAACTTGCTCAGTCTTGAGTTGAACCAGATCGGGCAGTGCCGAATCTGAATAACCTCATCCAAGTCAGGTGAAACCATGGCCAGGAAATCACGGAAAAAATACTAAACTATCCATTCTTCTAATCTCAGAAACAGTGCAGGAAGCATACTCCTTCATTACTAAGAATTCGAGCAGTACAATGTAGTGCATTCTTGTACTTCTTCCCTTGCGCTTCAGTGTTGTACTTTTGCAGCTTCACCTAATATATGCATGACAGATCATGTGATTAGAAAGGAATACAAGGCACCAACAAAAGTACCCTGCATACGAGACACTTATGGTAAAAGAAAACATGTTGAAGAGATGCAAGATGTGCTGTAGAGCTATAAACCTAAATCAATGCCCATCCAAAATTATTTCCAATTCAATAAGATCATCTAGTTCAGATTTTGTAATGCGGTTATCATTAAGGTTCTAGTCAACTACTGTTAGCGTAGAAATTTCATGCACAAGATATAGCGAGTAAAATATGCTTGTTGGGTTGAACATACCATACATAGTAAAGGGCACCCAGGAAGTGGAAAGCCGTGTTGAAAGTTGCTGAATTTTTTAGGAGGGAGATCTTCAGGCCTGGGGGATAGTTATTGGGTCTAGTTCTGGATGGATATATGGTGTGGAGATTGCTCTCTCCATTTGGCCTTTCACAGGTCATTCGGGTTAACAGTTGTGGGAGATGGTCCTATCTCTCATTATGCATCTGTCGTGGCCGTGGGTGAGAATGTGGCATGGCCTCCGAGATTTTGTAGAATTCACCCATCTTATGGGCCTCATCCAGCAATTTGGGATTGTGCTTTCAAACCGGACGACTGGGCTAGGAATGCAGAAAGGTTGGACCGGTTCTTGGTCAAATGCTTTTATTCAGTTATTGCTAGGCACTCTCCCCAGTATCCTGGATCCCATTCATCTTGTATGGAAATACAAAGATCCCCCTTGTGTCCTCGTTTCATTAGTGCTTAAGGAAATTATCATTGAATAATTATTACATTTTCTTTTCTTTTCCCACTAACCAAACATGCCCTTAAGGTAATTTGCTATTGAAACTATTTTACTATAACAGACTATGACCGAACGAATGATGAAGGTGGAAGGCTTGCTAATACATGCTAGTTCTAGCACTAGCCAGTAGTCCACTAGCATACCATATGAGTGAGACTATGCAGTCGCCAGCACACTGCTAGTATATAGAACTAGTTGAACATACTCCTTTGTGATGGTCGACTCTACTTTGAATGGTGACAAAGAGATGCTTGTCATCATCAACAAACCTATTTTGACATAAATTGAAAGGAATGTGCATTTTTGGATCCCATTACACCATGTTAACGAGTGCTATCTAATTAGTAGTCATTTGAAAGCACCCTAAGGTGCGGCATGACCACCAAGGTGTTCCGTATCCATTACAATACGGTTGTAAAAGGTTGTTGCGTATAGGTAGCGGCTGTGATCATTACACGATACGGGAGTAAAATGGGACAATTGACTTTTTTTGGACCATATCAGTCGTTATAGGGGCCATAATGGCCGTTACGGGGCATAACAATCGTTACCCTCATAACGGTCGAAAACCGACCACTTCTTTTTTCTATATAAACCCATTTTTTCCTCATTTTCCCACTTTCCTTATTGTAAAAACTTTCATACATCATTCTACAACAGATTTCGACCACTCATACTATAATTTTTAGGATTAAAATAGTAGATTAAAGCGATTTGGGTGAATAGAAGCTTCAATGGTCATTTTTTCAAAAATTTGAAAAAGTGGTATATGTGCATTTTTTTTCGATTTCTATTTCTAATGCTTGATTATAATGTGTAAATATTAGAGAGACATCGTTTCATATATATATATAGCCCAATGCTCAGCTACGCACCAGTTCTCGTGAGAACTTTTTGAGAACTCATCACATGTGGTGTGATCCCAAAATCTGAATGGTCCACATGATTAGCACCCTATGAAACCCCTTAGAGCTCAACTTTCACCCTGATCCAAAACTTTGGTGGTCCATGGCCAAAGAAAACAATTTCCTCCCTTGATTTGCATCTCTCTTTACTATGGCCCACCAGAGTTTTAGATCAAGGTGAAAATCGGTCCCTAAGGGTTTCATGGGGTGCTACATCACATGGATCATTTGGATTTTAGGCCCATAAAATGTGTGCAACGGTGCACACGTGAGCAATACATACATACATATATATATACATACATACATACATATATATATATATATATATATATATATACATATATATATATATATATATATATATATATATTAGAAAGACATAACTATGTTCATAAATTTACCAGACAACTCAATACAACACGCTCACTAAAGAATGGATTGTTACCCTACCATAAACATGTTCAAAAAAAAAAATGAATACAGATTTGGAATATTTACATCGTTTTAGATTTTTTAGATATTTTTCCATAAATATTTGAGTAAAATTTTTTTGAAGCGTTATCGGGGTCGTGCGGTCGTTACACCCCTGTATTGGCCATTATGATCGATACTTGTATGGGTAATGGTGGTGACTGTTATGGCCACCGTTACCGATACAGAATACCTTGACGACCACCATGAGTGGAAGAATGAAGAATAAATGGACCAAGCAAGCTGCCCACGACCTCGACCATAATAGAAACTATAAGTGGGAGGTTAACAATACCACTACAAGCATGGCTAGGAGGCAACTCTCACCATATGACCGTTGACCCTTGAACATTTTCAAGAAAAAACAACACTCCAAACCAGAACAATAGTGGATTCCACAGTTTTCCATTTCCCAAGGTTTCCATAGGGGTTACCACATAAGGTGAACCTTGTGAAATGATGTGGAGAAATCAAAGCCTAACAAAACAATACTTCATATGAACAATCCATCAATTCAAAGCAACTAATTTGCCTTATTATTAGAACTTCCTACATATCAGTTAAAATACCCTGATGATAGGGATCAATCCTCAACCAAGAGTGTCTCTACCCACATGCTAAGTATTTGGTTTTTGTTATTAATTACAAAATTAAATTCTTAATCCGATTAATCCGGGGTCTTATGTGGCTAAAAAATTTAGGTACATTACAATCAATTTCTCAATAGTATCTTTGGAAACAATGATTATGAATTCCTCTGTTTTCCCATGGATTCCTGCTCATCAAAACAGGCCCTAAGAGTTCTTCATGGCAGAACAAATTGGCTATGAAGAGGGGGCATGCGACTGTTGGGGATTTTGACCTGCGGAATCACACAGATCTATATCTAGGATAGCAATCCAATGACACCAAGCACACACAAGAGAACACAAATTTAACGTGAAAAACCCTTGCGGCAAAAAACCACGGCACAAAGCGACAGATCTCCACTATAAAAATAGAAATTACAAAGAGAGAAGACATACCCGATTCGAACAACCACGAATCTCACCCTTGCTACACCCTTTAGAAACCCTAAAATCCTTTTAGGAACCCTTGGAACTCCTTTAGAAAGCCTTAGCATACCCTCAATCCCACATACACCCCTTTATATAAGTTTAGAAAGAAGTAGAATCAGAATAGGAAATAAAAATCGCAAAATCTGCGTTTCCGCAGAAAATCTGTGTAACATTGTCGATGACATCGAAGGTCCATTGATGTCATCGAGAATGGACCACAACTGTCCAGCGACCAGGGGTGAAAAATTCCGTCAATTATCAATGGCATCGAGCAACCTTCGATGTCATCGACGATTGCCATCGATGTCATCGATACCCTGTCGATATCATCAACAGACCGACAGACAGATTTAAGACATCTGTTCATAACAATCTCCACCATGTCTTCAATCTTCATCCATGTAGTTTATTGTCCTTTTCGCTTATCTCTACATTACATCATAGCTTCTCTTGCACACTCCGTCTTCGTTTTACGTCATCAGCAAGCCCAGATAAGTTATAGAGAACTTGAACTTCTCTGTAGGAACAATTTAGGTGAGCATGTCTGCCCGATCAAAATCTGCATGCCCAACCACCTTTGCTCCTGTCTTCCCAAGAGAAAAGACGTAGTCTTCTTACCATCTCACCGCTACCCAATATTGTTTGTCGGAGTACTTGCTCACAACATTGATAGCCTGTGAAATAACCGGTCTAATCCAAACCATGACATACACTGTCAATTGTATTCAAATAAGGCTCATGAGATATCTTGCTTTTCCTCATCTGTTTTGGGACATGTCCTGAGGAAAACTTGAGGAGAGACGCGTAGGGAACACTTTCCGGCTTTACCTGGCCCATCATCTCCTTGATCAATACCTACCCAAGGTATTCTGCCTAAGATAACCAAAGTCTACTCCTCCTTCAGTCTCAATGCCGAGAACCATCTTTGCAGCCCCCCCAATTCTTCATCCATGAAAGAATCAAACCACTGCCTAGGCGACAGGTCGAACCACGACCTCCTACAAAGTCTTTTCTCAGCCCCTTTAACTTCGAACCGCTCTGGTTGCTTCATGTAGATCTGCTCTTCTCTTTCCCTTACAGAAATGCAGACTCCACATCCATCTTTCCAGCTCAAGGTCACATTAGCCAACCAACGCCAATCACGGATCTAATATACACCTGCTATACCGTCGGCACGAATATCTCTGAGAAGTCGATCCTTTCTCTCTGAGCATGACCCTTCGCTACCAACCTCACCTTGTATCTATGTTGTATCCTCCTGAAGATCCACCTGCATCCAACCGCTCCCTGGCCCACTGGAAGCTCCACCCGCTCCCATATGTAGGTCTGGTACAACGAATCCATCGCATCGCACAAAGTCACCTGAATAGAAGATGAATCCCCTGCGACATTGGAGTCGTCCATGTACCTCGCCGATATCCTGCTATTATGTTATGTGATTCTTCTCACAGGTGACTGCTCAACCTGCTCTGTAACCCTGTCTGCGCGTTTCAGCCTTCCTGCCCTGCTCGCTCATGTGGTCATGCCCAACATGCGCCACACGTGCAGATGTAGAATCTGCTACATCCACTACAGTTCCACCTTTTGAAGTGCTCCCGATCAACCTTTACAAGTTACCGAGTCGTTGCGCTTTCATGATTACCCATGTCCCCTTAGATACTTTAAGAGCACCATTAATACCTATGTACTTGCATCCTTTTGCCTCAAGTACACTAAGAGAAATCAGATTCTGCTTCAAATCAGGAGCGTGTCTCACATCTGTCAAGGTACGCTCCACCCAATCAAACATCTTGATGCGCACCGAACCAATAGTCACAACATTACAGGCAATGTCATCGCTCATAAATGCTTGTCCACCATCGCACTCCCTGTAATTGGTGAACCAACTCCAATGATGAGTCATGTGAAACGATGCCCCTGTGTCTAGCATCCACTCGTCCTTACGATAATCGTATGACCGTTTGAGCGAAGACACAGATAAAACATCACTATCACATCCTTCTGACGTAGCAGCGTTGGCCTCCCTGCATGAAGCCTCAGAATCTTCCCTCTTCGATTTAGGATTTTCATAATCCTTCTTCACATGTCTTTCCTTCTCACGGTTCCAGCACTTTACCTTTCCTTTGCCCTTGCCCTTGGATTAGGATCTAGAACCTGTACCTTTTCCAGAATTCCTACTCACTGTAAACAGTGTATCAGAAGATGTCCCCATGTAGCTGTTTAGCTGTCTCATAGCCTTCCCTTGAAGGGCTGAGATAACAGTGTCAACACTCAGGGTTTTATTCATGCTACACATAGTGTCCTTGAATGACTCATACGATGCCGGAAGAGAATTCAGCAACATACATGCTTGTTCTTCATCTTTCATTACTTCCTCCATATCCAGCAATTTGCAAACTAATTTATTAAAGTTGTTAATGTGAGCTTCCAGATCTCCACCCTCTGCCATCTTGAAGTTATAACACTACCGCTTCAAGTGTAGGCGATTTTCAGAGAATATTTTCGCATAGATATCCTCTAACTTCGCCCATAACTTAGCCGTAGTTTTCTCCCTCATGACGTTGTAGAGAACCTCATCCGTGAGACATAAACGGATCGATGATAAAGCCTTCTTATCAAGAGTATTCCAATCATCATCAGTCATAGTAGACTTTCGCTCCTCAAGAGCACCATCTTCGCCTTGCCTGATTAAGAAATTCATCATCTTTATTTTCCATAACTCAAAATTATTTTTTCCTGAGTACTTTTCAATCTCATACCTGGTGCTCGCCATTATTACTAATCCCTCAGAGTCAGATCTGTGCCCTAACGATATCTCTGATACTACTTGTTGGGGATTTTGACCGGAGAAATCACACAGATCTAGATCTAGGATAGCAATCCAATGACACCAAGCATACACAAGAGAACACAGATTTAACGTGGAAAATCCTTGTGGGAAAAAACCACGGCACAAAGCTACAGATCTCCACTATGAAAATAGAAATTACAAAGAGAAAAGACTTACCCAATTTGAACAACCTCGAATCTCACCCTTGCTACACCCTTTAGAAACCCTAAAATCCTTTTAGGAACCCTTGGAACTCCTTTAGAAAGCCTTAGCATACCCTCAATCCCGCATACACCCCTTTATATAAGTTTAGAAAGAAGTAGAACCAGAATAGGAAACAAAAATCGCAAAATCTGCGTTTTCGCAGAAAATCTGCGTAACATTGTCGATGACATCGAAGGTCCATCGATGTCATCGAGAACGGACCAAAACTGTCCAGCAACTAGGGGTGAAATTTTCCATGAATTATCGATGTCATCGACCCCCTGTCGATGTCATCGACGGACCAACAGACAGATTTAAGACATCTGTTCATAACAGCGACAACCACATAATGCATTGTTAAGAACCTAACCAATACGCCAAAGGCCCCAGGATTGATGGAATGTGTCAAGCTAGGCTCTTTAAACCATTGGGATCGTAACATTCCACCACGCTCCGTAGCTGACGTCCACGGTGGCCCACTTTGGGGCAGCACCCACTCTTGCCTCTTTTCTGGTAGCCCTTTACAGGGCATGGCGGATGCACTCTGATTATCCAGGTAGCCCTTTACAGGGCATGGCTGATGCACTCTGGTCATCCAGGTAGCCCTTTCCACTTACTGGCTGAACTCTGGTTGCTCAGGTAGCCCTTTTCATGTTGTGGCAGCTTCCACTCTGCTCCAGGTTGCCCTTTCCACGGGTCGCCCCTTCTATGACTTGAACATAGGATGTGGTGTTAGCCAATTGCTAAGAACCTAACCAATGTGCCAAAAGCCTCAAGACAGATGGAACGTGTCAAACTAGGCTCTTCAAACCATTAGAATCTTCATCTTGTATAAATTCAAGAAATGTAACTCCTAAGGGAGTTTTTCAAAGTCCTCTCTCCCTCTAGAAGAGTATCTATTTTTCTTAATGAGAGTCAAATCATTGCATAAGAACAGTCAGGTTCTTAGCGCACATCCACCATTCATACAACACCATAACAATCAAAATCATGTCCGACAATGAGCCAAACACCGCTAATCACAGCTCATTTGGCACCATTACAATCGAAACCAGCAAGTAGACGACCCAAAAAACGAAATTTTCGCAAAAACGACTACTGAATTTTTCAATCCACATACGAATGAATATCTAGCTAGCAATTCAATCAAATCCAAAAAAAAAAAAAACAATCAGAAATTTATAGTGCGAAGAGAATCCATTTTTACTAAAAAAGAAAAAAATAATTTTTTTAAAAAAATCAAAGGATAGAAGCAATTTTTAAGAGGGTATTGGTTTGTCGTTACTCTAAAATTAAGAAAATATGTATGAGAATGTAAATGGTTTGGGGGTGGAGATGTTAACCTTAACGGTGTCGAATGGATGGCCCGTTATAACGGTAGCAATGCCCGCTGCAAGGCCTGCCGCGTATTCCTTCGCGGCTTCCGCCATTGCCGGCCTTCTTTCCTACGCACCTACTCCGCCAGCTGCCGCCATTTTTCCCATACAGTGCGCCCCTTTCTTCTACTTCTTGTCAGGAATTCTAATCGCAGACGCGCAATTTTCATGCGCCATGAAAAAACAGTCGCTCACACGTGTGAAGATGGATATGGGCCTAGTAGCCCGCCCGGCCCGTTTTGGGCCGGTCTCGGACCCACTAGCATAGCTATAGGCCGGGCCTAGGCAACCATGGCCAGATCAAGTTTTGGGTTGGGCGTGGGCTAAAGTTAGTCCGACCCAACTTTATATGCTTAGCCTACTCCAGCTAGGCGCAGGCAGGGGTTTTGAGTGGCCACTGTGATGTATGGGTTTTATCCGCACCGTCCATCCATCTTGGCATATAATTTTCGGGTGCAAACTCAAATATGAGGTTTATCTATGGCTCAAGTGGCCCACGAATTGGGAGATTAAATGCCTACCGTTGAAAACTTCTTTGGGGCCATAGAAGTTTTGGATTAGGCTTATATTTGTTTTTTCCCCTTCATTGAAGTTTATATGACCTTATGAACACATTGGATGGCAAATAAACATCATAGCAAGTGTCATTATCACCATTGCTGTCAGTGGCGTGGCCGACTTGAACCTTAGATCTTCCTCAGTTTTTTCCTTATAACCTTAAGGGCCTGTTTGGCCAGGCAGATTGGATGGGATTGGGTTGTATTACGATGGATTGCATGGCTTTCAAGATCATAAATGAGTGCGCCAGTGGATTACATGCGTTCCCACTGGATTGATATATCTAGCAGCCAGCTAGTGGCATGTTTGAAGGGCGGACAGCTCGGGGGAATGCAACAATACAGTGTTTGGCCGGGCATGGGATTGCATGCCATCCATGGGATTGGCCGGGCGTGTTAACGTTATTTGGAAAGGCCGGTTATAACCGTTTCGTGCCAATGGATGGATTGCATACAACGCCTGCCATCAAGCGCATGGCTGGCAGTCTGTGCTCTCTGCACCACAACATGATGTAAATGTTTTATCCATTTTGACATATCATCTTTCACTGTTGTCTCAAAAATTAGAGGGCTATATATCTTAGGTGGACCACATCACATTAAGGTATAGCAACAAGCTCATTATTTCACCATAAAATTTCACGTCAAATCTGTTCATGAATGCCATACAAGCCCAGAGGGAGATATAAAACACAAATATCAAAGAATATTAACTGCATGTGGACCCCACTGGTGTGTCCAAAGGTCGACCCTCATTCAACACTGTTTCCTGTAATGTGGTCCATATGATTTTTTGGATATATGTAATTTTTAAGGGCTCATTTGGCCAGTCGGATTGGAAGGGATTGGATGATATTGGAAGTTAAATCCCAGGATTAGCCGGGCTTGCCAAACAGCATCGGTGATCTGATCCCAATCCCATGGGTCTTAAGACAATCCACTGACAACACCATCATTACCTTTAAATCCCATCCAATCCACCCTAATCAATTCAAATTTGCATGGACGTGTTTGGTCCGAGGGATTGGAAGGGATGGGAAGGTTTAATCCCGGGATTGGTCGGGCGTGCCAAATGGACTGGATATAGCAATCCAGGGAAATAGCAATCCCATGGATCTCAAGACAATCCACTGGCAACACCATCATTACTTAGAAATCCTTGCCATCCACCCTAATACCATTCAATCCCTTCCAATCCACCCGGGCAAACGGGCCCTAAAATCCCACCGTATTACGATGCGCAAATGAGGATGGACGTCATGGATGAAACACATACATTGTGGTGGGTCACACAGAGCACCGACTAGCAGCTTGTGCTTGGTGTCAATGAGAGTAGCAAGTCCTGTCGCTTACCTTGACATGCCCATAGCTTGTGTGGGTCATAAAATTGTGTGGGGTCCACTGATATATGTCTCATCAACGTCGTTAGTATCTAGTTTATTCAAAAAATATCACTATCACCATGGAACATGTCCACGTATCCGCATGGACCACATCATATGACAGTGGTGTGATACAGATAGATCCCAAAAAATATATGGCAGTCGAAAAAAGATATGTATGAAAACATGAGAAACAAAAGACAATGTCAAACATAAGTTGGGCAGGAAAAAGAGAGGAAAAGAAACAAGTGACATATAAAGACTTACGGTCATTTGTGTTGGGCTATAATTTAAAAATTACAAGGATGACAAGAAAAAGGATACCGACGCTAACTAGAAGAGCACAAAACAACTCTCCATTTGATCGGGCTGATGGAGGAAGATCATCAGTCGATACGGCCCTAGAAACCATGGCCTGCATTGCCTGTGCCATCTACATCATCTATCGGATGGACGAAGATGAAGAATGACAGATGTTCAGCTCATCAGAAAATGCGGTAACCTAAACTGCATGAGATTTCGTGTAAGGTCTCGACGGTGCACGCGCCTTACTGAAGTGACCATCCCAGCATGCAACTGCCTCTTTCCAGTTCCTGAATTCGCGGTATCTCACTCCACTAAAGCCCTCCACCTCCAACCGAGCGTTGTCCCAACACATGTATATTTCAGGCCTACGTCCCACCAAGACAACGTAGTACTTATCCTTTCTCATCCGCAATGATATGGATGTAATTGGCACGAGATTCGTGTGTTGGAATAGAAATTCGCAAACCAAAGTTACATGCATATTGTCCTATTGAGTAGCATCATAAAGTATAAATAGACTTATTAAATGAAAATAAAATTTAGTTGTAAGTACGTACCCTTCCAAGCAAGCGGATTGTATAGTCTTATCTGTCTTAAGAAAATAAACTTACCAATGCATGCATGTGAAACCATATAGAAGATGTTAATTACATAAAAGTTATCGCCATCGCATAAGTCATATTGGTATATACTACGTATATACCACCATATTTGTCAATCCAAAAAATAAATCTAAAATAAAATAAAAAAAAAATCAAGAAAATCAAGTATATCAAAGTTATTACATACCAACAACTAACAACCAAGAAAACATAACCCAAGATATTAAATCCTCAGATGAATCTGACACCTCGATCACCAAAGTGGTCTGTTTTCTTCAACCAGTCAATGTTGCTCAAGTCGCAAACTCACAAAGAATGATGCTAGTCCCTTGTCCTTGCTTAAGAGCTGACCAACCTCAAAAAACTCTGTGTTGGTCAAGACCTGGACCTCTTCTAGTACATTAAGTACTTGGGAAATGCGATTCGCCGACTTGTCAAGGCCAAATTTCAACATTGAATCGGTAACGGTCTGCAAAGAGGCCTCGAGTACTTCACAAGGACGAGGAGGGCGCGATCGTTTCCTTCCTGCGCTCCCACTTCAAGTAGCATTGGAATCAGCTATGTGAGTGGGAGTGCTACGTGGGCCGTGTTGTCTTATCGAAGGACTGTTTGGCGAAAATGGGATGGTCCCTATGAAGTCTGTGACAAAATCATCTGACAGGTCAATTGTATCGTCGATATCATCATCCAGCTCTCTCCATGCATCATTGAGTTATCGTTGAAGGCGAGATGATGATGCTTATGTGGCTATACTCCTACTGCCTTGGACATAACGTCCCGATGCCTGGTCTGAACCAACGATAGCTACAAGATCATCCATTCTCTAAATCCATTTCCCACAAAGTCTTTCCACACGCGGGTGAGATTACAGTCTTACATTGAGCATTTGTAATATCAATACGAAGTAAATACTGATGTGAATATCTTCACTTTATATTTCAAAAATCATACCTTAAGATATTCCTCTTAGACTTCATTAGGAGTCATCACCACCATCCGCTCATTGTCCCATCCGAACCCGCTAGCCGTCAGCATATCCTTCACGGCAGTGTACTCCCTCTTGTAATACCTTAGTCGGTCCAACACATTTTGCCACTTGAGGACTATATTAGTGTGCTTTGTCACGGCATCGGCGGCAATTTGGTACGCCTCACGTTTGAAACTATTATCGCCCTTACATCCCAATGCCACTTGTTCCAGAAATATGTCGATCATAAACTGATCCATATCGGGAGTCCATTTTATTTTTGGAGCTCGGGACGCAGGCTTAGCCAGGGATTTTAATGTCTTCATGCATGGGGAAGATCATGTGGGCACCACTAGTGTCTTGACCGGTGACTGTGTTGGTGTCGATAGATCATAGACATTCGGTCTGCCATACCACCTGAATATCAAGTACATATGATAATTTGTAATTGTCAACCATAATCATAAGAATGATAACTATTTCAAAAGAACAATTAGCAAAATCATCATCTGGTATCTCCATGTGATGAATCTATCTAGTCAGAAGTTGGAATATTACAATTCCATTGTTAGGTACGTAACGTTTTGTGAAAGTAAATAATAGCAAGTCACGTAATTTGTAACATATAACTAACAATTTTGTACTCCTACTATTTTGTTGCGCATCCACCCACATTCTGGCTGCAATATCATCACGCACGCAAATCCAAGCATCATTTTCACGCTGAAATACTCGCGGTAATCATTATCGCTCATCGTTCATTGATACCTCTTGAGGCGTTGGGTTACTCTCCCCATCAATAACAGATATTCCAACGTATTCCATTTCTTCTTGAGATTTTGGTCTGGTACGTATGAAATTGTGTAAGACATAGCAGGCTATCATAATTTAGACCTGTGTGCGAAATTCATATTGCATGACAGTCTTCAAGATGGGGAATCCGCCTTTCATAATACCAAAACAACGCTCAATCGCATTGCGCAATCGTGTGTGTCGGTAATTAAACAGCTCCTTCATGTTGGCAGGTACTTTTCCGGTTCGATACTCCTATAAGTGGCATCGAACGCCCCGGTATGGAGCCAGAAACTGGGTGAATGTGCATATCCGGCATCGACAACATAATATTTTCTTACATATTTGAATCAAAGTCTCATTGAGTGAACAATCAAATAATTCGAGTAGATGAAATAGATTATCAATCTCTTAAAAGATAACCAATACCATATGAGACAACTAAGAGATCATCTGATCGACTCAATGCGTTATGTAAGACCCTCGCATCCGAAGCAAAACCCTCTCAATCGGCCAATATATATATGAAATTCATATTAAAGGAACACGCCGCCAATACGTTTTGGAAGAGGACCCCCTTCTGATTGCGGAAGCTCGCATGGTCACCAGCAAGTACATGAGCTAGAATGTGTGTACCATGTAAGAACTCTATTTAGTGGGCCTCACTGATCAACGGTCTGGATTGTCATACAGTTGGACTGGATGATTGAGTAGACTAGTGGGCCCCACTTCAGGTGATACGCTGCGCAGTAATCTGCGCAGCTCTGCGTACTAGGGCTGGAATGTTATAGCTGTCTTACGCAGACGGCAGTTTGAGTTGAACTGGGATACGACAATGTGGAGCAGGGGAGGGAGAGTTTTGATGGGTTTCAAACTCTCTCTCCACTGTCTCTATAAAAGAGAGTTGGGTCCTCGATCCTACACCAACAGCAAAATTCGAGTCCCATCTATTGTATTGCAGAAAGAGTGTGAAGGAGAGGAAGATCTTAAGCTCTACAGAAATTCTAGTTTTCTTATCCGGCTTACATGGCGGCATCATAGCTAGGTAAGCTATCCGATCTCTGATCATCATGTCCCATGCACAGACAGATCCGTGGGCTTATTCCGCATATAGATTTAAATACCACACTTGGTATCAGAGCAATCTGTGCATAGGTATGGTTGATCTCATTCATCTATTAGGGCTTTCAAATTCGAAACCCATACAACAATTAGGGCTTTCGAATTCGAATTCCATATTCAGATCAAGGATTTGAATTTCGAAAATTCTAAAGATAACTATTTGAATTAGGAATTTCGATTCTCACATCCAACATTAGGGATTTCGAATTTGAATCCCCAAATTCAGATATCAATTGAGGATTTTCAATTCACAATCCCCAAATTGTGAAATTAGGGCTTTCAGATTTGAAATCCCCAAATTGAGAAAATTAGGGATTTTAATCCCAAAATCAGTCAATCAGGGATTTTGAATTCGAACCTTAAATCCAGACATCTAGATTAGGGATTTCAAATATACATCCATAAATCGGGTCAATTAGGAATTTTGGATTCCAAATCCCCAAATCAGGCTAATTAGGGATTTTAGATTCCAAGCCCTAAATCAAGATAAAATTAGGGATTTCGATTTCGGACCCCCAAATCAGAAAATTAGGGTTTTCAATTTCCAAATCCCCAAATATATATTCGGATTAGGGATTTGGATTTGAAACCCTAAATACAGAAATCTAGATTAAGGATTCCCAAATCCAGTTATTCAATTGGGGATTTTCATTCCCGAATTCCCGTTATTCCAAAACCTCTCACCGTGATCTGTTGGACCGATGGCCATTATCGAAACTCGTTCATTTGGATGATGGTGATGAGTCTCCATGTCCCTTTTCTTTCTCTATCCGGAGAAATCGCCAGCACCTCGAGCTTTTGCCTTTGTCAATGGCAGAAGATGCCACTGCCGCGGCCGCTGCTTTCGATAATGATTGCAGAGTCGTGAGAATCACCATCTCTTCTCATTTCTTGAGGCGAACAGGGAGAACAGATGAGATTCGTCTCTCTTTCTTCTTTTCTTCGATCGACGCCTTCAGTAGGTCGAGATCGACCTGCTTCTTCCTCGCTGAGGGCATCAGGTCGAAAACGACCTGCTTCTCCTTGCAACTGGAATTAGGTCGAAGACCAACTTTATGAGAGGACGGGTCCTCGGACCCGATTTTAGTTTAAACAGATCTGCTATCTGGACCCGCTAACGGGATCATTTAGATCCGGATCCCGTTTAAATAGCAGGCCTGGATCTCTGTATGACCCATTGATCCCAGATTTAGACCGTTCATTTTCAAGATGTTATTATACATATATTTTGATCTGGGCCGTCCAGTTGATGGATTATGAGCATCTAATCTAACTCATTCACTAGGATGTTGACATCCTTGAAACTTTTATTAATAAATGCTCAATGTGTAGACTAATTTGATGATAATAGCTTCATCTGATCAGATATTGACACATATTAAGCGTTTAAACTAATCTGTCTGTCTTGTGGACACCTATGCATGGACCTAACCATCCAATTGTAAAGTTCCGTACTATTTGTCTATCATGTGGATATTGGGAACTGGATTAGTCTTGCTCATTGAACACTTTCAGATCAAATAGAGTACTGGTCCGGCCCTATTATTGGCCCATCACCCATACTTAAGAGTTGATATGAACCATTAGAATATATGATGTGAAAACTTTCCATTTGTTTCACTTTAAAGTTCATTTATTTCTAAAAGGGTCAGTATCAACTAACTTATGGGCCACATCGGACTAATTAAGATATAATCCATTGAGAAGCAGGATTATAATCGCAATCCTGAGTCTGTCTTTATAGTGTTAGATTTGATTGTGTTAGGCACCATAGTAACCTCAATCAATGAAAATTTTACAAGTACAAACTTATAATATTGGGATAAGGAGGATTGCATACAGTTGCATTCACATTTTCATGCGTACGGTAACGAAAACACAGATGTTTACCGTTTGGCATACATGTGAACGGGTGGAGTAAATGGTGTAGGTAATGTAAATTTGAAAGACTCATCTCACTCATAGGTGTTGGGTGTCTCAGATTTACATCACTGACACCACTTAGCTTCATGTTCAAGAGGATCACTAGCATGTTATTATTACCACCCATAGGAGGAATGATGATGATATAACAGATTCTCACCAGGATGTGATGGTTGGGCCCATCTTCATCCTGAATGATTCAGTTGATGCCTCTCTTAACAACTGAATTGATTAACTTTGCCTGATATTTGTTTACATTCACAAAATTGCTTTGTGAAATAATGAACTAATATGAGTATCTCTTATATTTCAGTCTCAATTCTTACTAATACACATCAAGTCCCTGCCCTAAATGGGTCTAACTATGCTCAATAGAAGAATGTCATTGAAGTTGTATTGGGGTGTCTACAATTGGATCTTGCCCTAATAACACTAGAACCGCCAGAACCATCTGACAATGCCACTGAAGCTGAATATAATCGATAGGTTGCATGGTTTAGGTCAAATGATACATGCCTGAAAGTCATTAAGTATTCGATTTTTGAATCTATGAAGGGCGTCATGCCTGAAACAGATAAGGCTAAAGTTTTCCTAACTAAAATGGAAAAACGATTCAAGAAATCTGATAAATCTGAAGTGGGTATTCTTCTGAATAAGTTGACTCGCTCATCCTACGATGGAAAAGGCAACATCTGTGAATACATTGTAGAGCAGATCGAGGTTGTTTCTAAGATTCGTGCTCTAGGACTTGTACTCACTGATGATCAACTGATTCATTTGATCATGAATAACCTACCTCCCCAATTCGGCACGTTCTTGGTAAACTATAACACCTTGAAGGACATGTGAATATTGGATGAACTTATCACTCAGTGTGTCCAAGAAGAAGACAAGATCAGGCAGACAGTTAAAGTTTAAAATGTTAATATGGTGACCTCAGGTCGTGGGCAAGGGCAAGGGAATAAAGGTAAAAGGAAGAGGAAACAAGGTTCTAATAATGGATTCTCTGGTCCTCCATCTGGAAAACCTGAGAATCAATCTGGAAATGGATCTAAACGCAAACGGGTTAAGGGTAAACCGTGCTTCTTTTGTAAAAAGGCGGGTCATCTAAAGAAAGACTGCGGAGGTTTTAAGGATTGGCTTATAAAGAAAGGTAATAATTCTGTTCTTATCTATTTTGAATCTAATCTAACCGATGTATCAGCAGATTCCTAGTGGATAGATTTAGGAACTATTATTCACATATGCACTTCTATGTAGGAATTACTACAGGCCAGGCCACCAACTGATGCGGAGCGCTCTGTATACGTAGGCAATGGTGTCAAGGTTGACATGGAGGCAATAGGAGTCTATATGCTAAAGTTGAAGTCTGGTCATTTTTTGAATTTAGTAGATACATTTTGTGTGTTGTCCATAAGGCGTAATTTAGTTTCAATTTCCTGTTTGGATAAGTTGGGATATTCATTCTACTTTGAAAATAAAAGTTTTAGTATTTACTTTAATTCGATCAAAGTTGGATCTGGTTCTATAGTAAACAACTTATACCAATTAGACTTGATTACCTCTCACGTTTACAATATTAATTCCTTGCATGAAAATAAAGTGGGATCTAAGCGAATACTAAATTATGAGAATTCTTCTATGTTGTGGCACAGGTGGCTATGCCATATATCTCGTGAGAAATTAGACAGGCTTGTGCGAGAAGGAATTTTACATTCTCTAGACTTCTCTGACTATAAAGTATGCGTTGATTGCATAAAAGGAAAACAGACTAGAACGAGAAAGAAAGGTACAACTAGGAGTGTGGATCTATTAGAGGTTATACATACAGATATCTGTGGACCATTCCCTACATCCTCATGGACTGGCCACAAATATTTCATGACCTTTATAGATGACTACTCTCGCTTCGGGTACCTATACCTTATCAGTGAGAAATCAGATGCCCTAGATGCTTTTAAAATCTATAAGGCTGAGGTTGAAAATTAACTCAATAAGAGAATTAAAGTTGTCAGATCTGACCATGGTGGTGAATACTATGACAGATATGACGAATCGGGACGTAATCCAGGGCCATTCGCTAAATACCTACAGGATTGTGGCATTATTGCTCAATACACTATGCCTGGTACTCCAAAACAAAATGGTGTGATTGAGAGACGTAATCGCACCCTTATGGATATGGTGCGAAGCATGGTCAGCAATTCGACATTGCCAGAATCTCTGTGGGGTGATGCGATCAAAACCGCAGTTCAAATACTAAATAGGGCTTCCAACAAAGCAGTAAGCAAAACTCCTTTTGAGTTGTGGAATGTGAAAAAACCAAGTCTCCGATATCTATATGTTTGGGGTTGTCCTGTTGAGGCCAAAGTTTATAACCCAGATGAAAAGAAACTTGATCCTAAAACCGTAAGTTGTTTCTTCATTGGATACCCAGAAAGATCAAAAGGCTATCGATTCTACTGTCCTTCCCACTCTATCAGGATTATTGAGACTGGGAATGCCAGATTTATTGAGGATACTGAAAACAGTGGGAGCATGAACATAAGAAATTTTATATTTGAGGAATAAAGGACCGTGACTCCTGTCATAGTCAATCCAGATCACGTGGACATTAATGATGCAGTTGATTCTGAAGTCGTTACAGAGCATCACATAAAACCTCATATACAAACCACTAATGAGAAAAATCAAGATCAGACCCAACAAACTGAACCATTAAGAAGATCTGAAAGAGAGAGAATGCCTGTAAATTGAGATGATTTCATCGTATACTTACAGGAGCACGACTTTGACATAGGGGTGGAAAAGGATCCTAAATCCTTTACACAAGTCAAACAAAGTGCAGATCCTTCTCGTTGGTTTGATGCCATGAAAGATGAGTTAAAATCCATGCAGGACAATAAAGTATGGGATCTTGTAGAGTTATCTACTGGAATAAAGCCGATTAATTCTAAATGGATCTTTAAAACCAAAAGGGACTCCAAGGGTAATGTCGAAAGGTATAAAGTCCGACTTATTTCCAAGGATTTTAACCAACGTGATGGCATTGACTTTAAGAAGACTTTCTCTCTAGTATCTAAGAAAGACTCATTCAGGATCATAATGGCTCTTGTAGCTCATATGGATTTAGAGTTACATCAGATGGATGTAAAGACTGCATTTCTCAATGGGGATCTAAATGAGAATGTATACATGTTGCAGCCCAAAGGTTTTATAGCTACTGGCTCAGAACATTTAGTTTGCAAACTTAAGAAGTCCATCTATGGGTTGAAACAGGCATTGCGATAGTGGTACCTTAAGTTTCATGAAGTAATTTCCTCATATGGATTTGTAGAGAACACTGCAGATGAATGCATCTACATTAAAACCAGTGGGAGTAAGTTCGTTATGATGATTTTGTATGTTGATGACATTCTTTTAGCTAGCAGTGATACCAGGATGTTGAGCGACACTAAGAAATTCTTATCTCAAAGGTTTAAAATGAAAGACTTTGGTGAAGCTTCTCACGTCATCGACATTGAGATTCACCGTGACAGAACACTTGGACTGCTCAGCCTGTCACAGAGGGCCTATATTACCAGGGTACTCGAAAGGTATAGCATGCAAAATTTTGCTTCAGGAAAGTCGCCCATTGTGAAGGGGGACAAATTTGGTCTATTTCAGTGTCCAAAGAATGATTTAGAAAAGAATCGAATGAAGAAATTTTCGTACGCATCAGTAGTAGGGAGCATCATGTATGCTCAAGTCTGTACGCGACCAGATATTGCCTTTGTCACTGGAATGTTATGAAGATATCTATCTAATCCAGGATTACAACATTGGATAGCTGCGAAGAAAGTATTACGATATCTTCAGAGAACGAAAGACTTCGGACTCACATACAGAAGATCTGATCAGTTGGAGTTGGTTGAATATTAAGATGCAGATTTCGCAGGCTTCATTGACACTAAGAAGTCTACTTCAGGATACATATTTATGATGGTGGGAGGAGCTGTGTCATGAAAAAGTGTGAAACAATCTACTACAGCCTCATCCACTATGGAAGCTGAATTTATTACTTGTCATGAGGCATCTAATCAGGCATTATGGTTACAGTCTTTCTTTTCAGGTTTGCGGGTAATGGAGCATATCCCAAAACTGTTGAAAATATTTTACGATAATTCAGCTGCTATTTCCTTCTCTAGTAACAATAAGCATTCGTCAAGGTCGAGACATATCTACATCAAGTACCTTGTTGTAAAGGAAAGGGTTCAGAATCATCAAGTGTCCGTGAAATTCATCGGTACTAAGCAGATGATTGCAGATCCACTCACTAAAGGGCTCCCTATTATGCCATTTCAGGAGCATGTAACATCCATGAGAGTCATTGATCCCACAAAAGTTATCAGTTAGTGAGAGTTGAGCGTATTTTGATATTCACAGACACTTAGAGATCTCGTTTTGTACAGTTTATTTGGATGATTTTGATATAAAGATTTATTTCTGTTTTTCTATATATATGTACAAATTTTGAGTAAGTAGAACTACAGTCGTGTCTCGTTGGAGACATGTAAAAGCTTCAGGACCTCTTAAGGATAGGCACATATCATCACACTAAAGTGTGTAATCCTTATACCACATTTCCTAGTTCGTGATCTATGTTATTAAAATTGAAAGTATTTGTGATCGCGCTTAGACTCACTTCACCTAAATTAAATGTTATGATGACTACAGCTTTTCAATACTGATTGTCTTGATGGACCAGATTGAATAGCATTACTCATATTGTCCAATTGTCTTCATTGGTTAACTATTTAAATATTTTCTTAAAAAATCAAAACTTATTTTCAAAATAATTCTATATGACTATCATTGACATTGCTCGATGAGGCTCAAGTGGGAGAATGTAAGAACTCTATTTCGTGGGCCTCACTGATCAACGGTCTGGATTGTCATACAGTTGGATTGGATGATTGAGTAGACCAGTGGGCCCCACTTCAGGTGATACGCTGCGTTGTAATCTGCGCAGCTCTGCATACTAGGGCTGGAATGTTATAGTTGTCTTACGCAGACAGCAGTTTGAGTTGAACTGGGATACTACAATGTGGAGCAGGGGAGGGAGAGTTTTGATGGGTTTCAAACTCTCTCTCCACAGTCTTTATAAAAGAGAGCTGGGTCCTCGATCCTACACCAATAGCAAAATTCGAGTCCCATCTATTGTATTGCAGAAAGGGTGTGAAGGAGAGGAAAATCCTAAGCTCTATAAGAATTCTAGTTTTCTTATCTGGCTTACATGGCGGCATCATAGCTAGGTAAGCTATTCGACCCCTGATCGCCATGTCCCATACACAGACAGATCCGTGTGCTTATTCCGCATATAGATTTAAATACCACATACCATCAATTACACCAACGCGATCCTATATGCAATGGATTAGGGTGTGAATGAAGGGACGTAAAAAATAGGTATATAGAAATCTCACCCACCATAATTAATACTTGAAAGTAAGTAGCCTAATCTGCGTTTGTCTGAATCTCAGAGGGAGTCGCTGGTCCGGCTTGTTTAACAAAAATGGGGTATAGAGATATAATTGCATTTAGTACACGGTGAAAGTGGCGACTCACTGTTTCACCTGATCGAATGAATCTATGACCAATGACGCAATTCTGAACATTGTGTCCCAATGTGTGTAAGAAAATAACTAACTATTCTTCAAGACTCACACGTTGA
Source organism: Magnolia kwangsiensis (assembly GCA_037074715.1). NCBI lineage: Eukaryota > Viridiplantae > Streptophyta > Magnoliopsida > Magnoliales > Magnoliaceae > Magnolia > Magnolia kwangsiensis. Next base: position 196,379,811 of record CM073571.1, on the reverse strand, counting down.
GTATCATGCAGCATTGTTTTCTCGCGTAGCTGGGCACATAGTTTGAAAAATGTCTCTCGATTCATCTTATGTTGCGTGACACAATCCCGGTCATTGGCCCTAATGATAAAGTTGATGAACTTGGCTCGCTCATCATCTCCATGACGAGCCGGCTGTTTGAACATGTATTCACGACAATATTCTTGGATAGCCGCCACACAAGCCATCATCGCCTGAGCAACTATGACACTATCTATATTTTCTTCGGAATCTTCACTCTCCATCGCCAACTGATAACCAATACTATCAGGTTCGTATACTTAAATTGACAGTATTTAATAGTATTTCTCCCATGAAATGAGGAATAAACTAATTCTACAAGTTTAGAAAATTATCATCAATTTAAACAGTCAATCGTTCATTCAATTTGACTCTGTTTATAAGTCAAGTTTTCTTGCATGAGAAGGTTTTTGAAACATCTGAAGTCCTTTCATCTCCTCTTCGACAACAAATTGAATAATTTAAATGGTGGAATAAGTTCAACTATGATTATATGTTAAAAATTTCAAATACCATGATTTTTTTCAGTCTCAGCAATCAAATTAAAAATTTTAGATACCATGATTTTTTTCAAGATTAGCAATCAAATTTGAATCTCTTCAAGAAATTCTGAAGTTAAAGTTTCATTTGAAAATCCAGACATAACGAAAAGAAAATTGTTTGAGGGTTAAAATAAATAAGATATATGGCAGAAACATGAAAATCCAGACTCCATCATATAACATAGAAATTATCCAAAAAATTTAAAGGGGCACACGCACATACCGTAGACCCTTCTTAAAAACTTATTTGTACACATCCGATTATGGTAAAATTTTAACCAAATCATTACCGATCTTTATTTGAGTTGTGCATCTTAATCTCTACTCCTCGATCATTATATCCAACTGTTTATCAAAAATTGAAGCGTAAGAAGGTAAATGGATTAAAATCTTGCATGAATTTAATTAATAGTCTTTTAAAATAGATGAACATGGTGGATTTTCTACATACAACCATGTGAACCCACACGGCCCCGGATACAGCTGTATGGTAAGAAATTGGACTGTGTAGTCACTCAATGTGCTTTTATCATACCAATTAAACTCTTTTAGGCCCACAGTGAATGTATGTAGTTTATACACGCTGTCCATACATTTTTAAAGAAAATTTCACATATTAACTCCAAAATTTAAGCATATCCAAAGCTAAAGTGGACCATACCATAGGAAAACAATGGAAACAGTGATTAACAGAAACATCATCTGATTGGCAGCAATGCACCAGATGTCTTGGTAGCAACACATCATCTGATTGACAGAAACAGTGATATGGTAGATCCACGCTAACATACATATTCTGGAATGATATCAACCAGTTGTGGAAATGGAAGTATTCATCGCTAATCCTAGATTGTGAATCAAGTACATTTCACAGAGATCTTGTCGTCATCCAAATAAAAAAGAAAATTTCTATTTTCCCATATGAAAAGAAAAGTAAAAACTTACCTCTTAAACGTATCTGTAATAAACAAGAATGATGTGCTCAACACTGTTTCTTGTAAAATGGAACAAAATGTAATTGAAATATTCATTCAGATAGAATAACAAACAACCATAAAAAGCAAGTCCCGTCATACACCATTGAATGTAAATTAAACGTTATTCGCATATATGTCATTGGCTTGAAAATTAAATGGAGTGTGCAATATTAACTACCAGATCATTTCACAATTTGCAACTTCACTTTTTTTTTTTTCTTTTTTGTATATCTACTGTACTTTTGAATTTCCATTCAATAAAAGTATTCCGCATTAAAAAAAAAGAAAAAAAATAAAATAAAATAAAATAATAGCATCCTCATGCCTCTAACCCGTAGCCATGGGTACACGGTTCATTAATCCAACCACTGATCTGATGGCGCCGTTGTGGAATGGCAATGACCTATAGATATTGCAGAAATAAAGATTCTTGCCATCTAAATTTTGGTGCTTTTTTTTTTTGCCCCCTTCTTCTTTGTTTCTATCTAGGACATTGTTGTATTTTTTTTTAATCATATATTTTTAATCCACTAATCCAAGGGATGAACTCTTCCAATCTGGTAGATTTTTAGAGCATTTCCACTTACATTGAGATTGATTATGGAACAGAAAAATAATGGATCCCACCTCTCTAAAGTGGGCACATTATGACATTGTTTGCATTATGGTGCACCTGGACTCAATAAGTCCACAACAAAAAATAATCCTCAGTTACCTCACATCCTAAAAATGAACTACATACAGTCATGAAGGAAAATGTAGAATTATAATATCATTTAATACTTGAAAATTGCTTCCATAGCTTCCATTGGATATTTAGAAAAGTAAAGAAACAGCACCAACAAATGACTGAAAGCCAAATATTGCTTTTACAAGAGAACTAAAGATTAATAACATATTATGAGTGCATCCACATGCTTGAAAATTTTGTGTCCTTATGGTGATGCACATTTTGAGAAAGTTACTTTCATAGTTGAAAGTTGCTTTCATAGTTGTGGACTCAACAAGTTCACAATAAAAAATAATCCTCAGTTACCCCACATCGTAAAAATGAACTACATACAGTCATAAAGGAAAATGTAGAATCATAATATCATTTAATACTCGAAAGTTGCTTTTATAGTTTCCATTGGATACTTGGAAAAGTAAAGAAAAAGCACCAACAATTGATTGAAAGCCAAACATTAGTTTTACAAGAGAACTGAAGATTAATAATATATTATGAGTGCATCCACATGCAAACTAGTTATACATGCACTGTGAAGAGCCCCTTTTTTTGTTTCTCACCATATAAAAAGCTACAATGGAAATCTCCCTTTTTCTCACTCCAATCCTCTTTTTCTCTATGTGGCTCTAACACCAGGGAAATCAATGGTAAAAGGTCTGAATAAAAAACAAATTTTCCTCTATTTATAAACCAAGAAACTACTTCTAATAGGAAACTGAATGTGAAGAACGGGATACGAAATAATCTTTGCATAAAGACAGCTTTTGACAGATGCAAATAAATGAATTTATATACATCATGCCATATCATAAGATTTCAAGGGTGGGAAAGTGCAAACAGGAACATAGTTATGCTTAACAAAGAGTCCATCTGCCCACACATATAATAAATGAAATTACACAGACTATTATACAAAGAATCCATCTGCCCACATTCTGAGAAACAGTACAACATAGTATATGAGAGTAACCATACTAGAGATGTTTGACAAATTCAAGAGATGACACCAATAAACTTCAAGTCAATGAGAACAGGATGCGAGGAACCAATAGAATTCGACGAAAGGAACCTGACTTTAAGTTAAACAGAATAAGCATATTCCCTGCTTAAAGAAGACTGAATATATCTGGATTGAATCCAAAGGAAACCATTGAAACCACAAAAGACAACAATTATCATATATGTTGAAAAAATAATAAAAATCAAAATAATTCTTCCTATAAGTATATGTCTTTCCTATATGTGAACTAAGAAACAATTTCCATATCCAAACTGAATGTGAAGATCAAGATACGTAAGAATCTTTGCACACATAGGCCACTTGACAAATTTACCTTAAGTGGAAAATACCAATAGCATTTCATGCCATATGGTAGATGGGTGGGAATGTAATATCTGGAAATTTACTGAGAATACATTCCACCTAACATACGAGTTCACTATAATTTACTTAACAGAATCCACAGATGATTAACAATGAAGATAGATCTAGTAACCGAAGATTCATATACATAGTTTAAATGAAATTTCAAAACTTGATTCAAAGGAAACCAAAACCACTAAATCCATTTGGACTGACTGGTAACAGGGAGAACAGGAATACGAAGTTTATTCGACACATGAGATTCAATCACAGTAACTCTCCAAGGAAATTAACAGCAATACATGAAGCAGAAACCACACATTTCGTCAAAAAATTGTAGAGAGGAAGACAAATTTCCACCTTATATAATTCAAAGAAAACCTAAATGACAAAACATTCAAACATATTCGGATGAGTCATCAATCGATATTAGATGAAATTGCACACAATATGAAAGCAAGCATCGATAGGCCCACATTCTGAGAAACAGTAAAGCAGAAAACAAGGACAAGGGTGTTAAATAGGAAAATTGATAATAGATGACAAAACATACAATGATATTCTGAGAAAATCCACACTCTAAAGTAAATGTGAAAAACAGGAAAAATTATGAGCATACGTTCAACGAGAAGAAAATTTTCATCTCATTTGATTTAAAAGAAGATACACATGCATAGGGATCTGCAAATGAAGATAGCATTGATCAAACAGTGGTTAACATACGTATCCATAAAAGAAATTCATATCTTGATTCCAATGAAAACCAACTAGAGTAGGTTCATCTAAGATCTACGAATGTAACACCTCCAATTTAGTAAAAAGAGATTCTCAGATGAACAATCTATGACAAATAGTACATAAATTAGTAGATTATATACCATTTGAGATCTACAAAACTGAAGAAATCTCAGAGGGAGTTAAATTCCTCATATATATTCAAAGAACTCAAAACCCCATGGATCATACTATTGCAAGGACATTTTATAATCTGAATTCATAATGCCTAAACTTGATAATCGATATAGAAGAAACCCCACATGACCATTCTATAACGACATCTCATCCATCTGAGTTAACAGAAAATGAAGAGAATGAGACGATGCGGTGACCTCCATCATCAGATTTTTGTAAGAAAGATAAGAGCGATAGGAATAAAAATAGGGTAGATTGGACCTATGGAGAAGAAATCCAACTGCACATGTATATCAGACCTGGAATAGAAGTCATCGCAGCCAGCCAGACAAGCCAACTCCATATCAGAGGGCCTGTTTCGCCGGTAATGACAGGTTTACATCAGATGCATGAAAACCCTTCATGAGGCCTCTCGGATGTTACAGAAATCATCAATATCTGGAATATGCAAGACCTATGGACAGTACAGAAGGGCGTTTCATGCTCCGTGTGCGAGGAAGAAAACCTACCTTAGCCCGACCAGATCGTCAGCTCGCGATGGCAGCCGATCGATGAAGACGGCCTTCGCAACCTGATGGTGGTTGTTATAAACCCCATTTCGTGCCAAAACGAAACCCTACCCCCAACATCTCTCCTGCCAAATCAGAAGCCTGTGAAATCCCATCCCACAGTCTATATACTGGACTGTGGACGGGCACGGGATGGGATCGAGAAGGGATTGCGAAGATGAGCGATTTCAACTCGGCGGGATTTCGCAATCCAGTAGATCCACTCGCAAATCTAGCGACACCTCCCATCCGTTGTCAAACCCGCGCCGCCCAAACAGACCTGCAGAAGGACAGGATGGGATTCGAGAACCCTATCCCACCTACTCCACTCTACTCCAGCGTAATCCGCCCATCCAAACACACCCTAAATGATATGGAGAAATGGATGGACGGTGTGGATAAAGTTTATATATCATAGTGGATGCTTAGAGCCCTTGCTGGTGTCGAGCTCGGATAGTGGTGCCCAATCCGCTTCCTCTCGGCAACCAATCCATCTTGAGTATAGACCGTTGGTTTTATTTCTTTAAAATATCTAGTTTTTACACATGTGAACCACTTGATTAATGGATAAATTTGTTGGGGGGCCTTGCACAAAACCTTAGGATCTAGCCCTCCAGAACAAAACAGAATTATGGGATAATAAAAGCAATGAAGTAAATCAAAACATCAATCACACAATACCAGGGATTTTTACATGGAAAACCCTCAAAGAGGTAAAAACCACGGGACCTCATCCAGATCAACAATCCACTATAAAGCAGAACGTTACAACCGATCACAAGCACACACCGCTTGGATCAAACCTTCTTCACTCACGCAAGAGTGGATAAACAGTAAGAGAAACAAAGAAGACGGAGATATCTCACCAATTACGAGGAAGTGAAAGCGTTGAGATATGGTAGATCGCCTCTACAATCATAGCCTCCTTTCCACAAGCTTCCTCTCTCTCTCTCTCTCACAACCCTAAGCCCTTTAGCAAACCCTTGCAAAGCTTTAGAAAACCCTAGAATACCCTGAAATACACCCCAATCCCGGATACACCCCTTTATATAAGAATAGAAAGAAGTAGAATCCAAATAGGAAACAAAATTTGTAAAATCTGCGCTTCCGCAATCGTTTCTGTGAAACTTTTCAATCATATCGAAGGTCTCTCGATAACAACATCGATACCATCTGCAAGTCGCTCGATCATATCGGAACAGGACCAAAATTGTCCAGCAACCAGGGATAAAATTCTATCAATTATCGATGTCATCGAGACACTCTCGATAACATCCTCGATATGATCGGAAGGTCACTCGATCATATTGACAGGACAAAAAACAGTCCAGTGACCAGGATTGAAAAATCCTGCAATTATCGATAATATCGAAACCCATTCGATTTCATCGATTCCAGCAATGAGGAGAAAATCTCCATAAAATCTCTCCCTTTTCGACTCAAAAGGAATCCACCTTCTTCAAACCAGCTCAGTTTCTACAAACCTCAAACTTGCCCTTGAGCAAAGCCTTGGTCATCATGTCTGATCCATTATCGTCTGTGTGGACCTTCTCAAGCTGTAACACCTTCTGTTCCAAAGTATCCCTAATCCAGTGATACCGAACCTCTATGTGCTTCGACTTGGAGTGCTGACTTGGATTCTTGCTCAAGTGTATAGCACTTTGGTTATCGCAATAGACCACGTACTGCTCTTGCTTCAGGCTAAGTTCATGTAGGAACCTCTTCATCCAAAGCATTGCTTTATATGCCTCAGTGACTGCAATGTACTCGGCCTCTGTCGTCGACAATGCTATGACCTTCTGTAGCTTACTCTGCCAAGAAACCGCTCCCCCTACAAATGTGAACATGAACTCCGATGTAGACTTCATGGAGTCTATGTCACCTGCCATATCTGCATCTGTGTAGCCCTCTAACATAGTTTTCCATTACCATAGCATAAGCTCAACCTGGATGAGCCTCTTAGATATCGTAGTATCCACTTCACCGCTGCCCAATGCTCTTTGCCAGGATTGGCAAGATATCGGCTGACAACACCAACCGCATATGCTATGTTTGGACGTGTACACACCATAGCATACATCAAACTTTCTACGGCTGACGCGTAGGGTATCTTCTACATCTCTTCCATCTCTGCCTTCGTCTTAGGACACTGTCTGTCGCTCAATTTGAAGTGACCATTCAGTGGAGTACTAACCGGCTTCGCTGTATTCATATTGAACCGCTCTAGGACTTTCTCAATATACCGCTCTTGTGACAGCCAAAGCTTCCTGCTACTTCTGTCACAGGTTATCTCCATTCCTAGGATCTGTTTAGCTGGGCCTAAGTCTTTCATCACAAAAAACTTGCCCAACTCTTGTTTCAGCCGATCGATCTTCTTGATGTCTTTTTTCATGATGAGCATGTCATCAACATATAACAGCAGAACTAAGAAATCACCATCTGAGAACTTGCGCGTGAACACACAGTGGTCCGACTCCATTATGTCATACCCATGCTGTAACATGAACGAGTCGAACTTCTTGTACCATTGTCGTTGAGCTTGTTTCAGCCCATACAAGCTCTTCCTCAACCTACACACCATATGCTCCTTGCCATTGACTTCGAACCCTTCTGGTTGGTGCATGTAGATCTCTTCTTCCAGGTCACTATGGAGGAAGATAGTTTTAACATCTAACTGCTCTATCTCCAGATCTATGCTAGCCGCCAACCCAAGCAATACCTGTATGGATGTCATCTTCACCACTGGCGAGAATATCTCCTCAAAGTCTATGCCTTTCCTCTGATCGAACCCTTTTATCACAAGTTTGACCTTGAACCTTGTCTGTGAATTCTTCTGCTTAACCTTCTTTCTGAACACCCACTTGTTACTCAAAGCTTTCTTGCCCTTAGGCAGTTTCACCATGTCATAGGTGTGGTTCTTATGCAAGAATTTCATTTCCTCTTACATAGCTTTCAACCACTCCACCTTATGCTCGTCGGCTAGGGCCTCAGAATAGTCTTCTGGTTCTCTCCCATCAGTCAGCATAATGTACTCATGCGGCGAGTACCTCTTGGACGGCTGTCTGTCCATAGATGACCTCCTCATCTATGGCTCAGCAGGTGGATCAAGTGGGGGCTGCTCTCCCGGTCCATTGTCTGTAGGAACTCCCTCATCCTCTACATCCTGTTGTACTCCTCCGTCATCAAGCACCACGGGAGGAATAACCGAATCCATGTCCTCTAGCTCACCTGAACTATGATGGTTCTTCTCTGGCTTACCAATGTTTTCTACACACTGATCTTCAAAGAAAAATACATCTCTGCTCATGACGAGCTTCCTCTCGGTCGGATCCCACAATCTGTAACCGAACTTTTCATCACCGTACCCCAAGAACACACACTGCCTGATCTTCATATCAAGCTTGGACCTCTCGTCTTTTGGTACGTGAACGGATGCCCTGCATCCAAACACCCTAAGATGACTATACGATGGATCTTGTATAGTCCACACCTTCTCGGGTACTTCTCCATTCAACGGGGCTGATGGAGACCTGTTTATCAGATACACCGCCATGTGCATTGCTTTTCCTCAGAACTTCTTGGGCAACTTCGCATGGGATATGATGCATCTGATTCTCTCAGCAATGGTGCGATTCATTCGCTCAGTTACACCATTATGCTGGGGGGTCTTGGGAACCCTCTGGTCATGCTGTATACCCAGGGACTTGCAGTACTCGTGAAAGTTGCCAATGTATTCACCACCATTGTCAGTGCAGGTGCACTTCAATGATCTACCTGTCTCTCTCTCGACCATAGCATGAAACAACTTAAACACACCAAAGACCTCGTCCTTGGATTTCAAAGCATAAGCCTAAACCCTCCTAGATGCATCATCTATAAAAGTAATAAAATACAATGCCCTACCCAAGGTTTTTGTCCTCATAGGACCACACACATCAGAATAAACCAAATCTAATGTATGCACTTTATTAATATGAGAAGCAAATTTAACAAATGAAACTCTATGCTGTTTCCCTGATAAAAAATCAAGACATGTTTTGAGAGGTATATCTGTCACGTCTGGAAGGAGCCGCTTCCTCGCTAGTAGCTGAAGCCTTTTTTTCACTCATGTGGCCTAGACGCCTGTGCCACATGTCAATAGCTGAATCTTCCGCTGCGTTCAACCCACCCTTGCATACACTGACACTTTCCTTATACATGGTGCAACACTTCTTTCCTCTGGCTGCGATCAACGAATCTTTGATGAGCTTACAGCGCCCACCAGCAAACTGGCTTTCATAGCCATCATCATCCAACCTTCCCGTCGACATCAAGTTGAGGCGAAGGTCTGGAATATGCCTCACATTCCTGAGAACTAATGTGCAGCCCACATCGGTCTTCACACAAATATCATCGATCCCTACGATCTTCGAAATGCCAGAATTTTTCATCTTCACAGTCCCATAGTCACCTGACTTGTAGCTTGTGAAGAAATCCCTACGTGGAGTCGCATGAAAAGAAGCTCCTGAGTCAATCACCCAGTCGGTGTCCTGACTCGTAGCCGTGAGACATACATCGTGATCTGCTGAAAGAATAATAACAATGTCGCCATCTGAAGCGACCGCAATAGAATCCGATTCATCTTCCTTGTCCTTTCTTTTTCATTTCTTGTCGTTCTTATTCTTATGACATTCATGCTTGTAATGGCTCTTCTTGCCACAGTTCCAACATTCAACATCTTTTCTGTTACTCGACTTGCCTCTTGATTTATCTCGGGCCTTCCCGCCCTTCCTGTTTTTTCCTCTCCCCCGTTCCTGTGTCACAAGGGCCTCTTGATGAGTAGACCCCTGAGACTTCCTCCATGTCTCCTCATTGAAGAGACAGTAATCTGTTCCATGGATATCTTTCCATCTGGTGCGGAGTTACTTAGAGACACCACCAATGTCTCCCAACTGTCAGGCAATGAACTAAGCAATAGTAAAGCCTGCAATTCATCATTCAGGACCATCTTTATAGCGGAGAGCTAATTCACTATATTGCTGACCTCATTCATGTGCTCAGCCACAGAACCACCATCCTTGAACTTGAGATTCACAAGTCGCCTTATCAGAAAGATTTTATTACCGGCTATCTTCCTCTCATACAATCCTTCTAATTTCAGTCATAGGCTAGCGACTGAGGTTTCCGTAAATACATGGTGGAACACAGAATCATCCGGCCATTGTCTAATAAACCCTACAGCCTTCTGGTCCAACTTCTTCCAATCATCATCAGTCATATCTTTGGATTTTGCTGATGTGCCTAAAATTGGAGAATATAGGTCCTTGCAATAAAGCAAGTCCTCCATCTTAGCTTTCCATATGGTCCAGTTAGAACCATTGAGGCTGATCATCCTTGATGAGCCACCTTCCATAATTCCAAACCAATCCTACCCGTTCAATGAACTTAGCTCTGATACCACTTTATTGGGGGGCCTTGCACAAAACCTTAGGATCTAGCCCTCCAGAACAAACCAGAATTATGGGATAATAAAAGCAATGAAGTAAATCAAAACATCAATCACACAACACCAGGAATTTTTACGTGGAAAACCCTCAAAGAGATAAAAACCATGGGACCTCGTCCAGATCAACAATCCACTATAAAGCAGAACGTTACAACCGATCACGAGCACACACCGCTTGGATCAAACCTTCTTCACTCACGCGGGAGTGGATAAACAGTAAGAGAAACAAAGAAGACAGAGATATCTCACCAATTACGAGGACGTGAAAGCGCTGAGATATGGTAGATCACCTCTACGAGCATAGCCTCCCTTCCACAAGCTTCCTCTCTCTTTCTCTCTCAAAACCCTAAGCCCTTTAGCAAATCCTTACAAAGCTTTAGGAAACCCTAGAATACCCTGGAATACACCCCAATCCCGGATACACCCTTTTATATAAGAATAGAAAAAGGTAGAACCCAAATAGGAAACAAAATCCATAAAATCTGCGCTTCCACAATTGTATCTGCGGAACTTTTCGATCATATCGAAGGTCTCTCGATAACAGCGTCGATACCATCTGCAAGTCGCTCGATCATATCGGAACAGGACCAAAACTGTCCAGCAACCAGGGGTAAAATGCCATCAATTATCGATGTCATCGAGACACTCTCGATAACATCCTCGATATGATTGGAAGGTCACTCGATCATATCGACAGGACAAAAAACAGTCCAGCGACCAGGATTGAAAAATCTTACAATTATCGATGATATCGAAACTCATTCGATTTCATCGATTCCAGTAATGAGGAGAAAATCCTCATCAAAATTAAGAATATTTAAGTGGGAATAGGAAATTTGATCAATTTTCGGTTGGGCTAGGTCTGTTCAGGTTAGGCCCGGGCCAACTAATTTTTGGGCTCAGGTTTAGGCCTGCTTTGCTAGGCGTGGACCTCGGGTCTTAAGTGTCAGCCCGGCCCAGCCCAAATACACAAGCATGCGTAACATGTGTTTGTGATCAGGTACGTTCATAAGGTGGTCCCCACGATGATTTTCCTTGTTAAGGAAATTTGAGTCGGTCTGTTTAACAGCGGGGTGCACATCAAAGGAAAAATGGACAGTTAAAAACGTGATAGTTAACGGTATGTCTGATCTTGATTTGATTTTTGGGATACGATATGCACCGTATGGGTCATCATTTGAACGGTGTAGATATTTCACAAGTAGGCTAATTCAGCACGTGTGATATAGTTTTGTTTAGCGCTTGAAGATGGACCGACTGATATCAGTATTCCTCTCCTCCTTTTGTAGCTGTGCTGGGAAAGCAGATTGTGTTCGACCCCGGTCGGACAATAAGCCATCCGACCAGGGTCTCCTGTGGAGTCTACCGTGATTTTTATTCTTATCCACTCCGTTCATACATTTTCTCATATTATTTTAAGATATTATCCCAAAAATTAAGCATATCCAACCCTCAAATGGACCACACAATACAGTAATATTGGGTTGCATTAAATGCAAAAAGCATCTCTGGTACGGTCCATTTGAGCATTGGATATACCTCATTTTTGGATTAATATCTTAAAATGATCTGATAAAATGAGTGGACGGCATGGATAGATAGATAAATCAAGGTGGACCTTACAGGAGGCCCTGGTCGGATGGCTTATTGTCCGACCGGTTCCCGGTCGGACGCTATAATCTATCCGGGGTCAGCAGGTTTGCTAGGCCTACACGCCTGGATAACCCTGCCCTTGTACACGTGCATGTGCGAACATATAAAACGTGTGGAAGATGAGAGCCGTCTATTAGGTTCTTGACATTGTTTATTTGTTACCTACCAAAATGGAGTCCAGAATACTCATTGAGTAGGCAACATGTTCGGACAAATGGATGGACTAAGCAAGCTTACAGTGGGCCCCATCTGATCCCTAAACTAGGCTTCTTTTGGGATAATGAATCAAAATAGCATGCCAACCTTACAGACTGATTGGATATCATGGCTACTTGCGTCGCACTTTTCAATAAAACAGGGTATTTAATATAAAATTTACATTCCACTACCTATTTCGTAAAGGCCTTCGATGCACTATCTCAGCACTATCTCAATACACTATCTTATTAATCTAATCAATTGTAAAGGTTTTCAATACACTATCTCATTAATTTAATTAATTATGACTCCACCACCTATGAGGCTAGGTCGGTAAATGGATTGTCGCTTGGGTGGGCCCCACTATGATATTGATGTGAGATTCACTCTGACAACTAGGTGTATTAATTAGAGCTGGGCAGAATCGGACCCGATCCGATCTAAATCGAAGGTCAGGATCGGGTCGGTTCAAGTAAGCACACTCAGATCCTACTATATTTACTTTTTTACTATCCTCACCCAAACGAAGCCCTAATCCCTAACACTTCTCTTTCTCTATCCGAACGAGCGGCCTGCACTCACCCATCTTGATTCGGCCATTTAGCAGCCCGGCACCCATCATCACCGCATCCATTAGCACAACACTGCTACAGTGTGTTTGTTTCGTAATTTTCTGAAAAGTTAGTGTCTAATAATCAACTAACCTGATACCTTACTTTCTCTCTTCCTTTTTGCTTGGAGAGGAGAGCAAGCGATTTTCTTCATTTCTCATTCTTTCTCTTCTAGTTGAGTCTCTCTCGACGAAATGGGAGAGGAAAAACCCAAACCAAGCAGAATTTAGCTTACTATGAAGCCGTTCATTAATGGTGGAGCTTCTAGATTGCTCGTCACCTATGTCATCCAACCAATAGACATGATCAAGGTAAAATCATTATTCCCTTCTTCTTTTTTTTTACTTTTTTGTAATTTTAATGTCTTTTTAATTAATTAATTAATTAATTTTTATATGGGTTTTCATCAATTTGTTCTTCTTAGCTAAACGATCGACATTTCGAAGAATCTAGCGAGGTTGGATCGGTTAGGTTTTTATTTATTTATTTATTCATTTTTTAAAGTCAAATCTCTGTACCTGATTCGAACCATACCCAATTCGATCCAACTCGGTTTCCCTGACCAAGTCGGACTCGGTTCGGATCGGGCCAGTAGTGCTTCAGATCGGATCGAGTTAGATGACCTGGAATCGGTCCCGGATCGGATCGAGTTCGGGTCAGTGCATTGAAAATTTTGGATCGAGTCGAGTTGGACCCAATTCGATCCGACTCGACTCGATGCCCACCTCTAATATTAACCAATATGTTATGACTACGGATAAAAAAATCAGCCTTATCTTTCATTTAGGTAATCTACATAATTAAAAATAATGTTTAGGATATGCTTGACTTTCAAATTGTTTTCCTTAGTATGGCTCACCTGCATCATAGATGAACTTATTTTAGGGCTCGAGGCTTAAATTTTGGTTGGGCATTTAATGGTTCAAGTGGACTTAACATAATCATCACAATAAGCCTTGTAATAATTTAGGGTAGACATCTCTATTTCAAATGTTTCCTTTGCCATGGCCCACCTAAATTATAGGTTAGCTTGATATTTTGGCTCTTGACTTAACATGAGATTGCATGTGTGATGTTAAGAGCGGATCTCCCAAACATATCATAATGGATCTCTAAAAAATAAGGATGGGTGTGTAATAAACTTTTTTTAAAATTTTATTTCTTGGTATTTTCCAAACTGTTGCTAAGATTGCCCTTGATGTTTTACAAGCCTACTATAATGTGTACGTAAAATCTACTATAATTGTTAGATGTATAATCTCACGTTCGGCCCAAAGCAAAAATAATAAATAAATAATGAAACAATAATGAGAGAGATGTTTACCCTTGATTTTTAGGGTGCTATAGTGATGATTATATGAAGTCCATTAAGACCACTTAATGCTATATCAAAATTTAGCTTGGAGGGTGAGCATTGCCTTTTATACTTTCTAATCTTGTGTTCCATCAAAGAAGTTGATTTTGACCCTAAGCCTAGCATCCGGCATGAAACTTGGTGTGTGAGATATGGGCCTTGCCCCAACCTTGAACCCATGTGCTTGCATGGCCCACTTGAGCCTTTAAGAAATCTACCAAAAGTAGTAGAATGATAATTACAGTAGATATTAGTTATTTTTTTTTTTTTTTCAAAATAGCCAATATATTTGGGTTTATATTGCAAAATTCCTTATAGGGATTAGCAAAAATACTAAAGAAGTACTTTATAAATAGTGAAATTATCACAAGGCCTTGCTATATATATATATATATATATATATATATATATATATATATATATAATATTGATAAAGTGAAGAGTCATAAGATTAATGTGATATTTTTACGATACCTAGACTATCTAATATATGTAATTAGCTGTAAAATGATAAATTTAATTAATCCAAATGTATTATATTGCAAAATTCCTTATTGGGATGAGCAACAATCTTAGAGAAGTGATTTATAAATAGTGAAATTATCATAAGGTCGCTGTACAAATTTTTCTTTAGAAATTGATAAAGTGAAAAGTCATAAGATTCAGGTGATATTTTTATAATATCTAAACTATCTAATATATGTAATTAGCTCTAAAATGATAAGTTTAATTAATCCAAATCTATTATATTGCAAAATTCCATACAGAGATGAACAAAAATCCTAGAGAAGTGCTTTATAAATAACGAAATTATCATAAGGTTGCTATACATATTTTTCTTTAGAAATTGATAAAGTAAAAAGTCATAAAATTCACATATTAATATTTTTATGATATCTAAACTATCTAATTATATATAAAATTAGCTATAAAATGATAAATTTAATTAATCCAAATGTATTATATTACAAAATTCCTTATAGGGATGAGTAAAAATCTTACAGAAATGCTTTACAAATAGTGAAATTATTACATGGCAGCATGCATATTTTTCTTTAGAAATTGATAAAGTGAAAACTCAAAAGGTTCACATGATGTTTTTATGATATCTAAACTATCTAATATATGTAATTAGCTGTAAAATGATAAATTTAATTAATCTAAATATAAAATGAGCCACCCCATTCAAAATAATGTACGCCATTTTAAAACATAAAAATCCACATGTGGCCCATCTTATAAATGAATGGGAAAGATTTTTGATCCATGTGATTATTATGATTCGGTGCATATGCTTGACATGGATGTGATATACCCATGATGTAAGAAACAATTACGTGAGGTACTTCCGTAATTTCCCTTCTTTTTATTTTTTATATTTTTCAAAAAGCACTATTGTGGTATTTTTATCTCTATATTTGAGATTTATCAGGATTTTTCCATAAAATTCTCAATAAAATAAGAGAAAAGTTTCATACTCTGGCAATGGACGAGGTTCAAACTCGTGCCCATTAAAACCTCACATATAGTAAACACGTACCTCAAATTAAACGGATCAAATAGCGGGTCCAAGCATATGGCCGTATATGCTTATAAGTTTATCCCAGCATGGGGCCCACTGTGATGTATGTACCTTACATCCACACCATCCACCCGTTTTCAAAGCTGCTTTTAGTGTATGATGATGAAGCAGATCCAAATCTTAGGTGGACCACATCACATGAAACAGTGCTGATTGAATACCCACCATTAAAAGTTTCTTGGGGCTACTGGAACATTTATTTGCCATCCAACCTGTTGATATGGTCATAAAGTTCTGGAAGAATGGACCACAACTATCAGCTTGATCCAAAACTTTTGTGTCCCATAAGAAGTTTTCAACGGTCAATCACCACTGTTTCCTGTGGCGTGGTCCACCTGTGATTTGGATCTGCTTCATTTCCAGGATCATGCCCTAAGATGAGCTGTCAAAACAGATGGGCATCGTGGATGTAAGACACATACATCAGGTGGCCCCCAAGTCTGCGGACCCCACCATAATGCATGTGTTTTATCCACGTGGTCCATCCATTTTGAAAGATACTTTTAGAGCTTGATCACAAAAATAAGGTAGATCTAAGTCTCAAGTGGACCACATTATCGGAAAACAATAGTGATTGAATGTCCACGATTAAAAACCTCCTAAAGCCCACTGTAATGGGGGGTGTGTGTGTATGATCCAAAACTTTTGTGGCCTTGATAAGTTTTTAATGGTTGACCGTTCAATCAACACTGTATGGTCCACCTAAGATTTATATCTACTTCATTTTTGGGCTCATACCAGTATCCTGTTTGCCGGGCAGCTTGGATGAGATTGGAAGGGATTAGAAGGGATTGGAAGATAGATCCCGGGATATAACAATCCCATGAATCTTAAGACAATCCACTGACATTACCATCATTACCTTTAAATCCCAACCAATCCACCGTAATCCTTTCAAAATTACCTGAGACGTGTTTGGTTTGAAGGAATGAAAAGGATTGAAAGGTTTAATACCAGAATTGGCAGGGCATGCCAAACAGACCAGATATAGCAATCCCGGGATACAGCAATCCCATAGGTCTTGCACCAATCCACTACACAGCTATCATTAACTTGAAATCTGTGCAATCCACTCTAATACCATCCAATCCCATCCAATCTGCTCGGGTGGATGGCATGGATGAAACACATACATCATGGTGGGTCCCACATAGCACCGACCACTAGCCATTGGCTAGTGGCAGGGTCAGTAGCCAATCCGTTTCCCATTTATACGTGCTATCACCTCATGTGGCCGGTACATGCTTAAAGTAGATCCCACTTATCTGTTGGCCAGGATCTCATACCCGTGTCTAATGCTGGAACGTGTGCTGCATTCAACTCTTCATCTCTCCAAATGTGGAGGGAATTCTTACAAGAAGAGAGTAAAAAGGATAAGCAACACACGCGCCAATGTGGCACACATACTTGGATCTCCACTCATCTTATTGGGCCACAATGAAAATGGTGTGGTCCAAAAATCAGGGTGGCCCACTTATCAAGTGGGGCACACGTGTATGTTGGAGACAACCCATTGGCTATATTTTCGGAATAGCTCATTTTCTTTTCATGCATAGGTGGCCCACCTAACGAATGAAAGGCTGTGGCATTTGGTCCCAGCCATACTCAGCACGGTCCTCCTAAAAACGTAGCCTACTTCTCATTAGGCATGGCAATGGTCTGGGCCTAGATTTTGAACCGGCCGGATCGAACTTTTAGGCAGGGCCTATTCAGAATTTTTATTAGGTTCAGGCCTGGCCCATTGTCAGCCTTACATCTCTTACACGTGTGCCACATTGCTACGTTTGCCATGATTTTCCTCCTAAAGCTCTCCTAAAAAAATGGCCCGAACACTTCTCATAACTGGCACTAAAAATTCTACCAACGGTTCTTATTTACGATGCAGCAATAGGCTGGGTGGACCTAACAGATCAAACGTCTCTTTGCGAATATGGACTTGACGTATTGACTATCTATTTAGTGACATCTTTCTTGTTTAATGATTAATGACCCGCAATTGATTGTTGGACAAGATGATTTCTACCATGCAGGTTGGCTCTTGGATAGACCTTGACTAGGACCAGCCCAGTCCATCATGCCCCAAACTCGAAACCGAGCTCATAAAATTTTCGGCTGCTGAATTTGGTGTTAACGGCATATATAGTTTCTCATTCTTAACTCTCAGCTCTCATATACTAAGTTTTGATCATATAATTTTATAAGAAAAATTTTTAAGGTGATTTTTTTTAATTAAATCATAATTATAAGTGTACCCAAGTCACAAAATACTATCACCACATAATCACTAATAAATTTTATTGGATTCAATAGCTGAAAATTTTATTAAGTTTGGTTTCCAAGTTTGATGTCCAAGTCACGAAACAACATCATAACATATTCACTGATAAAATTTACCGAATTCAGTGGCTAAAAATTTTATGAGTCCAATTTTTGAGTTTAGGATGTGAAACCGTATATTAACGGTGAGAAATTACAATGTCTCATGAGACTTCAAAATGATGAGGCTTACCCATGGATGTAGGTATAATCATACTCATCCAATAATGGGCTTTTGCATTACTCTTTATTTTTTTTACATGTCCATAGCCTATCAATGGTTAGAATTTTTCCAATTTTGTAGACTTTTGTAGAATCTTCCATCCCTGCTGGGCCATCAGGTCGACTATAATGAGTGAAGTCCTAAATGGGCTCTGTAGAATCATTTGTATTCTATATGGGACGGTGGATTGAACTCACGTGCACATTCATCACACATGGCCTCTTTTTTGATCTAGACCGTTGGAACTGTACAGCACGAAATGGATTGGTTACCACCCAAAAGCCAAGTGAATTGGACAATCACAACGACCATAAACCACTCATGGTTCGGCAGAGTATGACTATCCGTACACTTGAATGAGTCACACAGTCACTATGCATTCGTATACCAGAATCTAAACCGTTCAAATAAAAGTGGGGCATAATTGGAAAAATATGCTTTACAAACGATCTTAGCCATTAGTTAGTTTCCGTCAAATGGAGGGATAAAATGGAATATAAAGCAGTCTAATATATATATATATATATATATATATATATATATATATATATATATATATATATATATAGTAGTGGCCTCCTGCGAACCATCCCGCAGGATACCTTAGTGTGGCCCGATTCTCACCGCAAGAGGTACGCGGATTGGCTACTGGTAAGTTGACTAGTGATATTGTTACTGAATTTGTAGCCCCACCATGATATATGTTTTGTATCCACACCGTCCATCCATCTGAAGAGATCATTTTAGGATGAAATCCAAAAAATGAGTCACATCCTAAGCTCCAGTGGACCCCACTACAAAAAACAGTGGGGAGAGTGATGCCACCGTTAAAAACTTTTAAAGGCAACAAAAAGTTTTTGATCAAGCCTATATTTATATTTTCTCTTTTTTAATATCTTTGTTAACTTTTGAACAGGTTGGATTTTGAAAAAACATCATAGTGGGCCTTAGAAAGGTTTCAACGGTGGGCATCAATCTTCCTGATATTTTTTGTTGTGGGGTCCACTAAAGCTTTGGATCTACCTCATTTTCTGACTCATGGCTTAAAATAGTATCTCCAAATGACTGAACGTTGTGGATACAACATATACATCATAGTGGGGTCAATAGAACTTGATGATGTCATTTCCCTGGAATGACGTCCGGTGCTAGGAAGCGGATTACGTGGTGAGTAACTCACTACGCTAGGCTTACTGAGTAAACTCTGTGAGGTCCACCATGATTTATTTATTTTATCCACTCCATTCATACATTTTAACAGATAATTTTAATACTTGGACCAAAAAATGAGGTATATCCAGTGTTCAAATGGACCACACCACAAGAAACAATTGGATTGAATGTCTACCGTTGAAAAATAATTGGAGGGCCACAGGAGTTTTGAATCAAGCTTATATTTGTTTTTTCCCTTCATCCATGTCTGTATGATCTTATGAACAGGTTGGATGAAAATTAAACATCACCGTGAGGCCTAGAAAGGTTTCAACGGTGGAAATCATTATCCCCACTGTTTCCAGTGGTATGATCCACTTTATCTTTGGATATGCATCAATTTTGAGCTTAACTCCTCAAATCAGATGGAAAAATGGATGGACGGAGTAGATAAACCACATACATTCAGTGGCCCAACTTTGTTTGCTCAGTACAATAAAAGCATACTGAGTAGTAACTCAGTACGCAATCTGATTTCTCTACAGATTGGCGTGGCTGGTGGTCGGTGCTCTATGGCCCCACCATGATGTATGTGTTTCATCCACTCCGTTCATTCATTTTTAAAGAAGGGAAAATATAAATATGAGCTTGATCAAAAACTTTTCATGGCCTTTAGAAGTTTTTAACGGTGGCGTCACTCTCTCCACTGTTTTCTGTAGTGAGGTTCATTGGAGCTTTGGATGTTTCTCATTCTTTGGATTCCACCCTAAAATGATCTCTCCATATGGGTGGACGGCGTGGATACAAAACATATATTATAGTGAGGCCACAAATTCAGTAGCAACTAGCTATCCCGCCCCCGCACAAGGGTCTCTTGCGGTGGGAATTGGACCGCACCATGGTATCCTGCGGTATGGTTCGCAGGAGACCATTACTATATATATATATATATATATATATATATATATATATATATATATATATATATATATATATATGATAAGATGGAATATATTAAAAAACAAAAAAATAATAAAAAAAAAATGAGTGTCTTTAATTGAAGGTTAGGATCACCATTGGATTTGATCTTGAGGCTTTTCATCTGAAATGGAGCGACGATCGGTATTTGACATTGGGGATGTCCCATGTAAAGTGGATTATCATGAATATGAGACGTCTGAACTGGTAGATAGGTTGGATTTCACACACACATCATGGGGGCCCCCACTAAGCCAACATGTTGCACCACGAGCTTAAGTCTGACCGATTTACATGACCAGGAGCATTGTGCCCGTCCTTAGCCCAAAATTTAGCTTTGCCCACTCATATGGCTAGCTACAATTAATGAGAAAATTATCAAAGTACCTTATTATTGTACCGTATTTTTTTTTTATCATTTTTGAAAAATCTAATTGAAAAGGACACAAGTTATAGTTAGGGAAAAATATTATAGGTTAAAGATTTCTAAGGATGTTTGGAGTGCTTTCTACGGAATTAACGATTGATAAGATAACAACACATGAGCAGTTGACATGAATTAAAAAGTAAACCAAGTAGGTCAACTAAGTGTCGATAGCCATCTAAAAGCTCGATCAAGCGTCCGATAATCATTTAGAAACTCGATCAAGCGGCTGAGAAGAATGTGGTCTAGTCAGCAAGGACGCCTAGATTGATTACTAGGACAGTGACAATGAAGTCTCCAGAAGATCATGTAGTGGTAGACAATTATAACAACGGTTAACGTGGAAAGTATCCAAAATGCCAAGTAGTGCTGAAATGGTTATGCCAACTATCAGAACGTGAGAAGAATCTAAATGATCAGGGTAAAGTTATAAATGGAAGATGAATAGAAGAGAAACATTTTATCTCATACCAACCAAATCAAACAAAACATTATCTTTCAATCATCCTTTTAATAACCAATTAATTACATTTTTCAGTGTAATCACTTTACTTTTCTAGCTAAGTAAATTATATTTCTTAGTGTAATCCTTTAGTTTTAACTTATCATTTACATTCCATAGTGTAATCCATAATACTAATCAAACAGTTGATAATCTTAGTTATAATTTGAGTCTACATTCTCACGTTTGATTCAGTTATGCTTTAAGAGAAATATTTTACCATTGTTATTCACGATACACTATAAGAATCCATTTCTCATTTCTTTAATTAGTATTGAAAAGTTCTTTCATACTGAAGGGAAATGTGTAACTCATCATCAGAGGATGAACCCTATCCTCTAAATATCGCATTGAGTGAGTGACTAAATAGGTGATCGATTTCATCATATCTCGGTCATACATGACGTGTCTGCTTATCTCGATGCTTGGATAATTGCTTGGTTTGAATTGAACCACAAATTCAATTCTGGCACACCTGCATTCCAACAACTGAAAAAAAGCAGTAACACATGTAGAGTTGGGCATCGGACCGAGTCGGATCGGATTGGGTCTAACCCAATTTGGTCTGAAATGTAACTGCCCTGACCCGAGCCTGATCCGATCTGGGGATTGAGTCCAGGACATAAGACTCGAACAGATCCGACACACGGCTGGCCTGACCCGAATCGAGTCCGACTTGGTCAGGAAAGCTGAGTCGGATCGGGTTGGGTATGAATTGGATCGATTTTTTTAAAAAAAAACGGTAAAAATCATTATCCTCGTTTCTATTTTCGGTGTGGTCCATTTGAACTTTAGATATAATTCAATTTTTTTCCAAATGATTTAAAATGATCACGAAAAATGGATAAACGGTATGGATATAATAAATACATTATTGTGGGGCCCATGTAATTGATCTCATTTGAGCCATTCGTACAACTCGGAGCTTGAGGCGCTACAGCCTACGGCTATGTTGACGTGTTGTGCATGACGTACAACTGTGACGCATGCTATGCACGAAAGTGCTAACATTGACGTTAGCACGTTGTGTGGGTCTGATCACGGGATATGTGTTATATTGTAACACTCCGAATTTTTGCCAACCTGGGGTTAGACGTCCTTAGGCAATGGGTCAACCATAATACCTTGGTAATTTCTCAGAACTCAATTACAAAGCCAAAGAAATCATGTAGAATGAAATTCTTTAGAAATTTAACGTGAATTAGCCAGCGCTACACTAAATTTTCTGCAAAATTAGCACCAACCACTTTAAATGCGTTCTGTAAGACCCAAAACCTATAGAATCATTGACGCTACCTTACCCTGAAATCCAGGATCAAACTCTAAACATAATTGTTCTCAGGAATCCTTTGAAACTTTGTATTGGATCTACACCGTGCGTCGAAAGTCCGATATCTACAATCTTAGAACATTATGACCGCTTAGCTGGACTTGACAATCACTTCAAAAATCAAGCCCAACTGATGTTCTGAGACTATTTCATTGAGCCTGGAGCAAGAAGTGTGAGAAAGAGTGAAATTCTTTATAAATTAAATGTCATTTAAATAAATCTGGCACGTTTTGCTTGCGGGTTAAGTATAAACATTCAGACCGTCGGAATCTGACCCAAATACACCCTCGGATCAGGGAACATTTCTCACTTAGGTTAGTGTACTTGAAATCCTCGATCGAATCTCAGTGACCGCTGAACTGAAATTGGTCCGCCACGTGTGATCTGGGAACACTATCGGACTGAAAACTTAATGTGATCAGGGTCCAATGTCCATGAGCTTAAGTCCGACCGCATTTAGTCAGGGGACCTCCAGAAATGCTCTTTTGGATCGGGAAAGACCTGATCTGGCTATAACCCAAGTATACTTTGGTTTAAAGTCTAAATAGGTGACTTTCTAACCTATTTAAAGACCTTAAACCTTCTCATAACCCTCCCATACGAATTTGCTAAAATCCTAGAAAAGAGAAGAGAGAAAAGAGAGAGATTCGGTGAGAGTTGTGAGGGAAACTCCCTGCCACTCGATCCGGCTTCTACACGCACTTAATCACTGCGTTCTAATCACCCTTCCGGGGATTTCGACTTCATTCTAGGTAAGAAAATCCTAACCTCAACCTGTTTTAGGGATTCCTTCGATACAAGTAGCGAAGTAGCTGATGTATCTTGTGCTATAGGTCGTCATACAGGCGTTGACGAAGCGTAGAGTTTCTGTTCGATTTGTTACGCTTATACGGCGAAAGGTGAGGATTCTAGATGCTTAGGTTAACTGTTTTCAAAGCTTTTAATGTCGTTTAATAGTAGATTATCGACAAGAATGCCGTTTGACATGTAGGACATGTTGTCTGTTTTCCATTTCGACTGCGTACAGAGAATATAAGATTTAGGGTATTTTATGCATTTGTAGGAAATACTGTATACGTCTGTATTTTGCTGAAATGATTGCCATGTGTATTTGTCGTGTTATGATATTAGTTAGGCGTGCATGATCTGTTTGGCGAAGAGATTCACCCTAATGCGCACTTTGGGTCGACATACGCTATGTAGACTAAAGTGTGTAGACTAAGTGTTTGTATAAATGTTTATATTAGTATGTATTGAGTAAATGTTGTTTTAGATTAGTCTTAAGATTGAATTCTCAATTAATATGATGATGTACATGATTTTCCTCCATGTTGTTATTGAATTGATTTCCTTATATGTATGGAATACATGTGTTTGTTTGATTTGCTTACGTTGTATATTATAACATGTTGTTAACATGCTTGGATTGTTTGTATTTCATTTCTGTTACTCTCATATGATCACTGATGTAGATTACAAGTGCTTGAGACTATGCTCTAGTCCAGGCAGTCGGTAATAGATTCAAATTCGTGGTTGACTTCTATTTACCACGAAGGACGCGTCGATGAACGCGAGTCGTGTTTTGGTTGGTGGCAGTGGTTAGGCCACACGAGGTGTTTTATACACTTCATGTCGCTTAGCTTGAGGTGCGCTCGTACTAGTCGAGCTCGTCAAGCAACCCGACTGACCGTTGTATGTTCACCTTGTATTGGTCATAACTGCTTGAACCTAGGGTACTGAACTTACCAGTGATAACCTTGATAACCATGGTACATTGATCCATTAAGACTCATGAGCTGGGCATGGTGGTATGAGACACCGTGGTCAAGCTGTCGGCCTATGCTGGGGCCACAAACCTCACCATAGTGACCAGTGAGTACCTTAGACTCGTGAGTTGATTGTGGTGGTATGGGACACTACATTCGAGCTGTCGGCCTACTCTGATTGGTGACGAGCCCTTTGTAGTGACCTCGAGCGTATTCTGAGTATACGTGAGGCGACGATCCTTCCATAGCGATAAGAGTACAACTAGGCCTCTATTGATAAGGTGATGGGGGAACGGTGCAACGAGTGCGAGCAACAGCCCTGGCAGCCCTTGCAGTGACCTAGAAATATACCATCGTATGAGATTACTAGGAGCGACCACCTTAGACAGGATCTGTGTTGGGATTGATATAAGGGAAGTACCTTAATTTTCCAATCCTGTTATTTGAAAGGACTAATAACAACTCGGTAATCATATCCACATCGCACTGCATGTGCCTGAAAGATGTGGAGCACTGAGGGAAGAAAGCAGCCGCGGACGTAAGATGGTGTCGCATGAGGGAATATGTCGGTGAGGGCATCCATCATGTCATTTCATTCTTGCATTAATCACAGTGTTTTGGAATGTTAGATTGCTTGTTTTACCATTATCGCTTGATTAATTTGATAGCATGCTAATCTTTGCTCTATGATCCCACTGAGTTAGCTACTCACTCCTACGTTACGGGACGGTGTTGCGCACACCAACCAGTCTCTATTCTAGTTTCAGATAACGACGATGCTTGCAAAGCAGAGCCGGACTTGATGATGATGTGGAGGATCCCTCCTATATGCAGGTTTTGATCGACAAGTTTACAGGGTTACTGATTAAATGTCAATACACTTGGTATTCGCCTTTTATTTACACACCCATATATATTCTTTTCTTTCCATTTTGGAGTATACATGTATTTAGTTAACCTGATAACATGATCACACTCTGGAGACTTACAATCATTTATATATTTTATATATCTATCAGATTCTTCCGCTTGCTAATTTAACTGTCTCTGGAGTATAATATATTGTTTTGGCTTAATCCACTTCATGTTTTATGCACTATTACAGCCGACATTCATCTATCATTGAAAATGTTACATAAGTGATGTTCTGGAACTCGAGAGTGGAGTTTATGCTCGACCCCCATTTTCAGGGCGTTACATATATCCAAACCATCCATCCATTTGGCGAACTCATTTTAAGGCTTGAGACAAAAAATAAGATAGATCTAACTATCAAGTAAACCACACTGAAAAAAGCAGTGGGGATTGAACGTCTACCATTAAAAGCCTTTTTGAAGTCACAGTCTCACCTAAGTTTTGGATCAATTTGAAATTTATTTTGCCTCTTAATTAAGGTCTTTGTGACCTTATGAATAGATTGGATGGAAAATAAATGTTATGGTGGGCCTTACGAATTGTTTAACGGTGAAAATCATTCTCTTCTGCAATTTGTGGTGTGGTCCAGATGATCTTTGGATATGATTCATTTTTTGGATACTGCTCTATAATGATCTCTAAAACTATATGAACAGTGTAGATATAATAAGTACATCATTGTGGGGCCCATATAACTTTGATCTCCTTTGAGCCGTTCGTACAACTCGGAGCTCGAGGAGCGCTAGTACACCTCTTCGCACGACACGTACCTACTTCTACAGCATACAACAGTAGCTATATAGCTGTGTATGGTACATCAACGAATATCTTTTTATTATACTCATTAAAATCTGTTGGGACGCACTGTGAATGCATGTGGTTTATCCACGCCATCCATTCATTTTTCCAAATCATTTTAGTAGTTGAACCCAAATTGATGCATATCCAAAGTTCAAGTGGACCATATCATAGGAAAAAGTAGAATTGTTGATAAGAACCATTTTGGAACAGGTTTGATCGGATCGGTTCGGATTGACCACGACTCGATCTCGATCTGAAAAAATGTTGGATCTGAATGACTTTATCCGATTCGCACGGATCCAGGCGATCGGTTCGGTTCAAAACGGGCCGGATCGGGTCGGATCCACCGGATCGGGTCAGATATGCCCAGCTCTAAACACATGTTCAACATGGTGTGTTGGGCCTACTTGATGAGTGGCCCATCCTGATTTATGGTCTAGGTCAAGCCAACAATCCTACCCAATGATCGGTCCATGTCTCTCGCACGGTGCCATGTTGTCACACGTGAGCAGGTACACCATACAGCCCACCAACGGTCGCCGTCCCATTCACTCTTGGACATCAATGGGATGTTTGATCGTGATCGTTAATGGGGTCCAAAGTTTTAATTATTGAATGAAACGGGCCCGTTCTGGTGGTATAGGTGCCACCGTAAGCTTATAGCGGTATCAGTTAGATCTGTGGTCCGCATGATGTATTTTCTCCATCTGACAAACCTATCAGATGCGTCACCTCCGAAAATCCTAGCCCCAAAACACCGCCTGGCCCAAAAATAACGTGGACCGTAGAAAAAGGAACAAGTTCTGAGGGAACCTTGAATTCCATGGGACCCACATAAGTTGTAAAATAGCGTGAAGCTTGACATGACCCTCCATCTTAACTGGATGAAGGGTTTGAAGGGTTTTGATTATATATACACGACATGGTTGGCGATGGGCATTCCAACCAGTATGTTCCTTTTGATGCAGCCCATATGACTCTTGGATGGCCTGATTTTCAGTTTCCAAAGGTCTTCTGAGGTGATATCATGTTAGTGATTGATGGGAATCAGTCAGCATATCAATGTTCCCAAATCTGCAAAGCCCTTTGATGGGCGCTCTTGTATTGGCTTTGTATTAGATAATCTAAGCCGATGGCAGATATAATGTGGCAAAATTTGATTGGTTGCGTAGTACATTATCACAGGTGCGCTGACTCTGCTGAGTCGGTGAATCCTTAATCGTGAAACTCATTGTAATGTACTCACTTTAAATCTGTGCTGTACATGTGTTTCGACTGCTCATTTTAAAGCATAATACTAAAATTGAAGCAGATCTAGATCTTAGGTTGACCATACCACAGGAAACTATGGTAATTGAATACTCACCATTAAAAACTTTTTGAGACCAACTGGAATATTGATTTGCCATTCAACTTATTGATAAGGTCACAAAGACCCCGAAGGACCACACAAATATCTAACTTAATCTAAAACTTTGGTAGCCCAAGGTAAATCACCATTGTTTCCTATGGTGTGGTCCACATGAGATTTGGGTTGCATATTTTTTTACCATGCTCTAAAATGAGATGTAAAAACAAATGAAGGGCATGGATGTAAGGAATACACATCATGGTATGCCTCACATTTAGGAATCTACCGGGTGGAGCCGTGCCCATCTTTCACACTACCTGGCTCTACCAATCAAATCTTACCCTGTCACCAAAGGTGAGTATCCTCACCATCCAATCCTTGTCCATATTAATATGGAAAAATGATGTCACTACAATGACATGTATTATCTACATTGGAATCGGACAAAAGCAGAGTGGTTGAAGTGTCGGGTCTTTCGGATGCTAGTTCCACAGTGATGTGTACAAGATTTGGACGGACTAGAATAATCTACAACACCTGTTGTGGAAAGAGGTACCACAATATTTGCTTGATATCTGCGCCGTTCATCAGATATGACTCCTCGTGTTAGCACTTAATTCCAATAATCATGCCGATCCAACATTCCCTTAGCCACACCATCCGATTTGAAACCATTAATCAGGTAAGCCTAAGGAGAAAGAGAGATGCCTAAAATTAGTCAGATCATAACCTTAAGTGGGCCACATTGTGTTAATTTAGATATCACTAATTTGAGCGTTTGGATCCTAAGGGCCTGTTTGGATTCGCATATAGTATTGTATTGTATTGTATTTGAGTAGTGTTTATGTATACATTGGATGGTTTTCAGAATACATCCAAATCAATCGGATACTAATCAATGTTTGGATGGGAGGTATTGTTTGGCATAGTATACAATATGTTATACAGATCAATGTTTGGATATGATGTATTATATCTGCATATTGTACAATCTTAATTAGGTTGGGTGGCCTGTTTGACGTATGGAGCTTTTTGATTTCTAGTCCAGATGATTTTCACGTTGAAATGTATCAAATGAACGGTCCCGATCTTACACTGCATAGGTACCAGATATCTTGTAATCGTACAAACTTCAAACTTCCATCCGCTGCCGAATACAATACAATGAATACGAAGTATTGACAGCAGCAAAACCCACTGACAATACTAAAATTTGGCTGGAGTTTGTATTCGCACGTATAAGATTCAACTCCTATTCACTTTAATCCAAACACGGTAAACGTCAAATCATAACTTCTAATACGATACAATTTATCCCAAAGCGCGTATCCAAAAATGCCCTAAGTTACTTTAGATAAGCTACTTATGTCATAAGTTGCTTATCTTGATTTCTACTTAATCAACATATAAATATACATGTTTGATAAACAATATAGTTATCATCAAAAAATAAAAAAGCATATTTGATTTTCAACATTATAAGTAATTATCTCGAAATCATTTTTGGTCCCCCTCACATACACTGCCCATCATATGGGGTAAACCTTTGATATGGATCGTTTGTTGTGTGGGCCTCACCTTTTATGCGGACGGTCCATCATGCAAGGCCCACCTTGTTGTGGGGCATTTATTATAAAGGGCTGACCTTTAATGTGCACGGTTCATTAGGTGGTCCCTACCTTTGATGTTACTCATCCATCATGTGGGGCCCACCATCAAGGTTATTATCCATCATGTGGGACCCATCTTCAATATCCATTGCCCATGGTGTTGAGCCCACCTTTGATGTAAACCGTCCATCATGTGAGCCCACCTCCAATGCGGGTTGTCCACCATACGGGACTCACGTTGAATATGAGCCACTCATCGTTAGGCCGACCTTTGATGTGGATTGTCCATCATGTGGGGCCCACCTTAATGTAGATCATCTATCAATGGGGTCCACCATTATTAATTGCTCATCATGTGGAGCCCAACCACCTTTGACGTGGGTTGCCTATCATGTGGGTCCCACCTTCAGTGTGTGATGCCCATCATGCGGGCTCACCTTGAATGTGGGCCATTCATAATTAGGGGCAAACCTTTGATGTGGATTGCCCATCATGTGGGGACACCTTGATATTAGCTGCATCATGCCAGGCCCACTAGACCATCTACCATTTCATTGGATGATTTTTCAATCTCACGAACTTAGAAGGGTTCACCGTCATAAAGAGCATATTCTCTTAAATAATTTTCTAAATTTTCAGTGTCACCTATAAAAAGAAGGAAATAAGTTATCTTTTGTAGTTGAAAATCAATAATAAAAATAACGGATAAAAATAAATTACTTTTTATGAAAAGTTATTTAAGTTTAACAACCAAACAAATTAACTTATTTAAAAAAGTAATTTATTAACTTACATGAGTAAAAAATTATTCATTTGGTAATGTCCAAACATGCACATAGATTTATTTTATTCCTGTGGTTTAGCCTACATAAGTTTTGAATCACTTTGAATTGTCTCATGTACGCTAAAATTGAAGGGTGTAATTGATAGACGGAATAGATGTCAAACACACAGCACAATAGCCCCACATGAAATATATACTGCGCGCTTCCCACATTAATAACTGCTGCAACGATTCCCATCTAACTTTTGGAGTACCTATATGTGTGTATGGCCCACCAGGTAAGCAGCCCATATCTTCACGTCTATACGGGGACATGGATTTGGTGGGTTGGGAAACCATCAAGGTGGGTGGATCCATGACTGTGGGGCCTACCGTATACCACCCCACGAGAAAAATTGGTCACGGAATGCCCACCGTTAAAAGGTTATTGGGTGTCACAAAAGTTTGGAATTAAGCTGATATTTGTATTTTTCTTGTTCATGTTTGTGTAATCTCAACAATAAGTTAGATGACAAATAAACATTACCATGGCCAGGGAAGTTTGTAATGATGGATGTTTAATTATCACTATTTTCTGTGGTGTGGTCCACTTGAGACTTGAATTCGATTCATTTTTCGGCTCTTTCCTGAAATAAGCCAGCTGATTCATTTTTCGGCTCTTTCCTGAAATAAGCCAGCAAAACTTCTCAATCCTTAGTTGGCCACTAAGAAAAGAAAAGATGATTTTCATGAGAAAGTACAATAAGTAAAAAATGACAAGGTAATTCTCAATAGGAAAGTGCAATAAGTGAAAAATGACAACAACGTCCAAGATTTTTATCAGTTCAACTCACTCTGGGTCACTTGGAATCGTTGACTATCCTAGTAACTCATCCACTCCCCATCCAAATTGAATTGACTCACCGGAGTTAACTCTACCTTAAATAAAATGTAAAAATGTGAAATTTTATTTTTTATTTTTCATTTTACAACATGTCTTGCATGTGGAAAATCCAGTCCGTAGAAAGTTTGATCACACTAAGATGAGCACATGTATGAAATTTAGGTAGACCGCTTATACTTGTTTTTAGTACACCTACGTGAGCTAATGAGATGCTATCACGTGTCGGCATTACATACTTAATGATGGGTGAAATCGTCCTTATGAATTAAGAGCACTGTTTACACATGAAGTGACACATATAAATCAAATGATTTAGGAGATGCCATGTGACAGCCTTGCCACATGCGGTGTAGATAACTTTAAAGAAAAGTAAGAGACATACATATGAGAGAGTATTAAATGCTAGATTCTTATCAAAATTACCATCCGTCATAAGTCTCTGTCTCTCTTCAAGCATTAAATGCTAATATCTTATCAAAGAAGATTTTTATCTAGCAATAAATGCTATAACCTTGCCAAAAGCAACTCCCTATGAATTACAAAGTCAAGTAATTTAAGTACTTCAACAACATTTTAATGTGAGAGTTAAGGACGAAAGACTCCAACCATGCATGATTCGAAGAAGTAAGAGTCTTTCTTTCTTACCCACATGGTTGTAAGTGATAGACAATTCTAACGTAGAAAAATCAATTAGATTTCCATACTTGATCGTTCAAATTCTTCGTGATGTTGAAAACTATGCAAAGTAATCGCATTACATAAGCCTATATAAACAACACTCCATGAAGAGCTCTAAGCCTTATGCCAATACAACTAACTAGCTCTTTATTTTTTCATTCACTATGGGCATTTATTTTTTACTATATTTAATTTAGTTCAGCCTCATTGCTACTCATATTATGGGGTTCATAGTTTTAGTTATTAGTTTATCTCTCTATCCTTCATCCACGACATCTTGATAACTTGCAAGGAAGATCACTTAATTTCAAATGAAAGGTTTTGGGGCTTTTCTGCTACTTGCTAGTTGATTCCACCAATCATCTTGCTACAAAGCCCAGTTCCGACCGAGCAACAAATGGATGGTCGAATCACGATCGTCTCACTACGTGCTTGGTTTCGATCAAGACTACGAACAGACTGCCACCTCACTGGCTATCTCGCCCTGAAGATCTTTCGACCAAGCAATGAACAGATTATCATAGATCCTCCTTCCATCGGTCGTCTCACCATGACGCCCGGTTCTGATCGAGCGATGAACATATGCCAGTCTTGCACACAACGACCATTTCACTACAAAGTTTAGTCCTGATTAGGCAACGAATGAATCGTTGTCCTTCAAGCCGATCGTCATTGCCATTATTGTAAAAATCATTAATAGAAGAACACTTTCGGCTTACATCATCTTCTTCTATTTTATTGTTGAACTTTAGTAGCGAATTACATTGAGTAAATAAGTGTTTAAGTCATTGATTCACGTTTGTCGACCCAAGAAAAATAATCCATTCGAAAGGTTTCGCCTCATACCCTTTCACAAATCACTTAATGTAGTTGGCCGAGACGACTCTGAGTCGAGTGTCTACTCTTCACTCTATCCGTCTTGGTGCAAGGGAAACCAACAATTTAATCAACTCGGTAAGTGTAAGACCCGTATCTTGGTCCGTACCTTTCTGTACACTTCCGCGGTCTTACCGGTCGAATTCCGGCAACTTTCGACCCTTAAACAATATCGACGCGCGACCTGGATTCATGTACCGACAACCCGAGTCGACTCAACCCGAAACCAATACCATAGCGACCGCGCCGTCGTTGCGGTTCCGATACCGCGACTCACGCGCCAAGGCGATACCCTGATCAAGAGATATGAGCCAACGTTCGGTGCGAGAAAACGCCGCGCGTTGCGAAAACCAAGGGAATCTCAACGATGTGTCACATCAATCACATCAATCCCATCAATCAATCACCCATCAAGCCATCACATGTCAAGTACACATCACCTCCATCCCTTTTCCCAAGCAACCACAAAAGTCTTCACACCCCATACCTCTCTTACACAAAAAGCCACAAAAGTCTTCTTAAACCATACTTCTCTTACACAAAAGCCACAAAAGTCAAGTTTCTCTTACACCACCATCACTCACCCATCCATCCATCACTCTCTCTCTCTCCCTTTACATCACTCTCTCTCTTACTCTCTTTCTCATTCCAAAACTTCCAAGCAACAAGAAATCCAAGAGTTCCATACGTATGGAATTTCCCCAAAGTTCCTAAGCTCCAAGTGGCCCACCTTCCTACCCCAAAATCTCCCATCTCAACCCTCCATTCTTCATCTTAGCCATTGAAGTTGAAGATAAGGTGCCAAGGAACCCCTAGGAGCGAGAAGATCGGACGGTGGGTGCTTCCATAGGGTAGTTTTTATTATTTTTATGGTGGACCAAGTGAGTCCCACCGATCAATGGTGTGGATCTCACTTGGGACCCTAAAATGTGGCCGATGGACCACTTGGATCATCATGATCGTTCCATGATGGGGCCATTCTCCATGGACCCCATCATGATGGTTATTTTCATTGCAAAAAGGTCATCTAGACCGTCCATAACGGTGGAGAATGGATCTCCACCGTTGATTTATAATTTTGATGGTCCCATGATCAAAGGGATCCATTTATTGTATGTTTCATTGCAAGGGAGGGCCCATAATGACGGGGTCCCTCCATCACAAACCGTGTCCCACTCTCCATGTCTCTCTCTCTCTCTCTTTTATTTCTTGTATTTTATTTTATTTTCTTAAGGTTGTGTGGCCCACTTGAATGGACCCCACCTCGAGGTATTCATTTTATCCTAGAGTCCTTCAAGTGGGGCCCACCTTGCAGGTTGTACCCCCTTCATCCGTAAGTGGTGGCCCACTTCATAAAGTCCCACCACGATTCATATTAAAGAGACCCACCGTCCAGCGTCTGGGACGCTGGACGTCTCTGTATACAAAAAAAAAAAAGGAAAAAGAAAGAAAGGAAAAGGTGAAGCTATTGGGTGTTTTCCCTGCATAGGCCCCACCCTGATGTTTATGTCCTATCCAAGCCATCCATCCTCTTACCCACGGTATTTTAACCGTTGGGTAGAAGTTTGGAGCTGATCCAATCACCTGGTGGGCCATAGCGCCTAATATTGCGCCATTACCATTCAAACATCCTTTTCTTAATTTATTTCACATCCAAGCATCAAAAAAATTCAAACTCTAGACTCATTTGGACGGCGTCGAGCCACTGATCGCCATAGTCGGGTCGGATTTTGGCGCAGCGGGCCCCATGCGTCAAAAACCCCAAAATTTTAGAATTTACCCTTTTTCAAAAAATTCATGACAGAGGCAAAGCCTCTGCCTCTGTGAGTGTCAGCGCCTGCACGGCCAGGGGCCTAGGCGGACGAACGTGGGGGGGGGGGGGGGGGGGGCCACGGCCGTACATGTGGGCCCCACCAAAGATGTTTATTTGTCATTCCATCTGTCCATGAGGTGGGTCCCAACCTCAGGTGGGCCCCCTCCAAATTTCGGGCCGAACAAAAACTCAGGTGGCCCACACCATAAGAAACAGTGTGAATTGAATTTTATCATTGAAACCTGTTGCTGGGCCACAGAAGTGTTGGATCAGGCTGAAATTTATGTCATCCCTTCATCCAGGTCTGAGTGACCTTATGAATGGGTTGGATGGCAAATAGATATTGCTGTGTGGGCCCCACATGGGACCCACATTCCTTTTTAAAAAAAAAAAAAAAAAAAAAAAAAAAAACAACAAAGTCCACCGTCCAGAGGACGGTGGCACCCACCGTTTTGTATCTGCCCATCCACCGTCCAGCAGACGGTGGGGCCCCTTGGAGAGTATGTCTGGTCCCTCACCAGCAACAGCGGGACCCACCATGATGCACGTGATGCATCAGGATCGTCCATCCCCTTGGTGGGATCATTTTATAACATGGTGCCACTGATTGGGTGGGCCATTCACATATGGGTTAGCCCCTTTTGGGTTGCAATAGGCCTATGGGCTAGGTCCATTGTATCATAAAAGGCCTATGGGCTAGTCCCATTTAAATAAAAAAATGCTTATGGGCTAGGCCCATTTGATTCATGTAAGGCCCAAGAACTTGGGCCCACTTGATATGTAAAGCCTATGGGCTTAACTTGATATTCAAGGCCTATGGTTTTAGGCCCAATGGATATGATCTAAGGCCATGTGACTAGGCCATTTGATGTACTTCTAGGCCCATAAAATTGGACCTATTTGTTATATCGTAAGACCCATGGGACTACACCCATTTGATTAAGAAGGGTCCATGGGATTATGCCCACTTGGATATGCATGCAAGCTCATGGACTAGGCCCATTAGAATTGTTTAAAGCCTAGGAATTAGGCCCATTCGACTCATATAAGGCCTCTGGGTTGAGGCCCAGTTGATATACATTTGGGGGCCCAATTGTGTGGCCCATTTGATACATATTAGACTCATGTGACTAGGTCCAACTGATGTAATCCAAGGCCCACGGGTTTTGACCCATTGCAATGCACTTAAGACCCATTGGTGTGGCCCATTTATATGGCCCATCTGATGAATAAAAGGCCCATAAGATATGGCACATCTGACGAATAAAGGGCCCATGAGATGTGGCCCATTTGATATATATGTAAGGCCCAATGGGAGGAACCTAAGGTCCATTGCAATATGTAAACCCAATACCGATTATGTAACGGTGTTTAAGAAGATTGTACTTGTAAAGTTTTTGATCATAGTGGAAATGTAATGGATTTCTTGGTGGTTGTTTGTGGGTTATGCCTTTGGTTATGCTTATTACGAATCAGACTGACATATAAAATCCTCCTCGTAGCATCCCAGGATCGGAACCTGGCGAATGGGAGCTGGGAGCCGAGAATGGGGTTCTACGGAGGCTGTCAGCGCCGGATTCGGAGATCGGAAATTCTGTGAGCCCGGTTTCCGAGTTTGGGGCGTGACAGAAGTTGGTATCAGAGCATAACTTGGGAATAACCGAGAACAACATTACATGTTTGCTATGAGTGAAGGATGATTAAGTTCCGAAGTTCGGATAACTTCGCGACCTTCCAATACTGACCGTTAACGTGCGTACATTCGAGAGTTTTGAAGTTGATAGGCGCTTTCGCTCTTTCCTGTAGGGTATGGCGCCTGTTACTCGATCGACTCCCGCACCACCACCTGAGGATTCTACCTCACCATCGGAGACTCTAGCTCTACCACCTGCGTCTCCCATTCCACCCTCAGAGATTCCTGCTTCTTCCCATGAGGATGACATTCCTCCACCTGAGACCGATGAGGAGCCGACGGTGACTGTGAGTGCCTCTCAGTTACAGCAGATGTTACAGGCTGTGACCGCCGCACTCCAGGGACAGGGCAGACGCCCAGCTGTTTCACCAGCTCAGGCAGAGCAGGAGCGCGCGAGCGCTGTACTTCATGAGTTCCGACGGCATGATCCCCCTCGTTTCCAGGGCGAGCCAGATCCGACTGTAGCCGAGAGATGGCGCTCCGACGTGGAGAAGATATTCGATACCATGTTATGCACGACCGAGCAGCGCGTCCGGTTAGCAGTATTTCTCTTCCACGGTGAGGCCGAGCATTGGTGGACCTCTGTCGCCCGTGTCGCTGGACCTGATTATGTCTGGACATGGGAGGACTTTGTGGACCGATTCGAGGAGCAGTACTTCCCTGACCACATCCGTCGTCAGCGAGCCTTACAGTTCGAGACTCTGGTGCAGGGAGATATGACCGTGGCACAGTACGCGGCCCGTTTCATGGCACTATCGAGATTTGCGCCGTACATGGTTGATGATGAGGGGCAGAAGGCCCGCCGTTTCAAGCACGGCTTACGTTACGGCCTTCGAGGTCGTGTCATTGGGCATGAGCTTCCTACCTTCCAGGCAGTAGTGCGGAAGGCTCAGATATACGAGACTGAGTGGGCCGGTTCTCAGTCTGATCGTGGTCAGAGGGGAGACCGGAAGAGGCAGGCTTCTTCCAGTCATTCCCAGCAGGGTCGACCACAGCAGCAGAGGCGCACTGGTCGCCCAGCTTTTCGTACACCATCAGCACCATCAGTACCTCCACCACCACCTCAGAGACAGTTCACCGGCACTTGTTTCAGGTGCGGTGCGATGGGACACCGTTCATGGGAGTGTCCCAGTCCCCAGCAGCAGCAGAGAGGTCCACAGCAGCAGAGACCTCCACGGCAGCAGCAGAGACCCCCACAGCAGCAGCGACAGCAGCCTCTACCACCGAGGCCACCTCAGCAGCAGCATCAGCATCAGCACCAGCCTCAGAGGCCACAGCAGCAGAGGCAGCAGTTTCGACCACCTCAGCGACCTCAGCAGCAGCAGCAGCACGTTCAGAGGGGACAGGCACCTCCCCAGCCAGCTCAGGCTAGGTTTTATGCGGCTCAGCAGGATCCGCAGTCATCTGGGGGAGTCGTTGAGGGTATACTGCCAGTTTCTGCATGCATTGCACGTGTATTGTTTGATTCTGGTGCATCACATTCTTTTGTGGCCGAGAGCTTTTGTCGATCGGCTGGCTTACCGTTGGAGTCTGCTGATGTGAGCCTATCAGTGTCGACTCCCTTGGGGAGGACTGCAGCGTTGGGACGATTTTGCTCGTCATGCCCCGTTCTAGTCGGGGATACCTTCCTGCCTGCTGATTTGTTTGTTTTGCCGATGTCCGAGTTCGACGTTATCTTGGGCATGGATTGGCTCGCCGAGTACTATGTCATTTTAGACTGCGCCGCGAGGACCGTCACGTTTTGTATACCCGGCGTGCCACAGTTCCAGTTCGTTGCAGAGGCCAGAGGGGAGCAGTTGTCTTGTTTGATGTCGTGCGCCATAGAGGAGCATGTCGCCTTTTGCATCGACCATTTGCCGATAGTTTGCGATTTTCCCGATGTGTTCCAGGAGATTCCGGGATTACCGCCTCGTCGACTCACCGAGTTTCAGATCGATCTCGTGCCCGGTACCGCGCCTATTTCGAAGGCCCCGTATCGTATGGCACCGTTGGAGTTGCGGGAACTGCAGAAGCAGTTGGACGAGTTGCGTGAGCTGGGCTTTATCCGTCCGAGCAGTTCTCCGTGGGGAGCACCGGTACTCTTCGTGAAGAAGAAGGATGGTTCGTTGAGGCTCTGCGTTGACTATCGCGAGCTCAACAAAGTCACGATCAAGAATAAGTACCCGCTCCCTAGGATTGATGATTTGTTTGACCAGCTGCAGGGTGCACAGTTCTTTTCGAAGATTGACTTACGTTCCGGTTATCATCAGATTCGGGTCCGAGATGAGGACATTCCGAAGACAGCATTCAGGACGCGTTACGGTCACTTTGAGTTTCAGGTCATGTCCTTCGGACTGACCAATGCACCCGCGGTCTTCATGCAGCTGATGAACGAGGTTTTTCGCCCATATCTGGATCAGTTTGTTGTAGTCTTCATCGACGACATTCTGATCTATTCGAGGACCCGTGAGGAGCATGAGCAGCACTTGGAGATTACTCTACAGACCCTCCGCGCACACCAGCTGTATGCGAAGCTGGAGAAGTGCGAGTTCTGGCAGGAGGAGGTGAAGTTCCTCGGTCACGTGGTGACGAGGGAGGGTGTCGCAGTGGACCCCTCGAAGGTCGAGGTAGTGCGTCAGTGGGGCCAGCCCACGACTGCGACAGAGATCCGTAGTTTCCTTGGTTTAGCGGGCTATTATCGACGTTTCATCGAGGGTTTTTCTCGAATTGCAGCCCCGCTGACCAGGTTGACTCGGAAGGGCGCAGAGTTTATTTGGAGTGACGCCTGCGAGTGAGCATTTACGGAGTTGAAGGACCGCCTGACGTCCGCTCCTGTCCTCACTCTTCCCTCTGGGAGTGACGGCTTCATTGTATTCACTGATGCCTCGCACATCGGTTTAGGTGTTGTCTTGATGCAGCACGGGAGACCAGTGGCCTTCGCGTCTCGTCAGCTCAAAGTCCATGAGCTGAACTACCCTACACATGATCTGGAGCTGGCTGCCGTTGTCTTCGCACTGAAAGTGTGGAGGCACTACCTTTACGGGATTAGGTTCAAGCTCTTCTCTGATCACAAGAGCTTGAAGTACCTCTTCTCGCAGTCTGAGTTGAATATGAGACAGAGGCGCTGGATGGAGCTCCTGAAGGACTATGATTTCGACCTTCAGTACCACCCGGGTAAGGCGAACGTGGTGGCAGATGTCCTCAGCCGTCAGCCACGAGGCTTAGTGGCACATATGATGATTCAGGAGTGGCGGATGCTTGAGGATATTGCTGCGTATGACTTTGAGTTCGGCCTGCAGTCTTCCATTGTACAGTTATCGAGCTTGTCGATTCAACCCTCTCTTGTCGCTAGGGTGATCGAGGCTCAGCAGGCTGATGAGTCGTTGCAGGGTTATATGGCTGAGGCGGCATCTGAGGGTCAGGTTGATTGGAAGATTGGTACAGACGGTGGACTTCGCTTCAGAGGCCGATTATGTGTCCCGGATATTCCAGAGTTACGCAGACATCTTATGACCGAGGCACATCGATCGCGGTTTTCTATCCACCCGGGCTCGACGAAGATGTACCGTGACATGAGACGACAGTATTTTTGGGCGGGGATGAAGCGCCAGATCGCCAGTTTTGTGGCCGAGTGCGACACGTGCCAGCGTGTCAAGGCCGATCATCAGAGACCTCCTGGTCTTTTGCAGCCGTTGAGCGTCCCGATGTGGAAGTGGGAGCACGTGTCGACTGATTTCATTATGGGTTTGCCGAGGACTCAGCGCGGTCATGACTCCATTTGGGTTGTTGTGGATCGTCTGACGAAGTCGGCACATTTCCTTGCGATGCGTGCGACTTGGTCTATGGACCGGCTTGCGAGACTGTTTATTGAGGAGATTGTGAGACTGCATGGCGTTCCAGTCTCGATCGTTTCTGACCGGGACTCGAGGTTCACGTCTCAGTTTTGGGAGAGCTTTCAGCGTGCGATGGGGACTGAATTGCAGCTCAGCACCGCGTACCATCCGCAGACCGATGGCCAGACCGAGAGGGTCAATCAGATACTTGAGGACATGCTTCGGGCCTGCGCGATTGACTTCGGGGGTAGCTGGGATGAGCATCTGCGATTGGCTGAGTTCGCGTACAATAACAGCTATCAGGCGACTATCGGCATGGCTCCTTTTGAGGCACTATATGGCAGACCATGCAGATCACCGAGTTGTTGGACCGAGGTTGGAGAGCGTCGTCTCCTAGGTCCCGAGCTTGTGCAGGAGACTTTAGAGGCTATTGACATCATCAGGCAGAGGATGCGCACAGCTCAGAGCCGACAGAAGAGTTCTGCTGATCGTCGGCGTCGTCCCTTGGAGTTTGATGTAGGGGACCATGTGTATCTCAAGGTCTCGCCCATGAAGGGCGTAGTTGGATTTGGAGCGAAGGGCAAGCTTGCCCCGAGATTCATAGGACCTTTTGAGATCACTGGGCGCGTTGGCGCCGTGGCCTATCGGCTTGCCTTACCATCACAGTTGTCTGGCGTCCACAACGTTTTCCACGTCTCCATGTTGAGGAAGTGTGGGTCAGACATAGTTCCCGTCATTGATTGGCAGCCGCTGGAGGTTCGTGAGGACGCTTCTTACATTGAGCAGCCAGTCCGTATCCTTGATCGGAAGGAGCAGGTCCTCAGAACCAAGGTCATTCCGTTGGTGAAGGTGCAGTGGGGTCACCATTCTGTAGAGGAGGCTTCTTGGGAGCGTGAGGCTGAGATTCGAGAGCGATATCCTCATCTCTTTGATGGTTGATGATCGTGTATTGTATTTTGTACGCTGTCCCTGATTCTATATGATGACGTTATGTTTCTTATTCCTCGCGAGTTATGCTTAGTTGCGACGATTGTGTAAATTTCGAGGACGAAATTTTTATAAGGAGGGGAGAGCTGTAAGACCCGTATCTTGGTCCGTACCTTTCCGTACACTTCCGCGGTCTTACCGGTCGAATTCCGGCAACTTTCGACCCTTAAACAATATCGACGCGCGACCTGGATTCATGTACCGACAACCCGAGTCGACTCAACCCGAAACCAATATCATAGCGACCGCGCCGTCGTTGCGGTTCCGATACCGCGACTCACGCGCCAAGGCGATACCCTGATCAAGAGATATGAGCCAACGTTCGGTGCGAGAAAACGCCGCGCGTTGCGAAAACCAAGGGAATCTCAACGATGTGTCACATCAATCACATCAATCCCATCAATCAATCACCCATCAAGCTATCACATGTCAAGTACACATCACCTCCATCCCTTTTCCCAAGCAACCACAAAAGTCTTCACACCCCATACCTCTCTTACACAAAAAGCCACAAAAGTCTTCTTAAACCATACTTCTCTTACACAAAAGCCACAAAAGTCAAGTTTCTCTTACACCACCATCACTCACCCATCCATCCATCACTCTCTCTCTCTCCCTTTACATCACTCTCTCTCTTACTCTCTTTCTCATTCCAAAACTTCCAAGCAACAAGAAATCCAAGAGTTCCATACGTATGGAATTTCCCCAAAGTTCCTAAGCTCCAAGTGGCCCACCTTCCTACCCCAAAATCTCCCATCTCAACCCTCCATTCTTCATCTTAGCCATTGAAGTTGAAGATAAGGTGCCAAGGAACCCCTAGGAGCGAGAAGATCGGACGGTGGGTGCTTCCATAGGGTAGTTATTATTATTTTTATGGTGGACCAAGTGAGTCCCACCGATCAAGGGTGTGGATCTCACTTGGGACCCTAAAATGTGGCCGATGGACCACTTGGATCATCATGATCGTTCCATGATGGGGCCATTCTCCATGGACCCCATCATGATGGTTATTTTCATTGCAAAAAGGTCATCTAGACCGTCCATAACGGTGGAGAATGGATCTCC
This sequence comes from Magnolia kwangsiensis, assembly GCA_037074715.1. NCBI lineage: Eukaryota > Viridiplantae > Streptophyta > Magnoliopsida > Magnoliales > Magnoliaceae > Magnolia > Magnolia kwangsiensis. Next base: position 196,337,861 of record CM073571.1, on the reverse strand, counting down.
ACCGTTGATTTATAATTTTGATGGTCCCATGATCAAAGGGATCCATTTATTGTATGTTTCATTGCAAGGGAGGGCCCATAATGACGGGGTCCCTCCATCACAAACCGTGTCCCACTCTCCATGTCTCTCTCTCTCTCTCTCTTTTATTTCTTGTATTTTATTTTATTTTCTTAAGGTTGTGTGGCCCACTTGAATGGACCCCACCTCGAGGTATTCATTTTATCCTAGAGTCCTTCAAGTGGGGCCCACCTTGCAGGTTGTACCCCCTTCATCCGTAAGTGGTGGCCCACTTCATAAAGTCCCACCACGATTCATATTAAAGAGACCCACCGTCCAGCGTCTGAGACGCTGGACGTCTCTGTATACAAAAAAAAAAAAGGAAAAAGAAAGAAAGGAAAAGGTGAAGCTATTGGGTGTTTTCCCTGCATAGGCCCCACCCTGATGTTTATGTCCTATCCAAGCCATCCATCCTCTTACCCACGGTATTTTAACCGTTGGGTAGAAGTTTGGAGCTGATCCAATCACCTGGTGGGCCATAGCGCCTAATATTGCGCCATTACCATTCAAACATCCTTTTCTTAATTTATTTCACATCCAAGCATCAAAAAAATTCAAACTCTAGACTCATTTGGACGGCGTCGAGCCACTGATCGCCATAGTCGGGTCGGATTTTGGCGCAGCGGGCCCCATGCGTCAAAAACCCCAAAATTTTAGAATTTACCCTTTTTCAAAAAATTCATGACAGAGGCAAAGCCTCTGCCTCTGTGAGTGTCAGCGCCTGCACGGCCAGGGGCCTAGGCGGACGAACGTGGGGGGGGGGGGCCACGGCCGTACATGTGGGCCCCACCAAAGATGTTTATTTGTCATTCCATCTGTCCATGAGGTGGGTTCCAACCTCAGGTGGGCCCCCTCCAAATTTCGGGCCGAACAAAAACTCAGGTGGCCCACACCATAAGAAACAGTGTGAATTGAATTTTATCATTGAAACCTGTTGCTGGGCCACAGAAGTGTTGGATCAGGCTGAAATTTATGTCATCCCTTCATCCAGGTCTGAGTGACCTTATGAATGGGTTGGATGGCAAATAGATATTGCTGTGTGGGCCCCACATGGGACCCACATTCCTTTTAAAAAAAAAAAAAAAAAAAAAAAAAAAAAAAAAAAAAAACAACAAAGTCCACCGTCCAGAGGACGGTGGCACCCACCGTTTTGTATCTGCCCATCCACCGTCCAGCAGACGGTGGGGCCCCTTGGAGAGTATGTCTGGTCCCTCACCAGCAACAGCGGGACCCACCATGATGCACGTGATGCATCAGGATCGTCCATCCCCTTGGTGGGATCATTTTATAACATGGTGCCACTGATTGGGTGGGCCATTCACATATGGGTTAGCCCCTTTTGGGTTGCAATAGGCCTATGGGCTAGGTCCATTGTATCATAAAAGGCCTATGGGCTAGTCCCATTTAAATAAAAAAATGCTTATGGGCTAAGCCCATTTGATTCATGTAAGGCCCAAGAACTTGGGCCCACTTGATATGTAAAGCCTATGGGCTTAACTTGATATTCAAGGCCTATGGTTTTAGGCCCAATGGATATGATCTAAGGCCATGTGACTAGGTCATTTGATGTACTTCTAGGCCCATAAAATTGGACCTATTTGTTATATCGTAAGACCCATGGGACTACACCCATTTGATTAAGAAAGGGTCCATGGGATTATGCCCACTTGGATATGCATGCAAGCTCATGGACTAGGCCCATTAGAATTGTTTAAAGCCTAGGAATTAGGCCCATTCGACTCATATAAGGCCTCTGGGTTGAGGCCCAGTTGATATACATTTGGGGGCCCAATTGTGTGGCCCATTTGATACATATTAGACTCATGTGACTAGGTCCAACTGATGTAATCCAAGGCCCACGGGTTTTGACCCATTGCAATGCACTTAAGACCCATTGGTGTGGCCCATTTATATGGCCCATCTGATGAATAAAAGGCCCATAAGATATGGCACATCTGACGAATAAAGGGCCCATGAGATGTGGCCCATTTGATATATATGTAAGGCCCAATGGGAGGAAGCTAAGGTCCATTGCAATATGTAAACCCAATACCGATTATGTAACGGTGTTTAAGAAGATTGTACTTGTAAAGTTTTTGATCATAGTGGAAATGTAATGGATTTCTTGGTGGTTGTTTGTGGGTTATGCCTTTGGTTATGCTTATTACGAATCAGACTGACATATAAAATCCTCCTCGTAGCATCCCAGGATCGGAACCTGGCGAATGGGAGCTAGGAGCCGAGAATGGGGTTCTACGGAGGCTGTCAGCGCCGGATTCGGCGATCGGGAATTCTGTGAGCCCGGTTTCCGAGTTTGGGGCGTGACAGTAAGAGTCATGATACAAGTACTTAAAAAAAGAAGAAAAAAGATAAAATTATAAAATTATATATAAAAAAAACAAATATGACAAAAATTAAAATTACTAAAAATAATAATTTTTTCATAAAATTATATTTTTAAACCATAACGAAAACGAACTAGCATGACCCACTTGATGGGTTGGTTGACCCCAGATGGCCCGTTACGATAAAGATTGATGGGTTATGCATCCCGTAATGATACCCGGATTAAAAGTTATATTTGATTTATGGTTTGCACTTCAAATAAAAATTTCTCCTTATCTCAATTAAATTTCTTTGAACCGGATTCGATTGGGACCCAATTATGTCATGCCCTATGTAGGATATGACAAACTACTTCCACTTCTATTAAGTCTTCTTTTGATCTAGCTATGCTAGGAATGTGTCTATGCCACGTTTTGCATCAATTTGCCATCCAAATCTAAGTTGTTCATAAGGCAATATGTATATGGATGAAAGGAAAGCAAAAATATCAGCTTGATCCAAAACTTTCTCTACTCTAAAGAAGTTTTCAATGGTGGGCTTTCAATCTCCACTACGTGGCCTACTTAAGCTTTGGATTTACATCATTTTTGGACTCATATCCTAAAATGATAATTTAAAATGAAAATGGCTCCAAAGAAGTTTTTAATGATCCATCGACATTCAATCCCCACCGTATGGTCCATTTAAGCCCTGAATTTGCCTCATTTTTTGGGCTTATATCCTAAAATGATAAAGTAAAATGGATATACAGCCGGTAAATCCATACATCGAGGTGTGCCCAGAGCCCCAGCCAGTGCCGAGTTGGGATAATCTGGGGCGGTACCCAATCCATGTGCTTGGCAAGTGGGCTGTTTAAAGGATATGAAATAGGGTTTGTAAATGCACATCAAGCAGACAAAACAAAAGGTGGTTTGGCTCAAAACGGTGTCTAAGTGCATCCAACGCTCCCTTTGAGTATGCTTCCAAACTAGCCCTTGGTGTACTGATGTGGCCCATCCATCACACACTGTCTCACCTTTTGTACGGTTCAGATGTTTTACATCTGTAACCCTTGAGGGGGAAGAAAATGACTGAATCATGACTTCCAGCCAAATGAAAATGACAAATAACCAGCTTGCAATCTGACTTCAATACAGCTTTGCTTCACGGTCATACACGCGCGTCTACAAAGCAGCTCTTGTAGAAGACACCACATGTGTGAGTACGGAAAGTAGTAGAAATCATATCCATCCATGGGGGTAGCACTACACAGATATCCTAAGGAAAAAATCAGGTGGGCCCTAATCCATGAAAAACTGTGACGTTTTCTAAGCCGTCTGCCAGTTTCTAACATCATGGCCCACCTGATGCATATCCGAACATGATTTATGGGAGAGAACATCTTAAAAATCAGATCAACCAGGTAGACGGCTCAGATGATGCACTTGTCTGCCACCCGTGCACATATGGCTGCATTGTATCCCTTGTGCGCACACGTGTGGAATTCGCAGACTTGATTGTGACATGTCATGGATGGATGTAGATTTCGTGATCATGCATTGCATCCTCCGCTCTAAATATATTCCCACTTGCAATTTCATATTATTAATTTTCATTTAATGTTATCATTAAGGGTTATAGTAATGGGAAAAGACAAGTAATCTGCCATCTATTTCTTTTACGTGGACGGCACTCCAGCCAGTGGGCTATGTGGACCCCACCATGGTGGCTGTGGAAGTCCTTTTCTACGTAAATATCCTATAGGCCTTTGAAAAATCAACCCAAGGGCTCTCTTGATGTATATTGCTATACCTCACTCAAATGGATTTGAACGGTTGACGAGAAGCCTGGCTTACCATAAAATAATCAAATAAGAAAGACATAAAAACCTATAAAAAGGAACGAGCTGATATTTACCTTTGATTTTACCATGCTGATATGCCAGACTTATTCTAGATTAGGTTCCTTTTTTTTTTTTTTTTAAATTATTATTATTATTTTTATATGTGATGCTAGATATACTTTTCAAGAAAAACTCTATAAGATTCACCCTGTTCATCAGACATGTCCCACTTAAACCATTGAACTAAAACAGGATATCTAAAACTTAAAAATATGATATCTAAAACTCAAATAGGCCACACCATAGAATAGTCAAGAAAGAACATTCATTATTAGTTTTGTCCGGGGCCTACCATGGTATTTATGTGCTACATAATCCATTCATCTAATGTCCTTAATCACAATGAAAGGGCTATATAAATTATATTTCAAGACTTAATTAGTCATACTAAGTAAATTTAAACATTTTAGATGTGAGTTCATGCAGTAGCTTAATTGAGAGTTGACTTAGGTCTGATTTGAGTCTTGGTCTAGGTTGAGATCATTATAATATTTGCTACGATTCAGTCATTTTAAAACTAGGTCTGGTCAGGTCTAGTCATACTGATTCTCTGAAAGACCCATGTCTGACCTGTTTGGTAATTCCCATCGAACTTATGGACCTCGAATTGCCCTTTAGTCCAAGACTTCGAATAGATCAACACACTAATTATGCGTCCTAAAGACTAGTCAGGTCAACTCTGGTGATGGTACCCATTTATTGGATCTTGCACATGTGCCAATCAATCTTACACTCGTGTCAATTTGATATTATATGTAGATAGCCTCCCTTCTGCACACATCTACGTTTCTTTTTAGGTACAAAAGAGATCCCCTCTGATGCAAGCTGTCCCACAGGAGAGGCTTTGGTGAGCCCCATGTAAGAATTCATTCCGGTCAAAATTTGTTTGGTTGTATTTTAAAAAGGTCTTGAAAAATTTGTGTTTGTTATATTTATTTATTGTGATTCTCAAGTAACTATTATAAAGATAACGAGTAAAATATATGATAAGAAAAGTAAATACATTAAACTCTAATATAATATTATATATAAAACATGTGTTGAATGATGGAATCATAATTGTTAATTTTGTAAAAAAAAAATTCAACAGATGCACTGATCAAAGGACAATTTAAAGAATCAGTCATGAAAATATAGAACAAAGAAAACCTAATCTAACTTAATGAGCTACTAGTTTCGACAATCTAACCTATGCAAATGAAGATTATATATAACAGGTTAAATGGGCAAATAAGAAGACTCTAAGATACTTAAGTATTGCAAATAACTTACTCATTCCTATAACATAAGTATGCTAAAGTATTGCAAATAACTTGCTCATTCCTATAACATAAGTATGCTAAAGTATTACAAATAACACGTGCACTTCACATGTGCCCATGAACTCAATATTGGTCACTTATTTATTTTATTTTTTTTAAGTGCACACACACCCCCACACACTCACCCGGTAGTGGGATTTCACCACTTATGAATACTCAAACCCTTGACCAGGTGTTGAAACTCCCGGCTGTCTACCACTGGAGCAAAAGTAAGGATCGAACTCAATATTGGTTACTTAACCCATAAAAAAAATATATTTATTTTTTTTAAAAAAAAATCAAGGCATCTTTCATTAGCAGAAAGTCTAGAATAATTAAAATCAAGGCATCTTTCATTAGCAGAAAGTCTAGAATAATTTTTTTACTGCCCAGGCGCACATACAAAAAGAAGTGTCTACTTTAGGACCTTATCTTTTTCGATTATTCACCTACTTTTTCTTTTTCTTATTGTTCCATAGATCTTTTAGAAGTCTCATTTGTACCCATAGAAATAGCCTAATGGCCCACATTGTAACGTAGTGTGCTCCACATTATACTCGTTCAGCAAGCTTGGATCAATGAAAATATTTCTGAGCTTGTTAAGCAGTTCATAAAGTAGTATTGAAATTTAGTGTTAAGAGTGAGAACAGCTAGAAACCAACAAGATTACCAATAGCAATCCGGGCAGCTAAGTTGGGTATGAATTCCCTGCAAGTTGCACCACCATGAAAGCTGGATGCTAACATCAATCCAACCATTAAATGAGCGATCATGTGACTTTAGAAGCTTTTGGGTGCCTTATAGTTGTTTTCCATGTACAACATAGGTTAATTCACACGCAGACAGATTAATAACTTTATTATTATTATTATTATTTAAAGAATAGGCTATAATACTTTTATTGCTAAATTCCCTTTTTACACTACACGCAGGTGAATAACTGGCTGCATGAGAATGGATGTATATAACTGCAACGTATATGAAGCATTTACCGGTGTATTTGACTTTTATGAGCCGTAATTTCCCTTTTGAAAAGGACAATAATGGCTCATTTACATTTTGAAAATCATAAATATCCATCACAGTAACACTTTCCATCTTCAAGATCCCCACCACTAGTTGGGTACATGTGCAGCCATTAATCTTTACGTACCTTAAACTTACAAAACTATACATGCACCTACGCTTTGATTATATCAATGCAAGCCAACCAAACAGGCTTTATATTATGCAAACAGCGGTCCAAAACATCTTAACAAACACAACTTTAGATACCAAAACGTACCCTTGCAAGCTGGAATTAAACCAGTCAAACGTAGTTCATTACACATACTAAGCTTCTGATTAGTAGAAAATCTTCCTATATACATAGGCACGCCATGCCATACTCCAGTGCCACCTTATGCATCGTAGACCATACTCAATACTCAAAATAAGAGAGTGCTTAAGGAAAGGCCAATGCCACGAGCCGAAAACCTAACAAGCAGAGCTACTTGGAAACTTTATACATGCCATTTTTTTTAACCCTTTAGATAGAATCGTCGACTTCAACGATGGGTGCTCTTGGTGTCGTTACTGTAGAGCCTGTAAATACAAATATTAATATTTCAATTATTTTAAAATAATATCAGATCACAGCATAAATCTTATTACAGACATATAATAAAATAATAAAATAATAGGAAAAAAATAATAATTCAAGCTCAGCTCGACTTGAAAAAAATAATAATTCAAGCTCAGCTCGACTTTACTGATGCTTAAGGTTAATCTAGCCGATGTGTATCACAGGTCCACCTTATCCATTAGGTGCACCCCTCCCTATACGTCCCCTTCTAACATCATCCATTATTTAGGCGGCCACCCAGAGGAAGCAGTTGAGAGTAGACGCCCTCTCATTAAAACCATCATATTGTTTGTGGGGCCCATCAAGACGTGTTTTATACATCCACTCCGTCTATTGTAAGCGCCCACTTGGATGAGGGGTCCCACCAAATTTGAGGCCACTTGGGAGCGGATCCGGATCCACAAAGGTGGGTGAGACCCTGACTGTGGGGCTCAGGGTAATGTATGTGCCTTAAATCCACACCGTCCAACCATTTTGAAAGATCATTTTAGAGCATGATCCCAAAAATGAAGCCGACCCAAATATTAGGTGGACCGCAACTCAGGAAACAGTCGTATTGAATCACCGCCATTAAAAACTGGTGGAATGGAAAATTATTTTCCATCCAGCCTGTTGGTAAGGTCACAAACACCTAGATGAACAGACCATACAAATATCATCTTGATCCAAAGCTTTTGTGGCCCACAAGATGCTTTTAATGGTCAATCACCACTGTTTCCTGTACTATTATCTATCTGGAATTTGGAACTGTCACGCGCTTTCAATACAGATGGACAGCGTCGATGTAGTCACATACATCACAGTGGGTCCCACAATCAGGGGTCCCACCCACCTTGGTGTAGCCGACCTGAGTTCCAGATATAACTGATTTTTGAGACATACCATCTCTAACTCACTAGATTCATGTTTCAAATTATGTCCAACAGCCATAAGAGGTCCACCTTAAGGTAAGCTTTGATTGAGTCGATCTCATAGAATATTTTCCCATTTAAAATAATAGATGGATGAAAAATACATACCAGTCATAAACAGTAGGCGAGTTGGGCTGTGGCTTGTCGAACAACTGACTACCGATGTTCTTGGTGGCCAGGTTGCTACCAGGGTGGAAAACGCTCCTCCACACGTTGTCTTTGCGAGCCGTGGGGGGAGTGTTAGGAGTCACAGGTGTGGTGGGAGTCCCAGGCATCGACGTGGAGCCTCTTTGTAATTTCACACTTCCCTCTCCATCAACTATCCACCCACACAAACCTTGTAAATAAAACTTCTAAAAGAAAAATTGGAAATGGACCACTATTATGGTTACAATTCAGAGACTAGCATTTGTATTTTGTTATTTATCAGTAGATAATGTATCCACGCCGTTCATCCTTTTTGTCAGCTCATTTTTGGGCTGGAGGACAAAAATGATGCAGATCCAAATCTTAGGGTGACCACACCTCAGGAAAGAAGGGGGATTGAATGCTAACCGTTGAAAACTTTTTGGGGGCCACAGAAGTTTTGGATGAGGCTGATATTTGCATTTTCCCTTCATCAAGGTCTGCGTGACTTTATGAAAAGCTTAGATGGAAAATAAACATTACAGTAGGTCCTATGAAGTACATTTAACGGTGGACGTTCAATCAACACTGTTTTCCTGTGATGTGGTTTACAAAATATTTGTATTTGCCTCATTTTTGGGTTCATGCCCTAAAATGAGCTGGAAAAAATGGACGGACGGTTTGGATAAAACACACATCATGGTAGGGCCCACAGAGGTTTCACACCAGTTAGCTGGCTGGTGTCGGGGTCACCAGCCAAACCGCGTCAAATCTCTATTATTATAATTATTTGATCGAATATAATTACTTCCAAGGCCACCGTGTACAATTCACGCTACTTAATTCTCTAGGCTTAGCAAAACCATCAATCCTTTGAGGTGCCTTGAGCATATATATGGGCACAGTAGATTGACTGAGGAGTGGACCGATCTGATTTCTTTGCCGTCCATTGATTTTCTAGAGGGACCTCCCAAATTTTGTACCAGGAACCATCTGGACGGTTCAGATGTCCCACACACCCCGGGTTGGCACATGTATCACGTGATGATGCCAGAGTCTATGAACAAATATGAAAACATTAAGAAAAAGACTTATGAAAGAAAAATAAATAACCTTTGACTTCCAATGGCTTGGTGGTCATGACTTTCCTCAGCCTGCCCAGGCCCTGATCTGGGTGTGGCCCAGCCAACACATCATCCCAAAGCTTGTCTAGCAATACCATGATCAACCGTTGGATCTTATCCCACACCTCTTTCCCTCTCTCTCTTCTTTTCTCCCCGGATGCAATGACGATGATGATGCATTTAAATACTCAAGAGTAGTCGAGTAGGTGGCGGATAAGGATGAGGAGCGAGTGGGACCCGGTAAATGTAACCTAATGCTAATAGCACTCACTCGAGTGAACTTCAAAAGTACACTCGCCTCACACGTGGGATGGATCACACGTATATAAAATCACACCCGCTGGTCAGGCCGTCTGCTCTGTGTGCATTGCATGAATTTAAAAGTTAGGCAAAAATATGATAGTTTGGTGGGCCACCGATTTTGAACATCTGGTCTGTTCATTTGTTATATACAGGTGAGGTGGATTTTATCAGCGTAGGCTTTTATATAGAATCTGTAACGTTTGGATTGCCTGATGAGCGGATCTGGTTTTGTACAAGTGCGATTCGTCTATGCATGTGAGGTGAGTGATCGTGCGACTAGTAATTCTTCGAATAATACCGCGCTTGTTATGGTTGCCACGTGTTGCCATGTTTCCGCCATTTGAAGGTTACAGATTGTACGTATGGACACGTGGGACCTATTCTTTGGATTCTTGACGAACCGAATAAGATTTTTCTCCGATAATGAATCTGACGTGACACGTGTAGGGCTGGATGTGCTTCGTTTGTCACGCTTGCTGACAAACGGCACTGTTCCCATGATCCAGACATTCACATGGTAGGGCCTGGTCGTATGACGGATTCCACTCCTTGGCCGTGGGCACGAGAGAACACTGCCCCTGTACTCAGCCTCTCATGTGTAAGATGCGATGTGCGTGTGCATGATCTACGCAACTGATGAAGGGAAGAAGATAGGCTGATGTACCGCACATGGCTAATCTGGCTGGTGTGTTGGCCTCACCAAATTCCGTGAGTCCCACCATAAGGCACGTGTTATATCCAAACCATCCGTTCAATCCAAACCATGCGTTCATTTGGCTAGCTCGTAAGGAGTGGGCAAAAACTAAGATAATGAAAAATCAAGTTGGACCACACTGCAAAAAAGCATTTGGGATTGAACGTCCATTGAAATCTTTTTGAGGTCACTTAAGTTTTGGATCGATATGATATTTGTTTTTCTACTTTTTTTTCAAGTCTGTGAGACCGGATGGAATGTTTTAACGGTAAGAATCATTGTCCTATGGCTATTTATTATGTGGTCCACCTTAATTTTGGATATATTATCCTACTGCTATTTATTATGTGGTGTACTTTAATTATGGATATGGCTTATTTTTGGGCTCAACTGTAAAATAATCTTACCGAAGGATGAACAATATAGATATAATGAATACATCACGGCTGTGTAACTTTGATTTCCTTTGAACCATTCGAAGGCTTGTGGACTGTAAGCACTCATCTTGGCATGACATGTACACACCAGCCAGGTCCGTGGTGCGTGGTACACCAGCCAATCCGCTTCTAATTGGCTGGCGTACCACACACCAGCTATATAGCTGTCAAGCTTATACGAACAGTTCAATTGAGATCAAAGTTACTTCAACGTCGAAGCTCTAAGCTGCCGAGGAGGCTGAAGAGAAACATGCCAACAGACACTCCTGCTGACCAACTTGCTAATATTGATCTTACTCCTGGTACCGACTGATTGGTGGTCCATCCTGTTTATCATATATATATATAGAGAGAGAGAGGGGGAGAGGATATAGCAGCACTTTGGCGTCATTTTGTTTAATATACTTATATATTTTGATCAATATGCTTGCTGTGAATTGCGTTACATTTACGTTGATTATATAGAATATGCTTGTGATGCTTGTTGAATAATGAGCTGACTTCCTTTTTAAGGGTCAGTTCGTCAAAGGGTTCCATTTCTTCATTTGAGAGATGATCCTTCGTAGCATGCTCGGATGGCGAGCCGGCCTTTTTTTAAGTAGTCGGATCATTCGTGGGATCTTTTTTCACGCATAAGAGGTCTCATGTAAAACGAGTTAGAACGCATATAATAACATAGGACAATTCTGTGCAGAAAAATGTATTTTTTATTCAAAGCGTAGATTCATCACAAATAGTGCGGACCTTTACATTAATTCCTTTAGGAATAGTAGATCTTCGGGTGGTCGACATTCCATGGGTGTGGTAGTGGACGCCCTTCCAGATCCTCAAGACGGTAGGAGCCGGGCTTGGCCGAGCTGACTACTCGATAGGGTCCCTCCCAATTCGGTCCCAGGGACCCTACTCCAGACTTTACGGTGTTCTGGAACACACGGCGAAGGACGAAGTCTCCCCGTCGGAACCGTCTTGTCTTGACCTTGGAGTTGTAGAAACGATCGACCTGTTGCTGTCAAGCCACAATCTGTAGCTCAGCTGTATTCCTCAATTCCTCAAGTAAGTCGAGGCTCGCTGTCATCTGCTAGCGTTTTCGCTGTCCTGATAGGATCGCACTTAAGGAGTGGGGAGTCCTATCTCAACGGGGATAACAGCCTCAACACCATAAGAGAGGGAGAACGGGGTTTCTTTCGTCGCTGACCGAGTTGTAGTTCTGTACGTCCATAGTATAAATGATAACTCCTAGGCCTAGGCGCCTTTTGTTTTTTCCATCTTGGTCTTGAGATGACTATTTATTATTTTTTTCGCTGCTTCCACTTGGCCATTGGATTGAAGATGTCAAGGTGATGAATATGCATTCTTAATGCCGAGCTTTTGACACATACCCCTGAATCTATCGTTGTCGAACTGTTTCCCATTGTCTAACACAATGGTATGCAGAATGTTAAACTGACAAATGATATTCTTCCAGACGAATTCTGTTACTTTCTGCTCAGTGATCCTGGCGACAGGCTCGACTTCAACCCACCTGGTGAAGTAATCAACTACTATAATCACATACTTAGTCTGCCCTTTTCCTTGGGGCAGGGGTCCAATGATGTCGATCCCCCACTAAGCGAATGGTCATAGCCTGCGCATGAGGGTCAGCTCCTCTGCTAGTTGTCTAGGGACAGCTGCATACCTTTGGCACTTGTCACATTCCGAGTGAAGCCTCTGGAGTCCTCTTGAATCGTTGGCCAAAAGTATCCTTGGCGGATAATTTTCTGTGCCAGAGCTCAGCCGCCAGAGTAATTTCCATAGATTCCTTCATGAGTTTCTCGAATAACGTACTCCGCCTCATCTGGTTATAGACACCTTAAATACGGTTGAGAGAAGCCTTTCTTGTATAGAGTATCCCCTATGATTGTATACCACGCCGCTCTGAGCCTTAGGCACCGAGCTTCTAGTTTGTCCTCAGGCACTCTACCATCTCATATTCAATTATCGGATCCATCCAACTTGTGGTCATCTGCACAGGGTGAATGATTCCATGGTCAAGATGATCTATGCTCAGTTTGTTGAGGAATTCCACCGAAATAATCCTCGGAATATTCCCTTCAGTGGCCGAGGCAACTCGCTAGAGCGTCGGCCCAAGAGTTCTCGACCCTTGGTATCTGGTTGATGTTACACTTCTGGAACTTACTCATGAGTTTTCGAGCCTTACCTAGATAGGCTATCATCCCAGTTTCTTTAGCCTCATATTTTGTTGATATTTGATTTACGACGAGATGGGTGTCACGCCTCAAACTCGGAAACCGGGTTTACAAAATTTTCGATCGCTGAATCTGGTGCCAACAGCCTCCGTAGTACCCTATTTTCGGCTCCTACCGTCCATACGCCAGATTCCGATCCTGGGATCATACAAGGAGAATTTTCCAATATACATTTACTCGTAATAAGCATAACCATAAGTTTATCCAAATCACAAAGGCAACATCATCATCACATATCCACTAATATAAGCATTGAATACAATGCTGAAAGGAAAATATGAGATTTAAAGTGAGCAATTGACATTCTTGCATAATGGTCATGAATACAAAGCTATTCCAAAAATGTTTATTTGTAATTATACTCTTTTGTCAACTAATTTTGATTGGAATTATATTGAGGGAAGTTTTAGGAAAGGACAACACACAAGCTATTCCAAAAATGTGCTCATGAAGGCTAAGCTTAAGTGAATGTGTCTGGCTGAGGTGGGTAGATGAAGAAGAACAAATTTTGTTTTCCGGTTGTTTTATTGACTGGAAAATCTGACTTATCCCAAAGGAAGTGGGAATGGATATGTGATTTGTTTTAGTGAATTGTATCTGAAATTTGAACAGCGATGGCCCCAAGGGTCAGGCTAGTCCTACTATTTTTGGTGATTTGTATAGCGCTCTATGGTTCTGCTGTAGCGGAACCTGAGAAGGAAGTCAATTGTAAGGATATTTCCTTATATTACAATGTGGAAGTGGCCTTCAAGTTGCAGTTATGTTCCTTCCAACCTAAAAGGTATTGCTATTGCAATTTGGCGCTCCGCTCCTTAATGTGAATGCTATAGAAGTAGAATTTGACCATTTCTGTTTGATTTGATTAGCTATTGCAATTTAGTTTGATAGCACATCCACACACATCTATGACCTTCTTGGCATAAATCCAAATTGATTTTCTTGTACATTTGTCTCATGCTTTAACCTTTTGCTTGATCACTCTCTCCAAACATTTGTACTATTATAATTGCAGGTTTCTAGTTGTAGCAAGTGTTTGCCATTTGTTGGGAGAATCCTATAAAGTTGTTGGGGTGTATATAACAAAAGGCATCCAAAGTGAAGACTGATGGGAAGAGATTGAAGAAACCCTATCGCCTACTTTTGTAAATTTTTTCGTAATGGAAATTTCAAGATTATAGAAATTGGATATGAAAATTAATTTATGATGAGGAACAACTCTTAGAAGTGTAGGATGCACAAAGGATAGTCTTTGTTTCTCTATAGTTGTTTTTCTTTGGATTAATCTCTATTTTGATGGAATGCAATAAACTTCTGTTAATTTATTTTCCTTGATCCTAAATTTTGTAATTTCATGTGTTTATTAGGGTTTGAAATTGTTCCTAAAATTTCGTCCTAAAATGTGACTGTTGGCAACATTAAGAACAATTTAAAAGCGTTCCTAAATTTGTTCCTAAAATGTGACCATTGGCACCAAAACGGTTTAAAACCGTTTCTAAAATTTGAAACGGTACCCAAAACATTTCTAAACCGTTCCTATTTTTCTGTGACGCCTCATTTAGGAACAGCTTTAAGGAGTTCCTGAAGCATTTAGGAACGGTTTAAAACCATTCATAAATGAGAATTTTGGTGTAGTGCACCAGCATCAAACAGCTGTGATAGTTTGCAATACAACACACACTCCCATTTCGACAATCATGTTGCTCGCGAGCGTCCCACTAAAACCTGAGGTCATTTCCAAATTGATAAACAGAGTAAGGTCAGAGTCATTACCTTACGCCCGAAGCAAGACAAGTAAGATTATACGTCTGCGCGTCATTGCCTTTGGTGTGGTTGAAATTTAGGAGATTTTAAATTCTTGGTATATACGTAACTTAGGGCCCAAGGCTGGGATCCTTACTCTTGCTCGGGTGGTAGACTCTCAGGAGTTTCAACAGCCGGTCAAGGGTTTGAGTATTCATAGTTGGTGAAATTCCACTACGGCGTGAGTGTGGGTGTGTATGAGTAAAAAAAAAAAAGAGTGATTCAACCATTCAAATATTCTAAGGGTGGCCTTATGACAAGCTTTCGAAAATTACTTGGACCAAAATGCCCCTTGTCCTCGGTTCAATAGTTATAGGGTTTTTCAGTGAATAAGAAGTTACATGGTATTTAATGACGTATACGGAATTCTTTTTTGGGCATGGCAAGCCCAACTTGTGGGGCCCACACGGATGTATGTGTACAATCCATGCCGCCCATCCTTTTTGCCGTGTCATTTTAGGGTTAGGGACCAAATATCAACTTGATCTCGTGCTCGTGTGGACCACAAAATATAAAATAATGGTGATTGTTGAAAGTTTCCAAGCTTACTGTGATGTTTGTTAGAAGTCAACACTGCCCAAGTTACAACTTCTCGGGCTCATGGCAAGCTGGCCGACAAGGTGGATGGATCGGATTAGCCCATTGTGGGTCTTAAGCTATGGTACTGATGGTTTGGTAGAAAAGGAAGTGAACACGTTAAAAACCACGATCCATGCAAGATGACAACCACAACCCATATAACATGGCAATTACGACTCATGCAAACCACGACCCAAATGGGCCCACATTGATGTATGTGTATAATTCATGTCACCCATCCTTTTTGTCGTGTCATTTTAAGGGTAGGGCCCAAATATTAGCTTGATCCAGTACTCGTGTAGGCCACAAAATAGAACATAATGGTAAGTGTTGAAAATTTTCAAGCTCTTTATGTGTTTGTTAGAAGTGGACACTACCCAAGTTAAGACTTTTTAGACCCACGACAAGCTGGCTGACAAGGTGGATGAATCGGATCACCTCCATTGTGGACCTTAGGAGATGATACCAATGGCTAGGTAGTAAAGGAAGTAAACACGTTAAAAACTATGATTCATACAACATGACAACTACTATCCATATGACATAACAACTATGACCAATGCAAACACGACTCATATGGGTCCACATTGATGTATGTGTATAATTCGTCGCCCATCCTTTTTGCCATGTCATTTTAGGGGTAGGGCCCAAATATCAGCTTGATCCAGCGCTTGTGTGGGCCACAACATTGAAAATAATGGTAACTATTGAAACTTTTCAGGCTCACTGTGATGTTTATTAGAAGTGGATACTGCCTAAGATAGGACTTTTTGGGCCCAAGACAAGCTAGCTGACAAGGTAGATGGATTGGATCACCCCATTGTGGGCCTTAGGATATGATACCAATAGCTAGGTAGTAAAGGAAGTGAACATGTTCAAAACCACGATCCATACAACATAACAACCACGACCCATATAACATGGCAACTACGACCCATATGGGCCCACATTGATGAATAATGTGTATAATCCATGTCGCCCATCCTTTTTGCCATGTCATTTTAGGGGTAGGGCCCAAATATCAGCCTAATTCAGTGCTCGTGTGAACCATAACATAGAAAATAATGGTGACTGTTGAAACTTTACAGGCTCACTGTGATGTTTGTTAGAAGTGGACACTGCCTAAGATAGGACTTTTTGGACCCATGACAAGCTGGCCGACAACATAGATGGATCGGATCACCCCATTGTGGGCCTTAGGATATGGTACTAATGACTAGATAGTAAAAGAAGTAAACACGTTGAAAACCACGATCCATACAACATGACAACCACGACCCATATGGGCCCACATTGATCTGTGTATAATCCATGTCACCCATCATTTTTGTCGTGTCATTTTAGGGGTAGGGCCCAAATATCAGCCTGATCCAGTGCTCGTGTAGGCCACAACATCGAAAATAATAATGACTGCTGAAACTTTCCAGGCTCACTGTGATGTTTGTTAGAAGTGGACACTGCCCAAGACAGGACTTTTTGGGCCCACAACAAGCTACCTGACAAGTTGGATGGATTGGATCACCCCATCGTGGGCCTTAGGTTATGGTACTAATGGTTAGGTAGTAAAGGAAGTGAACATGTGTAAACCATGATTCATATAACATGACAACCACGACCCATATAAGATGACAGCCACGACCCTTACACACAACAATAGGCCTTATAAAGTTTTAACAGTGAGACATTGTTTCCCTCGGTGTAGTCTACTCGGGACTCGGATCAAGGGGCAAGGGCTACGGATAAAAACCGTAGCTAAAAATCTATTGCTACAGTTATAGTTTATAGATCTATAGCCAAAAAGATATGGCTACGGATTAAATCCGTAGCAATATATCCACAGCTACACTTTTTGCAGCAAAATGTACATACCGCTATGGATAATATCTGTAGCTAAAAGTAGGATGAAATCCGCAGCCAAATAGTTACGGTTATCTAAAGAAGAGCTGCAGCTAATTTTTATATATATATACACACGCGCGCGCGCACGCACACACACACACACACACATATATATATATATATAATGGTGTCTGTTACCATTGTAAGTATGATTGATCAACTCATCTAAGCTAATACAGTTAATGCTGTTAGGAATAGTACATAAAATGCAATTAGGAAAGAAAACAATGCATTCATATTACAAATAGCAATCAAATTATACAATGTATCCTGCATTTACATTTCTAAATAATCAAATTTCAGAATACAATAGATCACCAGTTATAAGTATAATAGGAGCAAAAGACGATGATCAAACAGAGAAAGCTAGTGGATCAGACCCAAAACCATCCAGAATTGCTAGCAGGTTCGCTGAAATACAACTCTGAGAATACCCACTACAGCCTTACTCTGACATGGTGACAGCAAGCACATTCTAACTATAATTCTCCATTAAGACTTCATCATCTAGCTTTTGGATCAGAAGAGAAAATGCTTCAGCTAAAAACCTGAATTCAGATTCATCCAAATCCAATGGAAGCAGTTGGAACCATAAGCAACTGATCACACTCCAAACATTAGCAGAAAAAATAAGCTAAGGTGGTTGCTCTAGATTAACTTCCAATAGTGTTTTGGTTCTGAAAATCGTATTATTAGCCAAGGGCACTTCTATGAAATGGTAGACAAGAATTTTCTTTATAATAGTGTACATAGAACCAAAATAGAAAGTATAGAGTATGGAACAGAAACAACACAAAACATTGACAAAGAAAACATGAAAGGTCAAAAACCCCAATACAGAAGGTGGTTGCTCTAGATTAACTTCCAATAGTCAATTAGAGCCTAGAGAATAATACCTGAATGATCCGGGTGGTAAACTCCCTAGAGTTGCAACACCGGGTCAAGGGTTCGAGTACCCATGGTGGTGAAATCCCACGGTGTGCGTGTGGCGTGAGTGTGTGGGGGTGTGTGCGTGTGTAAAAAAAAAAAAAAAAGCCTAGAGAATAATACCTGAATGATCTGTTTCATATGAACCCAAAGGCATGCTTCAACCTTTGACTGGTCTGTCTGAAATCACAAGATACAACTCAACATCAACTCATCAAGAAGAATATGAATGATGGAATCAAACTCTATAGGGAATAAATAATTACCAACGGATGTATGGTGGACTGAAAGGAAGCTACCCAACATGCTAAGGCATCTTTCATTACTTTCCAATCCCTAATTAAGATGATAAATCAGTTCTTATGCGCCATGCATGGATTACAAAATACATTATAGGCGAAGACATCATAGCTCATGTTTCAACAAAACAAATAGTCCAGATCAATGACTTATTATGGTTTTTAAACTTGTTGTACTGGCACAAAGATCCCTAGATTATGGCTGAGAAAAAACATGACCTTGTAAAGAAATAAACAATGACTAATTGTAAGAGCTTTGAATAGATCAAATTTAAGACTACATATTGTTTTGTTGTATTTCATCAGTTATTACTCATTACCTCATGTAGAAAGAAACAGAACTTCAGAAAGAGTACATAGGATTGGAGTATGAGGGAATCTCCTCCTTCAGGTCATAAGAATACAATTATTTAGTCTTCAACTCCATTAGGAATTAGGTAATGGGTGAAAGAAACTCGTCTATTAACTCCCAAGATTCTCATGCTTAATGCAAACCACCCAAACAAGCAGTTTCAATAGTTCGAGGTTCAAACCCCTACTTAAGAGTCATGGTAAAATGTACCGAAGCACTCGGAACAATTACAATGAATTCATCCAAAAAGAGCTGCTTGTTTAAAAAATATTAAGGGTAACTCACAATAAAGAGTCATCCATGTTGATGTCCGTACTAGAATCAATATCTCCAGATCCCCTGCCTTCTGAAGTGTCATGACCTCTAGTGCTCATGGGCACCACATTCTTCTCCTGCTTCATTTTCCAGCCAACAACTCTCTCCTTCCAAGCAACATTTCCAAATCCTTGAGATCCAAATTCTCTTGCTGGATCTACAACCCTAATATTAGCTGCAAAAAGTATACTTCCCAGGCATAAGAATCAATTTGGAACAAAAACATACATACCCGAAACACCAAAATGCAAAACAATAACTCTATCTACAAACCAAAGCTTTAAAATTGTCGGTTGAATGTGGACCGTCACTGCACTTTTCTTCTTAACCATTTATTTGTAGGCTACAAACCAAAGCTTTTGAATTGTCATATCAAGGATGATTTTGCAGGATAGTCCATTCAAACTGATGATAACTGATCAACAATCTAGATTTCTGAACCATGGACCCAACTTGTCAGATCTGAAAATCCACATACATTGTGCAAAGCCTCAGGACGCTTTTGCTTCCATTGTTGTTCATAAGAAAGAATTCAAGCATTTCAGACATACCCAGTACTTGATGGTTGGTTTGAGCCTCTAGCTGATGCTTCTCTTCCAGCTTCGCGTTCCCTTCCAAGAAAGGATTGAAATGCTCTGGGGAAATTTCAGAAAAGTTAGGTTCAGGTTCTGCATCAGAATGGTTGAAATAAATCATCTTTTGCATAAAAAATAGCTCATACCATCTTTTGCATGCTGATCCAAGTATGCAAAATGACCAACATGGATATCAAAATCTATGGTTTCATTGTACAGAGACTTATTAGTGAAACCGGAGCAACGAAGACATTTCTTGTGAAAGTACAAATTCAAACTTCTCGCTTGTCTTGTCACGAGAATCATTATTCCGATCACCGGTAGGACTCTTTACCTGATAATTTTGGACAATTGTGGATCAATGCCGGTAGAATAAATCAAGCAAATGTAAATGAGTAAAAATAAATAAATAAATAAATAAATCACTGCAATGCATCTCTAAGGACATAATCATAACCATCATCTATATAAGCCGCATCCCAACTGATTGGGATCGGCTTAAACAAATCCTATTCCGCCATTCCACTCCATCAAGGGTCTGTCATATTGTCAGGATTCCTAATGAAAGTTACGGTAAAAGTTTCACGCCGGCTGCCATCCTAACTCTATGTAATAGTCTATTACAAGGCATCTCTGAGGACATGAACAAAATAATGCTAGATATTTGCATGAACTATGTTACTTGGGCACACTATAAAGAGAAGGTCCATAAAAGAAAGGGAAAAGACTCTGCACGCTGTTCACTGAGAATCAATGCATATGTCTTCAACCATCCAAAGGCTGAGAGAATCACAGTAAGTGTTTGGAAAACAAGACTTCAAAAGTCCCATTCGAAGCTCTTAAATTGAACCCATTATTCACAAGAGCATGGTAAGAAGGAAAACAAAAAACACTTTGATACTCGGCAAAGTGATAAATGATACGTAAGCACTGGGTAATTATTTAGAAATTGCATGTGGTATAAGAGTAATTCAAATAAAAATGTCATTATGGGTCTGAGTTTATATATATCATGAAAATGTTTATTTTATATCTGACCATTTGGAAAATACCCAATGGTCCTATTTCAACAAAAAAGTGTCCACATATCAAGGGTTAGGATTGTTCAACCAATCTGACTTTTGCGTGTTATTTTTATTGTTTATATTGATCTTTCTCACTTGTACAGAAATTGACGCAAGAGGAACAAAAAAACTAAAGGAACTGAAAACTAACTCCAACAAACTTATGAACTCTTAATTATAAATAATAATAATAATATAATAATAATAAAGCAAAATAACCCCACTAAAGCTCAAAATTGCAAAGAAACCTAAATCCCACCAGAATAGAGATGACAGTACTTGGCACTTCCTCCCAATCTCGATCCTCGAGATAAGTGGGGCTTACATGGACTGCATCAGAATTTAAGCTAAACCAAAAGAGAGAATACACACAAGAGATTACTTGGCCAGGCATAACTTCGCTATTGATCCCACTAATGTTAATTCCAGCATAAAGGCATGCTTTGTAGTGAGAATCAACAATGTCTCATCCAAATGCCTTGTCAGCTCTGGCACCACAATAGTATCGCCCCTGCACAAATCGACACACACAACCTCAGCTCTGGTAATATGAGAGATATCTAGATAGCAAAGATACACATTGGATGAGATCCTTTTTTTAACTATGGTTTGTGTGAAGTCAGTGACATAGTTCCCATTGCCAAATGGTTGTAAAATGCAGCTCCATATGAATAGTGTATCAGAATATGCATTTTGGTGCAACATTTTCAAAATGTTGTGCTTTTAAGTGTAAAATGATAAAGCATTTTGAAGGTTTTGGAGAAGCTTGGAAGTGTAGTTTCTAAAATGTGTTGGTAAGTGATGGCATCTACTTCATAGACAGGTCGAATATGAAAACAAAGCCAACCAAATGACAAAATGTCTCTGTCATCTCACATAAAATAACTAAAATTCCCATGTAATAACCAAGTCTGCCAATCAATTCCTGTAAATGACAATTGAAACTTAATTGCAAATCTCATATTTAAAACAATCTGCCAATCAAAGCTACCCAAATGACAAAATGTCTCCATCAATTCACATATAAAAGACTAACATTCCTGTGTAATAACAAGTCTGCCAATCAATTCCTGAAAATGACATAAAAAATGAATTGCAAATCTCATATTTACAACACTATTGACAGAATTTGTTTGTGAGTTTTTAATCCTGGAAGAACTGCCCTGATGTGCTCTACCAAAATCTGCAAATAAAATTAAAAATGTAAGGTAGTTTGAAATGGAGTAACAAATTCATGTTAATGTTCAGAAGTAAGCGCACACACATTGCTATATGGAATTACTTAAATGGCATCACCAATTAATTTAAGAAAATTCAAAGAAAATTTGCATTTTCTCATCAGTATGCGTGACTCGGTCAGGATGCAATCCGCTTCCTATTCATCTCCCTTCGGTCAGGACATCAACCTAGCCATTGCCATCAAGGACTACTTGAAGCTGCTAGACTCGAGTTCCAGGCCAACCTGCAAATGCCTGAACCTACAAAGGTCGTTTGCATCATTGTATAGCCAAAATAAAAATAAAAATGGACAAGAAGTGAGATCTTACCTTGTTGTTATGTAAGATATAAGCCTCTTAAGTAAAGGATAGCCATGACTCGGATTTTGATATAACATAAGAAAATTGTAGTTCCAGTGGCCAGGTCTCAATATAGTGTTTTGCAGTCCACAAGCAAAACTAGAATAAGTTTCTCGATTAAGGTTACCATGAAAAAAAATTAGATGAACAACATACTTACCGAAACTGTTCCAGAAAAAAATCAGATGAACAACATACTTACCGAAGCTGTTCCAGAACGAAAATCAGATGAACAATACCGAAACTGTTCCAGGAAAAATAAATAAATCAGATGAACAACATACTGAAACTGCTCGAATCAGATGAACCATTGATAGTTGATTGTTTGGAGCTCCGCCATTCAATTCACAATCAGCCGCATCAGCAGGGCCCTTTTGTGCTGCAGCAACCTATGCAACAACCTCAACAATTTCATGCCAGCATCCAAATGTTTCCCCTAGTCAGCAACAGCCAACAAACGTGCATTTTTTCAATTGAGTGTTAAGCATTTTAAAAAAGTCTCTCAGAAAATGAATGAAACGTACACAACTCACCTGAACATATACCTGTGGTCCTCATGATAAGTGGCTGAAAAGAAGACATTTTCTTTTGAGATGAAAGATAAGTGTTCTGTTTTATTGAAAAAAACATATTTAATATGAAATGACACTAAACTCCATTGTTAGTTCTTCCAACTACAAAATTGATGGTGGCTCTTTAAATGTACAAATGACATAGTTTTGCAGCCATTCAAACAGACTTTTTATCATGCCATTTCATCCAACAGATAGCATGCCATTTCATCTAGCCATTTCATTAAACAGATAGCATGCCATTTCATCAAACAGATAGCATGCATGAAATCTAGCCATTTCATCCAGCCATATCAACAAATAGATAGCATGCCATTTCATCAAACAGTTAGCATGTATCAAATCTGAAAGACAGAAAAAGAGACAGAGAGAAGAAGATATCAAACCTGTGGAGAGCAGCTTCACGGCGTGTGTTTCTTCAGGTAGGAGCTTCACGGTTGCTGAAATGGAGAGAGATAGAAGAGACGACAGAGATGCATCGGAGAGAGAGGGAGGAGAACGAGAGAGATGGAGCAGAGATCGGGAGGGAGAAAGAGGGTGGAGAGAGAGAGAGAGAGAGAGGCTTGGACGTCGCTTCGTGAGACAGACCATGGATGGTCCTGACAGGGGCTCCGTGGGGCCACCATGATGTATTTGGTTTATCCGTTCTGACCATTATTTTTATTAAATTATTTTAGGTCATGATGTCAGACTTAAGGTAGATTGGAAGCTCAAGTGGACCACACTATATGAAGCAAATGTGATTTAATCTCGTTATTTCTTACCGTGTGGTCCACTTGAGTCTTTGATCTAAGCCGATTTTTTATTTCATGCCTAAAGTAATATTTCAAAATAGATGGATGACTTAGATAGAACATATATATTTTTTTAAGCCCCATAGAGTCCCTTATAACACCGTTAATTTTTAATGGTGTGTCAACTTTTTAGCTACATATTAAAACCGTAGTAATATTAGCTACAGTTTATATCCATGTCAAAAAACTAACGTGGTCTGTATCATTTTTTCTTTTTTTTGATAGTGAGCATTGATTAAGCATATACATTAAGGTGGGGTCCACGTCGCATGGCAACCTCGACCCCTATGAATTCCACACGTCACATTATAACCACGACTCATATAACATGATAACCACGACCCATATAACAAGATAACTGCGACCCATATAACAGGACAACTGCGACCCATATAACATGACAACTCCGACCCATACAATTGCGACCTATATAATAGGACAACTGTGACCCATATAATAGGACAACTATGATTCATACAACTGTAACCCATATAACAAGACAATTGCAACCTATACAACTACAACCTATATAACATGACAACTGTGATCCATATAACAGGATACATGTGACCTATATAACAGGACAACTGTGATCCATACAGCTACGACCAATATAACATGACAATTGTGACCCATATAATAAAGCAACTGCGACCCATATAGCAGGACAATTGCGACCCATGTAACAAGACAATTGCGATCCATACAACCACGACTCATTTGGTTCGTGGTTTGCATGGGTCGTAGTTGTCATGTTATATGGGTCGTGGTTTGCATGGGTCGTAATTGTCATGTTATATGGGTCGTAGTTTGCATGGGTCGTAATTGGCATGTTATATGGGTCGTGGTTTGCATGAGTCGTAATTGCCATGTTATATGGGTCGTGGTTTGCATGGGTCGTAGTTGTCATGTTATATGAGTCGTGGTTTGCATGTTGTATGGATCGTGGTTTTCAACATATTTGATTCATTTTCTACCAAACCATTGGTACTATAGCTTAAGGCCCACAATGAGGGTGATTCGATCCATCCACCTTGTCGGCCAGCTCGTCGTGAGCTCAAAAAGTCATAACTTGGGCAGTGTCCATTTCTAACAAACATCTTAATGAGCTTGAAAAGTTTCAACGGTCACTATTATTTTTTATTTTGTGGGCAATACGAGCACTGGATCGACTTGATATTTGGGCCTTACCCCTAAAATGACACGGCAAAAAGGATGGGTAGCATGAATTATACACATACATCAATGTGAGCTCATTTGGTTCATGGCTTGTATGGGTCGTAGTTGCCATGTTATGTGGGTCATGATTGTCACGTTGTATGTATCGTGGTTTTCAACGTGTTTACTTCTTTTTCTACCAAACCATTAGTAGTATAGTTTAAGGCCCACAATGCGGTGATGCGATCCATCCACCTTGTCAACCAGCTTATTGTGGGCTCAAAAAGTCCTAACTTAGGAAGTGTCCACTTCTAACAAACTTCATAGTGAGCCTGAAAAGTTTCAACGGTCATCATTATTTTCTATTTTGTTGCCCACACAAGCACTAGATCAGGTTGATATTTGGGCCTTACTCCTAAAATGACACGACAAAAAGGATGAGCGGCATGGATTATACACATACATCAATGTGGGCGCAAATGGGTCGTGCATGGTTTACATGGGTCATAGTTGTCATATTATATGGGTGGTGGTTGTCATGTTGTATGAATCGTAGTTTTCAACGTGTTTACTTCCTTTACTACTTAGTCATTGGTACTATATCCTAAGGCCTACAATGGAGTGATCTGATCCATCCACCTTGTCAGCTAATTTGTCGTGGGCCCAAAAAGTCTCATCTTGGGTAGTGTCCACTTATAATAAACATCACAGTGAGCCTGAAAAGTTTCAACAGTCAACATTATTTTCTATTTTATGGCCCACACGAGCATTGGATCAGGCTGATATTTAGGCCCTACCCTGAAAATTACACAACAAAAAGGATGGACGATATGAATTATATACATACATCAATGTGGGCCCATATGGGTCGTGGTTTGCATTGGTCGTAGTTGTCATGTTATATGGGTCGTGGTTGTCATGTTGTACGGATCGTAGTTTTTAAGGTGTTCACTTCTTTTACTACCTAGCTATTGGTACCATATCCTAAGGCCTCATACAATGGGGTGATCCGATCCATCCACCTTATCGGCCAGCTTGTCATGGGCTGAAAAAGTCTTGTCTTAGGTAGTGTCCACTTCTAACAAACATTATAGTGAGCCTGAAAAGTTTTAGTGGTCACTATTATTTTATATTACGTGGGCCACATGAGCACTGAATCACGCTAATATTTGAGACCTAATCCTAAAATGATATGGCAAGAAGGATGGGTGACATTGATTATACACATACATCAGTATGGGCTCCACGAGTTAGGCCTTCCCCATGCCCAAAACAGGATTCAGTACATGTCATTAAATACGAAGTAACTTTTTATTCATTGAAAACCGTTTGACTACAAAACGAAGGACAAAGGGCATTTTGGTTCAAGTATTTTTTAGAGGCTTGTGAGAAGCTTACCCTTGGAATATTTGACGGTTGAGTCTTTTTAAGAAATTTGACCATCTATCAAGGCTAATATAGACAATTTCCTTTTTTTCCTGTTTTTTGCTTTTGTCTTTTGGTTGTTGTTAATTGTTTTTTGAATTGTTTGAAAAATAGGCTTTTCAACGGTCAATGAACACTCCATGCGTGTAAGGCACTCGTGTTGTACCTGCATATGACATAGAAGGAAACGGATTGGCCACTGCCCCTGCCATCAGCCAATGGCTGATGGTCGGTGCTTTTGTGAGCCCCGCAATGATGTATGCGTTTCATCCATGCCGTTTATCTATTTTTCTAAATAATTTTATAGTATTGAACCAAAAACTATGTATATTTTAATTTCAAGTAGACCACTTTACTAGAAATAATGTTATATGAACGTCAGCTATTAAAAACTTGTTGGAGGTCATAAAAATTTTTATAAAGTTAGTCTTTGTTTTTTCCCGTTATCCATATGAATTACCTAATCAAGAGATTTGATGTCAAATAAACAGTAAAGTGGGCATCAGGAGGATTTTAATGGTGGATATCCAATCACTATTGTTTTCCTATGGCGTGGTCCACCTAAGACATATATCCCTCCCACGGAGCACCGACCATCAGCCACGGGGCTCGTCGCAGGGGGAGTAGCCAATCCGTTTCCGGCATAGAACGTAAAAGCTGGAAACAAACACCTACTTCAATGAATAGGATTTGTCCATCTCTGGCTGGGAAGCCTGTATTTGAGATTTGACATTTTCAAGTGGTTGTTGACTTGGGCCTTGATTCAAACACACACTACTCATTTTGGCCATTTCACCATCCACCAGTCTATTTTTGGACTTCAAATTAGTAGATGATTTTTTATATATATATATATACCAGTAAAATTAGATTTCTTGAAGAATTTTTGATAAAAATCTTTAATATTAAAGTCTATTTTTTTTTCTTTTTTCTTTTTTTTAACTAATGTTTTAAACTGATCTAAAAAATTAGATGAACAACATGAATAAAACACATACATCATGATCAACCCATATATCACCGTCCAATAACTACCTAACTATGTATATTTTGCCATTCTTGTGAGCGTGAGGGAGGCTCGGTGCAGGTCATGATTCTCAGGACTCTTCTTCTCAATGTGGTTGAATCCTAGCTGTGAGTTTAATCTAACAATTCATATGAGTGCTCGCATAAAAGCTCCGTGCAACCATGTGCGTAGGAGACCTGGACTATATGTATATATAAAGTCATTTTATTTTTGAAAACAACATGAATTATTGAATAATCATATTTAAAAATGAAAGGTCTCCAATCCAATGAATTGGACCATGATTTACAGTATACGCAGAAAATAACATCCATCCTGTAATGTTTGTGTGACATCCAACTCTTACAATGGGTGGGCCTCGCCATGATCATCACCTTGTGTAAAAATCATCCACATACGCTCATTAGATGGGCCACACTGTAAAAAAGGATGTTTAACCATTGATTAATAACAAAATATCAGTGTCGTCAACTGGATGAGTGGATGGCGCAGATTTTTTGCACAAATAATCCTCATGATGCAGAAAACCTATTGAACGGATTAGATGTTGCATGCACGTGAAAGGTTGGAAGTTATTCGTGGGTCCGAACCCACTCCATGAATGGACTGGATGTGCCAGCGCGTGAAAGGCTGGAAGTCGTTTGCTGGGTGGACCATGAATTTTAGTTCAACCAGCTGGACCTGAGTCCTTTTGAAAATATGCTTTGGAAGACTGATGGCATAGGGCTGTCAATGGGCCGGGCCTGGGTTAGTCTTGGCCTAGATTTTGAAGTGTTTTGGGCGGGCCGTCGGGTTGGATTTATTCAAAAATCTGATTTTATGGGCCGAGCCCGGCCCATTGGCACCCTAGGATGGCATGTGACCCGGACGGCCATAGAGATATTGCTATGCTCGGGGTCCGTGTGGGGCCCACAGGGATGTCTGTGACAAATCCACTCCGTTCATCTGTTTTGTAAGCTCACGATTAGGGTAGGAGTCTAAAAATTAAGCAGATCCAATACACATGTTGGCCATACCATATGAAACAGTAAGGATTGAATACCTGGAGTGACTGAAGTTTTGTATCAGGATGATATTTGTGTGTAGAGTTTATCTCAGTGGTAACAACCATATGAACGGTTTGGATGGTATATAAATATCAGGAAGGTTTCATCAGTAGACATTTTCATTCACCATTCACACTTTTCGTTTGTGGCCCGCCTGATTTTTAGACTCCTATCTCTTGTGGTCTTTCAAAACAGATGGACGGGGTGGATTTTTCATGGGCATCTCTATGGCCCATGCAGCCCCAGGCACAAGTATCTCTGCACTGGGTCACATGTATATATATGTGCAATGGGTCAGGCTCGGGCCCACACAATCAGAATTTTGAATAAGGCCGACCCGACAGCCTGGCCCAAAACAGTTCAAAATCGGGGTAGACTAACCCCAGATCTGGCCCGTTGATAGCCCTGTCTGTGCTCGCCCCTCTCATGCTTAATACCGAGAAATGCTCACCTCAGGACTAGTTGTACATCCAACTAGTTGCCTTGTGGGGTCCACTATGATGCATAACATCTCGTTCATCTAGAAAGGCTGTCCCATCATGTAAATAGGATGGTCCAAAAGCCAAGTTGATCCAACCATTATATGTGCCTCACGCAAATGTAGAGTTTTTTGAATGGTTGTTCATGACTTTTCTTTTATAATATGCCTCACCTGATCATTAGAACTATGGGTGCACATGGAACCGGTAGAACTAGTAAATCGGATTGGAACGATCAAACCATATGGTTTGGTTTGGTTATAAAATGCAACAGTTCCGATTCTAAAAATCAAAGAACCGATTGGTTCGATACGGTTCTCGATTTGAGGTTATGTGGAACCGAACTGAACCATGATCCGAACCATGGAATCAAACTCTGGAACCGAACCCATATATTATATTAAAAGAAAAAAAAAAAACTTAACTCTTCACTCTTCTCTTCATGCTGCCCCTCTGCAGTGCCCCCTATTGGGGATTTTGACCTGCGAAATCACACAAATCTAGATCTAGGATAGCAATCCAATGATACCAAGCACACACAAGAGAACACAGATTTAACGTGGAAAGCCCTTGCGGAAAAAAACTACAGCACAAAGTGATAGATCTCCACTATGGAAATAGAAATTACAAAGAGAGAGGACATACCCAATTCGAACAACCTCGAATCTCACCCTTGCTACACCCTTTAGAAACCTTAAAATCCTTTTAGGAACCCTTGGAACTCCTTTAGAAAGTCTTAGAATACATCCCAATCCCGTATACACCCCTTTATATAAGTTTATAAAGAAGTAGAGTCGGAATAGGAAACAAAAATCGTAAAATTTGCGTTTCCGTAGAAAATCTACGTAACATTGTCGATGACATCGAAGGTCTATCGATGTCATCGAGAACGGACCAAAACTGTCCAGCGACCAGGGGCGAAAAATTTCGTGAATTATCGATGGCATCGAGCAACCTTCGATGTCATCGACGACTTCCATCGATGTCATCAACACCCTGTCGATATCATCGATAGACCAACAGACAAATTTAAGACATCTGTCCATAACAATCTCCACCATGTCTTCAATCTTCATCCGTGTAGCTTCTCGTCCCCTTCTCTTATCTCTGCATCACATCATAGCTTCTCTTGCACACTCCGTCCTCCTTTTATGCTATCGCCAAGCCTAGAGAAGTTGTACAGAACTTGAACTTCTCTGTAGGAATGATCTAGGTGAGCATGTCTGCCGGATCAAAATCCATATGGCCAACCACCTTTACTCCTGTCTTTCCAAAGAAAAGACGTAGTCTTCTTACCATCTCACCGCTACCTAATATTGTTTGTCGGGGTACTTGCTCACAACATTGATAGCCTATGAAATAATCGGTCTAATCCAGTTCATGACGTATACTGTCAACCGCATTCGAATAAGGCTCATGAGATATCCTGCTTTTACTCATCTGTTTTGAGACATGTCCTGAGGAAAACTTGAGGAGAGACGCGTAGGGAACGCTCTCCGCCTTTACCTGACCCATCACATCCTTGATCAATACCTACACACAAGGTATTCCTCCTGTGATTACCAAAGCCTACTCCTCCTTCAGTCTCAATGTCGAGAACCATCTTTGCAGCCCTTCGATCCTTCATCCATGAAGGAATCAAACCACTACCTAGGTGACAGGTCAAACCATGACCTCCTGTAAAGTCTTTTCTAAGCCCCTTTTAACTTCGAACCGCTCTGGTTGCTTCATGTAGATCTGCTCTTCACTTTTACTTGCCTAAGTGCAGACTCAACATCCATCCTTTTAGCTCAAGATCACATTGACCAACCAGTGTCAATCACGGATCTAATAGATACCCGCTATACTATCGGTGTGAATATCTCTGAAAATTTGATCTCTTCTCTTTGAGTATAACCCTTCACTACCAACCTCGCCCTGTATCTATGTTGTATCATCCTGAAAATCCACCTGCATCTAACCGGTCTCTGGCCCACTGGAAGCTCCACCCGCTTCCATATGTCGGTCTGGTACAACGAATCCATTCATCGCCCATAGTCACCTTTCACTTCTTAGCAGCAGGCTCACCTAGAGCCATCAGAATAGAAGATGAATCCTCTGCGATATTGGAGTCATCCATGTACCACGCCGATATCCTGCAATCATGCCTTGAGATTCTTCTCACAGGTGGCTTCTCCACCTGCTCTTTATCCCTGTCCACCCGTCTCAGCCTTCCTGCCCTGCCCGCTCATGTAGTCATGCCCAACATGCTACACACGTGCAGAGGTGAAATCTGCTACATCTACTACAGCTCCACCTTTTGAAGTGTTCCCGATCAACCTATACAAGTTACCAAGTCGTTGTGCTTTCATAATTACACGTGCCCCCTTAGATACTTTAAGAGCACCATCAATACCTGTGTACTTGCATTCTTTTGCCTCAAGCACACAAAGAGAAATTAGATTCTGTTTCAAATTAGGAACGTGCCTCACATCTGTCAAGGTCCGCTTCACCCCATCAAACATCCTGATGCGCACCGAACCAACAGCTACAACATTACAGACAATGTCATTACTCATAAATACCTGTCCACCATCGCACTCCCTGTAGCTGGTGAACCAACTCCGATGATGAGTTATGTGAAAAGATGCTCCTGTGTCTAGCATCCACTCGTCCTTATGATTATCGTATGACCGTCTGAGCGAAGACACAGATAAAACATTACCATCACATCCATCTGACGTGGCAGCGTTGGCCTCCCTGCATGAAATCTCAGAATCTTTCCTCTTCGATTTAGAATTTTCACAATCCTTCTTCACATGTCCTGCCTTATGACAGTTCCAGCACTTTACTTTTCTTTTGTCCTTGTCCTTGGATTTGGATCTAGAACCTGAAGAACTTGTACCTTGTCCAGAATTCCTACCCACTGTAAATAGTGCATCAAAAGATGTCTCCATGTCACTGTTTAGCTGTCTCATAGCCTTTCCTTGAAGGGCTGAGATAACGGTGTCGACATTTAAGGTTTTATTCATGTTGCACATAGTGTCCTTAAATGACTCGTACGACGCCGGAAGAGAATTCAACAACATACATGCTTGTTCTTCATCTTTCATTACTTTCTCAATATCTAGCAATTTGTAAACTAATTTATTAAAGTTGTTGATGTGAGCATCCAGATCTCCACCCTCTGCCATCTTGAAGATATACCACTGCCGCTTCAAGTGCAGGCGATTTTCAAAGAATTTTTTCGCATAAATATCCTCTAACTTCGCCCATAACTTAGCCGCAGTTTTCTCCCTCATGACGTTGTAGAGAACCTCATCCGTGAGACATAAACGGATCGATGATAAAGCCTTCTTATCAAAAGTATTCCAATCATCATCAGTTATAGTAGACTTCCGCTCCTCAAGAGCACCATCTTCATCTTGCTTGATTAAAGAACTCATCATCTTGATCTTCCATAACTCAAAATTATTTTTCCCTGAGTACTTCTCAATCTCATACCTGGTGCTCGCCATTATTACTAATCCCTCAGATTCAAATCTGTGCCCCAACGATAGCTCTGATACTACTTGTTGGGGATTTTGACCTTCGGAATCATACAGATCTAAATCTAGGATAGCAATCCAATGACACCAAGCACACATAAGAGAACACATATTTAACGTGAAAAACCCTTGCTGGAAAAAACCACGGCACAAAGCGACAGATCTCCACTATGAAAATAGAAATTACAAAGAGAGAGGACGTACCCAATTCGAACAGCCTGAATCTCACCCTTGCTACACCCTTTAAAAACCTTAAAATCCTTTTAGGAACCTTTGGAACTCCTTTAAAAAGCCTTAGAATACATCCCAATCCTGTATACACCCTTTTATATAAGTTTAGAAAGAAGTAGAGTCGGAATAGGAAACAAAAATCGCAAAATCTGCGTTTCCGCAGAAAATCTGCGTAACATTGTCGATGACATCGAAGGTCCATCGATGTCATCGAGAATGGACTAAAACTGTCCAACGACCAGGGGTGAAAAATTCCGCAAATTATCGATTGCATCAAGCAACCTTCGATGTCATCAACGACTTCCATCGATGTCATCGACACCCTGTCGATATCATCGACATACCAACAAATAGATTTAAGACATCTGTCCATAACATTGCCCCCATTCCATTCTTCTCTCTCTCTCTCTCATCGGAGAGCCACCTTCTGCCCACCGCCTAACGCTCCTCTCTCTCTCTCTCTCCCATAACCGTAGAACCGAACCGGTTTTTACAATCCGGTTCTGGTTCGGTTCTAGGGTGCAAACGGTCTGATTCTGGTTCTAATTTTCTGAGAATCGTTAGAAATGGTTCGGTTCTGATTTCACCCCAAAACTAGACCGAACCTACCCGTGTGCATCCCTAATTAGAACCACCTAATCTAGTTGGATAGGTAAGATGCAATGCAAGCATGACAGTATGCCCCACATGTTGACTCATTGGACATACAACTAATTGTGTGTGAGCATTACTCTATGTTATTTCAAGACATTTGTTCATCTATGTTACTTCATTGGACACATATACAATGAAAATAAAAATGAAGGTTTAAATATATCTGCCAAAGTGTTGTAAATATAATATATTTTATTTTAAAGATATGGTATCTTTTGTTGCTAACTCTTTCTTCTTCTTTTTTTTTCCGTACTTGATCAAATCTTACTTTTGTTTTGCTTTCATTTTTTTGGTATTAAATAAAGCCCATGAGTTAAGAAATATAATAAAAGAAAACGATGTAGAGTAATAAAAGTAGTCAATAAAGATTTCCTAATAAAAATATCCAGCACGTGGGTATGAGTATATCCTAACCGTCTGATCATTGACCTTTTTTCTAATCATTACATTATAATGATCCACTTACTTGAATTGTCCCTCAGGTATGAATTGTCCCTCATCTTTGAACGGTATGGATCACAAAACCATGCACCTTCTCATGCGACGGTTGATCGTGTAAGGTACAACCTTGATCAGGTGATCCGTACTGTTTATCTGATGGGCCTTACCATGGATGGACATTACGTCAAAAATATCCTAGAATTGCATTTTCTAATTGGTGTGATTTTAAGATATGGATCCACAATGGTGGGGCCCATGCAATGAATTATCCATAGATTGTCCACTTTTGCCTCATTAAACCACATATATGCATCTTTGATCTATACAATCGATTGATACCATCCATCAATAAATAACTAATGAATGTATTTATGGTACCCACAATAAAAATGGGATGCCCCAAGAATCAGGCCAATTCAACTATTAGGTGGGACCCATGTGAACGAGGGTGTATATGAACCAAGTTATCTTTGTTAGCTTGCTCAACTCGAAAAAGCTCGATTTGACTCAGTTCGAAGCTAAGTTCGAGCCGAGTCGAGTTGATTTTTTGAGCTCAAAAAAATTTCAAACCGAGTTAGAGTTTGCCCGAGCTCGACTCGACTCAGATCGAACCCCAACTCGAATTGAACTCGGATCGAACTAGTTCGGTGACTCAGTGACTTTGATATTGATGTTGCTCACCAAGTGTTTGATGAAATGACTCAACGAAGTGTCGACTAGTGGCAAGGAAGGTATGTATACGAAACAAATACCATTTTTCCTTGATTTTGATGTTGTGTATAAGGTATTTGATGAAAAACTTGTAAACAGCTGTTACTATTTTACATACAGTGAGAAATAGGCCTGAAAGTTGGGCGGGTTGAACTCGACCAACCCGACATTAGGTTGGACTTGGGTAGGATGTATCGAGTCCGATCTCGGGCTTGAGCTATACAAACACCAACCCGATGAAACTTGGGTCGGGCAAGCCCGACCCAACCCAAACTCGATCAGTATATAAGTTACTTATAAATTATAATTGAGTGTGGATCATATGTGTTAAAGACATAAGAAATTCCGATGTTGTCGGGTCTCATTGGTCCACATCATTTCTGATGACTCAAGCTAACAAGATATGCTTGATTTCTCTCTCCTAAATACATTGTGTGCTAAACAACATGACTTTTAAATGAGTAGTTGTCCTATATTTTAGCTTGTTTGTTTAGAACTACATATATAATTAATAAAATCATAGATATAAAAATAAGACATGTATTGAAATATAATAAACTAATGCAATCATTAAAATATTAGCATGTATCCACCTGACCAACCCGACCGAACCCACTTGGGTTGGGCTTGGGTTGAGAATTCCCAACCCGAGGTTGGGTTGGGTTAGGGTTAAGGTACAAGAACCTTGGGTTGGGCTAGGGTTGAGCACCAACCCGACCTAACCTGACCTAACCTGTCCGACTTTCAGCCCTAGTGAGAAATTAAAAGTGTACTATTGAAAGTGCATTGCATGTGTTTGTGAAAATGCCGCAGAGATTCGATTTTGGCTCGAATTGGCCCGAGCTGCTGACCGAACCGAGCCTAGCTGGCCAGTCAGGCTTGAGGACCGAGCCGAGCCGAGCTGAGCTCAAGCTAGGATCAGCTAGTGGCCGAGCCGAGTCGAGCTGACTCGGTGTACACCCCTACGTGTGAATGTGGAAGTTTTTGGGTGGTTGTTTATTGTTTTCTATGGTGTGACCCACCTTATAGTTAGCTTTTGGGGCATTCCAATTTTATAATAAGAATACCTTGTTAGATGGATTTGATGTTATACAAATACCATGGTGGGCCTCACACACAACTATTTGGACCTATAACTATTATAACTAGATCCTATGTATCAGTAACCTACCCACCTTGGACAATCAGGAATGTTCATCTGGTGGACCTGTTATTGTGGCCCATGGTGCAAATATTTTACTGATCCGACTTTCTAAATTCTGTTGCACCCGGTGGGTAACCATGCCAAATGTGTTGAAATGACACCCAACAGCAGGTGGACTATGTGACTGACCCCAACATCACATAACTCAGCAGTGCTGAAATGTGTTGGGAATTGATTGGACCACTTGCTGCCGTTAGAGATGGGGACACGCAATTGATGTTGAAACTTTACCGGGTTGAGTATATACTCACATCACACTCATTTCTTCTAACAGCAGTATGTGGTCCAATCAAATCTCAGCATATTCCAACGCCACAAAGCCACATTGTAGTAGAATCACCACACAATCCTAGTAACAGCTACCAACATGGATAGTAAAAAAAACAAAAACTGTCTTTGCGTAGGCATGCAGGGGTTTGCCTACTACTAATCGAGATCCAGGCCATCCATCCAGTTCATGCCTCATGTTCATCATGTTTATCTTGGACCCCAAAAATCAGGCCCATCCAAAACTTAAGTTGGCCCACCATATAGAAGAATTAGGATGAAACTCCCACCATTAGTTGAATGTGGGTCCTTATGGTTTATATATTCCGTCCTATTCATCTGATGCAAGTGCTAGGATGAAGGGATGTTCCAAAAATCACTCTTTTCTGAGACTTAAGTGAGCCACACCAGGTTTTAGGCATGATTTGACATTGCTTCATATGGTGAGACCCACCTAAGTTTAGGATAGACATGATGTTTCGGGTCAAGGCCGAACAGTAGGTGGTGCACCTGATGGACGGTGTGGATATTATGCAGATGAAATTGTTTGCTCCACAGAAGTGGTAGGCATGCTCCTTTATAGCTTCTAGCTAAATTCATTTTTGCATTGTGCACTTGGGTGACTTTGACAAACCCATGAGAGAAAATGAAAAAGCCCATTCACTAAAAAATGATTTTTAAAAAATCAAAGAAAAAAGCCCAGGTACTTTGCAGGAAACTCCTTTAGGAAGTTGGGTCCAAACCAACAGCTTTTATATATATATATATATATATATATATATATATATATATATATATATATATATATATATATATATATAAAAGTTGTTGGTTTGGGCCCAACTTCTATATATATGGGAAATGGTTTTATGTGGTCGTGCTCATGGGAACTTCCCATGGGGTTGAGCTGTGTGGGCCTCACTGTGATGTGTGTCAAACATACACACCGTGTATTTGATGGGTTCCCTTTAAATTATGGGATATCCTAAAAATGAGCCGTATACACAACTCAGGTCGGCCATACCATCTAAAATCATATGAAGACATGCTTAAAACATTTCACTTGGTGGGGCTCACTTGAAATTCCGATGCATCTGAAACCTGATCTGACCCCTCATCCAAGTGGGACACACAATGGATGGGCTGGATTTGTGAACCACATCTCGGTATGCCCAAAAAAATAATTATGAATGTTTTAATGAGAGGGTAACTCCTCTCGACTTTTGTATGCGGTCTTGCTCGGCTGCGTACAACTCTCTCTCTCTCTCTCTCTCTCTCTCTCTCTCTCTCTCTCTCTCTCTCTCTCTCTCTCTATACACACACACACACACTGAATGCTTGACTGCGCACCAATTCATGCTCAGCTGCGCACCAGTTCGAATGGAACTCATATGAACTTTTTTGAGAACTCAATCGTACGCGATCTAAAACTTTGATCCAATTTTTACTTTGATCCAAAACTTTGGTGGGCCATAAAAAATGACAACAACTTCTTCCCTTGTTTTGCATTTCTCTTTGTTATGGCCCACCAGAATTTTAAATCAAGGTGAAAATTTATCCCTTAGGGTCTCATGGGATTTCGCATCACATGGGCTATTCGGATTAGACACCCATAACAAATGTGCAAAGGTGCGCACGTGCTTAAGTGCACAGCTACCCACGTAAGCAAGCGAGCATGAATCTCTCTCTCTCTCTCTCTCTCTCTCTCTCTCTCTCTCTCTCTCTCTCTATATATATATATATATATATATATATATAGAGTGCGTGTGTGTGTGTTTTGGGGTAGCTATCATTGGTCATGATAACAACTTGTCTAATGTTTGGCAGTGAAGCTAGCTATCGTTACGGCAAACTCGGATTCAATAGTAACACCTCATCACCAAGGTCTCAGTACTAATCGGTCATGTAGGCCCCACAATGATATATATATTTTTTATACATGCTGTCTATCCATTTTGCCCGTTCATTTTCATGCATTAGCCCAAAATATATGGCACTTTCAAATCTCAAGTGGATCATACCACAGGAAACAATGGTGATTGAATGCCCATCATTAAAAACTTCTTAGGGGCCACAAAAGTTTTGAATCAAACTGATATTTTTATCTAGGTCTATGTGACCTAATCAATAGGTATCTCTGAACTAAACAATAGATTAGATGGCTAATAAACATTCCAAAGTGTGCTGTAGGAAGTTTTTAATGGTGGGTGTTCAATCATTAATATTTCCTATGGTGTGGTCCACCTGAGATTTGGATTGGTTTTATTTTTGGGCTTATGCTTTAAAATGAGCTAAAAATGGATAGATGACATAAATAAAACATATACATCATGGTAGGGCCCATAGCAGCTAACCTCAGTATTAATACAAGTCCTATCATGGGCGCATGTGATGGCAATAGCTATGTAAAAAGGCCTCTTCCTATCTCATTTAGGTAATCAATGAGGCTTTTTTACGCATGTATACTTGAGGTTTGGTGGAAGTATAGAAACAACACCACATTTCAAACTATTACTTTTCTATATCTAAAATACCCTTTTCAATTTCCCTAGAAGAAAATTGCCTTCAAATAACTTTTTAAAATTTTTACACATACTTTCTTTTATCACTACACTTGAGTGCCTCTTTTTCTATTATTACATTTCGGCAGTTTGTCATGCTTTTCAAGTACTCTTTAACAATCTTTTGTGATTTCCAACTACTCTCTCCAGTAAAAACTCTGACATTATAAAAATAGGTTCCATCTTCTTTGTACTGTTATGCTGAAATTGACTTGTTTGGAAAGAAAATGAGAGGAATTGATATGAAAAAAATAATTATATTACAAAATTTTCTACTTTAGAAAGATGGGTTATTCTTCATTTTTCAAAAGATTTTGCCCAGTTGCGTCTGCTTGGGAACAAATGGATATAAATAAAGAAAATCGATCGCAAAAACTTTACTCTTAGAAGCCCTTTATATATATATATATATATATAAATGTAAAAATTATGCTTAAACAAGTCTGCTTGGGAAGAAATTAATATAAGAAGATGAAAGATATCAAACTCTACTTTTAAAAGGTGAGTTTTTCTTATTTTTCTAAAAGATTAGGCTTGGATTGATATTTTATCATGAGCTATGCTTTGGGCTTATTTTTTAAACATCAAATTGTGTCCAAATGATTTTACGACAATCTTAGGCTGTGAATCATCTCATTTAAGCATTATTTGACCTATTAAAAGTAAGTCTAAGTCCAACCATTAAGAAAAGACCAATCTAACTTATATATATATATATATATATATATATATATATATATATATATATATATGGAAAAGGTACTATGCGCTCGACCTCACGAGTTCATCCCATGAGGTCGAGCTGTGTGGGCCCCACCGTGATGCGTTTTGAACATCTACCCCATCAGTCAGATGCACCATTCCATCGTGAAAAATCAAGTCAATCCGTGACTTGTGTGGGCCACACCACATATAGAAGTGGAGAGGGGCCGTGCACAATTAAAACATTCATAATCATTTTTTGGGCCCACCGAGATGTGGTTTGCAAATCCAGCCCATCCATTATGTGTGTCCCACTTGGATGAGGGTTCAGACCAAGTTTCAGACGCATGCAAATTTTAAGTGGGCCCCACCAAGTGCTTTTATATGTTTTAACGGTGTCTTCAGATGATTTTAGATGGTATAGCCCACCTGAGTTTCGTATATGGCTGATTTTTGGGATATCCCATAATTTAAAGGGGACCCATCAAATGCACGGTGTTGATGGTCGACACGCATCACGGTGGGGCCCACATAGCTCGACCTCACGGGAGCTTTTATATATATATATATATATATATATATATATATATATATATATATATAAATTATCTTTTAAAGTAATGTTTTTTTATATCATTTCTCTCCTCATATCAGCTTCTCCTTAAATAGACTCAACTGAGCCTAATCCTTGTAGAAAGTAAACAACTCATCTGAGCCTAGTTTCTCTTTTTTATCATTCTATTCATTTCTTACCAAGTAAATCCATCTAAGCAAAATCTTTTAAAGAAAGAATAAATACTCATTTTTTAAAATAGAATATTTTTATTTTTATTTTCTTATCAAATAAGCCCATTTCATCATAATAAGTATATATAAAACAAAAAAAGAAACCATTTTTCCTGATGTAAGAGTTTCTATGAGAGAATAGTTAGAAAGCTCGAAGTCAGTAGAATAGTAGTCGGAAAGTACATAAGATTATTAGAGTGCAATAACGAAAGAAGAGTAAACCAAAATATAGTGATAAAATAAAGTACATATGTAAAAAATAATAATTTGAAAAAGATGTCTAGGGACATTTTCTTCTCAGAGAAATTGAAAATGGTGTTTTAGGTGTAAAAAAATAATAATTTAAAATGAGATGCTATTTACGAGCTCCCACCAAACCTCAGGTATACTTGCATAAAAAGCCCTAATCAATGCCCACGTGGAGTCTGTGACCCATTTCCACATTTTCTCGTGCTGGGACCCACTCAAAGTTTTAGACCTATCATTTTTTCTGCTTAACTTAGAGAAATTTCAGGCTGATTCATAACTCATGTGGACCACGCCAGATAGAACAATGGGGAACATTAGAGAGAAGGTGACCACCATAGAATGTGGGGTCCAAAGTGTTGGGTGTATGCCATCCAACCCATTCATCAGGTGCGCCCACCAAGATGAAAGGACATACCAAAGTTCAGGCCATGAGAAAATGAAAGTATAGGTTTTAGGCCTGCATATGCATCAGATGAACTGTTTGGATACCACATAAACATCACAGTGGGTCCCACACAGCTCAAATTCTCTGAACGCGTGATCATTCCCCAACTAAGAAACTCTCTTGCTAATCCCAGACCCCTTCATTGCTCACTCACCATCAACACTGCTGTCTCCTCATCATTACTCTCATTCCCCAACTAAGAAACTCTCTTGCTAATCCTAGACCCCTTCATCGTTCACTCACCATCAACACCGGTGTCCGATCTAACACTGCTGGAATCCTCATCATCACTCTCATTTGATTATTGTTGTCGTTGTTGTCGTCATCGCTCTACAGCCATTATCTCTGCTATTCGCAAGTCACAGTTTGGCCAATTTTACCTGTGTCAAGTAATCACACGAAGAGAAGCTTTATTTTTTTCCATGCTAGTAGCCCTTCAACCAGGGGTGATTTTGTCCTCTGATTAATTCGGCGGTGAAGCCGGCTCCAAGCGCGACGAGGCATGCAACAAAAAACTGTGGGGCCCAACATGATGTCTGTGGGACATATAATCCGTCCATCCGGGACATGCCGACTCATCTCAAGAGGTCAGCCCAAAACGAAGCAGTTACTTGCGCCAAAACACCCCATGTGAGCTGCATGATTGCCTACTCTCTCGGCGTGTGTTGGAACTACAATCTTCATTGTTGTCACCATCATCTGGACTTAGGACAGAAATACTACAACTTTCATTTTTATTACACATTATTTGTTACCCATCATCCAAACACCACCGACGCTCTCTTCAATAATCAACCACTCCACTCCGAGGCTTCCCCACACCTATGCAGCACCAGCGCATATCGGCCAAGCACCATCTTCTTCAGCCAGTGCCATCCTCTGCTTATCCATTCTATGTTTGGAACAAGGACTGGTGAACCAGGACTCGTAAAGCTGACCCCAAATAGCTAGGACAAGGTGATGACGACAATAACGGTGACTCGACCCATAACTCCACCGAGTCAATTCATCACGAGCCCCAGTCACCATCAACACAATTCAGACTCAACCCATAACTCCACCGAGTCAATTCATCAGGAGCCCCAGTCACCATCAACACAATTCAGACTTGGCACGACTCATCGAGTCAGCTCGCCTGGACTCAGCATGACTATAAACTGAGTCTCTCGCCAAGTTTCATTTTTTAAAAATAAAAAGATGAAAGAGGGTGGTGGAATTCAAACTCATAACCTCAAACAAGCAAGACAACACCAACCAGCAGGCCACACGCTAGTTCTATGATCTAGTTCACCCATTTGCTGGTAACATTCAAAGTGTGTATTGTTACTGAAATGCAATCCCAAGTCTAATTATTAAATATCGAATTGGGTTATATTGAGTCTTTGAGTTGTGACCCAACTGGATATCGAGTCGAATCAAGTTTTTAAGTATTTTAATATTGAATCAACAGATATTCAACAAAATATTCAAGTATTTTAGCTATTGAATCAACTGATATTCGACGAAATACAACACTGCGATCAAACGGAATTGACTGGGTGATTGGAAAATGCAGCAGAAGGGAGAGAGCATGGAAGGCTTGTACATCCAGCATGCTGCAATCTTACAAGCAGAAGTTGGTTTTTTTTTTTTTTTTCAGCAGAGCTGATTCAAGCCCCTTTGATTAAGAATTTCAGATCGGGAGTTTTTACAAGATGTGGCTTACCTTGAACTTCATTTATCACTAATTTTGCCGCAGGAGTGTGAATCTGTAGAAAGTATTCATGGAAAGGCCACATGATTTTGTAAATTTGATCCATTGCATTGTGCATCACATAAGAACAAGCACAAATCAGAATTACAAACTTTCGAGAGTTCAGGCGATAGCGTCTATCATGGTCTGATTTGTGATGCATCAAACAAAAGCTCTATCAAAATATTAGATTATAATTTCAAATGTTTCAGCTAAAAACTGTAACGCGAACATCAGTGCAGGCACTGACTATCGCAAGGATCCGGCTCTGTGGATCCAAAAACCAAATCCTCGTGATTGATGGATGCTGAATATCATCACCCAATTGGCACAACTGACCATAAATTCTAAATAATTGGCAACTCTGGAGTTCAAAATCCTAGTAAATCTGGATTCAAATCTTGTAAAGGAGAATCCCTTATCCAACCATCTGTCTGATTCAGGTACTTCGGTTTTACAAAGGATCCAAGTATCGTAGTGCTTTGGTATAGAGCAATTTGAAAAGACTTCGACTTTCCAATGAATAAACAATAGTTGTGCACAAAGCATGAAGGGAAGCAACAACAGATTTGGGAGAAGGA
Organism: Magnolia kwangsiensis; assembly: GCA_037074715.1. Classification (NCBI taxonomy): domain Eukaryota; kingdom Viridiplantae; phylum Streptophyta; class Magnoliopsida; order Magnoliales; family Magnoliaceae; genus Magnolia; species Magnolia kwangsiensis. Next base: position 196,294,831 of record CM073571.1, on the reverse strand, counting down.
GCAAAGAAACGGCCGTTTCAAAATGTTAGCGAGTATAAACATCTAGGAAAGCCGAAGTGCAATTCTGAAGTGTGATTCAAAGCAGGAGTGGCACCTGAGTAAGTGGTCTGTGTAAAGGAATAAACCAGGGATGTTATATTGATAGTGATTTCAAAGTCTAAACGCCATAGTGATAAATCTTCTTCCCTCGAATTTTGAGTTTTTTCGCAGATATTATCTCGAAAATCTCACTAAAAATATAATTTATTACAAAGTAATAAATGATTTCAAATTTTAAATATAAATAATAAATTAGTTGAAGTTTTAAATGTTTTTTTATGTTAGTCAGGATAATTTTGTGAAAAATTCAAGACTGCTGATATTTGTGAAAATCTTGTGATATTATAACAACAATATTGTTCTGTTTATTTCTCATGAAAATATCACAAGATTTTCAAAATTCCGGTGAAATTTGTCATGCTACTAAACGCTAAAGAAGTAAAATAGAAGGGCATATTTTTTACAAATTAATAAATGATTTGAAATTTTAAATATAAATAATAAATATTAGTTGAAGTTTTAAATGTTTTTCATGTTAATCGGGATAATTTCATGAAAACTCAAAACTGCAGATATTTTTGAAAATCTTGTGATGTTATCACAATAATATTGTTCTGTTTATTTCTCGTGAAAATATCACAAGATTTTCAAAATTCCAGTGATATTTGGCACACAAAGTAAAATAGAACCCTTCAACAGATTCCTATATAAATAACTTTTTATGATCCAATTCTTTGCAGAAGCTAAATGAACCAGTGTTACATGCGCATCAGATACAGACAGATCGATTCTGCAATCATCAAAATCCAAATTCCCAGGATACAGAAAAACAGTGGATTAATTACTGCTCAGAAGTATGATCTTGTTGAAATACTTCGGTAACAATACCGCAAGGTGAATTAGCCACCAAAATGGTATATTCTATAAATTCTAAATTAAACAACTGTAGAGTTCAAAGACCTAATTGATGTGCGCTTCAAGCCTCTTACCCTTGTCCAAGTACTGCACGTTTTTGAGGGATCTGAATTCCGAGCACCATAGAAATGAACAACAATCAAATCAAACTTCTATTAGGCAAGGCCTGTAATAGGGAGTTCAGAAAAGAATCGGGAATTTCACAAATAATAATAATAATTATTATTATTAATCATAATGAAGACGAAGAAATGAGTAAGCTCCATTCCACATGGCAGGCCAAGCACTGTCTAAAAGGGAATTCCACAAGAGATCCTCAAGGAAACAAATGACACTGATGATAACACAGATGGAAACAACAGACCTCATAAAAAAATGAGACTTTGACTACATTGATGAAGAAAGAGACTGACCCAAACACATACACTTGAAATCACAACCATCTTCCCTTCCCATAATGATGTTGCACCTTCGCTGTACCTGTTTTAATGTATCCTTTGTCCAACGAATCTACGAACATTACATGTGTCAATGGGACATTTTATGGTAAAATTCTTCAAGAATCCTGATTTTTTCAAACAATGGCTCAACTGATTGAAAACCCCCCAAAAGCGCTATTTGGGAGGTGAAATAACAAAATACCCATGCTATTTTTTTCCCCTAAAAAGTGGTGAAGTCTAGCATCTTGGAGCCCAGAAGTTTCACCCCACCAAAATTATATGAGGAACCAAAAATCAAGGCTGATCCAATCATCAGGTGGGCCACAAGTGAATTGGAAGGTTTTTAGGTGTATTTTTTATGATATGGCCCACTTGATAATTGGATAAGCCTAATTTTGTTTCCTCTGATCATCATGGTGAGATACAACTGTTGGGTGTCATTCACATACCATCATGTGCCTAATGATGCTTGACTTCACCGCTTTCTAGAAAAAGGATCACAAAACCATTTTGGTCACTTTACCTTTCAAAAAGCACTTTTCAAGCATTTCAATTAATCGAGCCATTATTTGGTAAAATCAGAATTCAGGTTGGATTTTGTGGTAAAAATGCCGATGACAATCTCAACCTCACAGTGACAATTTCAGGCTGCTCTCGCATAGTGATATATTCATCATACAACCTTGACAAATTTAAGAATCTGTTGCTCAAATCTTTCGAATTGTGATGCAATTTAGGATTTTATTTTTATTCTTATTCTTATTTATTTGTTGTTATTATTTTTTTTTTTTTGAAAGGTAACACTATCAGAGATCAAACCTTGGATCACTAACACGCACTACAATGTCTCTACCAGCTCATCTAATGCAATTTAGGAATCGACCTTGACAAAATCATGAAATGATATTGATATAGCGATGGATCGGTTACTCTCATCCTCTACAATTTTGGAAAGCAGTCTTTTGTTTTTTTTTTGGTTTTTTTTTTTTTAAAGCAAGTCCTTGAGAAGTTTAAAAATCATGTTTTCAAAGATGCGATAATTGTTTGTATTTATTTGAGACCACAGCTTCATAGAAACGAAAGACAAACCAATCATGCTCGTAGTATGAACCTTGATAAGTTAGAAACTCAGAATCACAGATCTTTATCACATGAGGTTGGCATCATCAATCATCACATGAGGTATTCTATACTAATACACCTTAACATCATTAGATAAATGCTTAAAGATGAGATATGCATTCCATAACTTTCTTACATAGTAAACTTTGATTGCCTTGTAAAATCATATATTTCCAAATACTATTCTAAAATATACACATTACGAAGACCTTTCAGAAATAAAACACGCATTATCAAGTGCTATAGAAGAATAACATATAGAGGAAATGGTTTCCGAGTAACCACTGAAAAACACCCACAACTAGATTACAGTAAACAACAATGAACAGATGTGACTTCCGTACTCCTAACAAAATTATTTGGGAAGAACATATCACATTGATAACTAAATAAATGATGACGTATTATCACCCAATGAAGATATCAGTCATGAAATGATATTTTAAACACTGTTATACGTGCACATAAGGTCTATATGAGGTTTGCTTAAGCCCACTTGAGTGTACAAGTCATCCACGTACATGCCACTACATGTGCTATTGCGGCACAGAGGACAAAGATCCAAGTTGTCCATAAATATGGGTCTATCCACAAAGATGAAGATCCAAGCCGTCCATAAAGATGGGCCTATCCACAGAGATGATCTTGTCCAAAAATCACACTGTTGGATTCTGCAAGTGCCAAGTTACTTTTTCAGTCATCTGTTAGTTTATGTGGCCGACATGAAATGCAGAGTTGTGTGATTTTTGGACCACAGGACACTTTATATACAGCTTCCATGTGGAGAGAGAGAGAGAGAGAGCATGTGGAGAGAGAGAGAGAGAGAGAGAGAGAGAGAGAGAGAGAGAGAGAGAGAGAGAGAGAGAGACGTCATACCAACATGACATGTTGGCATTTCTCTGTCAATTCGATGGTAACTTAGTGGTCCAACGAGTCATATGCTCACTGTACTCTGATCCCTCCAGCCAACACAATAATAATTGAGATTGTATATGACTCCCCTCTATTGCACACTCGAGGCTTGTTGTGGGGGAGATGAAACTTTAAACAAGCACAATAACTTCACCTCAATACACCCATAAAAATCTTTATACGAACCTAAACGTGGGAGGAGCTCAATGGCAAAATCATTAGGAAAAAGTTCTAATGACAAATAACAATGTTTAAATTACAACAGGTAACACATTATCTTCACTTACCAATTTAGATACATTTCATTTAAAAAGAAATAATTGGGCATCATTTTCCTAGAAAAAAGGCCAAAAGTGTAACTTTGTATAGCACAGAGGCAACCTGAGTGGGCCAAATGAAGAATTACGGGCACCATTGTGGGTGATGTCCAATGTAAATAGTGTGATGCTGTGTAATGTTTTTTTTTTTTTTTTTTTTTGAAAGGCAATAATTTATTTATCAATCAAAACTAAAATAAAAAGGCAAACCAGAGAACTGGAAAAGAAAAGCCAAGATCAACAATATTTACATCAACTGCCCACCACTGTACAAGCAGATTTTCCCTGTTGAAACAATTAAAAATCCAACCTAATCTATTTTTTAAACAACACTTGTTTCTTTCCTCCCAAATCAACTAGATTCCTGCTAATAAAACCATTCTCCATACTGCTGTGCCTTTTTGCCTATCCTTGACCCATACCAAGCTCAAAGGAAAAGAACCATTCACTTGGGGATTCACCCATAGTATACCTAATAGGGAAAAGAAATTGGCCCATCGCTCACTTGCGAATGGGGCAATGGAGAAAGAGATGGTTGACTAATTCCTCATCTCTCATACACATAAGGAATACATTTGTGAGTGGCAACTTTCTTTGGCAGAGATTATAGATTTTCAGCACTCTATTTTTCCCAACTAACCAAGCCAAAACAGCAAACCTGGGAGGGGTTTAGCAGCGAGTTTTCTGTAGGGCCGATTAGTAGTTTGTAAAAGGATTTCATGAAGAATTGGCCTGATTTATCGTTGAACCAAATCATAGCATCATTGACCCCAACCACCGGCTTGGCCTGGCGAAGTAGCAGTGAGAGATTGGCGAGCTCTTCAGCTACAAAAATAAAAAGTGAGGTGTCCTAACTCCTAAATCTGCCAAAGTTTGTACCTCCATTATAGAACATCCCTGTTCACTTGAAATACATGGTGCTGTAAGGCTGCACCCAAAAAAGGGGGCTGGGGGATACTTCAAGATAAACAAGGAAATCACTTCAGTTAAAATACTAAAGGAATAAAAAGAGTGTGGTGTCATAGTGCATGCTTGCATGTGGGTTCTCGAAGCCTGATTGATGTCCTAACAGAAACAACAAATGTACAAATGATTGCAACCTTGTAATGAAGATCAACAAGTCAAGATAAAGACTTATAACAGATTATAGCTTTCATCCACCTTACCCAAAGTCAAAGGAACTGCACACCACTAACTTTTATAACATTCTGATATAAACAGATAGCATGTGCCAGAAAGGCAAGCTAGCAACAGAAACAGATATATAGACATAACTTGTTTCTTGACATTGATACCAAGAAAGACCTTGAAGATCAAACATGTTCTTATAAGCTATACATGAATGTCTTCTACCATCAAGAGAACTAGTCCCAAAGCAAAAGTTCCATACCAGAGAATTGGACATGGTGTTAATTGAAAATATAGCACGGGGGAATTTAAGTAATTTAAATGGCCATACTTTGAGTTGCTCGGGTCCGGCAATCATGCCCAAACGCCTTTGAATTTAATAAACAGTTAAATCAGGTCAGTTTAAGTGGAAATATGCCGGAGATGCTTGACAGTGTAGCTTCAATTTCTATAGCTTTTAAGATACAGTACACCCGTCATCAACAAGCATCACAAGGAGTAGATATGGATACAAATATGAAAAAAGTGGGGAAAGTGCAGCTCTTAGGAAACCGAACACACAGAGTCTAATACGTATTGTGCAGCCCGCAATGGAGTGCAACTGGCAAGATGGATACCAGCACAGTGCTGCTATGTTCTATGTATGATTAAAATACAGCACTTCCTACATAGACATAAAGAACACCTCGAATAGTGCATAAAGAAAGCCATCAGATGACAGAAGAGAGAGAGCATGCTTGAGAACCAACGGTAAGATCTTATCTGATCTGGAAATGTTTGAAAGTTGGGCTTGCTGGGAGGGCTATTGGCATCCTCCCACTTTGATCAGCCTGCCTGCAATGGCTTTCCTGGGCCGCCCCTCCATTGCCCGATCCTTCCACATTAGATTCGGTTGAATTCTTCCTGCGCCGCTCATTGTGGCCCGCCAAACGCCTGCGGCAGCTCCTCTTCGTCTCATCAAACTCCGATAGTTCATGGAACCTGCAGAAAATACAAGAATAAACTATATAGTCTGAACAGAACTTGAAATGGAAGATACTGAAAAGGAAGCTGGAGGTGATTTTTCTTGCATTGCTCAAATACAAGACATCACATCAATCAGAATTATGCATTTCAATGGATTCTAAATAATGAATGATATAGGTTGAATAGTCTCCCAAATCCTGATGCAGCAATCAATACAAATAACCCACATGGTTCCTTGAACCAGAACATTGACCACATCCGACCTACCATGGATGGACAGACGCCCCACAAAAATTTCAAAATTGAAGATCCTAACCCTCAAAATGCCTGCGTTCTAATTAGACCATGGCCATATTTTTTTTCCTTCACCGTCTTTTCGTAGGCCACTCATCCATGGGTTAGGATCTTCCAACATACAAGAATTTTGGGGCATCACAGAAGTCAAGGGTCTGGATCACTAAACTATGAACCCCATTCACATACACTCTCCCATATGGTCACTATTCATATACCAATACATCAAAACCTTATGATTTCTCAATAGAGAAGCGTCACACAGTCCAATTAGAATTTCCAAGTACATGTTGCGAGTGTGATCATTAGCCTCCCAGATCTGAATTCGGGACGTCTCAGCTCGGAAGTGTGAAAATCAAACAACGGCCGCAATTTCAGCACTAAAACACTACTATACAGGCACAATCCCAACGCTTCAATCGAATGGATAACCATCATTCCAACCAAAATAGCCAAAACCCAGCACAGCTCAAATAAGAAATATGACAATGTAATCGCATCTCTTCTGCAAGAATTAAACCACCAAAAATAAATAAATAAATATAAAACAGAAGAATTCTCTTACTTTTACACATTCAGCTTATTTCTTCTGTTTTAATTTCTTTTCATTAGTAAATAGGCGGCGAAAATGTAACCAAATTACCATCAAAATTGGAAATACATTAATAATCTATTTAATTACACCAAATATTCTAACATTTTATGATATAAACTTCCATTGAAACTAAAATCATATTAAGGGTGCGTTTGGTTATACCAAATACCTTAAAATTATTCGGTGCAACAAACGCCGCCGCCTCATAAAAGAAAATTATAAGCATTGTTTAGGTTACTAAATTACCAAACATACCTACTGCACTGCTGGCAGAAACGCTGACGAAGGCCACCGACGATGACGAAAGGAGCCTTAGCGTGGTGCTCGCAAACCTTATGTCGGCGGTGGTAGCGCTTGGCGTCGGTGAGGTCAGCAGTGCACTTCTCGGCCTGACAGGACGGGGGCGACAGCCCGCCCGAGCCCTTTTTAGTAACGGATGAAGTGGCAGCAGCAGTAGCAGAGGCGGCGGAAGACGCCAATTTCTTCTTCTTGGAGTCGGAATCATCATCTCTCTCTTCTATGTCGTCGTTGTCGGCTTCGATCGTCATCAGCTCTTTCTTGGCTTTGCCCTTGGAATCCATGAATTTGAGAGAGAAAGAAAGAGAGAGAGAGATAGAGAGAGAGAGAGAGGGAAGGAGCGATAGAGAAAGAGAAGAAGGTAAGAGAATAGTGTGGAGAAAGAGAGAGAATGGAAAAGTAAGGGTAAAAAAATATAGAGAGAGAGAAGTGAAAAGGGAGTGAGGTTGTGAAGTGAGGACCACAAGCTCCATGTTTTTTTCCCTCTCTCTCTCTGTCAGTGGGGGGAGAGAGAGAGAAGGGGGGTAAGAACCAAAAGGGCGATGGGTAGTTGTAGAGAAGCAGCGTTTAGGGAGGGCTAATTGAGTAGGTTGGCTGTCACGTGAGTTACCGGCCACTGAGGGGCACCAGCCCACCACCATAATCAACGTCCCTAATCCCATGCGCGTGTGAAGATTTTTGTTGGACCGTGGAAGCACGTAAGGAGCTATCGAACCGTAATCCATGACATCGACAGATCTTATTTCTGAATTGATGTAAGGCATAAAAACAAATTTTTTACATTTTACACGTGTGTAGTGTATAATATTTTGATTGGAAATGGTGTGGAGATCTTGTGGCACAAAACTCTCTAAGTTTGACTGTTTCAGCGTGCTAGAAACAGAGTAAACTGACAAGGTTTTTTAGCCGTTCATTTGTTGTGTAAAATGGTTTCAAATTCTAAGGGAGAAGGTTTAAAGAGTGTGGCCCACCTGGACGATGATAAAAGATCCAGTTATCAATCTGGGCCATGCATCTTATGGGTGGATCTTAAGTTGTTTAAATACTCTAATAATTATTTTGAATTAAATGATCCTCACCGTTGATTAATGGTTAAGAAAAATGGATGGTAGATTTCATTCTTTACAAAGAAGGTCCCATCATGGATCTTGGCCGCCCATCATGTGGGTTTGCAAACCTTTGTGTCTATTAAAAAATAATGTCCAATCATGAATCTAGATCCTATCAATCAAAGTAATTACCCATGAAAGATCCTATCAATCAAACGAATGAGGAGCAATTGGACGGTCCACGTCGTTTAAGACAAAAGGTTAGATCATTGATGTGGACCGTAGGTGGGCCCTTCTTTTCCCTCTACATGCCTCTAAATATCACTTTGATCAGTGATGAGCTACCAAATAATAGCCAACAAAATGTAAGTAATAATACCGTTGTGGATTTGGGCTGTCCATTTCGTTGGCCGCACAGATTGCATCTACTCCTGTTGAGAAAGACTTCAATTTCTTCAATCTAGCCATCTGTTCTATCGCGATCCAAATCATCCATGACAAACGTATTGTTGTCAATGCATGCGGGGAACCGCATAGGATGGTGGTTTATCTTAATAAAATAATGACTGAATGGGCTTGGTTGACGTTGGAGTTGTAACTAAGCCAGTTGATAATGTTAGCATTCTTTCATCAATTAGATACAGTAAAATCGATATTAAGTTGGGAAATTTTAAATATTATCTTAACTTGAATTATTTTTATACTTAACATATGGCTAAAGATTTAAGTAAAGATTTCAACATATAACTAGATATTTTGAATTAGGGTCTTAATGATGGAGATGGAAAATTTTTCTTAACGTCATAATGCCTCAAGTTTATAGTATTTAAGAAATTTTAAAGATTTCATTTTTAGCTTTAGAATCTTAGTATTAAATAAAATTAAGACAATCGAGATGGAGCACTCAATATTAACTAAGACCGTGAAGACTATTTAGGGCATGTTTGTTTAGCCATATATCATGATAATTATTAGTAAATGGGTAATTATTATTTACTTTGGGAGTTTCAAGCAAGCTATGTTTATGTTAAAAAATTTATTAAAATTGAGGAAGAAAAGAAAGAGAATAGAAAATTTTTATGAGGCCTATTGTAATGTATTTTTCTAATCCATGTTGTTCATCCATTTAATCAAACCATTTTAGAGTGTGATGTATTTTTCTAATCCATGTTGTTCATCTATTTTAGAGGATGAACCCAAAAACAATGCAAATCCAAAGCATATGGCCCACACCACATGCTACAATGGGAATCAAATGCCTATTGTTAAAAACCTTTTAGGGATGGACCAGACCACTACCAGTTACAATGGACCACATGATGATATTTGTAATTTTTTATTCATCCATGTCTTTTTGGCCTTATAAATAGATTTTGATGACAAATACACATCATTGTGAGCCCTACACAAATTTTTACTTTTTATAGTGGATGTTATTATCACGTTGTTTCCTTTGATGTGGCCCACTTGAACTTAAAATAAGTCTCTTCTTTTGGCTCATGCCACAAAATGCTCTAATAAAAAAGATGATCAACATGGATCAAACATATACATCATATTGGGACTCACACACTTTACGTAAGTAATCTAATCCAATGCAATCTCGACCCTGGGTACATATTTACTCCAATATTTCCCTCCTCTTTCTAAACAACTATTAAAAATAATTATTATGCATTTATCTCAATTTATTGAGGTAAATGGTTACACAAACAGGCCCTAAATAAGGAATCAAAAGAAAAAAAAAAGAAGAAGAAGAAGAAAAGAACTAAAGTGATCAGAATCATGATCAATTGCAGTCGGGATGTAATCAATGTAAGAGATTGAAAGATAAATTGCTTTTTGATTTCTGTTGCATTAAAGTCTAACTAATCTATGAGACACAGAGCATGCACAGAAAAAACCAACAAAAAATAAAGAAAAAGATAAGCAACGTGTCATTATAAAACCGCACGGGGTGATTGCACAACATGGAGGCTCAAATTGATAGATGATTTATTAAATTGTTTAGATGCATGGTTGGAATGTGTGCTGTGTTTGCCCCTCTCTCTCCCTGTGGGCTGGACTCTTTTTATAGAAGAGCCTACCGGAATTCATTGCAATGCTAGTTGAAGTACAGGGTTCGGTGAGAAACTGATTTTCACCATAAACTGCTGCGTGCGATAGAGTACTAGGCCTTTGGGTTCGGTGAGAAACTGCATTTCACCCTCATTCCAAGCGATCAGTCCGCAAGGTGTCGAATCTCACATCATAATAGTCATTTTAGCTTTATTGTTGTGTTTAAATGGTCTCAATAAGGCCTCAGATCAGTTTAAATTAAGTTAGAGGGATTTTTGTGAGCTTTTAGGATTTTTTTTCTTTTTTTTTAACACGCGCACTCACACCCCCACACTGCCATTGTGGGATTTCACCCCGTAGGGTTATTCAAACCCTTGATCCGGTGTTAAAACTCCTGTGAAGGACCCAAGTGGGCTTTTAGGTTTAGTATAGACTCATACATGGTTTTAGGGGCGCATGTTTCCCAAGGTGTTGGTTTTACTCGCTGGTATGATTTTTAGCCAGTTCTAGTTAGTTTCAAGCTTTTGATCTTGGTCCAGCTCTGGGTCATCTCATTTTTTAGTGGAGCGTCTGCAATTGGTTAATCATAAAAAAAATAATTATCTAAACATAGATCTAGACCGCTCATCTTGTGGACCTTAGGTATGATATCCTTGTTTTCTTGATTTGATTATAACAAAATGGACAACCTAAATCATTTAATCTCTTCAAATCTACCTTCCGTTACTCATTTCTCTAACGAATCACTTTCAAATGATGATTTTTAGCCATACATCAATAGCAAGAAATGGAGGGCCAAAATAGATTAAAACCATATATTTCGTAGAACTAGATGGACGATCCTGTGGGACGCACCTCTACTCCCAAGTTCCTCTCAAGAATCACTTTGATTGATGATCTTAGCCATCGTATGATGAAACAAAATGGACGGTCTAAATCATTTATCAAAAGCATCTCACCATGAATCTGGACCATTTATCATGTCCGCACCACCTTTGATTCCTCTTTTCTCTCAAGAATCACTTTTATCCGACGTCCTAGTCATCCCGCCAATGGCTAACAAAATAAATGATCCAAATCCCGATTGTAAAAAATAAAAAATAAAAAAAATCATGGACTAGACTTTCCATCTTGTGTCATCGCCTGTGATGATGGATCAAGGTGGGGCCCACTTGAACTTGGACTCTGCATCCTACGAACCTGTCATCTACTCATTAAAGTGTGTAAGAGAGTGGGTGCAGGAAGAAATACGATTGCCTGACAAACACAACTTAACGGACGGCACGGATTAGGTGAGGTGGGGGTGATGAGTCCCTAACCGTGGGGCCCACCTCGATGCTTTTGTTGTATATCCACGCTGTCCATACGTTCTTTCGGACCATTTTAGAGCATGGTCCTAGAAATGACGCGGATTCAATTCTCAGGAGGATAATATAGTCATAAAGAATATTTAGGAGGTTATAAAAGTTATGGATCAAATTACTATTTGTGTCTTACCTTTATCTAAAGATGGAGATAGCACTTTCGAATCTTAGCCCAGTGAGGAATGATTTTTGTCAGGAGGACTTACTCTTTTCGATTAAAGATACAAATTGTATGTCCTTATCAACAAGTTAGATGAAAAATAAACATTACAATGGTCCATAAGAAGATTTTAATGGTGGACTTTCAATCACAACTGTTTCCTGTGGTATGATACACCTAAGTTTTGGATCTTCTTAATTTTTCGAAATATCTCCTAAAATGATATGGAAAAACGGATGGACGTCCTGGATATGTAACACACACATGTTGTTGAGCCCCACGGTCAGTGCCGTATCCACTGAGCTGTTACCCATACCTCACCCAATCAACGTCCTCAACTTAGAATCAATTCTTCCCACGTGCAAAAATGAAAGGAATTTATTCGATTACTCTAAGTGTCACCACGCACATCCTTATGGCCCCCGCGCAATCCACACGTGCCAACATTAAAGCCGTGTATAAAGTGAGCTCTGTCATGCAGATGATGTGACCAATTCGTAGGATACCTTGTTTCGTGATTTGTCTCAAGGTGGGCCCCACCTTATGCACGGATAAGATGTCCTGTGTAGGTGCCAGATGCGGATGGTGATTGTGGGGCTTGCGCACTCAACACGCAGCTTTAAACGCAGTACCGGCGCAAGTCCGGCTTGTGAGCGTGTGGTACACTTGTTCAGTGCATTAGCTTGATAGGAAAGCGTGTGGGATATCTGTTGGGTGAATCAGGTGGCCATCAAGATCATGCTCTGATAATCAAGCTGGTATCCATCAGACAGCCCACGTGTACACCTTTAATGGAGATCGTTGCCAACTTTTGTTTTAAACCGTCCATTTCATCAAGTAGGGTAGTGTTCGACGAGTGAACTCACCTGATTTTTTGTTTGTCGTGGGAGTTATTTGATATTCGGGCAGAGTGTGGGGGTTGATACGCAGACACTATAAGTTGTACACGTGGCAAACGTAAAACAAATTAAACGGTCCAAATTTTGTGCCTTCTAAAACTAATCTGGATAAAATGGTCCAACCATCCGATTAAATTCTATTTGTTTTGGTGAATTTCGAGCATTGAGTTTAATTTCTACCGTGCATTAAAAAATACAAATCTAAAATAAATCAGATCAGCGTTCTTTTGGTTTTACTGGCTATCTAATTTGGGACACACGATTTGAACGGTTCAGATTAAGTATAACCATCCCATCTCCCATGTTAGGTTGCATACACAGTGGGGCCCACGGTACAGTGACCCACATCGCTGATTAAGATGGGATCCACCAAAAATTGACCCTAACCAAGGAAAATCATGACCCTTGATTGGTGGCCCGCACTTGTAGAGCTGAAACATTATATCCTTGGATTTTCAATTTCTACAAGTGGGGTCCATGGTTCTACTATCCATGCCGTTGATCTGATGACCCGCCGAACATGCCGTGGAATCATTAGGTTGAAAGATCCTAGCCATTAATCTTGGGCCTTTTTCAGTTGAATCTTTGACATTGCCTGATTTATCATCTTAACTATCTATTTCCAGGTGCAAAAAGGTCCATCCACGGTGGCTTCCAACAGACCAACGGCCTGGATCACTTAATATCAACCCCATTTGTACAACCGACACCACGAGGATTGATGCTGGTGGAAGCTGATTGCAGCTTTTTTGCCTGCCAATTGAAGATCCAGACCGTTCATCTTAAAGGTACTACCTTAGATGAGAGGATGGAAAAGGTCTTGCTTGATCAGAAATTTCACATTCACACAAAAGTAGGTCAGAGACAACGGTCCTAAAGAACAGTTCCTGACTCACTTTTTCAAGGACAATGAAGGAAACTGATCAGTTAGTATTTTCCAACGCTGCCCTCAGACAGTGATACCTTTTAAATGAACGGTCTGGATTAGCACTTGGTGGGACAGAAGAGGCGTGCAAGGTGAGAGCGCCACGTTAGCATTCCTCTCGTATAATTCCTCCTCATATGATTCCCCACTCTCTTTTGACAGCATTGAGAGCGACTGGTGCGACCTCTTTTTTGTTGTACGCTTCACGGCTTCCTCGCGTGCAGCATTTTCTCCCTTGGCTCACTCATCAGTTGACACGTGTCCTCTTTGGAACCAGTACCGTTGTGGACCTTGCTGGTATCCTGTACGCCTTTGAACTGCCCTTTGTACTATGGTCGTAGGAAGAGTAATTATATGGTCCGGATGCATCAGAACGGGAACAGTTTAATAATGCACCCTTCATGTAGAAATGGGGTCCATATGTCTGTAATCCAGACCATTGACCTGATAGGACCTAACCCGGACGGGGGACCCTCCAAAAATCTCTTATATCAACGGTTTGTAACGCTTAGTTACATATCTTGCAAATAAACGGTTAAGAGAAAATCCAGCAACGGTCCAAAAGAAAGGCCAAGGATTGGACGTTCAGGAATTTTCCAAACTGGAAGCGTTTCATGTCATCTCTCATCAACGGTTTTAAACGAATGCTGTTGCAACGTGACTATGCAATTCATCACCAAAGAATGGTTCGAATCCTTGCCCGAGCGGATAAATTCATCACCAAAGAATGACACACGTGCGAACACGGATCACGTGCGAGATTCATAAATCACGCCTGTCCAGTCATCATGTAGGTTGCACTTTACGCCACACATTCACAGTGAATATGGACCGTTGGTTTTGTTCTGAACTATCCATTCGTACTTTTCCAAGCGTGGCCCACCTTAAGAGTTGATCTATATAATCTGTTAGATCAGCAGATGCCAAAAGTGGTTCTTTCTTGATGAATTGGGTGGATTTGTAAATCCGAACCTTACAAAAGGTGGGCCATGCAAAAGTGGCCCCTATCGACGGTTCATTTCTCTTGGGCATGAAAAAAGTGGGTCCTACCAATGTCTCGTTTATTGGGCCATCAGACATGGAAAGGGATTGGCCAGTGTTCGGTGCTCTGTGAGACCCACTATGATGTATGTATTTCATCCATGCCATCCGCCCATTCTTTCAGATCGAATCATTTAATATTATGTTCTCAAAAATGATGTTGATCCAAATCTCAAGTGGACCGTCGAGTGTTGATTGAACGCCCACCATTAAAAACTTAGGGGCTCCAAAAGTTTTGGATCAAGCTGATATATATATATATATATATATATATATATATATAGAAAGTCTGTATGACCTAATCGACAGGTTAGATGTCAACTAACCATTACAGTGGGCCTAGGCGGTTTTCAACGGTGGACATTCAATCACTATTGTTTTCATACGATGTGATCCACCTGAAATTTAGATCTACCTCATTTTGAACTAAGCTCTAAAATTATCTTTCAAAATGGATGGGTTGCGTGGATAAAACACATACATCATGGTGAGGTCCACATAGCACCGTCCACTAGCCACCTGTCCGGTGGAGGCGTACCGCATCCATCAGACCCATGCATAAATGTGTCCCACCATTCGCACGGGTTCACAACTCCAGATGTGACACAATATTGGTGAGAAAGAGGGATGCATTTAAGGGCTTTGAAATATTGGACGACGATAACGCCCGTTCACAAGCATTTTTCGCCTTGAAAATATGCGATATTCCCATGGGTAAAAATGGAAATATTTTTTTCTGAAGAGTAAAGGTATGGTTGTAGCGTACAACCGATCGATTCTCTTTGAGCCGTCGCAGTCAGGCCAGGTCACGAGAGTTTCTCAGGTCACACGCTCCAAACCTTTGAGCAAGACCCAGTCAAAATTGGATTAAGGTACTATCCTCACCAACACATGGCAGATACGATGCTAATGTGGTAGGATTTGATTAGATGACAGATCTAGTTTGTTCAAGTATAAGTGGGCCCCATATCTGATAGAGGCCTGTGGGCCAACCATCCACATCGCCGCGTTTTGTGCTGAGCCTTAGTGAGGCTAATACCCAATCTGCATTGGACTTTGTCGGCTCTTGGTAGGACCCTCCATGTGCTGCAGATCACTCCTTCAGTCCCAAGTGAGTTACAACTCCACTAGTTCTAGAGTGAATTATGAGGTGGGCTGATTTTGTATATTTTAAAAAGTTGATTAATGGCTCCCAACCAAATCAGAGTTGACTGAGTCCGAGTCGCCTTGAAGGAGTCCCTTATGGCATTTGATTCCTATTATTATTCATAGCTACAATTCTCTGATTTTACTCTTTTAAATACTCTTTTTCACTTTTGCCCTAAAAAATAGGGCTGAAAGATTCTTGTAGGCCTAAAGCTTTGTGGGGCCCACTGTTATATATGTGTTATATCTACCTTGTCTATCCACTTGGCCAGCTAATTTTAGGACATTGGCTCTATATGAAGTAGATGCAAAGCTCAAGTGAACCACACCACAGGCAGTGAGGATGAAAAACCCCACAATTGAAACCTTTCTAGTGGCCATTGTGATGTTTATATGCTATCCAACCCCTTCATAAGGTTTTGAAAAAAAACATGAGTTTGGCAAAAACTACTTCTATTGCCCTAAGAAGTTTTCAACGGTTATACCTTGGATTGGAATGCACACTATTGAAAACTTTTTTAGGTGCTATATAAGTTTTAGTCAAGGTCATGTTTTATTAAAATATATGGAGTTGTATGGCACATAAACATGGCAGCAGGCGAAGGAAGGTTTCACATGTACTCACACCCCACATACACTCATGCACTCATACCATGGTGTGTTTTCACTGCAATGGGTACTCAAACTCAATGCCTCGATTTGGTCTACTTCTAAGGCATGAGTAAGGATAGTGTGGTTTACTTGAACTTTGGATCTATCTAATGTCGAGATCATATCTTAAAATGATATGACAAAATAAATGAACAAAGTAGGTATAAAGCAAACATGGAGATGGGCTATACAGATTTTAGAGTTGTTGGCAATGCGCATCCTAAAATATAATATATACCTCAACATGCAAAGGATATGGGAAGACATTCAAATGAAAATAAGGGTATTTAGAAACTTGAAAATGTAAGTGGTATCATTTAAACATTTCAAATCTCACTCATAAAAAGTCAACAGTATCTTAGATTTTACCTTAAAACATAACAAGCTTGAATGTAAATAGCTTACTCTCCTCTTGCTTGCGGGTAGCCTACCCTGATGGTACTACTGAGGATCCATGCAACAGAAGTTGTGTGGGGGCCACTTTGATCATGTAAGGAATCTATTGTGTAAGATATCTATTAGGTGGGTCATACATGGTTAATGGTTTAGATTGACCAAACCTATTTTGGTCATTGAATTACATATATTTGAGCATATTGGTGGTGCCCATATTAGTTGTGATCGAGTCAGATACCTAATCGCTGGTAGTGCGTTTCTTGTTCCTATGTGTATAGGGTATTCATATAGATAAGACTCTCTAAGTATGGAGATGTGCGAATGTAGGGTAATTGCGATGGGTTAAGCTATTTCAGCCTTCATCCTCATAAATTCATAAGTCTTGGTCTCATCACTTAAATTTTAAAAAGAAGAGAGAGAAAATAAAAATATTTTTTTATTCCCATGGAAGATTTCTTGAAAGGGTATGAAATGTGGAAGATCGATATTTTTCCTCCACTCATGTCAACAGCCAACAGAGATGGCAATCCATTCAGGTATCTATATAGTTTATTAAATCTCCATAACCTGTTGCATAGGATGATCTATTGTACAACAAATTAGGAATATAAGTGGTATCAGAGTCTACCAATGCATCAATCATGGGAAACAGATGATCTGCCTTACTACAAGTCGTTGATTACTTGTATTTAAAGTGAGAGTATTATTGGGGGCTTTGCACAAAACCTTAGGATCTAGCCTCTCAAAACAAACCAGAATTATAAGATAATAAAGTAATGAAATAAATCAAAGCATAAATCACACCACATAAGAGATTTTTATATGAAAAACCTTCAAAGAGGTAAAAACCATGGGACCTTGTTCAGATCAACAATCCACTATGAAGTAAAACGTTACAACCTTCTTTACTCACGCAAAAGTGGATAAACAATAAGTGAATAAAAAGGAAGATGGAGAGATCTCACCCATCACGAGAACGTAGAAGCGCTGAGATGTCGATTGCGTAGTAGATCACCTCTACGAGCATAACCTCCATTCCACAAGTTTCCTCACTCTCTTTCTCTCACACCTTTGATAGTCCTAAACCCTTTAGAAAATCCTTGCAAAGCTTTAAGAAACCCTCTTACATTACCTAGAAAAGCCCTAGGCATCCATATTTATAGTTTAAGAAACTCCCTATCGCATCCCTTGCGAAAGGGCCTCAAAATTCCACAATCTGCATAAAATCGCGGAACGAATTTGCGTAACCTCGACTGGTCGAGTGGCCCACTCAACTGGTCGAGCACCTCCCTCGACTGGTCGAACACCTCGGAGAAAATAATCAGATGGTCACTGGACTTTGAGTCGAGCCCCACTCGACCGGTCGAGCGCCACGCATGACCGGTTAAACGACACTCATGACCGGTCGAGTCCTGTGAGGAAATTCTATCAAAACTTTTCCTTTCCAACCTAGGAGGGATTCACTTTTTTCAAGCTAGTCAGGTTTCTACAAACCTCAAACTTACCATTAAGCAAAGCCTTGGTCATCATGTCTGACCCATTATCGTCCGTGTGGACCTTCTCAAGCTGTAACACCTTCTGTTCCAAAGTATCCATGATCTAGTGATACCGAATCTATGTGCTTCGACTTGAAATGCTGACTTGGATTCTTGCTCAAGTGTATAACACTTTGACTATCGCAATAGATTACAAGCTCCTTCTGCTTTAGGTTAAGTTCCTATAGGAACCTTTTCATCCAAAGCATCTCTTTATATGCTTATGTGACTGCAATGTACTTGACCTCTGTCGTCGACAATGCTATGACTTTCTGTAGCTTGCTTTGCTAGGAAATCGCTCCCTCTGCAAAAGTAAACATGAACCCCGATGTAGACTTCCTGGAGTCTATATCATCTACTATATCTGCATCTGTGTAGCCCTCTAACACAGGTTTGCCGTCAACATAGCATAGACTCAATCTGGATGAGCCTCTTTGTAACATCTCAAATTTTCATGGCTAGAGTTTGTACTCATGCCTGAGAAAATCGAGTGTTAATGATGTTTAATCTGGGATGCTTTAGTAAAATCGAACTCTATTTTTTTTTCTTTTGGTGTACATTCAGATACATTCAAGAAGGTAATCATACACAAGAATAAAATCAACTGTATTGATTATATTTCATCCGAGTAAATAGAATAATCAAATGCTCCATAATGGGAGGTTTATTATAAATCAGAGTTCATAGCGGAAGAATAAAACTACATCCTAAGTTGTCTTCTTGTTCTTTCAAGATAATCTTCCTTAGGGAGAATGTTCACTAGGTCTTCGATCTGTATGTCACCTGCATAATATATATGGTTAGGAGAGAGTCAATGCCCTACTCATAGTGAAGGTTATCCTTTAAGATTAATAATAATTCAAGAGATTCATAAAAGTAAAGTAAAAGACACTGATACATCTCGTACTCCACTAATACATGAGATATCAGTATGCGCAAACAACCTACATGAGATGCATGCCTAACATAGTATGTGCGGCTCATCATATGTAGTGATCATCACCATATGGAATATAATTTGTAAGAAATCCGGCTCGACTCGCATCCTATAACTACGGATATTCGCCGGCATGGCCAACGCTAACGTGAATTTATACGAACATCTCAAGGCAATACAACAGACAGTTGGAGGATTTACGTAACACAATGTGTTCATGAAACGACTAATTGCGACATCCAATCCTGAAAAGTTGATGTAACACGTATGTCGATTTACATATATTAATTGTGCACCGCGCTAACCAACTCACAGAATTACGTGCCGATCAAGAGGGCCGCTACCCATAACGCATTACGTGCATAATAAGATATCTAAATCACTAGTTGTGATACATCGTAACATATCACTTGCACTTATAAAGAATATAACTGAATCATGGAGGTTCTGGAATAACAAGATACATGCCCATGTGTAACACCTCGGAAAAATCCGTACAGAGATTCGAGTACCAGTTCGATCAGAAATCACTTAGGATTAATTCCTTCAGAAATTAAGCGTAAGTTAACTAGCGCTATGCTAGATTAGTTGTGAAATTATTTTTAATCGCTTTAAATACGTTCTGCAAGACCCAAAACTTGTACAAGCAATGATTCTATAATACCCTGAAATCTAGAATCAAACTGTAAACCCGTTTGCTCTCAGAAACCCTTTGAAACTTTGTATTGGATCTAGACCGCGCGTCGAGAGTCCGATATTTACAATCTTAGACCATTAGGACCGCTTAGCTGGACTTGACAATCATTTCAAAAATCAAGCCCAACCGATGTTCTGAGGCTATTTCATTGAGCCTGGAGCAAGGAGTGTGAGAAAGAGTGAAATTCATAAAAATTTAAATGTCATTTAAATGAATCTGGCACGTTTCGCTTGCGGGTTCAGTATAAACATTCAGACCGTCGGAATCTGACCCAAATACACCCTCGGATCAGGGAACATTTCTTACTCAGGTCAGTGTACTTGGAGTCCTCGATCGAATCTCCGTGACCGCTGAACTGAAACTGGTTCGCCACGTGCGATCTGGGAACACTACCGGACTGAAAACTTAATGTGATCAACATCCGGCATCCATGAGCTTAAGTCCGACCGCATTTGGCCAGGGGACCTCCCAAAATGCTCTTTTGGATCGAAAAAGACCCGATTTGGTTATAATCCAAGTATACCTTTGTCCCAAGTCTAAATAGGTGAGTTTCTAACCTATTTAAGGGCTTTAAACCCTCTCATATCTCTTCCATCCGAATTTGCAACAAACCCTAGAAAGAGAAGAGAGAGAAAGAGAGAGATTGTGAGAGAGTTGTGAGAGAAACTTTCTGCCACTTGATCCAGCTTTTGCACGTACCGAATCACCGTATTCTAATCACTTTTCCGGTGATTCCAACTCATTTTTAGGTAAGAAAATCCTAACCTCTACCTGTTTTAGGGAATCCATAGATACAAGTAGCGAAGTAGCTGATTCATTTTGTGATATAGGTCGTCATATCGCCGTTGACGAAGTGTAGAGTTTCAGTTCGATTCGTTACGCTTCTACGTCGAAAGGTGAGGATTTTAGATGCTTAGATTGACCGTTTTCAAAGCTTTCAATGTCGTTTAATAGTAGATTATCGACGAGAACGCCATTTCACATGTAGAACATGCTGTCCGTTTTCCATTTCGACTGCGTACGGAAAATATGAGATTTAGGATATTTTAGGTATTTATAGGAAATACTGTATACTTCTGTATTCTGCAAAAATAATTCTCATGTTTATTTGTCATGTTATTATACTAGTTATGCGTGCATGATCTGTTTGGCGAAGAGATTCGCCCTAATGTGCACTTTGGGTCGATATACGCTATGTAGACAAAAGTGTGTAGACTAAGTGTTTGTATAATTGTTTGTATTAGTATGTATTGAGCAAATGTTGTTGTGGATTAGTTTTGAGATTGAATTCTCAATTAAGATGATGATGCATATGATTTCCTCAATGTTTGCTATATGAATTGATTTCCTCATATACGTGAAATGCCTGCGTTTGATTGAATTGCTTATGTTGTATGTTATAACATGTTGCTATCATGCTTGGATTACATGTATTTCACTTCTGTCATTCTCATATGATCACGGTGGTAGAATTACACGTGCTTGGGGCTATATCCTAGTCCAGGCAGTCGGTAAAAGATTGAATTCGTGGTTGGTTTCTATTTGCCACGAAGGACGCGTCGATGAACGCGAGTTGTGTTTTGGATTGGCGACAGTGGTTAGGCCACACGAAGTGTTTTATGCACTTCATGTCGTTCAACTTGAGGTGTGCTCGTACTAGTCGAGCTCGTCAAGTAACCCAACTGACCGTTGATTGTTTACCTTGTATGAGTCAAAACTGCTTGAACCTAGGGTACTGAACTTACCGGTGAAAACCCTGATAACCATGGTGCCTTGATCCATAAAGACTCATGAGCCGGACATGGTGGTATGAGACACCGTGGTCGAGCTGTCAGCCTACGCTGGGGCCACAAACCTTTCCGTAGTGACCAGTGAGCACCTTAGACTCGTGAGCCGATTGTGGTGGTATGGGACACTACATTCGAGCTGTCGGCCTACACTGATTGGTGACGAGCCCTTTGTAGTGACCTCGAGCGTATTCTGAATTTACGGGAGGCGACGACCCTTCCGTAATAACAAAAGTACACTAGGCCTGTATTGATTAGGTGATGGGGGAGCGGTGCGAGCAACAGCCCTAATAGCCCTTGCAGCGACCTATAAATATAACATCGTATGAGATTACTAGGAGTGACGACCCTAGACAGGATCTGTGTTGGGATCGATATAAGTAAGGTAGTTTAGTTTCCCAATACTGTTGTATGAAAGGATTAATAACAACTCGATAATCATATCCACATCGCACTGCATGTGCCTGGAAGATGTGGAGCACTGAGGAAAGAAAGCATGCCGCGGACGTATGATGGTGTCGCATGAGAGAGTATGTCGGTGATGGCATCCATCATGTCATTTCATACTTGCATTAATAACAGTATCTAGGAATGTCTGATTGATTGCTTTACTATTATTGCGTGATTGATTTGATAACATGCTAATCTTTGCTATATGATTCCACTGAGTTGATCACTCACTCCCACGTATCGGGACAGTGTTTGCAACACCTACCAGACTCTGTCTTAGATGCAGATTGTGAGGCGGTTCAGGATGTGGAGCTGGACTACGACGAGGACCAGGACGAGTTCTCGTATATGCAGTTCTACGACGGCTTTGTGTAGGTGGCCTGGATCAGCGGGACTTGCTAGTTGGACCATATGAAATTTTAATTTTTGATTTATTATATGTATTTGTAACTCAGAGATGTATTCATACTTTGGAGAC
This sequence comes from Magnolia kwangsiensis, assembly GCA_037074715.1. Lineage (NCBI taxonomy): Eukaryota > Viridiplantae > Streptophyta > Magnoliopsida > Magnoliales > Magnoliaceae > Magnolia > Magnolia kwangsiensis. The sequence goes on along the minus strand of CM073571.1, from coordinate 196,272,233 downwards.
AGTTCGAGATTACTTTGTTTTCCATACAGTGATATATATATTCTTTAGTCTTTCGCTTGCGTTTTATCACTGGATCTGAAGTATGAATTGCAGTTTTGGTATAATCTTACTCATATAAATACTCTAACTCAGACAACATTAAATCATAATCATATTTGTTGCATAAGTGATGGTCTGGAACTCGGGAGTCGGGTTTCTACACGACCCCCGAATTTCAGGGTGTTGCAAGTTAGTATTAGAGTATGATTTAGATTAAACCAGACCTAGGTTATGGACACGCGACGTACGCTGTCACCCTTTTGACTTAGGTGGGTGCGAGAAAAACCTAGAAACACTCGTAGGACTCCAGTTTTGCCAATTGGCGAAGTTCACTCAAATCAATCATTTTGATCGAGTCCTTGTGCATCCGTGGTCGCATGAAACGACCCCGGACCACTTCTAGTTCGTGTGTGGACGGGTCTAGACCTCTCTGTACCCAATCCCAGTTGTTAGAAGTCGCTAAATGCAAATATGCAGCTGTTAACACCCGATTTGACCCGAAATGGATCGAAACGGAGTCGTGGGCCTATCCACGCTGATCTAGGATGATCTGATGTGGGACCCATGTATTTTTGGGGACTACAGGACAGGGGGACCACACCCAAATGGTGGGCCATCACAGAAAATGAAGATGGTCGGCGAGGACCTCGCCGGTTCGGCGAGGCCTCACCGTACATTGGGCCCAGAACTGTCGGGCCTTCGGGCCGACACTGTTTGGGGGCTAGTGTAGCCCCTGTGCATAGGGGTCGTCCGTTAAAACCCTCTCAAAACACTACTTCCTTCACAAAAACCCCTCCCAAGTCTCCCTTTCTCACATTTTTGCTGCCTCCCTCTCAAATCCCATTTCCAAACCACTCTCATTCCCATTTTCTGCCTCAACTGACGCCACTCCATCACTCACAACCATACAAACTCCCCTCTCTCTCCATTCTCATCGTTTGGAGCTCTCCCATCCTCCATTGGAGGCTAAAATTCGTGTGAGCCTCCATCCCAACCTATTTCACTCTTTTTCCTTTGAAATCCTAAACTTTGGGGGCCTGTTTCACTCTTCTATAGGGCCTAGATTCTTGCCAGCCCTTTAGGTCAGCCATTTCTCCCCCTTTCCTCCATTTTTCATGGCTTTTTTAGAGGCTATTTTAGCCTTTTTCTACCATTCCACCGTCCTCTCTCTCATGGGAAAGAGGAAGACCGCCGCTGATGAAGCTGAGCCTAGTCGCCCTTCACGTTCAAGGAAGGCAAGAGGTGGCGCCGCTAGTTCAAGTGCCGCCGCTAGTCTGAGTGTTGGGAGAGAGCTACATACGAAGCGGGATTTGGATCCCCATGCTCACATAGGAAGAGCACTGTTGGCAGACTTGGCCCACGGTGCGTATACGGATCGCAAGGTTTTTTTTGAGGCGCATGTGGATGGGCGACTCTTTGGTGAGTTTTTGTTGTTTAAGCGCATCGAAGCTACCAGGTGGGGTCTGCTCTTTGAAGGCCAGTCTCGTGCGAATGTGAGCACCGTTCGTGCCTTTTATGCTCACATTCGGGATCCTACGTTGGAGCCATTGCAGTTCAGGATTCCCTTTAATAGAGATTGGGAAGCCACGATCGATGTTCGGCTGATAGCTCGACTTCTGAATGTGCCTCTTGGCGAGGTACATCCCAGTGTTAAGAATCTGAAGAGTGTTCATGAGCGAGATCTCCGCACCAGGTTTCTATGTGGTGGTTTAGTTGCGTGACAGCATAACAAGAGCCTCCTAGCGACCCACATGTCAGATGATTTTTGCCTGTTGCACCACATTTGCACGTTCAATGTGTATCCCAGGTCGACCAACCGTAGTGAATGTACGCGTCTCATGGTTGATTTCCTGTATCAGGTGGGCCAGGGAGAGAACATGTGCATGCCCACGTTTGTACTGCGACAGATCATCCTCGTAGCGAAGTCGAGAAGGATGTCTGAATCACTTCCCTTTGGCCAACTCATATGCAGGATTGCGCTTGAGTTTGCTTACAGACTTGGGCCGGAGTTACCCGTGCCGATTCATTTCATCGATGAGGCTACCATGAACCAGATGAGGATAGGGCCTTGACAGCGTGAGGCTTAGCTTGATGATGACAGTGAGGGTGAATATGATAGCGAGGAGGATGAAGGTGAAGAAGAGGGAGGAGCAGAAATAGAGGAAGAAAGTCAGGAAGAAGAAGAAGAGGAGGCTCAGGATACTGATGAGAGTCCTCCTGCGACTCGGGCTGCTAGGGATGTTCATATAGCCCGACTGGAGGAGAGTCAAGTTTCTTTGCGATGGGAAGTCCAATAACTCCGGGCCGAGATAAAATAAGATCTTTAGGATACCAAGGCCGTCATGAAACAAAAATTTGGCAAGGTGACTCGCACCTTAAAGGCCATCTTATGTTGTCTACAGGATAAGGGTGCCCCTCCTCCATCGCCAGACTCGGACGAGTGATTAGATTTCAAACATTTGTTGGTCATAGTTAGTTGTTTCCTGCTTTCTATGTGTGAGCCTGAGAAGGCTTAGTAGTTGGTTTATGTTGCAGTTATAGCTTTGACTAACTTACTTTTTCATGTGTTTCTTGTCATGATGCATGTAAAGATATATCTCTTGTATTGTGACAAATTTTGATTAAATGAAATACATGGAGTTTCTTTGGATTGTTATGTGAATGATTGTGTGGTGGTGTATTTATGCTATTGCTGAACTGACGAGGTTGCGCCCTATTTTGAATATAGGGAATGTCGCCTAAGGCTACTCGGAGCACGGCACGACTTACACTGGGTGAGCCTATGGATCGGGTTCCTCCCCAGAGTGATGATCATACAGACCCTGCTTTGGGCCCGATTCGTGAGACTGCACCTGAGTCTCAGCCTTCTGCAGGTCCTACAGTCAGACCACCACCTTTCACACCACCAGTTAAAGAGCAGTATCGTGCGTCTTCGTCTACGCAGTATGTGCCTCAGCCTGCTCCATCTCCTGATAGGTTTGAGCAGTTGATGATCATGATGCACCAGCAGCATCAGCAGCTTTTAATTATGATTGCAGGGGCCTTAGCCTAGGGTGAGAGTGCGGCTCCACCTGCGCCATCTGTGCATCCAGCTGAGGATGTTGGGACTTCGACTCAGGATGAGGATATGGCTCATCCTGCACCATTTGCTTACCCTACGGGAAACACTGCTGATACACGGGGCCTACTTGAATGATTCCAGCGCTTGCGGTCTCCTACTTTTACTGGTTCTCACAGACCCGAGGAGGCCGAGTATTGGCTCGACCGTATCTCGAAGATACTGAGGATGCTGCACTGCTCGGAGTCTGAACGGGTTGAGTTGGCCACGTTCATGTTCGAGTGAGAGGCCAGTTTGTGGTGGGATAGTGTGTTGCGGACGGTTGCTATCGACTATATTTGGACTTGGACAGCGTTCGAGTTTCGATTCCACGAGAAATACTATCCCCAGACCTACCGGCAAGAGAGGGAGAACGAGTTTCTATGCCTCAAGCAGGGAGGCATGTCAGTCACAGAGTATGAGCATCGGTTTACAGAGTTGGAAAGATACATCCCGATGATACTTGCTGATGATTAGATGCGCATACGGAGATTTTCTGAGGGTTTGCGACCTGACATTCAGTCGAAGATGTGCTGTGTCAGTATACCCTCCTATGCAGAGCTGATACATATGTCCATGAGGGCAGAGCAGGATGTTGATCGACTGGCACAATCTCGTGGCCCTGTGGTTGCTATACCATGACCAGATACGCAGGACATGCCATTTCTTGGCAAGAGGCCTCACATCAACCCTCCTCCTAGGGCTACAGTGTTAGTACTTTCGATGAGGCGCCCAGGCTTGACTTGTGCTTACTGTGGGAGACCGGGCCACACTGCAGAGAGCTGCTTTGCTCGGATGAGGGATAATGGGTTTTTACCGTGGCAGAAGATCGACCGTCCTCGCCCACAGGCATTATCTGCTCCACCCTTACGGTCGGCTCCTGCTCATCCTTCCTTCAGACCTCCTGTGCCTCAGTTCCAGCCGCCTCAACGGCCCATGGTACCTTAGATGAACTGTTCACAGTAGTCACGGGTACATGCATTGACAACAGAGGTATCCGGGACGGAGACTACTAAGCCCTTGGCCTTTGAGGTCACAGCCCACATTGGAGGTATTTCCATACTTGTGATGGTGGATACAAGATCCACGATTTCATTGATATCGCATTCAGTAGTCAAGCGCCTTGGGCTACCGACTACTCGGATGGATGGGGTGCGAGTTCTTACAGCGCACAGAACTTTTTCTGATGCCACCATGATGTGTGAGAGTTGTTTGGTAGATTTAGGGGGCAGGACGATGGCTCTTAACCTTATCGTCGACCCCACTCTCTATTATCTCGACGTCATTCTTAGCATAGATTGGTTGACTGCAGGGGGGGCCGAGATTGACTGCGGGACCCGTATAGTGACAGTCTACGAGCCGGAGGGCACGCCCTTTTCATTTCCAGTGCAGGTTAATCTCCCCTTCCGAATACTTAGCTACTCTTCCTTTTTGCGGGACGTTGATGCCCCGACACTTGAGCACACGCCAGTAGTCCGTGATTATGGAGATCTGTTAAGGAAGATTCCTGGTTTGCCACCTCAGCGAGAGATCGATTTTACTATTGACCTGGTACCTGGTTCGACGCCCGTCTCACTGCCGACGTATCGCATGGCTCCGTGTGAGATGGAGGAGTTGAGGAAACAGATTGACGATCTGTTGGAGGTTGGCTTTATACGACCGAGTGTGTCTCCTGGGGGAGCACCAGTTCTATTTGTAACAAAGAAGGATGGTTCGCTGTGATTGTGTATTGATTATCATAGGTTGAATTAGATTACGGTGAAGAATAGGTACCCTTTACCCAGGATAGATGACTTGTTTGATCAGCTGAGAGGAGCGCAGTACTTCTCGAAGATTGATCTGCAGTCAAGGTATCACCAGTTGCACGTTAGGGATGAGGACGTGCAGAAGACAGCTTTCAGGACCAGCTTTGCCACTACGAGTTCCTCGTGATGTCGTTCGGTCTTACGAACGCACCAGCCGTGTTCATGGATCTGATGAACAGGATATTTCGGCCCTTCCTCTATCGATTCGTCATCGTGTTTATAAACGACATTTTGGTATATTATAGGAGTCTAGAGGAGCATGAGGAGCACTTGCGATTGGTCCTGGATACATTGAGACAACATTAATTGTTCGCCCAATATAAGAAGTGCGACTTCTGAAAGGAGGAAGTTAAGTTCCTGGGACATGTGGTGTTCAAGGATGGGATGGCGGTGGACCTTGCTAAGGTAGCCGCGGTGCAGGACTGGGAGCAGCCTAGTTCAGTTACTGAGGTGAGGAGTTTCCTAGGTTTGACAGGCTACTATCGACGTTTCATTCGAGATTTCTCAAAGATCGCCAGACCTCTATCTCAGTTGACACCGAAAGATGTGAAGTTCGTCTGGAATGAAAAGGCGGAGATAACTTTTTAGGAGCTGAAGGACAGGCTTACGTCCGCCCCTGTGCTAGTATTGACAGAGCAAGGGGTTAAATACATGATATACACTGACGCATCTAGCGTTGACTTGGGTTGTGTCCTTATGCGGAAGGACGGGGTAATTTCGTATGCCTCGAGACAATTAAGGAAGCACGAGGAGAATTACCCTACACATGACCTTCAGTTGGCAGCCGTTATTTTCGCATTGAAGCTCTGGAGACATTACCTCTATGGAGAGGAGTTCGAGCTCTTTTGCGACCACAAGAGCCTTAAGTACATATTCAAGCAGTGAGACCTGAATATGAGGTAGCGGTGATGGATGGAGACTTTGAAGGACTTTAAGTTCGAAGTTTCCTAGCATCATGGCAAGGTGAACCTTGTGGCTGACGCGTTGAGCCTCAAGAAGGTAATAGAGTTTACGACTCCGCTAATGGTTGCCGAGTGGGACATGGTTGAGTTTTTACGAGACTTTGAGCAGAAACTTACTGTGGAGGAGCCATTCGAGTTTATCGCACATGTTCAAGTGTGACCTCTTATCGATGACAGAGTCATCACGGCGCAGAGGGATGATGTGCATCTGTCTGAGCTTCGAGAGCAGGCCAGTGATGATGCAGACGTCGAGTGGCGAGTTGGAACGGATGGGGGCTTACGTTACCGTGGCCGCCTATGCGTCCTAGATATCCCTGACTTGAGACGAGAGATTCTTGAGGCTGCGCATAGTTTCAGACTTACGATGCATCCGGGCAGCACAAAGATGTATCGCGACGTGAAGAGGACATATTGGTGGGAGGGCATGAAGACCCACATCGCAGCTTTCGTGTTTCGTTGTCTCACTTGCCAGCAGGTGAAGACAGATCATCACCGATCTCCTAGTCTTCTTCAGCCTATGCCCATTACTGAGTGGAAGTGGGACTTTATTTCCATGGATTTCATTTCGGGGCTGCCGAAGACTAGGAAGGGACATGATTCTATTTGGGTGATCATCGACCGTTCGACGAAGTCGGCGCACTTCCTACCGATCAGAGTTACGAACTCTACAGACGAGTTGGACAGGCTATATATCAGAGAGATAGTGCGTCTGCATGGAGTTTCCTTAGAGATCGTGTCGGACAGAGACACGCGTTTTACTTCTATTTTCTGGACTCACATCCAGGAGGCTATGGGTGTGAAGTTGAAGTTCAATACTGCCTTCCACCCACAGACAGACGGACAGACGGAGCGGGTGAACCAGATTTTAGAGGACATGCTGCGGGCTTACGTATTGGATTTTAAAGACAGTTGGGATAATTGTCTTCCATATGCGGAGTTCGCATACAACAACAGTTTTCAGACCAGTATCGGTATGACACCTTATGAGGCCTTGTATGGGCGACCTTGTCGAGCACCGCATTGCTGGACAGAGGTCGGTGAGCACAGATTGATTGGCCCAGAGTTAGTGCAGGCGACCTCGGAGAAGATTGATATCATCAGACGCCGACTTCTTACAACGCAGAGCAGACTGAAGAGTTATGCTGATACAAGATGGTGCTCGCTAGAGTTCGCGGTTGGGGATCACATATTTTTGAGAGTTTCCCCTATGAAGGGAGTCCTTCGGTTCGGGAAGAAGGGAAAGCTAGCATCGCGATTCATTGGCCCATTTTAGATTCTTGATCGTGTGGGTGCAGTGGCATATCGTCTGGCTTTGCCCACACCTCTCGCGAGTGTACACAACGTATTTCATGTTTCTATGCTGAAGAAATACGTTCCTAATCCTTCCCATATCATTAATGGGAGTAGGTGCAGTTAGGTGAGGATGTTACATATATACTGCGACCGGCGCATATACTAGATAGGAAGGAGCAGGTACTGCGTAGCAAGGTCATCCCCCTTGTGAAGGTGTTGTGGACGCATCACTCTGAAGATGAGGCTACATGGGAGACAGAAGCCGAGATCAGAAAGAACTACCCACAGCTTCTTGAGGAGTACGAAAATGTACAAATTTCGAGGATGAAATTTATTATTAAGGGGGATAGATTGTAACGCCTCGAAAAAATTCGTACAGAGATCCGAGTACCAGCTCGATCAGAAATCACTTAGGATTAATTCCTTTAGAAATTAAGCGTAAGTTAACTAGTGTTATGCTAGATTAGCTGTGAAATTGTCCCTGATCGCTTTAAATACGTTCTGCAAGACCCAAAACTTGTAGAAGCAATGACGCTATAATACCCTGAAATCTAAAATCAAACTCTAAACTCGTTTGCTCTCAGAAACCCTTTGAAACTTTGTATTGGATCTAGACCGCGCATCGAGAGTCCGATATTTATAATCTCAGACCATTAGGATCGCTTAGCTGGACTTGACAATCATTTCGAAAATCAATCCCAACCGATGTGCTGAGGCTATTTCATTGAGCCTGGAGTAAGGAGTGTGAGAAAGAGTGAAATTCATAAAAATTTAAATATCATTTAAATGAATCTGGCACGTTTCGCTTGCGGGTTCAGTATAAGCATTTAGACCGTTGGAATCTGACCCAAATACACCCTCGGATCAGGGAACATTTCTTACTCAGTGTACTTGGAATCCTCGATCGAATCTCCGTGACCACTGAACTGAAACTGGTCCGCCACGTGCGATCTGGGAACACTACCGGACTGAAAACTTAATGTGATCAACATCCGGCATCCATGAGCTTAAGTCCGACCGCATTTGGCCAGAGGACCTCCCGAAATGCTCTTTTGGATCGGAAAAGACCCGATTTGGTTATAACCCAAGTATACCTTTGTCTCAAGTCTAAATAGGTGAGTTTCTAACCTATTTAAGGGCTTTAAGCCCTCTCATATCTCTTCCATCCGAATTTGTAACAAACCCTAGAAAGAGAAGAGAGAGAAAGAGAGAGATTGTGAGAGAGTTGTGAGAGAAACTTCCTGCCACTTGATCCAGCTTTTGCACGTACCGAATCACCATATTCTAATCACTCTTCCGGTGATTCCAACTCATTTCTAGGTAAGAAAACCCTAACCTCTACATGTTTTAGGGAATCCATAGATACAAGTAGCGAAGTAGCTGATTCATCTTGTGATATAGGTCGTCATATCGCCGTTAACGAAGCGTAGAGTTTCAGTTCGATTCGTTACGCTTCTACGTTGAAAGGTGAGAATTTTAGATGCTTAGATTGACCGTTTTCAAAGCTTTCAATGTCGTTTAATAGTAGATTATCGATGAGAACGCCGTTTCACATGTAGAACATACTGTCCGTTTTTCATTTCGACTGCGTACGGAAAATATGAGATTTAGGGTATTTTAGGTATTTATAGGAAATACTGTATACTTCTGTATTCTGCAAAAATAATTGTCATGTTTATTTGTCGTGTTATTATACTAGTTATGCGTGTATGATCTGTTTAGCGAAGAGATTCGCCCTAATGTGCACTTTGGGTCGATATACGCTATGCAGACAAAAGTGTGCAGACTAAGTGTTTGTATAATTGTTTGTATTAGTATGTATTGAGCAAATGTTGTTGTGGATTAGTTTTGAGATTGAATTCTCAATTAACATGATGATGCATATGATTTCCTCAATGTTTGCTATATGAATTGATTTCCTCATATACGTGAAATGCCTGCGTTTGATTGAATTGCTTATGTTGTATGTTATAACATGTTGCTATCATGCTTGGATTACATGTATTTCACTTCTATCATTCTCATATGATCACGGTGGTAGAATTACACGTGCTTAGGGCTATATCCTAGTCCAGGCAGTCGGTAACAGATTGAATTCGTGGTTGGCTTCTATTTGCCGCGAATGACGCGGCGATGAACGCGAGTCGTGTTTTGGGTTGGCGGCAGTGGTTAGGCCATACGAAGTGTTTTATACACTTCATGACGTTCATCTTGAGGTGCGCTCGTACTAATCGAGCTCGTCAAGTAACCCGACTGACCGTTGATTGTTCACCTGTATGAGTCATAATGCTTGAACATAGGGTACTGAACTTATCGGTGGAAACCCTGATAACCATAGTACCTTGATCCATAAAGACTCATGAGCCGGGCATGGTGGTATGGGACACCGTAGTCGAGCTGTCGGCCTACGCTGGGACTACAAACTTTTCCGTAGTGACCAGTGAGCACCTTAGACTCGTGAACCGATTGTGGTGGTATACGACACTACATTCGAGCTGTCGGCCTACACTGATTGGTGACAAGGCCTTTGTAGTGACCTCGAGCGTATTCTAAGTCTACGAGAGGCGACGACCCTTCCATAGAAACAAGAGTACACTAGGCCTGTATTGATGAGGTGATGGGGGAGCGGTGCGAGCAACAGCCCTGACAGCCCTTGCAGCGACCTATAAATATAACATCGTATGATATTACTAGGAGTGACGACCCTAGACAGGATCTGTGTTGGGATCGATATAAGTAAGGTAATTTAGTTTTTCAATACTGCTGTATGAAAGGATTAATGACAACTCGGTAATCATATCCACATCGCACTGCATGTGCCTGGAAGATGTGGAGCACTGAGGGAAGAAAGCATACCGCGGACGTAAGATGGTGTCGCATGAGAGATATGTCGGTGAGGGCATCCATCGCACCTATATCATCCAACTCGATCCTGACTCAGTCCAGTACTCAGCGAGTCAACTTGGATTCAACTCTCTCTCTTCCTCTTTCGTCCTCTTTTCTTTTCTTCCTTCTTCTCTTTCTTTCTTTCTTCCTCTCTTTTTGTTCCTTTCTTCTTCTATTTTTCTTTCTTCCTTTCTTTCTTCTTGCTGAACGGCGGTAATCTTGGGCAGATGGAGCTGCTGCCCGGATGAACGGTTCTCTCTCTCTCTCTCTCTGTAACGCCCTAAAAATCGGGGGTCGAGTAGCAACTCAACTCTCGAGTTCCAAAACATCATTTATGAAATATAGGTAATGATGATTAAATGTTGTCTAAGTTAGTACATTAAATATGAGTGAGATTATACTAAGACAGTAATTCATACTCTAGATCTATTGATAAAACGCAAGCGGAAGACTGAAAGATGTATATCACTGTATGTAAAATAAAATAATTTCGATCTGTCTCCAAAGTATGAATATGTCTCTGAGTCACCATATACATACATCAAATCAAAAATTAAAATGACAAAGGATAGTCCAACTATCAAAACCCCGTCGATCCAGGTTGCCTATGTGAAACCGTCAGAGAACTGCATGTACGAGAACTCGTTTTGGTCCTCGTAATAGTCAAGCTCCGACTCCTGAATCGTCTCGCCATCTGTACCTAAGACAGAGTCTGGTTGGTGTTTAAAGCATCGTCCCGTAACGTGGGGGTGAGTGATCAACTCAGTGGAATCATTGAGCAAAGGTTAACATGTTATCAATTCAGCCAAACAGTAATGATAAGGCAGTACAATCAAACATTCCTAGATACTCTTGTTAATGCAAGGATGTGATGCAATAATGATGTATGCCCCTGCCTACATACTCCCTCATGCGACACCAGCTCACGTTCGCGGCATGCTTTCATCCCTCAGTGCTCCACATCTTTCAGGCACCTGCAGTGTGATATGAACATGATTACCGAGTTGTTATTAGTCCTTTCATTCAGCAGGATTTGGAAACCAAGGTACTTTCCTTATATTATTCCCAACAAGGATCCTATCTAGGGTCGTCACTCCTAGTTAATCTCATACGATGTTACGATTTTAGGTCGCTGTCAGGGCTGTCAGGGCTGTTACATGTAATCATTAAACCATTCACCCATCACTAAATCAATACAGGCCTAGTTTGTACTCTTGTTGCTATGGAAGGGTCGTTGCCTCCTCGTAGACTCAGAGTACGCTCGAGGTCACTACAAGGGCTGTCAGGGCTGTCATAAGCAATTGTTATACCACTCCCCCATCACTACATCAATGTAGGCCGACAGCTCGAATACAGTATCTCATACCACCGTATTTGGCTCACGAGTCTGGGTTGTCACTGGTCACTGCGGGGAGGCTCGTGGCCCCAGCGTAGGCCGACAGCTCGACCACGGTGTCCCATACCACCATGTCTGGCTCATGAGTCTTAATGGATCAATGTACCACGGTTATCAGAGTTATCATTAGTAAGTTCAGTACCCTAGGTTCAAGCAATAACGTCCATACATTGTGAACATACAATAGGCAGATCGAGTTACTTGACGACATCGATTAGTACAAGCGCACATCGAATCAATCGACATGAAATGCGTAAGCACTTTGTGTGGCCTAACCACTGCCGACGACCAACGTACGACTCGGGTTCGTCAAACATGTCCTACGTGTCGAATGAATCTCAGCCACGAACTCAGGGCCGATTATCGATTGCCTGGACTATATCATATTCCCAATTTCATCCATTTTCAACAAGTAATCATAAGAAACAGTAAAAACTGTAATGGACAGGTAAATCAATCATTTCAAACATGAGCATGTTGAGAAGTGCATCAAAAACCTGATTCCATACACATTCATTTCATAAATAAGCAGGCCTCATGATGCAAACGTACATGGAGGAAATCATACACATAAATAAGGTAGCCGAGATTTACATCTCGACCCTCATACAAAGTATTTCATGAAAACAACATGCTCATTCAGACATTTCCACAAACACTTAGAATACATACTTTATCATACATGTGTATGTTGATTATACATGTATTAGGCCAAATCCTTTCACTTGGGAGTTGCCCCATATACCACTTGCATATACCCACGACCGATAATCATGGCATGCATGAATCCGGGTTCCGTATTCATTTAAACATTTTCACAAACACGTGGGCTACATACTTTAACATATATAGTGTATATTGGCCATGGCGTGATTTAGGGCAAGTCCTTTCGCTAAGGATTTGTCACATATATAACAAGCATATATTCACGGTAAATAATCATGTTAAACACAAATCCAAATTCTATGCGTATACAGGTATTCCAACAAATACATAGAATACGCAATACTATACATTTTCCGTACATATTTGTAAAGCAAAATAAACAACATGTTAGACATGTGAAATAACATCCACGTCAGTAATAAATCATTAACCGACATTCAAAGCCGGTCTAAAATCCGCACCTTACGTCGTAGAAGCGCAATGAATTGAATAGAAACTCTACGCTTTCGTCAACGTCGATATGACGACATATAACACAAGGTAAGTCAACTACTTCGCTACTTGTACCAATGGAAACCCTAAAACAGGTTAGGGTTAGGATTTTCTTACCTAGAAATGAAGTCAGAATCACCGGAATAGCGATTAGATCGGGATGGTTAAGTACGTATGATAGCAGGGTAGAGTAACAGGAATTTCTCCCACAACTCTCACACTATCTCTCTCTTTTCTCTCTTCCCTCTCCTAGGGATTCTCTCAAATTCGTATGTGAGGAATGAGAGAGGGTTTAAGGTCCTTATATAGGCTAAAAACTCACCAAATTAGACCCAGGGCCAAGGTATACTTATGTTATAGTCAAAGTAGGTCCGTTTCATCTCAACGGAGCACTTCTGGAGGTCCTCTTACTGAATACGGTCGGACTTAAGCTCATAAATGTTGGATCTTGATCAAGTTAAGTTTTTAGTTCGATATCAAATTTTCAGATCAACCGTGGCAGACTAGTTTCAATTCAGCGGTCAACGAAACTCATCAAGACTACAAGTATACTGACATGAGTGGGCCATCATCCCTGATCCGAGGGTGTATTTGGGTCAGATTCCGACGGTCTGAATGCTTATAAATGACATGCAAGCAACACGACCCAGATTACTTAAATTTATAATTATTTTCTTAAAAATCTTTACTTTCTCACTCTCTTCACCCCATACTCAAGGAAATAATCTCAGGACATCGTTTGAACGTAATTTTTGAGGTGATTGTCGAGTCCAACTGTGCTGTCATAATCGTCTAAGTTTATTGCTATCGGACTTTCGACATACGGTCCAGGTCCGATACGAAGTTTTAAAGTGCTCCCGAGAGCAACTGGTTTAGAGTTGGATTCTAGATTTCAGGATAATATAGTGTTAACGATTCTATAGGTTTTAGGTCTTGCAGAACGTGCTTAAAGTGAACAGTGCTAATTTCACAGCTAGTCTAACTTAGCGCTAGTTAACTTATGTTTAATTTCTAAGGGAATTAATCCCAAGTGAATTCTGTTCGAGGTTGTACTCAGGTCTTTGTACGAAATTTTTTGAGTCGTTACACTCTCTCTCCCATGTTTCTCTCTTTCCCTATTTCTCTTTCCCTCACCCTTTGTCAGGTGAAGGTCCTTTATAGGCAGAGAGAGTCTCTAGACTCCTCTACGCAAATCCAGACGGGGATCGGTAATGCAACCGCTTGTGGAAATTGTTGTTACGCAACCATGTTTCGCGTAGTAGGAATCTTGGTCTGGTTCTGGCATCCTGTTAATGGTTTACTCGATGTGGCAAGGACCGATTTTGCATGGCAAACATGGTGAACGACCCAAATTTTTCAGTTGGTCAGACGTCATGGGCACAGCGACTTCAAACCGGCGGAATCTGCGGAAAGCCTCAGGTTTTCGTTTCTACCGCAGTTGGTGGGGTCCACTTCGGCTGACCATATAGATCATCACTCCCTTATTCGGGTTTTTGCATCAGTCCCTGATCATTATCCCAAGTCTGGAATGAATTTGAGTTTTGGATGGGCCACAACACCAATCGATGTAGTAATGTATTCCTTATTGCGGTGAACTTAAATGCGTGTATGGATGTACATGGATTAAAAAGGTTTTGGTCTAATCCTCCTCCTGAACACGATGGACGGCTCAGATCATCCACGTGGGCCATGATGGTGGGCCATTGACGAGCCAGCGGATGGACGTGCGAAGAGAGGAGAGAGACTCTCTCTCAGACTCGAATTCGGTCGGGTCAACTACGTTTGACCTGCCTATAGCATCCGGTGCACTGCCAGAGTGCACAAGTTGCGTGCGTACACAACTCAATGTGGGGTTCACAGAGATGTTTTTAAGAGATCTACACCACCGATTTTTTTCTCCTCTTAATTTAAGGGGTTGAGTCTAAAATTGAAGCATATCTAAAGATCAAGTGTCCCCGAAAATCAGTGGTGAATGGAAGATCTGTATGTTGGGTTAATCCTATAATGATCTAAGGGCTAAAATTTAACGTGTACCGTTAATTTAGGTTAATTAAGTATGGTATAAAGTTTCACGTTAAACGGATCATGGGAACTAAGTGAACTAGAATTCGAGTGTCTAGGTTAGTGTTATTATTGAGATTATCGCTGATCTTAGAGGTTTGTGAAATCTAATGAATCTACCTTGCTATAGGAGCGTTTCTAAACAATTCTTACAAAAGGTCTCACATTCGAATCATCCCGAATAAGGAGTTATTAGTCAGTCCATTTGAGGAGAGGTGTGTACATCAATTTCATGATGGATGGTCTCATTACAAAATCAATGGTTAGATGACTCAATCTATGACTAGAGGTCATTCCCAACAGTTATCTTTGTGTCAGGGCATGAATGTAAGGCTATGATAGTTGGATTGGTATTGTACACTTGTAAATATTATGTTACTTTTCATGGTAACGCTTGAGGACTTTCAATACTTGGTATTGAAAAGTTAAGGGCATTACAATCTACCCCCCTTAAACAAATTTTTGCCCCCGAAATTTAATACTTATAAGAATTTTATATATGTAATTTTTTATGCTTATAAGGATTTCCTATTTCTTGTGTTCAAGGTAATATAATTACATGGTCATAGTAGGTTTGAACCCGATAAACGGATCCTTTGCTTGCGTAATATAGAGGATCTACCGGTATCAATTCATGATCCTATTAAATCTCGATTCGTTGCTTGATCAGGGCATTGAGATCATCTAAGATTTTCTATGACTTAGAAATTAAGTCAAACCACATGGATTTCTCATATATATGGTTCTATCAGTTCATAACCTCGATCGTTTTAGACTCGTGCAAAGTCCCTGGTACTCTTATATTCTCATAAAGAATGTGTCTATGTGAATTGGGATGCTACACTCTTAGATACTATAGTATCCATTTCACCGCTACCCAATACTCTTTGTTAGGATTGGTAAGATACTGGCTAACAACACTAACCACATATGCTATGTTTGGGCGTGTATACACCATAACATATATCAAACTTCCTACAGCTGACACATAGGGTATCTTCTGCATCTCTTCCACCTCTATCTTTGTCTTGAGACACTGCTTGTCACTCAATTTGAAGTGACCATTGAGTGGAGTACTGACTGGCTTCGCTACATTCATGTTGAACCGCTCTACGACTTTCTCAATATACCGCTCTTGTGACAGCCAAAGCTTCCTGTTGCTTCTATCACGGGCTATCTCTATTCCCAGGATTTGTTTAGCTCGACCCAAGTCTTTCATCGCAAATGACTTGTCCAACTTCTGTTTCAGCCCGTTGATATTTTTGATGTCTTTTCTCATGATGAGCATGTCATCAACGTATAATAGCAGAACTAAAAAATCATCATCTGAGAACTTGCGTGTGAACATATAGTGGTCTAATTTCGTTTTGTCATACCTATGTTTCAACATAAACGAGTCAAACTTCTTGTACTATTGTCATGGAGCTTATTTCTGCCCATACAAGCTCTTTCTCAACTTACACACCATATGCTCTTTACCCCTGACGTCGAACCCCTCTGGTTGGTGCATCTATATCTCTTCTTCCAGGTCACCATGGAGGAAGACAGTTTTAACATCTAACTACTGTATCTTTAGATCCATGCTAGCCGCCAACCCAAGCAACACCTGTATGGATGTCATTTTCACCATTGGTGAGAATATCTCCTCAAAGTTTATGCCTTTCATCTGACCAAACTCTTTCACAATAAGTCTGGCCTTGAACCTTATCTGTGAAATCTTTTGCTAAACCTTCTTTCTGAATATCCATTTGTTGCTCAAAGCTTTCTTGCCCTTAGGCAATTTCACCATATCATAGGTGCGGTTCTTATGCAAGGATTCCATCTCCTCTTGCATAGCTTTCAACCACACTCCTTTATGCTCATCGGCTAGGGCCTTAAAATAATCTTCTGGTTCTCCCCCATCAGTGAGCGTAATGTACTCATGCGAGGAGTACCTCTTAGATGGCTGTCTGTCTCTAGATGACCTCCTCACCTGTGGCTCAATAGGTGGATCAAGTGGGGGCTGCTCTCCTGGTCTATCTTTCGTAGGAACTCCCTCATCCTCTGCACCTTGTTGTACTCCCCCGTCATCAGGCACCATGGGAGAAATAACTAGATTCATGTCCTCTAGCTCACCTGAACTAGGCTGGTTCTTATCTGGCTTACCAATATCTTCTATACACTAATCTTTAAAGAAAATCACATCTTTACTCTTGATGAGCTTCTTCTCGATTGGATCCCATAATCTGTAACCGAACTTTTTATCACTGTACCCCAAGAACACGCAATGCCTAATCTTCATGTTAAGCTTGGACCTCTCATCCTTTGATACGTGAACGGATGACTTGCATCCAAATACCCTGAGATGACTGTACAATGGATCCTGTCCAGTCCACACCTTCTCAGGTACTTTTTCATTCAACGGAGCTAATGGAGACCTGTTTATCAGATACACTGTTGTATACATTACTTCTCCCCAAAACGTCTTAGGCAACTTCACATGGGATAACTGTATCTGATTCTCTCTACAATGGTGCAATTCATTCTCTCAGCTACACCATTATGCTGGGGGATCTTGGGAACCGTTTGTTCATGCCGTATACCCAGGGACTTACAATACTTGTGGAAGTCACTGATGTATTCACCACCATTGTCAGTACAGATGCACTTCAATGATCTACCCGTCACTCTCTCGACCATAACATAAAACAATTTAAACACACTAAAGACCTCATCTTTGGATTTTAAAGCATAAACTCAAACCCTCCTAGATGCATCATCAATAAAAGTAATAAAATACAATGCCCTACCTAAGGTTTTTGTCCTCATAGGACCACAAACATCAGAAAAAACTAAATCTAATGCATGCACTTTATTAATATGAGAAGCAGATTTAATAAATGAAACTCTATGCTATTTTCTTGATAAACAATTAAGACAGGTTTTGAGAGGTATACCTGTCATGTTTGGAAGGAGCCGCTTCTTCGCTAGTAGTTGAAGCTCTTTTTCACTCATGTGGCTTAGATGCTTGTGCCACATGTCAATATCTGAATCTTCTAATGTGTTCAACCCACCCTTGCACACACTGACACTTACCTTGTAAAAGGTGTAAAACTTCTTTTCTTTGGCTGCGATCAACGAACCCTTGATGAGCTTTCAGTGCCCACCAGCAAATCGGCTTTCATAGTCATCATCATCCAACCTTCTTGTTGACATCAAGTTGAGGCGAAGGTCTGGAATGTGCCTCACATCCCTGAGAACCAATGTTCAGCTCACATCAGTCTTCACACAAATATCACTGACCCATACGATCTTCGATACGTCAGAATTTCCTATCTTCATAATCCTATAGTGACCAGACTTGTAACTTGTGAATAAGTACCTGCGTGGAGTCGTATGAAAAGAAGCTCCTAAGTCAATCACCCAGTCGATGTCCTGACTCGTAGCCGTGAGACATACATCGTGATCTACTGAAAGAATAATTACAACGTTGCCATTTGAAGTGACCGCAGTGGAGTCTGATTCATCTTCCTTCTCCTTTCCTTTTCCTTTCTTGTCATTCTTAGTCTTACTACATTCATGCTTATAGTGGCCCTTTTTGCCATAATTCTAGCATTCAACATCCTTCCTGATACTTGACTTACCTCTTGATTTATTTTGGACCTTCCCGCCCTTCTTGTTCTTTTCTCTCCCTCGTTCCTGTGTCATAAGGGCCTCTTGCTGAGTAGACCCCTGAGACTTCCTCCTTGTCTCCTTATTGAAGAGACAACTGGTTACCCATTCCATGGATATCTTTCTGTATGGTGCGGAGTTACTTAGAGACACTACTAATGTCTCCCAACTATCAGGTAATGAACTAAGTAATAGTAAAGCCTGCAATTCATCATTCAGGATCATCTTCATGGCGGAGAGCTGGTTCACTATATTGCTAACCTCATTTATATGCTTGGCCACATAACCACCATCTTTGAACTTGAGATTCACAAGTCACCTTATCAGAAAAATCTTATTATCGGCTGTCTTCCTCTCATACAGCCCTTGTAATTTCACCCATAGGCTAAGGCTGAGGTCTCTATAGACACATGGTGGAATATAGAATTGTTCAACCATTGTCTAATAAACCCCACCGCCTTTCGGTCCATCTTCTTCCAATCATCATCAGACATATCCTTGGATTTTGCTGATATGCCTAAAATTGGAGAATATAAGTCCTTACAATAAAGTAAGTCCTCCATCTTTGCCTTCCATATAGTCTAGTTAAAATCATTGAGGCTGATCATCCTTGATGAGCCACCTTCTATAATTCAAAACCGATCTTACCAATTCAATGAACTTAGCTCTGATACCACTTTATTGGGGGCCTTGCACAAAACCTTAGGATTTAGCCTCCCAAAATAAATCAGAAATATGAGATAATAAAGCAATGAAATAAATCAAAGCATAAACCTGTAACACCCCGGATCTTTTACCAACATGAAGTTAGAACTCCTTAGGTAATGAGTCGATCATAATACCTAAATTGACTTCTCAGAACTCAATCTTAAA
Organism: Magnolia kwangsiensis; assembly: GCA_037074715.1. Lineage (NCBI taxonomy): Eukaryota > Viridiplantae > Streptophyta > Magnoliopsida > Magnoliales > Magnoliaceae > Magnolia > Magnolia kwangsiensis. Next base: position 196,253,012 of record CM073571.1, on the reverse strand, counting down.
TCCTCAAATCCCCTTTCAACTCATTTCCTTCAAACTCTCACCCTTTTACCACCTTGTTCTTCAAATTTTCCAAAGTACTTTCATATTAGAAATAAATTTGAAGGTTTAGGTGATGAAGAACCATAATGAAATTAAAATTTACTATGAATGGTGAAAAACTAAATAAAATGGGTTTTTACCATTAAACTTTTAGAATATCATGATATAAATAAGTTATTTGGATAAATTAGCTTCTCATACCCCAAAATCATATATTCCATGTTGAACAACTCATTTTATTTTGCAAGATACACCCATTTCAACATCGGATCGGCGAAACCACATCAAACAGACTCAGAGGGCCAAACGACGCAAATCGAGGGGACCCGAGGTGGGTCCCGCACATTCTCGGCACCCTCGGGGGGGGGGGGGGGGGGGGGATGACATCGCCCCTAGGGCGAGCTATCACCCTAGGGTCCAGTGGTCGGCGAGGACCTCGTCGGTTCCGCGAGGCCTCACCGCTTGGCGGGCCATAGTGGGTCGGGCAGCCCATTTTCTACATTTTTTCTGTGCATGTCATGCAATTTCAAAAAGTTATATCTCCCTTGTTATAACTTTAATTTAGGTGTTTCAAAATCTAGATTGAAGCTAAATGAGTCTAGTTTCATATAAAAATAAATAATAAAATAATAAAATATTTAATATAGTTAAAAGTAGGTCATTGTGACAACTATTCGAAAATTATTCATTAGACAACTGCTGCTTCTGAAATTTTTAAAATTTTTTTACAATATGAAATCTCATCAAATTTAGTGGAGATGAATTAAACTTGATGATGAACTACTCAAAAAATAATTAAAATAATATACTAACTAGAAGTACTAAAAAGGGGTATAGAATGGCCCTAGGACCTTGTTCTGTCATAATTAGGACAGAATTTGGTTAAGTACTGAACTAAACAATTGATGGAATTAGCTTGAACCATTTTAAATATGAACTACAAGACCCAAAACGAGTAGAACCGATAATGCTACGTTACCTAGAAACCTAGGATCGATCTCTAAACCTAGTTGCTCTTGGGAGCATCGTGAAACTTCGTATCGGACCCAGACCGCACGTCGAAAGTTCAATAACTATAAAGCTATATGATTATGACCACCTTGTTGGACTTGAAAACCACCTTGAAAATCAAGTCCAGATGGTATCTCGAAACTATTTACTTGAGCCCGGAGTAAAGTGTGTGAGAAACGTGAATATCCTTAGAAATAAAATCTAAACTTAAGTAAACTGAGTCGTGCCGCTTGCAGGCCAAATACAAAGATTCAAACCTTCAGAATCTAACCCAATTACACCCTCAGATCAGAAAAAATGTCCCACACATGTCAGTGCACTTGTGGCCCTAATCGAGTGCCGGCTACCGTTGAACTGAAACTGGTCCACCACGGTCGATTTGTAAATCCGATCAGACTGAAAACTTAGCTTGACCTGGATCTCATGTCAGGGAGCTTAAGTCTGACTGCATTCAGCAAAGGGGCCTCTAGAAGTGCTCCGTTGGATTGGAACAGACCCTATTTGGCTATAACCTAAGTATACCTTGGCCTTGGGACCATTCCCATCAGTTTTGGGCCTATATAAGGGCCTTAAACCCTCTCTCTCTCATTTCATACAAATTTGAAAACCTAAGAGAGAGAAGAGAGCAAAGAGAGAGGGAAAGAGAGAGAAAGTGAGAGAGAGTTGGGGTTTTCTCCTGGGATTTGATCCTTATTATTCCACGTGCTTAGCTACCACTTCTGCATCGCTATTCCGGTGATTCTGATTTTAAAATTGGGTAAGAAATCCTAACCCTAATCTGGTTTAGATATTCAAATAGTGTAAGTGATGAAATAGCTAACCTATTTCATGCTATAGGTAGTCGTCGTGCCGTAGACGAAGACTTAGTGTTGAAACTGAGTTCGTTACTAGTCTACCGATGAAAGGTGCGGACTATAGATGTTTAGGTTATGGTTTTCAAGGCTTTTAATGTCAGTTAATGATTTATGACTGACTTGATTGCTACCACATGCTTAGATACGATGTTTCCCGCGCTTTACACATATATATGAACTATGCTGAATATAGTGTATTTCATGTATTTGTTGATATGATTAAATGAGTATGGAATTTAGAATTGTACTTGCCATGATTATTTGGTGTGGATATATGGTCGTTATACGTGTGACAACTCCTTGGTGAAAGGATTTGCCCTAACACCTATTATAACCAACATACGTCACATATGTTGAAGTGTGTAGTCTAAGTGCTTGTAAAAATATCTGTATGGAATTTGGATATGTGCTTGCCATGATTATTAACTATGAATCTATGCTTATTGTATATGCAGCAACTCCTTTGAAAAAGGGCTTGCCATGATATATGTTATAACTAGTCTAATACATGTATATTAAAATGTGTAGCCTATGTGTTTGATAAAATGCCTGAATGAGGAAAGGCTTGTTGAGATGTATTTAATGTGAGTGTTGAGATAAGATTCTCAATTGCCTTATCTATAGTTACAATTTCCTTCATGTAACTTATCTCACTTTTTTGTGATTTATGGATGAAATGCCTTTGTATGTTAACATGTGCCCTACGTGTTTGATAAAATACTCAAATGAGTGTGGTACTTAGATTATTGTCAAATGCTTATATGATTATCACATGTCTCCATATGCTGCATTTGAATATGATTGGGACTACGACGTAGTCCAAGCAATCGGTAACAATTCTTATTTGAGTGGTTGAGCTAGTCTCGCCACAATTGATGAGTTCGGTAAATCCGAGTCGTATGAGGATCGTCGACAACGATACCTTGTTGATTAATTCAGCGTACGCTCATACCAGTCAAACTCGTTTAATAAACCGATTGGCCCAATGTATGTTTACCATATATGTACGCTACTGCTTGAACCTAAAGTACCAAACTTTCTAGTGGAAAAACTCCTTTAACCTTAGTACCTTGATCCGCTAAGACTCATGAGCTGGACATGGTGGTATGGGACACCGTGGTTGAGCTGTCAGCCTATGATGGGGTGACGAGTCTCCCCGTAGTGATCAGTAAGCAACCCAAAGTCGTGAGCTGTATACGGTGGTATGGAACACTGTATTCGAGCTGTTGGCCTACACTGATCAGGTGATGAGCTCTTTGTAGTGCCCTCGAGCATACTCTGAGACTGCGTCGAGGTGACGAGCCTTTCTGTAGCAACCAGAGTATAAACTCGGCCTACACTAGTGTAGCCTGACTGTGGTTTCCAGTCGGATTAGTGATGAGCCTTCGAAAATAGACTGCCAGTTGGTAGGGCGTTAGTGGTAGTGACCTAAATTTACCTATCGTATGTGATTGACTAGGACTGATGACCCTAGAATGGATTATTGTTTGGAAATTAATATAAGGGAAGTACCTTAGTTTGTCAATCCGGCTGTACGAAAAGGACTAACAAAAACTTGATAATCACGCTCATGCACCACATTGCATGTGCCATTTGGTGTTGGGTAGAGCACTGAGGAAGTGACTGACATGCCGTGACTATGAGATGAAGATCGTAGAGGGAGTACAGGCGAGGGCATGCATCTTTACTACATACCATCCTTGCATTAATCAGAGTACCTAGAGATGTTTGATTGTATTGCTTTATCATTACTGCTTGACCGAATTAATAACATGTTAACCTTTGCTTTATTGTCTCACTGAGTTGATCAGTCACTCCCACGTTACGGGACGGTGTTTTAAACACCAACCAGCCCCTGTTTTAGTTTTGGATGATGGCGATGCTTGTGAAGCCGAGCCGAACTTTTATGATGATGAGGAAGGTTTCTCCTATATGCAGCCATCAGGCGGGTTTATGTAGACCATTTTCTGATCGATGGGGTTAAAGGGATGCTGATTAGATGTCATTACACTTGTTATTTTACACTTTTAGAATATCCATGTATATTCATTTTGTCCATTTTTGGAGTATACTTATATGTATTTAACCTGGTAATATGTTCATATTTTGGAGACTTACAACAGGTTATATATTTTATATATCTATTACAGTTTTTCGTTTGTGAAATTTAACTGTCTCTGGAGTATGATATGTTGTTTTGATATAATCCCACTCATGTTTAATGTACTAATATGAACAACATTCAATCATCATTATCTATGTTGTATAAGTGATGCGTTGGAACTCGGAAGCTGAGCTTTTGCTCGACCCCCGATTTTCAGGGCTTAACAAAACCACACCACACAAGAGATTTTTACATGAAAAACTCTCAAAAAGGTAAAACCACGGGACCTCATCTAGATCAACAATCCACTATGAAGTAGAATATTACAACCTTCTTCACTCACGTAGGAGCAGATAAACAGTAAGAGAATAAAAGTAAGACGGAGAGATCTCACCGATCACAAGGTCGTAGAAGCACTGATGTCACGCCCCAAACTCGGAAACCGAGCTCACAAAATTCTCGGTCGCCGAATTCCACGTCGATAGCCTCCGTAGAACCCAATTCTCGGCTCCCAGCTCCCATTCACCAGGTTCCAATCCTGGGATGCTACGAGAAGAATTTTCAACGTCAGTTTGATTCGTAATAAGCATAACCAAAGGCATAACCTATAAACAACAACCAAAGACTCCATTACATTTTCAGTATGATTAAAAACTTTACAAGTACAATGAGCATAAAGGAAAATACAATGATGATGAACAAAACTCCAAGATAATCTGCAAGTGCTCCTGCCTTAGCACTGCTGTGCCCCAACATCACCTGCACACAACGGTCGTGAATAAGCTTATAGAAAGCTTAGAGGGTGGTGAAAGTGTGTGCGCAAGGTAGTAATATGATCATGCAATATCAGAGTAATGCGGAATATGCAGATGGATCCATAATATCATGAGCCGTACCAAGGCTATGCGATGCAAGATGCAAGTCAAGCATACAATCCTCATCTAAGTCCACATGTCAATACAGCTCAACTCTGGGATGTCACCGGGGTCTAGTACACTCTAAACCAGATCGCCGCCTCATCACGTGCAATAAGATAAGTGGAAGAGACCTCACTATCCATCTGTCAATATCGGACAGACTCGTCGATAGAGGACTCATTCCTCGAGCTGGCCAAACTCAGCCTAGTATTACCCCCTACACTCGGGCAGATAAGGCCACACCCCCTTTTAACTGACCACGACACAGTGAAGAGTGCTGCCATCTGGTAATTGGCACTCAACGCTCATCTACTCACTCGGTCTAGACGTTGGAGCAACCTCTTGGTACTATAAGGGTTTAGAGACTTTCACCTAGGGATATCTATAGCACCCCATATAGAACGAGATTTTCGATATCCTATCCTGCCAACCACGATACGCCTGTGGAGGCTACAACCCCGATGTCGCTAGGCGTACAGTAATCATGTCATACGATGCGAAATGCATGAATCACACTATCCAATCATGTGGCAAATTCTGCGCGTATCGTGCGCTCATGTGGGGCAACACCATCCATCCGGGAGCCCTTAAATAATCTGCCCGAAGGCATATGCTATGATCAGTCACTTCTCATATCAAGTATATATATGATGCGTATGATCATGAGTCATGAAACTATACTAAACATGTGATAAGGTAATGCACTGTCCTTACAAAGTAGATGGGCCTAGACGGCCTATACACAACAAGTACGAGCCTAACAATGGGTCCTAAGGAGAGTCGTAATGTGGACATCCAACCAACATTATACTCGCAATGTGGACGTCAAACCAACATTGCTCCTAAGGCACGATCGTCGTAAAACATCGTTACATAATCTGTGTTGGGATCACACATTGTAACGGACCTTAGGTACATTCCATTAGGCCTTAAATACATCAACTGTGCCATGTCATATGGGCCTTTTATTCATCAAATGGGCTTAATCCCATGGGCCTTGGGACACATCAAATGGGTCTAATCCCATGGGCCTGATACATATCAAATGGGCCTATGACATAGGCCTTACATCCACATCAAATGGACCCCAATGGACTACCACATATAAATCAAGATGGGCCTCACCCACATACCAAGGTGGGGTCCACTTGGGTGGGGTCCACTTGAACTATGGAGCTGGCTCATTCTTAGCCTCAAGTCCTAAAGTGGCTTTCAAAATGCTTGGATGGTTTGGAGGCAACACATGCATCAAGGGTGGGTCCCACAAGTAAATGGCGTGGATGAAATAAAAGGGACCCATGGAGCTTACTGTTATGTGCAGTACCTAGTGGTGGGGCCACGTATAATATATATATATATATATATATATATATATATATATATATATATATATATATATATATATATATATAACAATATAGCTGCAACAACAACTTTTTAAGCACTTAAAAAGGAGGGTAGTGGGTCCCATGTAGGGCTCACCATTTCATACCAAATACGTGTATAATATATATATATATATATACACACACACACACACACACACACACACACAACAGGTGACGTCCAGGCCTTTGGATGGCTGCCTGGACAGTCTTGTGCGTCACGTGGGCCCAGGGACGGTGGACGGCCCGAATTTAAACATGCATCATAGTGTGGCCCAGCAAGGTAGATGGACGATGTGGGAGGGTCCCATGGGCCCCACACCCTGTCAGTACACACATGTCAGAACACGCACCATGTTAGCCACCATCACAAGGGATCGGTACCATGACCTCAGTGTTAGAAACGAGGTATCTTACACCCAGTCTGCCAATGAGCTGTGGGTGGGTCCCACCGTAAAAATGATGTATCTCCACTCAGTTTGTCAGGGAGCTATGGAGCAGGGTGGGAAAAATTGGCCCCACATGGTGGTTCCACCGTCCAGGTGCAATGGACCGTCTGGAGGTAACCCATACTCCATGGTGTGGCCCATCAAAAACGGTGGACGGCGTGGATGGATCTCATGGGCCCCACGATAAGCACCACACTCATGTCAGTGCTCACTCCATGTTAGTACACCCCACACCTCAAGTCAGTACACACTTCATGCTAGCCACCTCACAGAGGTCAATACCAAGACCTTAACGTGAACTGCCAATGAGCTGTGGGGTTGGGTGGGCCCACATGGATCACACTTCACTAGCGGCCACCCCACTATTAGCCACCTCACGGTTGGCCCTCCCCCCCTTATGGACGGTTGGGATGGCATATAAACATCATGGTGTTTCCCACATAGATGGGGTCCACCGGTAGATGGCATGGATGATACATTAGGTGGGCCATAATATAGAAAGAGAAGGGAAAAAGGAGAGAAGGAGAGATAGGGGACAACGGAGGTGATGGAGGGGCCCCGCCACTATGGGCCCCTCTTTGATACAAAATGTACATCAAGGTGGGTCCCACTACATGTGACCCTTAATTCAAACAAATAAATGAAAATAAAATTCTAAAAATCACCCACTGCTTGATCTTCTTGCTCCTATGGGCTCCTTAGCACCTTATCTTCAATCCTAATGGAGGAGATGAGAAATGGATGGCTAAAGTGCTAAGGAGCCCATTTCTTGGGATGGAGAGGTGGGCCACACTTGGAGTTTTGGAGAGCTTGGAGAATTTCATACGTATGGGAGTGTTTCTTGCTTGGAATTGGATTTGAAAATGAAAAAGAGAGAAAGAGTTTTAAAGGGAGAGAGAGAGAGAGTGATAGGTGATGGATGTGGTGAGTGATGGGTGTAAGAGACCCTTTTTGACTTTGGTGGCATTTGTGTAAGAAAGGTATGGCTTGTGTAAGGATTTCTTGACTTTTGAGTCATCTTGTGTAAGAAAATCTTAACTTTTGTAGTTGCTTGGGAATGGGTGAAAGGTGATGTGTACTTGACATGTACTTGACATGTGATGTGATGAGATTGTTTGATTGATGGGATTGATGTGACATCTCGTAGAGATTCTCTTGAGTTTCGCAACAAGTGACATTTTCTTCGCATCAAACGTTGGCCCACATCTCTTGACAAGGGTGTCGCCTCGGCACGCGAGTCGCGACATCAGAACCGCAGTGATGGTGCGGTCGCTATGGTAATGGTCTTGGGTTGAGTCAATACAGTTTGACAACATATGAATCCAGGTCACGTGTAAATATCGGTTAAGGGTCGAAGGTTGCTGGAATTCGACCGGTAAGACCGCAGAAGTTTACGGAACGGTACGGACTAAGATACGGGTCTTACAACTGAGATGTCGATTGCATAGTAGATCACCTCTACGAGCATAACCTCCCTTTCACAAACTTTCTCTCTCTTTTTCTCTTTCTCTCACACCTTTGATAGCCCTAAACCCTTTAGAAAACCCTTGCAAAGATTTAGGAAACTCTCTTGCATTACATTAAAAATCTTTAGGCACACCTATTTATTGTTTAGGAAACTCCCTTTTTCATTCCTTGCGAATGGGCCTCAAATTTTCGTAATCCGCATAAAATCGCAGAATGAATTTGCATAACTTCGACTGGTTGAGCAGGGTCCTTGACCAGTCGAGCAGCCCACTTGACCGGTCGAGCACCTCCCTCGACTGGTAAAGCACCTCAAAGAAAATAATCAGATGGTCACTTGACTTTGAGTCGAGCCCCACTCGACCGGTCGAGTGCCACCCACGACCGGTCGAGCGAGGCTAACGACCGATCAAGTCCTGGGAGAAAATCCCATCAAGTGTAGCATGGGCGATCAATCAACATCTAGTAAACTGATGAACTATGGGATCCACATGCACGACATAAAACAACTTAGCAAAAAGTGGGAGTGTAACATGGGAAATCAATTAACATCTAGTAGACTGATGAACCATGGGACCCATATGCATGACATATAGCAGCTTTACAAATCGTTAAGTGGCCTTTCAAGACAAATCTAACCATTGGCCCTTATTGGTCATTTTTTCTTCATTCACTTTTAACCATGATGAAATAAGATATTTTCAATGATATTGGACTTTGATGATCAACTTGTAGCTCCCAACTGTTTGATATAAAAGGAGATTATTTAATTGATGATCCTTCTGATATGAGCACATTTTCAAAGACAATGGGTGCTGCATCTGCTGGCTTTAGAGGCATAATCACTTTCATGCATCTGGTTTGTGTACAATATATGACCATATGCGGATGATGATATGAACTAATCATCCTATAGCCTTTACCATTGATTGATCAACCGACTAGCACCTATGGAAACTCATATACATTTGTCTGCATAGGACGAGTGTGAGAATGAAGCTATCCATCATGTGTGTGGATGCACTAGGCCACAACCCATTGCTTGAGTTACTATATTGCACAACTAACATCACATTAAATACATACATATAAAATATAAAAATAATAAATAATATTAACTCGAAATGTGCTGACATGACATGTCAGATCAAGATCCAAGTCATTTCTTGAGCACCTCATTGTGAACATGATAGAGTTTTTTTTTTTTTTTTTAAGGGAGGGGAGGGACCGGCCCATTCATCGGATATCCTATATGTTTGAAGAAAATGAATGGTTAGCAATTAAAAAATTGGTATAGTGTATTGTTTCACATTCCTCTTGTGCATATACGGCCTGCCTAAGAGTCAAATAGGGCCTGCAAATTTTTATAGGTTTCATCTTATAGATGTCTTTGATATTGTATTTGTCAATCATGCTACTTATAAATATTTATCAAGACTTGATTAGTCTTAAAAAATTTAGCCTCTACCCATACCTCAAGAGCTGATATTAGCCATTGCTAATGGTTAAAAAAAAAAAATGTCTATAAAGACTAGATTGAGTCTGATCATTAAATTCAAGTTGGATTGGTCACTAAATTCAAGTTGGATTTATCATTCATGATTTTTTTTTTTAAATGTCCGTTTTGGACAAAGTTTTACCATCAAATCAACGATCAATATTAGCTATATTTTGGACAAAATAAGACTTATATAAAGTAGTTCGTTAAGGGAATGATTATGTTGTGATCCTTGAGTTTAAAACTCAAAAGTTGAAAGTAGTTGTGTTAGCTACTAAAGTGGCCTCAATTGGTATTTATTTATTTATTTTTAGACTCATGTATATGAGATTTGGTAATCTTTTATACATGTTTAGGATTACATTGTTGCGTAACATGCCAACAATGCTAGTGAACTGAGATCCAATCTCTAGTCTCACCTACAAATGATAAACGAAAGAAATATAATCCAGAAGAAGAATCAAAGCATTCTAAATAAACCACAAGACAAGATATACGTGAAAAAACCCCAACAAGGGTAAAAAACCACCGGTGCAAACTTCCACTATGAAAAAAACGAGATTACAAGTAATATACTAACCTTTTCCCTTTAGATATATAGAGAAAACCCCTCGCCCATACTTTAAAATAACTCCCATAACCCTAGAAAAGCCCTAGGGACCCCTATTTATAGTTTAGGCAACTTCCCTTTTTCACCCTTACAAAACTAACTCAAATTTCCGCTATCCGTATCAAATCCGCAAAATGAATCTACGTAACCTCAACTGGTCGAGCATGGGCTTCAACCAGTCGAGCACCTCAGAATAAAAAACTAATGCTTGCTGGACTTTGAGTCGAGCTAGCCCTCGACTGGTTGAGTGGGCCACTCGACCGGTGGAGCAGGGCACTCGACTGGTCGAGAAGTCCTGTCCAGATGTGACTACACATCTCAACAACCTCTCACTTGGAGACACATCACCATAAACCTTTATCTTCTACATCCAAAGTGCACCACCTCCCCATTTTCAAGCCCGAAGACCAATCAAAGCTGAACAGAGCTTACCTTCTCCCGTGTGACCGCCTTGGTCAGTATATCCGCAGGATTCTCATTTGTATGAATCTTCTCTAGAGCAATCAATCCATCTTCCAGTAACGAACGTATGAAGCGATATCTGATGTCAATATGCTCGGTCCTTGAATGAAAGGTTGAATTCTTAGCCAAGTGTATTGCACTTTAATTGTCATTGTATAGCTTACAATTTGCTTGCTTCTTACCCAACTCTTCCATAAAACCTTGCATCCATACCATCTCCTTGCACGCTTCTGTGGCTGCAACATATTCTGCTTCCATTGTATTGATTGATACTATCTTCTGTAACTGAGAGACCCAATTAACTGCAGCACTACTCAGAGTAAAGACATAACCTGTAGTGCTTCTTCTACTATCGATATCTCCTGCCAAATTTAAATCTACGTAGCCTTGTAGCTTGATTTCTGATCCTCTATAACATAGCCCTACATCCATAGTACCCACCAGGTATCTAAGGATCCACTTCATAGCTTCCTAATGTTCCTTTCCGGAGTTATTCATGAACCTGCTAACAACTTTCACTGCTTGAATAATGTTTGGTCTCGTGTTCACCATAGCATACATGAGACTCCCAATAGCTGACGTGTATGAGACTTTAGCCATGTAGTCTCGTTCCTCTTATGTCTTTGCACCTTGTTCCTTAGAAAGCTTGAAGTGGTTGGCTAATGGAGTGCTAACTGACTTAGCACCTCCTATATTGAATCGATTAAGTGCCTTTGCTATGTACTCTGCCTATGACAAAATCAGTTTCTTATTTTTTCTGTCACGCTTTATCCTCATGCCTAGGATTTGTCTTACAGCTCCTAAATCTTTCATGACAAATTCTCTAGACAGTTGTCTTTTGAGATTTGAGATATCCTTCATGCTTGTTCCGGCTACAAGTATATCATCAATGTATAGAAGAAGGATGATGTACGATGTATCAAACTTCTTCAAATAACAACAGTGGTCTGTATGACATCTCTTAAAACCGTTTACCGACATAAAACTGTTGAACTTCTTGTACCACTACCTCGGGGCCTGCTTCAGGCCATATAAACTTTTCTTCATTCTACACACTTTATTCTCCTTTTCTGGTGCCACGTATCCTATCGGCTAATGCATATATATCTCTTCTTTAAGGTTCCCATGAAGAAAAGTTGTCTTAACATCTAGCTGCTCTAGATGTAAGTCCTCTATGGCCACTATACTCAAGACCATATGAATCATTAACATTTTCACCACAGGTAAAAATATTTCAGTGAAGTCGATACCTGCCTTTTATTGGAACCCTTTCATAACCAATCTAGCCTTGTACCATTTCGAACCATCGTGCTCCTCCTTCAGTATGTAAACCTACTTGTTATGAAGAGCTTTCTTACCCTTGGATAGAGTGACTAGCTCCCATGTACAATTAGATTCAAGAGAGTCCATCTTACATCTATGGCCTGCTCTCACTTAACCCTGTATCTAACTATAATGCCTCTTCAAAATACTCTCGTTCACCATTATCTGTTAGCAGTAGATAACGTAAAGAGGGTGAGTATCAGACTATGGGTCTCCTCTTCCTAGTAGACCTCCTCACAACTGGTGTCTGTGACTCTTCCTCATAATGCTCCTGTGCATGATTATCTTGTGGCGCTATAACACCCGTGTCCAGTAACACTTCTAACTCTACAAATTCTTTATCATCAGCCTTATTTTGCTGCACACTATCCTTATGCATCACTTTTTCATTGAAGACTACATCTTTGCTTCTGATGATTTTTCTGTTTTCTGTATTCCAAAACGTGTAGCCAAAATCATGTTGCTCGTAGTTTATAAATATGCATCTCCCGTACTTCGCATCTAGCTTATTTTTATGCTATGCATCAATGTGAACACATGAAGTACAATCGAACACTCTGAGATTTGTAAAGTTCACTTCTTTTTCAGTCCACATTTCTTCTGGTAGTCCATCATCCAATGGTGCTGATGGACTTCTATTGATGATATATGCAGCAGTATTCACAGCATTCGCCCAAAACGTCTTGGGCAACCCTACATGTAACCTTATGCTCCTAGCGTACTCAAGAATGGTCCTGTTAATGCGCTCATCCACACCGTTCTGCTGCGGTGTCCTTGGAATCATTTTTTAATATTTGATTCCATTTGCTACACAATACTCCTTAAACCTTTTATCACAGTACTCTCCCCCATTATCTGATCTGAGACATTTTATTATTTTACCTGTTTCATTTTTTACCATTACTTTTCACTTCTTAAATACAATAAATACATCAGATTTATGCTTTAAGAAATAAACCCACAATTTTTCACTAGCATTATCAATAAAAGAAATAAAATAACGTGAGCCACCAAGAGATGATACCTGTACCGGTCCCCACACAGAAGGTTTTTACAAGCTTTAACAGATGTGTCTTTGGAGCACATCCTGTTTTCTTGAAACTTACCCTCTTCTGCTTGCCATACACGCAGTCCTTGCAGAATTTCAAGTCAATAGACTTTAACCCTAGTAGCTTCCCTTTTGACAATATCACTTTCATCCATTTCTCACTCATATGTCCCAACATGTGATGATATAACTGCCCATTCACGTCAGTTGATGCGGCTGTGAGTGAACTATACGATCCTGAAATCATATACAAAGTACGTTCCTTCTTACCTCGAGATATTACCAAGGCACATTTTGTGATCTTCTAGTAATTACTAGTGAATATCATTACATATCCAGTATCGACCAACTGCTCCACTGAGATCAAGTTACGTTTCAAACTCGGTACATGTCTGATATCCTTTAATTTTAAAACCGTTCATTCTTTCTGATTTATATGAACATATCCCTTTCCAACAATTCTGCACGGCTCATCATCACCTAGGTAGACTTTTCCGAAGTCACCTGACACATAATCACATAGAACTTCCTTACACGAAGTGGCATGTAATGAAGCACTCGAGTCTATAACCCAAGACTCATTCCTCGCATCAAGAGACAAGATGAACGCCTATGTGTCACTTTTCTCAAATAGATTCATTGAATCCTTTCCGCCTTAAGAGCTTCCTTCTTGTTTCTTAAGCGCCCTGCAATCACATTTCATGTGCTCCTTCTTACCGCAATGCCAACACGCGTCTTTGTCTTTCGGTCCCTTGGACTTCTTCCCCAACTTATAATGTCCGTGTTTATTACCTCATTTGTTCAGCGATCTTCGTCTTCCTTCAATGTTTAAAACATTCCCTGAATCTCCTGAAACTCCTGAAACTCCTGATGCCCTTCTTCTAGATTCTTCATTGAAAATTAAACTGGTCAAATCATTAAATTTTAATTTTATCGACCCTAAAGAATTGCTCACAGCAATCACTAAACCATCCCAACTATCTAACAAACTGTACAAGATGAATAACGCACTGACCTTATCCTAAAAAATAATGCCAACAGATTCTAATTTTCTCGTGACTGTATTGAACTCATTTAGATGTTCAGCCACGCTCCCACCATCTAACATCTTCGTGTTGAATAACTGTTTTATAAGATGAACTTTGTTGGACACTGAGGGTTTTTCATACATCGTAGTTAGGGCTTTCATTAATTCTTTTGTGGTCTTTATCTTGGATATATTGAAGGCGACGCTCTTAGACAAAGAGAGTCAGATCGTTCCTAAAGCCCTCCGATCCAATAAAGACTATTCATCATTTATCATCTTTTTTAATTTCTTCTCTTTTCCTCCTAAATGAATATAAAGGTCTTTCTGATATAGATAATCCTCCATCTGTAAGTTCCAGAAGGCAAAGTTTGAACCATTAAAATTTTCAATTCTAGTCTTCCCTTCTTCCGTTATCACTCCCACTTGAACTAAACCAATAACTCTGATATCAATTGTTGCGCAGCACGCCAACAATGCTAGTGAACCGAGATCCAATCTCCGGTCTCACCTACAAACGATAAACAGAAATAAATATAATCTAGAAGAAGAATCAAAGCATTCTAAATAAACTAGAAGACAAGATATACGTGAAAAAACTCCAACAGGGATAAAAAATCATGGGTGCAAACTTCCACTATGAAGAAAATGAGATTACAAGCAATATACTAACCTTTTCCCTTTTGTAACATCCTTGTTTTTCATTGTTTTGGATTTCTAAAAATTCTTAAATTTTTTTTTCATGTAATTAACTTATAATATCATTTAATAACCATTAGCACTCAATGTTAGTATATACAGGGGTGAAACCAGTAAATAACCACATAAGTTAAATTAATTATTGAGGGTCAAATAGTGCATATTAGACCCCAAATATTGTCCGAATTTACGAGCATAATAGTATTTAATGGCTGATTTAATCGTGTTTATGTTGCAGGTTGATTTTACAAGCTTGGATCGAAATAGGATACTAAATGCATGGATTTAACGCTCCAAATTCACCAAAGCATGGGACACTCTCCAGGGGACCAAGATCGACAGATATACACGGTCAGAAATTCGAGAAAACTAAGAAACTGAAGTTCAAGTGGCTTGAAACGCATCCAAAATGCAAGATCACAGGGTTCACGCCATCCGACTGTCCTGAAACTTCATATATGTGATGAGGGCCATAAATTAACCGTACATATAAAATTTTAGTCATTGAAGATCTCGAAAAGTGCCCCAACTGACAGATCAGCTCATAAATCGTTGATTATGGGCCCACTTGATATCTGGAACTGCCTCAAAATTATTATTAACGGTTTAAATGAGATGAGAAATAATTTAGACGGTGAAGATTGCTGAAAATCATCACAGTGGACTCCACATGAATAAAGTGTGCATAGTGCACAAGTGCACTGCACGTGCATGGCAAACGGGCAGAGACGGTCTTAAAAAGGAAAAAAAAAAACGGATTCGGCTGCGTAACGCATGGCCGCTGGCCGTTTTGCGATCAATGGTGGGCCCCACACGTGCCCCATAAGCTTAATCTAAACCGTCCACCGTGTAGAGGGCTTCGAGAGCTACAAAACCATGCTGACCTTTTGCATCCATGCGTGCACACGTGGGAGATACAGAGGCCACAAAAGGGCTGCCTGGTAGCGTTCAAATCTGATCTTATAGTTATTTCTGCTCTGGGACACGTCAATGGACGTTCAAAACTATCCATTCTTGACTGAAATTTCGTTCTGAATCCAATGGACGTGGTGGATTTTTCAGAAAATGCTTCTGTAGGGCCCACCGACCACAACAGCGAAATAGTGCGAAAAGTTTCGCACATCCGCAAAAACTGACTTTTTCGGACAGTTTTGGCCCACCATCTTTGATAGTATGGCAGATCTGAACCGTCTATCATGTAGAAGACCCAAGAAAGCACTAAGGGACGGTGTTTCTTTGGAATTTGAGCGAGGAAAGTGGCGTGTTTCATGGTACCGAACTTGGCTGTGAAAATTGCACTCCATGTCCTACTACAACTTTGTCACTGACTCCAGCCTTCCAGCAGCTATAAAAGGAGGTTTTTGGACGTGGGGAGCATTCATTCAGGTTAGAAAGGAAAAAAAAGAGAGACGTGGAGGCTTGAGTTTGGACGTGGATCAGAGAGAAGAGAGAGAGACAGAGGTTTTTGGTTTTCTTTCTTATTTATTATTTTTTCTTTTTCTTCTTCTTTCTTTTATTTTTATTTAGGAGATCCAGCCATCCATGTCTGGCTAAACCTCCTAGCTAGGGCTAGGAGGTGAAGCTTGTGGTGAGATGGGAGATTTTATTTTATGTCTTTAATTTAATTTTAATTCTTGAATTGACGTTGATTTTAGTTGATTATTAATGACATGTTTTGTTTAGTCCTTAATGGTCTGTTGTGACTAAAATTACAATGGGTCTGCAATGGCTTAGAGCATATCCTTTTTTCCTTTATGTTTATGACGTCAGGAAGCCCCGTTGTTCACCATAGTCTCCTGGGCATGGTCGGATGATGGTACCCTTCCTAACTTGCATACATGTGATTGGGTGGTAATTAGTTTAATTCTGTTGTTTGCCATAGTCTTTGGGCATGGTTTGGTGATGGAATCCATTCTAATTCATCTTCCTTTCATCTCTTTGAAAACTAGATCAATGGCAGTTCAGTAAATTCCATAATTCTTGAAGCAGGCATAAGATCTCCCTGATCTCTACAAGTGGATCCTCTGAATCTCTAGTTTCTCTTCCTCTGATTTATCTTAAGTTTAGAAAATTATTCCATCATTATTCCTTAATTTATACTTGATTTAGAATTCATCTTTTTCTAGTTCAAATTCTATTTAATTTTAGATAACGTATAAGTTTCAGTCCCTTGGGATTCGACCTCGGTCTTACCGAGTTATTACTACATCACAACCCTACACTTGGGGAGTGAACAAGTTTTTGGCGCCGTTGTCGGGGACTGTTGGTTACGTTTTTCTGAAATTAATTAGTTTTAGGATTAGTTTAAGATTAGGTTTAGATTTTCTTAATTTTTAGAAATTAACTTGTCTTTCTTATTTTATAGGCTTCTAAGATAGTTTCTAAATTAGTAAATTCTATCTTAAATTCTTCCTTTCTATTCTAGATTTAGATTAAGATTTATTTTTTCTTTTTAGTGAGATTCCAATTCTAATTCTTTTTAGGTTCCTAACCTTGTTTCTGTTTTAGAATTTTTCCATAAGTTTTTTTTTTTTGTTGTTTAGGAACTAACCCAATTTTTCTCTTTTGTAGGAAACTTCTAATTTAGTAAGCTCTTTCTAATTTTATTTTTTTTTCCTTTCTCTAGAAATTAATTTACTTTTAATTAGGACTTTCTATTCTTAGAAACTAACTTATTTTGTTTTGTTTTGCAGATTCTTAACCTAGGACTCCAAATTTGGTAACTTCTTTCCATCTTTCCCTTTTATTTTCTAGATTTCTTCTTCCTTTCTCTTAGGTTTAAGTTAGAATTTGAGGGCTGAGTGTGTTTTATGCCCCATTGGGCACGCGACAACACTCGACATCTCGTGACTGAAGGTGGATTAGTTGAGGGGTTGACTGTCCATCGCAGGACTAGACACCACTTGAATTCTCCTGAGTTAGAAGACGTTATGGCTGAAAATCACCCTCAAGCACTACCCCAACCAAGGGTTGAGGAAGTACATGATGAGAATGAGGTGCATCAGGCACTCCCGCCTCGTACTTTACGAGATTATTTACAACCGGCGGGGGTGAGTACGCCCTCATGCATGATTTTTTCGGAGAATACAGGACATATGGACATCAAGCCAGGGGTTATCCAACTCCTTCCTAAGTTCCATGCGCTTGAATCTGAAGAACCATACTTGCATTTAAAAGAGTTCGATGAAATCATAGGCACCTTATACTTTCCTAATGTATCTGAGGATACTATTAGGCTGAAACTCTTTCCATTTTCCTTGAAAGAAAAAGCCAAGACGTGGTTACATTCACTGCGTCCTAGATCCATTGGCACATGGAATGATATGCAGAGGGAATTAATAAAGAAAATTTTCCCACATCATAAGACAATTACCCTCAGGAGAGCAATCATGAACTTTGCCCAAAAGGAAGATGAAACATTCTTCCAATGTTGGGAAAGGTTCAAGGATCTGGTTAATGCATGCCCACAACATGGCTTTGAAATATGGCACATTACGAATTTTTTCTATGATGGGCTAACATCTTCCATGCGCCAAATGGTCGAGACAATGTGTAACGGAGATTTTATTAATAAAAATGTCGACGAGGTATGGGATTACCTCGATAGTCTCGCTGAAAAAATACAATTATGGGACTATTACCCAAGGACGAACACTACGTGTAGGCCGACTCATTCAAGGGAAAAAGGAGGAATATATCTCCTAAAAGAGGATAATGATTTTAATGCTAAGGTGGCCAATCTCACCAGAAAATTTGAGGCCATGGAAGGAAGGAAGGAAAAGGTTAATGAAAGTGTTTGCGGCATCTGTGATTGCAACATTCATACTACTGAAAATTATCCTTCAATACCTGCCTTTCGAGATGTATTGAATGAACAATCTAATACCGTAAATAACTATCAAAGACCTTTCAATGGACCACCCTCTAATACTTACAATCCTGGCTGAAAAAATCATCCGAATTTTAGTTGGAGGAACGGACAAACTGCTACCCCTCAAGGTTTCTTCAATCAAAATCCAAATCAGGGGAAACCTCAAGAAGAATCGGTTCAAATTTTCATACAAGAGCTGGCGCGGACAATGCAAGAAATTTCAGATTTTATGCAAAAAATAGATTCACGTATGACGGCTATGGAAAAAGGGATGCTCCCTGCACAATCACTCCCTAATCCGAAATCGCAATATGAGACAGGTGATCCTAGCTCTTCAAATCAAATGGGGCACGCTAAATCCATCACCACTCTTAGGAGTGGGAAAGTTATTGACAAAACCCTTCCGGTTAAGCCCGAAAAGCCTTAAGAACTAGAAGAGGACAACAAGGATGGATCTAGTGGCACCCTACAAAAATTTGAACCAGAACCTCTAGAAAAGCCAGTTGCTCCGTTTCCCCAACGGTTGGTTGAACCAAAACGTCTATCTAACTCTCAAGATATCCTAGAGGTATTGAAACAAGTGAAAGTCAACATTCCTCTGCTTGACGTTGTAAAACAGATTCCTTTATATGCTAAATTTTTAAAGGATTTATGCACTACCAAACGACGAAAAAGTGTTCAAAAGAAGATTTCCTTAACTGAGAAAGTGAGTGCCATCCTGAAACAAGATGTGCCGCAAAAATTCAAAGATCCCGGTTGCCCAACCATATCATGTGTGATCGGGAACTATTGAATTGATCACGCACTTCTTGACTTAGGAGCAAGCGTCAATCTGATTCCTTACTTGGTATACCAACAGTTAGGTTTGGGTGAATTAAAACCCACTCGAACCACACTACAACTTGTTGATCGTTCTGTTCGTATACCAAGAGGGATCATCGAGGATGTGTTGGTCCAGGTGGATAGATTCTACTACCCTGTTGATTTTATCATCTTAGACACTGAACCCATCAATGACACGAGCACTCAGATTCCCGTCATTCTTGGTCGCCCATTCCTGTCTACTTCAAATGTAATTATCAATTGTAGGAATGGTGTCATGACTATGTCCTTTGAAAATTTGACATTGAAATTGAATATCTTTTTTAATAACGGCAGCAACTTAGATGATGATGACGATTTCCACGATGTTAACATGATTGATTCTTTTGTGAAAGATAGAACACCTCTTACCTTATCCTCTGATCCTCTAGAGACGTGCCTGGCCCACTCCCATGATCTTGATGATGATATAATTAGGGAGACGTGTGCCATGCTTGATACTGCACCGGTACTTGAAGTTAACCGGTGGAGGCCACACATTGAAGAATTGTCCCAAACTTATGTAGTGCCTCTACCGTCTAACCTCAAGCCACCGAAGCTTGACCTAAAACCTTTGTCCTCTGATTTAAAATATGTCTATTTAGGTCAAGATGAGACATACCCGGTGGTGATCTCTACCCACCTGGAGAAAGAACAGGAGAGTATGCTCATATCTACTCTCATTGAGTATAAGGGAGCTCTTGGATGGACGATAGCGGACCTCAAGGGAATTAACCCATCGATTTGTACTCACCGTATATATCTTGAGGACAATACAAAGGCTGTTCGGCAATCACAACGTAGACTAAATCCAAACATGAAGGAAGTGGTTAAGGCCAAGGGTCTAAAACTATTGGAAGTGGGGATCATTTACCCCATATTCGATAGTCAATGGGTGAGTCCAACTCAGGTAGTTCCTAAGAAGTCCGGGATCACCATCGTAGCCAATGCAAATAATGAACTCGTGCCGACCAGAGTTACTACTGGTTGGAGAATGTGCATTGACTACAGAAAGTTAAATACCGTCACAAGGAAAGACCACTTTCCTTTGTCCTTCATTGATCAAATCCTGAAAAGGCTAGCTGGTCATTCCTATTATTGTTTCCTTGACGGGTATTCAGGTTATAATCAGATTGAAATCGCCCCTGAGGATCAGGAAAAGACTACATTTACATGTCCCTATGGCACCTTTGCTTACAGAAGGATGCCATTCGGGTTATTGAATGCCCCTGCCACCTTTCAGCGATGCATGACAAGTATCTTTTCTGACATGGTGGAGAAATATCTAGAGGTCTTCATGGACGATTTCTCTATTTTTGGTTCATCTTTCAGCGAGTGCTTAACAAGTCTTAAATGTGTATTGAAAAGATGTGAGGAAAAAAATTTGGTACTTAACTGGGAGAAGTGCCATTTTATGGTTCAAAAGGGAATTGTCCTTGGGCATATCATCTCGTCCAAAGGAATCGAGGTAGATAAGACAAAAATTGATCTTATCTCTAACCTACCTCCACCCAAGAACATCAGAGATGTGTGATCCTTCTTAGGACACGCAGGCTTTTACAGACGATTCATAAAGGACTTTAGTCTCCTCTCTCGTCCTTTATGTAATCTTCTTCAAAAGGATACACCATACGAGTGGACTGAGCAGTGTCAAGAAGCTTGCACTAAGCTTAAGGGCATGTTAACCACTGCACCTATCATGCAGCCACCCGACTGGAGTCTTCCTTTTGAACTTATGTGCGACGCCTCTGATTATGCTCTTGGAGCGGTTCTAGGCCAGAGAAAAGATAAGCGGCCTTACGTTATTCACTACGCAAGTAGGACTCTAAATCCTGCACAAGTGAACTACTCGACTACGGAAAAGGAACTCTTAGCCGTAGTGTTCGCTTTGGACAAATTTAGATCTTACCTGATCGGATCCAAGATCATTATTTACATATATCATGCGGCACTTAAGTATCTTCTTTCTAAGAATGATTTTAAGCCCCGCCTGATACGATGGATCCTTCTACTCCAAGAATTCGATTTGGAAATTAAAGACAAAAAGGGAGTAGAGAATGTAGTGGCCGGTCATCTTTCTCACCTTAATACCTCTGATTCCCTTGAGGCGACCCATATCAATGACATGTTCCCTGATGAACAACTGTTTAGAGTCTCCCATTCACCTTGGTTTGCTGATATTGCTAATTATCTTGCTACAGGTGCCATACCGACACACTGGACGTCACAAGATAAGAAAAAATTCTTTACCAAGGTGCGTAACTTTTTCTAGGATGATCCATATTTGTTTAAATATTGCCCAGACCAAATCTTAAGGAGATGTGTACCAGACGATGAGCATCAGAGGGTCATCTCCTTCTGTCACTCACAGGCCTGTGGTGGTCACTTTTCTGCTAAAAAGACCACGGCCAAGATTCTACAGTGTGGATTTTACTGGCGCACTATGTTCAGGGACACTCATGAGTTTTGCAAAGCTTGCGAGCGTTGTCAAAAATTGGGAGCATTGTCCCTTCGAAATATGATGCCTTTGAATCTCATCCTTATTATAGAAGCATTTGATTGTTGGGGCATCGATTTCATGGGACCATTCCCCCAATCATTTGGAAATCTGTA
Organism: Magnolia kwangsiensis; assembly: GCA_037074715.1. Taxonomy (NCBI): domain Eukaryota; kingdom Viridiplantae; phylum Streptophyta; class Magnoliopsida; order Magnoliales; family Magnoliaceae; genus Magnolia; species Magnolia kwangsiensis. Next base: position 196,230,780 of record CM073571.1, on the reverse strand, counting down.
TATTTTGCTCACCGTAGACTATGTCACTAAATGGGTCGAAGCAATTCTGTGCTGCAAAAATGACCATCGCACGGTCATTAAATTTTTGAAAGAAAATATCATGTCGCGGTTCGGAACGCCTCGAGCCATCATTAGTGACGGGGGCTCACACTTTTGCAATAGACCATTTGAGAACTTAATGAAGAAATACGGTATCTCTCATAAGGTGAGCACCCCATACCATCCACAGACAAGTGGACAAGCTGAGATTTTCAATAGGGAGATCAAACATATCCTAGAGAAAACGGTTAACCCTGATCGTAAGGACTGGTCAATCCGATTGACCGATACCTTATGGGCGTACCGTACTGCTTTCAAAACTCCTATTGGAACATCTCCCTTTAGACTTGTCTATGGAAAAGCCTGTCACTTGCCTGTGGAATTGGAACATAAAGCATACTGGGTGATCAAAAATCTGAATTTCAATCTGGACAATGCTGGCTCACTACGCAAACTTCAGTTAAATGAACTTGAAGAAATCCGGAACGATGCGTACGAAAACTCGAAAATTTACAAGGACAGGATGAAGGCGTTTCATGATCAACATATTCTACGGAAATCATTCACGCCAGGTCAGAAAGTCCTCTTGTATGACTCTCGACTACATCTCTTTCCGGGTAAGCTTCGATCTCGTTGGACCGGCCCTTACATTGTTGTCACTGCTTATCCTCATGGGGCCGTCGAGATAAGAGATCCTGACAATGGCAAGGATTTTAAAGTAAATGGACATCGATTAAAGCCATTTGTTGAGACATTTGATTCAGAGGACATGTACATGCCTCTGATTGCTCCTGTTTACCAGGACTGATCTCCTAGTCTGATGGAGGTATAGGTAGGTTTATCGCTTTCATAGGTTTATGATAGTCGCTTTCATAGGTTAGTTAGTTCAATGTTTATGGGTAACATTACTACAAACCCTCACGAGACTACAACTCGTCCACTAGGGGTAACCTAGGGGTTTAAAGGCTTGTTGCATACGCTAAATGCAATCGAGAACACCTGCGAAAGTGGTATAGGTAGGATTTTATTTTCATTATTTTTGTTCTGCTTTCTCTCTTTTGCTGACAAGCTTCCATGCCGTGATCTATTGGAAACTCTCTTGATTCGTTATTCAGGTACTATCTTCCCATCACTTCTCATTTACTTTCGTTGTCTCATGTGCATTGCATGCTCATATCTTTTACATTGAGGACAATGTAGACTTTAGTTGGGGGTGGGGGATTAGGTAACCTAATCAGTATTTTCTTGGTCTTGAGCAACAATTGTGAAAAAATTTTAAATTTTTCTAAAAATTTTTATGAATTCGAAGTGATTTTGACGAATATCCTTGATTTAGAATTGTGAGATATATGATGTTGATAATTTATGACTCTTGGATTCCGTATCGGTGGCATTCTGCAATTAAGATCGAGTTGCTAAGCCATGATTAGAAGTTTTAAACATTGATCGCATCAGGATTTCACATGTCACATCTTGCTTTCACGTTAAGACTTCAGTCTGATATTGAAGGGTTAATTTGGTAATCACTAAGCACGAAAGGAACCAGCCTGAAATATCTTGCCATTATGGTATAAAAATTGAAAAGGTTGGATAATTAATCTTCACCATAGGTTTGCTCCCTATAGGTGTAGAGTTAATTCCCCATGAATGATATGTGAAAAAGAGTCAGGTGTACGATCTTCACCATAGGTTTGCTCCCTATAGGTGAGGATGTGATTCCCCTTCCTTGGCATTACTTTGAATAGAAAAATCACAAGTTAATAGGTTAATCTATAAGGCAAGTTTTGGATTAGGTTTTGGTTGTCATGAATTTTCTTGTTGGTTACCAATGATATCATGAAATTGACGATTGGATCTCTTAATGATGATAAGCCGAGATTACACTATACATCCATGGATCTCAATGTTTAAAATTTTTCTAATTGATGGATTAATACTTTACACTTGATTATGAAGTCTACCGTGCGCTTGAGTTTAGGAGAAATTAATGCCAACATTCATGAATCTTAGACTTATAGTATTTAGATTGTTTTCCAAAAATCACTCAAGTTCATAGAAATCGTCTTCTAATTCTCAACTTATTTTTCGCATACCTTGCTCGGGACTAGCAAGATGCTGGTTGGGGGTTGTGTTGAGGGTCAAATAGTGCATATTAGACCCCAAATATTATCCGGATTTACGAGCATAATAGTGTTTAATGGCTGATTTAATCGTGTTTATGTTGCAGGTTGATTTTACAAGCTTGGATCGAAATAGGATACTAAATGCATGGATTTAACGCTCCAAATTCACCAAAGCATGAGACACTCTCCAGGGGACCAAGATCGACAGATATACACGGTCAGAAATCCGAGAAAACTAAGAAACTAAAGTTCAAGTGGCTTGAAACGCATCCAAAATGCAAGATCACAGGGTTCCCGCCATCCGATTGTCCTGAAACTTCATATATGTGATGAGGGCCATAAATTAACCGTACATATAAAATTTCAGTCATTGAAGATCTCGGGAAGTGCCCCAACTGACAGATCAGATCATAAACCATTGATTCTGGGCCCACTTGATATCTGGAACTGCCTCAAAATTATTATTGACGGTTTAAATGAGATGAGAAATAATTTAGACGGTGAAGATTGCTGAAAATCATCACAGTGGACTCCACATGAATAAAGTGTACATAGTGCACAAGTGCACTGCACGTGCATGGCAAACGGGCAGAGACGGTCCGAAAAAGGAAAAAAAAAAAAATGGATTCGGCTGCGTAACGCACGGCCGCTGGCCATTTTGCGATCAATGGTGGGTCCCACACGTGCCCCATAAGCTTAATCTAAACCGTCCACCGTGTAGAGGGCTTTAAGAGCTACAAAACCATGCTGACCTTTTACATCCATGCGTGCACACGTGGGAGATACAGAGGCCACAAAAGGGCTGCCCGGTAGTGTTCAAATCTGATCTTTTAGTTATTTCTTCTCTGGGACACGTCAATGGACGTTTAAAACTATCCATTCTTGACTGAAATTTCGTTCTGAATCCAATGGACGGGGTAGATTTTTCAGAAAATGCTTCTGTAGGGCCTACCGACCACAACAGTAAAATGGTGCGAAAGGTTTCGCACATCCGCGAAAACTCACTTTTCCGGACAGTTTTGGCCCACCATCTTTGATCGTATGGCAGATCTGAACCGTCTATCATGTAGAGGACCCAAGAAAGCACTAAGGGACGGTGTTTCTTTGGAATTTGAGCGAGGAAAGTGGCGTGTTTCATGTTACCGAACTTGGCTGCGAAAATTGCACTCCGTGTCCTGCTACAACTCTGTCACTGACTCCAGCCTTCCAGCAGCTATAAAAGGAGGTTTTTGGATGTGGGGAGCATTCATTCAGGCTAGGAAGGAAGAAAAAGAGAGACATGGAGGCTTGGGTTTGGACGTGGAGGCTTGGGTTTGGACGTGGATCAGAGAGAAGAGAGAGAGACAGAGGTTTTTGGTTTTCTTTCTTATTTATTATTTTTTCTTTTTCTTCTTCTTTCTTTTATTTTTAGTTAGGAGATCCAGTCATCCATGTCTGGATAAACCTCCTAGCTAGGGCTAGGAGGTGAAGCTTGTGGTGAGATGGGAGATTTTATTTTATGTCTTTAATTTAATTTTAATTCTTGAATTGACGTTGATTTTAGTTGATTATTAATGACATGTTTTGTTTAGTCCTTAATGGTCTGTTGTGACTAAAATTACAATGGGTCTGCAATGGCTTAGAGCATGTCCTTTTCCCCTTTATGTTTATGACGTCAGGAAGCCCCGTTGTTCACCATAGTCTCCTGGGCATGGTCGGATGATGATACCCTTCCTAACTTGCATACATGTGATTGGGTGGTAATTAGTTTAATTCTGTTGTTTGCCATAGTCTTTGGGCATGGTTTGGTGATGGAATCCATTCTAATTCATCTTCCTTTCATCTCTTTGAAAACTATATCAATGGCAGTTCAGTAAATTCCATAATTCTTGAAGCAGGAATAAGATCTCCCTGATCTCTACAAGTGGATCCTCTGAATCCCTAGTTTCTCTTCCTCTGATTTATCTTAAGTTTAGAAAATTATTCCATCATTATTCCTCAATTTATACTTGATTTAGAATTCATCTTTTTCTAGTTCAAATTCTATTTAATTTTAGATAACGTACAAGTTTCAGTCCCTTGGGATTCGACCTCGGTCTTACTGAGTTATTACTACATCACAACCCTGCACTTGGGGAGTGAACATTAATAAACTGTAGGAAGCCAACAAATTCGCCAGATCACTTGAACATCAGGTGTAGCCTCATGATTTACTCACATAGGACCCAAATCTAACCGACTTATCGCTAACTAATCAAGACAATCATGACTAAATTAAAGAACTAATCGGGGCTGAATCAGATAAGGCCCAGATCTTGATTAATAGATCAAATCAACCATGTTACTCTTTTAGCTTAAAACCGACGATTTAGAGTAATCATGACTAAATCTCCACTTTCACTAGTTATAAATAGGTCACACTATGAACATAGTTAATCCAAACCCTAATCATCGCCCACGAGAAATCTCAATACCTAATTCATTTTAGAAATGTCTCAATTTTTCGAACAAGTTTTAGACCGCTTGTTGGTGGGCCACTAGTTATAAAATTATAGAGTAATGTCTGTCTTACTAGGCTTGACGTCCATCGCTGGAGTCTGACCTGGGAATGGTCCAGAACCGCTCAACTTGAGTCAAAGGACGAGTACATGAGAAGTGCAAATACCCTAAAAGAAGAAGTTGAAACTTAAGTGAATTGGGTCGTCCACTCTTATGCAAAGTTAAGAATTTTGGACCGTCGGTTTATGACCAAACTTCACACGCAGAGTAAGGATTTTTCTCTGCTCATATCCGTATAGCCGTGGCTCCGATTGACCATCGGTGACCGTTGAACAAATTTCTAATCATATTTATTGATCAGCGCATCCAAATGGCTGGTCGATTATATCCATACATAGATCATCATTAGCGCTAACTATCCTATGGTGTATATTAATATGTATACCCCATAGTGGGCCCTAGAGGCTAGAAAAACCTTCTCATAGGGTTAATATAGTAAAAACGTAACACTTGGGCCATTTGCACCAAATCTGGCATTATAAAAGGGGCTTCTTTTGGGCACCCCTCTCCCCATACGATTTTACCTTAGAAAAAGAAAAGAGAGAAGAGAAAAAGGGAGAAAGAAGAAAGGAAGAAGAGAGGAAGGGAGAGTGAAGAAGGGAGAGAAAGTGGGTCATAGATGAAGGTGGGGCCTAAGAGAAGTCGATCCTTGCAACTCCTTCCTCAAGAGATCACACACCCACCACTCTAAATTTGAATTTCAACCTATTGGAGAGGTAAGCACTCATCTTCTTGAGATTCTTTGTATTGAGCTAGATGTTACATGTAATCCTAACATGCAAAGTTTCTTTGACTTAGGGTCTCTACGAATCCACCCGCAAGTTGGCAATCCTAGGCCGTATCCCAAGATCTTAACTATCCATATGTGCGGACTATTATCCTTAGGTGGCCTAACACCAATTTTAGTATGAATTTAATGATTTTGTTTGCTTGGATGATGTATTTGGAGGATTTAGAGAGAACTTAGGAAAGACCTTACCTTGATCTTTCCAATCAATGTAGAATAGTTATATAATGTTTGTTATTGTTCACATGATTGGGTATAAATTGATGTTTGCATGTTCATGTCTTGTTGGCTCGTGTATGATGTTACCTTATAATATGTATGATTTATTAACCCACGTGCATTTTGATCCTATGATGTATATGAAATACTTAGTTTCCTCACTAACCCACACAACACACATACACCTTTATTTTGCAACATTGTTAGCTTTCTTGGTAGAAAAAATTTAAGTTTTATGTTGAGGAGTGTGAATGCTTGATATTACATATGCTAGATGATAACCCTGATTGTTGACATGTTATGGATTACCATCAAGACCCTTGGGTTAGTCAGGAATATAAGAAGAGTGAAGGTGGTCCTTTTAGTAGGACCATCTAAGGTAAACCCATAGATGTGGGAGAGTGCGCGTGGGCTACAGTAGTTACACTACATGGGTCACTCGTACCTGATGTCGTCTGTCACGTACTTGTCTGGACTCATGCGGTCTAGCTCATTTACTGTCCAAACTTGTTTATTAACCCTGTTTGTTCACATATGTATGGAACCTCGAACATCCTACAATTGATGTAGCACATCGATAACCAATTGAAGCCGATCCACCGACTCATGAGCCAGGCATAGTGGAATGAGACACTATTTTTGAGCTATCGGCCTACGCTGGGGTGACGAGCCTCCCCGTAGTGACCACGAGCGATCTTATTTCTCAGCGCTCCCCATGTGCTTGAAGTCGACGATGGGGAACCCGACGGGATCAAGGATCACAGTCCCTTGGCCTCGCACATTGAGGGGCCTTGGTATCACAACTAGTTGAGGGCATTGATATGTGGGGTATACTAGTTTTCCTAACCTACTGGATGAATGGAATAAATAAAGAACTTGGCTAACACTAGCATCGCATCACACTAGCTAGGTTAGCGACTTGGCAGTCGAGGTCACATTGAGAGAGTGTTGGTCATACGCGATCGTTAGACGGAGTCGCTTGAGGGAGTGTTGTGGCGAGGGCATGCATCATATCATCTATCATGCATATTCATTAACAAGATTAGTTAGGTGTTATGAATGATTGCATTTTATTAAGTTCATAATATAATTGATGCTTGTTACAACTTAAGACTAACAACACTCACTGAGTTGATCACTCACTCCCACTCTAGGATGGTATTTTAAAACACCAGCTAGACTCTCCCGTAGATGCAGGTGATGTAGAGTAAGATGAGCATGACGGTGTGAGCCTTGAGGAAGAGGATGAGTTGTCTTACTTTCAGCTGATGGATGGTTCCCCGTCGGCCCAGTAGACGGGATTTAGATCGCTAAGTAGTGGACTCAGCGCTATTTTTTTGGATATGATATTCTTTTTGTGATTTTGTTGGGCAACACCTTGTGTGACCCATTTATATTCTTTTGGACCGTATATATTAATCTCTTTCATTTCAGCAGACTAGTTATGGTTGTGTTTCAAGCTCTAAGTAATTCTAAGTTACGCATTTAAACCTGATGAATCATAAAACCATAAAATTGATGATAAGTGATACCCGGAAACTTAGGAGTTGAGTCTATGCATGACCTCCAATTTTTAGGGCATTACACCTTTAGATGTATAGAGAAAACCATTTGCCTATACTTTAGAATAACTCTCATAACCCTAAAAAATCCCTAGGGACCCTTATTTATAGTTTAGGCAACTTTCCTTTCGCACCCTTGCGAAACTGACTCAAATTTTTATAGTCCATATCAAATCTGCAAAATGAATCTGTGTAACCTCGATTGGTCGAGCAGGCTGCTCGACCGGTCGAGCACCTTGGAACTAAAAAACTGATGCTCATTGGACTTTAAGTCGAGTTAGCCCTCGACTGGTCGAGTGGGCCACTCGACCGGTGGAGCAGGGCACTCGACTGGTCGAGAAGTCCTGTCTAGATGTGGCTCCACATCTCAACATACATGAGGTTGTGTTTGGGTCTTTTGCTAGTAATAATCGATCTAAGGAAGGTTATTATTTGACAAAACGTATGGTGTAGAGCAATAACTGGTGTTGGTAATATAAACTTAAGGGATTGATCTCACCTGAAGTTATTGGGTTCCTGACATTTATGAAATTGACATCAATTAACTTTATGTGCAAGAGAACTACTTGTGTATTGTGGCTTTGACCCAAAGAAAGGGTCATGATGATGCAACAAATATTTGTGAACTATTTCTTATTACATTTTAGAATAGACAAAGGTATTTTATCACATTCATAAATAACTATTTTTGATATGGGTACCTATACTTTATAAATGAAAAATTGGATGCATTTGATGTATTTAAGATTTACAAAAGTAAGATTGAGAAATAACTCTACAGAAAATTTAAAGTTATTAGATATGATTATAACGGTGAATACTATTGAAGGTATGATGAATCATGGCGCAATCCACAACCCTTTACTTAAAACCTATATCATGATTGTGACATCGATGCCCAATACACCATTGTCTAAAACACCAAAGTATAATGTATAGCAAAAAGGTACAATCACACCCTAAAGGACATGATGCATAGTATAATTGGTAATTTAACGTTACCTGAATATCTATGAGGTGATATGATCAAAAATGCAATTCACGTCCTTATTTGAGTCATAAGTAAGGTTATACCCAAAATTCCATTTAAATTAAGGAATGTGAGGAAACCAAGTTTACAATACTTTCATATATGGAATTGTCTTATAGAAGTTATACTTTATAATCCACAATAAAGAAAACTTAACCCTATGATAGTTAATTATTTATTTATTGAATATTTTAAAAAGGTTTAAATGTTTTAAATTTATCATTGATACTTCACTAAAATTAATAAAATTGATAATACTAGGTTTATTGAAGACATTGAAAGTAGTATTTTATGGCCCAAAATCCAAGCACATGAGTAAGGTTACTTAAGACCTGAATTTTGAGAATTTTAGCTATTTTATCTGCTTTTATCATATCACACAGTTCGTTCAACTTAACACAATAATGTTCTATGCCGTTTAGTTAAACATCATATGTTGTTTGTTTGCTGATGCATATAAATGAAGGCTTTTAAAACTTGGATGTTGTTTATCATATACACGTTCAAACTATTAACATGATGAACAATTTGGATTCTATAACATCACATCTTACACGTGTGGAATAGTCATTGATTAGTCTGGGTATTTGAGTGTGTTGGATTTAGAGATAGAGTCCTTATAGAGGTGTACGCATTCAGATGTGTAAGGTTGGATTTATTTGTTGTGATTGAGACCCATAGTTTAGATGATCCAAATTGGTGGGCTCGAGACACCCACCGTAACCAATTTTGAAGAAGATGAAGTAGAGTGATCTTGGCAATATGCGTTACTAAGTTATCATGAGAGGGTCTTAGTAACGTGCGTTGCTAGAGAAGAAGAGGATTCAAGATGTACGTTGCTATATTATATTATATTATATTTATTTTAATTTTTTATTATCTCTATGCAGAGACGTCGGTTTAATTTTTTTTTTTTTTAAATGTAAATCATTAATATATATATATATATATATATATATATATATTAATACCATATATATTTATTATTATTATTATATTTTTATAACCAATTATTAAAAACGTCACTTGACTAGTCCAATGACTTTAGGTTCCTTAACTTTCTTAGTTACACTCTAAAATTAAAAACACGTGTGGCTCTAATCTGATCCGATCGGGGTGAAACTTGATGTCTGACCACCATTTGATGCGCTCTATTTATCAAGCCCAATATTGACATACAATCTCTCGATGACGACCAATATGAGTTTCGATGACCTCTACTCATCCGTGGTCCCACACGACCTGTGTCCGTAAGAACTAAGTTGGTAGACCTTAATTATATCTCAAGGATTTGGAAATAGATTGTTTATTTTGGAAATTAGGTTGCTCTATTGGTGGATACAAGTGCGATGTACCATTAGATATGAGATATAGGTAAAGTAATTGAATGAATAAGAGTCTAATTCTATCTATAAGTTAATGTATTAGGTTGCTCTCATGAACAAATTAGTAAGTGGGTTTTTAGATGAATTAGTTTGCTGAGTCATCAAATAAATAACTTAGATAAATGATATGATAACTTACGATCGCATAAGTGAATGGACAAGTAAATGATCACGTACCTTGATTTCATGTGTGGAAGATGAACGGGTGAAAAACAAGAAAATGTACAGTTAGATGATTACTTGGGTACTTACACATGCATAAAAAATTTTGGGTCATTACATTCTACCCTATAATAAAATTTTTCTTATTGAAAGTTAACATATCTATGGTATGAAAACATGCGGGTACTTTTTTCAAAATTTGTCATTTTATTCCCACAAAGCTTCTTCTTTGTCGTGATGCCCTCATTGTATTTATACGAGTGATACCTTAATTCGGAGTATTTGGTCCTTTTGATGAAGATGCGAATTGGTTGGTTTACATACATAACATCCTCTCGGATTTCTAGCGACTACCAATCGATGACATGTGATACGTACCTCTCGTACTTCTGTAAAATTGATACGTGAAATACGTCATGAATGCTAGAAAGTTGTGGAGGCCAAAGGTACTCTGTAGGCCATGATGCTTACTCTCTATAGGATTTCAAATGGCTTGATGTATTGAGATACCATATTTTCCTTCTTTCCAAATTGCATGACTCCTTTCATTGATAATACTTTTAAAAATACGTGGTCACTCATGTAGAACTTAAATATTTTTTACGAATTATTGGTGTAGCTCTTCTAGCGGCTCTGAGTGGTGCATATACATTCTCTGATGATGATGAATTTCTCTGATGTTTCTTGGACTAACTTGGTCCTCAATAAGGTTCTTTCGCCCACTTTCGCGATTTATAAATTCTTTTGTACAAGGCTTTGAAAGTTGTCATGCTGATGCTTGACTAAAAACTATTATTATATGCGAATTCAATTAATGGTATGTGGTTGTCTACAATATCCCATATATTTCACCATACTCAATCCTAATATATATGTAGGTGTTACCACTAGAGCACCGTATAAATTTGATTGAATACTTGTAGGAACCTAATGAATACTCTCACTCACCTAAATCTTGGGCCTAACCATATGATCTATTAATTGAGAACTAATATCTAGGCAACTCACATTCGATTAATTAGAATAACCGTAGTTAAATGTAAATTCACCCGAAGTAAGATAACAAATGGATCAAATCTGAATTATCCCATACACATTAACTGAATTGACTAAAATACCCTTATGACCTTATAATCAATGATATATCATTTTAGGGTTAAATCATCTTTTCTATTACTCTCATGAAGAACAAACGATAAACTTAGATCATTCAAACCTCATCAATTATACACAAGAAACTGCACTTCGTAAATCACCTTAGAAATGGCTGAATTAACTAAACAAGTTATAGACCACTCGTCAATGAGCCATAGACCACGAGGTTATAGAAAAATATTCATTTTAGTAGGCTTAACGTCCCACATGGATTGGATGTTTGAAACCGTATGCCAAATCGTTCAACTTGAAGCTGTAAACAATACATGAGATGTGTGAAAAACCTAAGTATAGAATACACCCTAATCCATATCTCAAGTGGTCGACTGAGTGAAAGATACCTCGTTTCAACATTGAGATCTTGGTATCGATTCCCTAGCGGGGGTGGCTAACAGTGAAGTGTGAACTGACAGTGGGTGTACCAACAAGCTTTAAAAAAAAAAAAACCTAAGCATAAAATAAAAGTTTTCTAGATATTTTCTAAAATAGAAGTTAATTATGTTGATTTAGATTTATTCAAAGATGAGAAATTTGGACAGTTAGATCGCGATCAAATTGAGGATGCCAACCTTGACCATCGTTCCTCGAAAAATCCTATAGTTGAGACCTTGATCGATGATCAGTCACCATTAAATTGATCTCTTTGCCGTATTCATTGATCGATGCATCCAAATTATAATACGAGCACAACTTTGTATAGATCATTGCTTGATACAATTATTTATTAACTTAGATTGACCTGTGCACTCTAATGTGGGTCTGTAAATGTAGAATCAACCTATTATTGTATTAACAAGCAATTAGCTTCATTTCTATGACAACCAAAATTCCAAATAAGACTATAAATATCATTTTTAGGGTAATATTCATTTTTATCCAAATTTTGACCCAATTTAGATAAATTAAATAGTAGAGATTTAAAATTGCAATTGAGAGATAAAAATTAGAGATTTTACTCTAGAATGATGGATTTGTTGTAATACACCTTAGGAGCTGCCTAATTCTTCTACATACTCCACATTTACATTCAATTTTAGGTAAATGCAAACCCTACAATGTAATTAGATAGTTAATCTATAATTCTATGTTCTTATTTAAGTTTTCCTTAAAATTGAGTTAGAGAGATAGGGTTTCTTTCAAATTCATGACCTTAAGTACAATATAGAAGTATAATCTTCACCAGAAGGTTAGGATTATTCTTCTAAGTTATCATTTATCAACCATTGATAGTTTCAGTTAATGATTATTAAATTTTGTTACAATTTTCTATGATACAAATGCTAAAAATATCCTGTTATTATTATTTTTATTATAATTGCTAATTTAATGATAACATGCTTGATGAAATGATTGTTTGTATGTGCTTGTGATAGTAGAGACCTTATATGTGATTTGACATGTTACTTGGATTGTTGGTTAGGTGTTTGAGTATAATGCGAAACGATCCAATATGATGATATGTTCAATTGTTATATGCTTACAACATGTATATGGTAATATGCATATGTTTAGTTATGGATCAAACTTTGAAAACTGTTTGAATGGGTGAATTGTCTGCCTTTAGTTGGTCATCACAAACTTACTCGGTCGACCAAGACAAAACACGGTTGACCGACAGTATAAAGACTATGGGGGCTATTTCACACCCAATGTCAGTTTCACTAGAGTTCCCTTTTATCCATTGAATAAGTTCAACTCAAAGTTAATCACTTATATATTTGATTGTTGTACCACACCCTATTGCATCTAGGATACCATGATTCCCTTTTGATTGAAGTCTCAATTATAACTATCAGTGCGACTCTATCTTTTTAGTAAAGGCTCATGGGTCAAGCATGGTAGTATAGGACACTATGTCTGAGTTATTGTCCTATGCTGAGTGATTAGCCTACCATAGTGTCTAGTGAACACCAATGGAGGTGACGAGCCTGCTACTTCTTTGTTGGTCTTGGATGACGAGCCTTATCATATTATTTTAGTGATCCGTAACTTTAGATTAATTATTAATATTTAGTATCGGTGACAAGCCCTTACCATGTTGATTATAGCTTTGGGTGACAAGCCCCTACCTTTGAAATGATTATTCACAATTTAAATTTAGGTGACAAATCCTAATTTGGATAAAAGACACTAGCCATAGCTATATGAACCGTTTTATTTGACATATGATTTCATTGTGGTATCTCAGCTTCATTAATATGGCTATATGTAAATAGATTAATAAAGGCTTTGTTAAAGCATGCATATGATAACACTTGTGGGTAATGTTGTTGATGAGCTTTATTATTGTCTATTTATTTGCATTTGTGGATAATATTGGTAATATTACTGTTGTTTTGATTATTTTGCATGTGATTTTGGTGATGGTCATATCATTGTGGTTTGATTCACAGAACATCCATATGCATATCATATCATAAATGTATTCAATTAACTATATTATGAAGTTGTTTGTAATTATGAGTTATCATTACTTATGCTTGATTGCGTTAAAACTATGTGTATTTAGAACTATGGTAACACTGAGTTGGCCACTCACTTCCACATGGGACAGTGTTTCAAAACACCAACCAAATATCATTGATGCAGATACCATCGAGGTCGCATGTTATACCCAAAATTTTAGAGTTTAAGTACATGTTCGATCCCTAATATCTTGGGTGTGAACTTAATAAAAATTTACAAGATTCAAATTAACATTCACGTAAAAATCAGAATAGCGCTCATTTAAATAGTGGGTATCAAAGATAAGTAGGCACCCATGTAAGAGAAATATCATGCAATAATCTAAAATATACAATCCAAAATGGTGTTCACCCAGATGGGGACTATACAAATCACAATATAATTAATATGTATATGATATACAACCACTTAGAAGGGGTAAGATTAGAAATCTATTGAAGCACCCTGACTGCACCACAATTCGGTTTTATTCATGAGTCATCCGCATATATCAAGTGAAAGGCGTCAGGAGCCAACATAGTGAAGAAATATCCCTTAAGATTTTACTTGGGATATTTTAGTTATAAATAGATTCACTACAAACACGTGTTCATAAGCATATTGTCTCTAACGCACAAATATTATGCAGGTTACATCTGAATCATATTAACGAAAGCACAACTTAACAACTAATTTCCTAAATTTAATTAATTAAATGCATGGATGTCGTGAAATGTAAATCCAAATCCATCACCAATATAATGTCCATTGCCAATATCATCCACCAATAATAATTAGAATACTAATAAAATATCTATCCAATGTAATATGGCTTAGCACTAATATTATCAACAAATGCAAAGAAAGTCAGCAACAATATAACTTGTTACTAATATTTCCACGAGTGCCATGACACACATGCTTTAGCCAGTCCTTTATTAATTCAATTTCAGACAACTGTATTAGAGAATATAGAATACCACAAATATATCACAAGCCAATTAAATCATATCATATGGGTCATTGCAGCTCATTGCAAGTGTCCCTTAAATGATTTACACATCGACCAAGAGGAATACTACTACAAGCACATATGTTCATTGGTCATTATGGGGGACTCGTCACCAAGCGTGGGTTGACAGCTTAGACATGAGTCTCATACCACCATGCATGGCCCATGAGATAATGTTCACTAGTCACTATGGGGGTCACATCACCCAGTATAGGCCGACAACTTGGACATGGTGTCCCATACCATCATATTCAACTCATGAGACTCGTATGATCGAATTACACTAATAGTTATAATTAAGACTTCAATTCAATAGAAATTGTGGTATTTCAAATTTAATAGTATTGTACAATAATCAAACACATGAATGATTAATTCTGCATTAAACTGATTTGATCGATCACAGGAGACTGACAAAACTGGCATTGGGTGTAAATAACCCGTGTAGTTCCAAACTACTGTCATTCATCCATATTCCACCTTTGTCGACCTAACTAACCTATGATGGCTAACCAAAGGTAGGCCTCCTACTTATATAAACAATTATCAGAGCTTAATTCACAACAATAATGATACATATCATCTGGTATATGATTTCAAGCATAAAGCAATGCAATGTCACACAATGGTAAGTCAATTGAATATATGTACCAACCATTAATAAATAATTTAAATCAATTCATATAAACATAACTTAATGAACATCATGAAAAGATTCTAATATCAAAATTTCATATCATTCAAGCATTTCATTGAACATGTTATCAACTAGCCACAAACAACATAAGTAATATGATAATAAAGAAATTTTAGTATAACACATACAAAAATATTCAATCATTTAAAATATTAGGAAAACTTTTGAGGGTAGATATTCACCTTAGAGTTGAAATCCCTTGATGTAAGACCCGTATCTTGGTCCGTACCATTACGTAGACTTTCGCGGTCCTACTGACCGAATTCTGGCAACCTTCAACCCTTAACCGATATTTACGTGCGACCCTGATTCGTATGTCGTCAACCCGAGCCGACTCAACCCAAGACCATTACCATAGCGACCGCGCTGTCGCTGCGGCTCCAATGCCGTGACTTGCGCGCCGAGGCGATATCCTGATCAAGAGATGTGGGCCAACATTCAGCTTGAGGAAAATGCCACGCGTTGCGAAATTCAAGAGAATTTCTACGATATGTCACATCAATTCCATCAATCAATCAATCAATCAATCAATCAATCCATCACATGTCAAGTACACATCACTTTCACCCTTTTCCAAGCAAGCCACAAAAGTCCTCCATGCCCATACTTTTCTTACACGAATGCCCCTTTCCCAAGCAAGCCACAAAAGTCCTCCATGCCCATACTTTTCTTACACGAATGCCTCAAAAGTCAAAAGTTCTCTTACACTCCCATGCCTTTCTTACACAAATGCCACAAAAGTTAAGGTTTTCTTACACACCCATCACTCATCACATCCATCTATCACCCATCTCTCTCTCCCTTTACAACTCTCTCTCTCTTTCTCATTTCAAACTCATTTTCAAGCAACCAAACCCCCCATACGTATGAGCCTCTCCCTCCCTTTTCAAAACTCCAAGTGTGGCCCACCTCTCCATCCCAAGATCCCCCATCCTAGCCATCCATTTCTCATCTCCTCTGTTGGAATCGACGCTAAGGAGCTAAGGAGGCCAAGGGTGCAAGAAGAAATCGGTGGGTGATCTTAGATCTTTTTTTTTTTTCATTTTGTTTGATTAAGGGTCCATATATGTGGGACCCACCTTAATGTATACTTGTATGTAAGAGGGGCCCATAGTGGCGGGGCCCCTCCATCCTCATCGATCTTTCTCTCTTTCCCTTTTTCCTTTGTGTATGAAGGTTTGTGGCCCACTTGATGTATGTATCTCATCCATACCATCCAAATAGTGGGCCACCTTGACTTTTTTATTTTTGGTATGGGCCATCCAAATAATGGGCTACCCGGATGAAAGGGAAAACACAAATACTAGATTGATCCAAAATTGGTGGGCCACGTCCATGTGGGACCCACCATGATGCTGTGTTGTATCCACGTCCGTCCAGCGTCCCTGGACGCTGGACGTGCTAACAGCGAAGTATGGACTGGCAAGTGGGGTGGCTGACGGTGGTGTGTGAGCAGGCGTGGGCTAACAGTGTAGTGTGCTGACAGTGGGTGTGCTAATAAGAGAAGTGTAAACTGCAGCCCTCCAAATGGCCCACACCATGATGTTTGTGCCTTATCCAAACCGTCCACCGTTCTGGACGGTGGACCATGTCCATGAGGGGCCACTTCCACGCCCAAACCCATAGCTCTCTGGCAGACTGAGTGGAGGTATCTCGTTTCAACGGTGGACCCCCTGGTTTACGTGGTAGACCGGGGTGAAAGATGCCTCGTTGCAACACTTGAGGCCTTGGTATCGTTCCTGTAGAGGTGGCTAACATGGAGTGTGTACTGGCATAGAGTGTGTATGGACGTGGGGTCCATGGGACCCACCCACACCGTACATCCAGTTTGGCGGGCCACACCATGGTGCACGTGTTTTACTCTGACCGTTCACCGTCCATCTGACTGTGGGACACACCCCATGTGTGGGGCCATCCTTGATGTATGTGACCGTCCAGGCCACGGCCTGGACATCTGATATGTAACATATATTATATTATATTAGATATATATATATATATATGATGTATTATATTATATAATATATATAATATATTAGATATATGCTGTTGTGGTGGGCCCTACGTGGGACCCACCTATGTTGTGTCAGCAAGAATAGAAAAAGGAAAAGAAAAGAAAAGAAGAAGAAAAGAAAAAGAAAAGGGTGAAAATGGGCCACGTGCCCTCACTCTCTCTCTCTCTCTATATATCTCTCACTCTCTCTCTATATCTCTCTCTCTCCCTGTGTACGTCAGTGGGCTGTAGGCCCCACTTGATGTATGTGTTTGTGCATGCCGTCCATCTGTTTTGATGGTGAGCCCACTGACATCTGGCAACGGGGAGTTCTGTGGGTCCCACCGCTATATAATATATTATATTATATATTATATATATTGTACTATATTTTGCATATTATATATTATATAATATGTATATGGTGGTGGGCCCTACGTGGGACCCATTTTGCCCTCCTAGTGCAGATGCTTATGCAACAACCACCTAGGTACTCCTCTGTTGGCGGCAGGCTCCATATTAATGTATATTGACACCGTCCACTATTTAAACGGCGGGGTCCACCATAATGCATGAGTTGCATCCATACCGTCCACCATTTATGAGATCATTTTATGGCATGGAAAAATGGACGAAATAGATCTAAAATGCGAGTGGGCCCCACCATTTATATAAAGGACAGTGACACCCACTGTTTAAACTTCTAGGGCCGTGGTGGTTTCCAATTAAGCTGATATTATTTTCACCTTATT
Organism: Magnolia kwangsiensis; assembly: GCA_037074715.1. Taxonomy (NCBI): domain Eukaryota; kingdom Viridiplantae; phylum Streptophyta; class Magnoliopsida; order Magnoliales; family Magnoliaceae; genus Magnolia; species Magnolia kwangsiensis. Next base: position 196,212,881 of record CM073571.1, on the reverse strand, counting down.
TATCTCTATGTTAACTTATGAATAGGATGAATCTCAAATATATATGAGGTTGGGCCCGATTTGATATAAATAAGGCCCATCGGTGTAGCCTATTTGATATACCTGAGGCTCATTGGTGTGGCCCATATAATGCGGCCTATGTAATGTGGCCAACCTGGCATAAGAGGCCCATTGTGATATATTTGAGGCCCAGGTGCGAGGCCCACCTGATGTGTATTTGGGACCCGATGCGATGTATGTGAGGCCCATAAGCGAGGCCCAATGTAATGAATGTGTGTGGCAGTTACAGTGTAGGCCGTGCCTTGGGAGCAATGTTAGTTTGACGTCTACATTGTGAGTATAATGTTGGTTGGATGTCCACGTTACGACTCTCCCTAAGGCCCATTGATAGACCGCACTTGTTGTGAATAGGCCGTCTAAGCCCACCTACATTGTAAGGATAGTTCATTACTTTATCACATGTTCTGTATAGTCCTTTGGTTCACAATCATACGCATCATATGTATGCTTGATATGAGAAGTGATTGATCATAGTATATGCCTTCGAAAAGATTATTTAGGGGCTCCCGGTTAGGCGGTGTTGCCCTACATGAGCGCATGATACGCGCAGAATTTCCTGCATGATTAGATAGTGTGATTCATGCATTTCACATTGTGCGACATGGTTATTGTACGCCCTAGCGACATCGGGGCCGTAGCTTCCACAGACATATCGTGGTTGGCAGGATTGGATACCAAAAATTTTATTCTACATGGGGTGCTATAGATATCCCTGGGTGAAAGTCCCTAAACCCTTATGGTACTAAGAGGTTACTCCAACTTTTAGACCGAGTGGGTAGATGAGCATTGAGTACCGATTACCAGATGGTTGCGCTCTCCAGTGTGTCGTGGTCGGTTGGAATGGGGTGCGGCCTTATCCGCCCGAGTGTAGGGGGCAATGCTAGGCTGAGTTTGACCAGCTTGAGGAATGGGTCCGCTATCGACAAGTCGAGCCCGATATTGGCAGACGAATAGTGAGGTCTCTTCCACTTATCTTATTGCGCGCGATGTGGCGGCGATCTGGTTTAGAGTGTACTAGACCCCAGTGATATTACAGAGTTGAGCTGTATTAATATGTGGACTTAGATGATGATTGTATGCTTGACTTGCATCTTACATCACATAGTCTTGGTATGGCCGACATCATTCATGCTTTGCATCGCATAGCCTTGGTATGGCTTATGGTTTTTTATGGATCCATCTACATATTTCGCATTACTCTGATATTGCATGTTCATATTACTACCTTGCACACACACTTTCACCACCCTCTAAGCTTTCGATAAGCTTATGGACGACCGTTGCGTGCAGGTGACGTTGGGGCGCAGCAGCGCTGAGACAGGAGCACTTGCAGATCATTTTGGAGTTCTTGTTCTTTACCATTGTATTTTCCTTTATGCTCATTGTACTTGTAAAGTTTTTTATCATAGTGAAAATGTAATGGAGTTCTTGGTTGTTGTTTGTAGGTTATGCCTTTGGTTATGCTTATTACGAATCAAACTGACGTTGAAAATCCTCCTCATAGCATCCCTGGATCGGAACCTGACGAATGGGAGTTGGGAGCTGAGAATGGGGTTCTACGGAGGCTGTCGGCGCCAGATTCGGCGATCGAAAATCTTGTGAGCCCGATTTTCGAGTTTGGGGCGTGACACTTGACTAGTATGCAGTCTAAGTGTCCTAAATTTGGGCAAAATGCTCCAAACCTAAATTAAACTAAAAAAATTCTATTAATGGCTTGAATTTAATCATAATTAAATATTACACTATGGATTAGGGCTTACTTAACTCGATTAAAATTATTTGTCAACTCGATTCTATGAATCAGGGCCCAGAATCAGCATACCACTAAAACCCTAATGGAGTCATGCTTAATTATGGCTCCCAAAAGAGCATGAACTGTGCTAAATTAACGAAATGAGGCCCAATATCTAGTATGTACAAAATCCTAATGTTAGGGTTCAAAAAATAGAGGAAAAAAAGGGTTTTTCAACCCTAATAGCTTTATGACAAAGAAATTGAAAAAATTCTAACAAATGGATTTAAACCTCTTACATAGAGAAAGAAAGATGGATCCAGCCAAAAATTGATGTAGATTGAAATGCATTGCCCTCAAACGTGAGAGGAACCACCTAATATGTAAGGATTTCGAAAAGGAAAGAGGAAATTGAAAGATTTGAAAAAATTTAGAGGGTTTTGGGGGCTAAGATTTGATTTGGGGGGAGAATGATCTCTTAGAAGTGGAATATAATGAAAAGATGAAGCCTTAAAATTTTTTTATGACCCCACCACACCATTTAGGACAGGCATGGTCGATCGTGCCCACGAAGGGTTGATCATGACCCGTTGCTAAAAACTGCAAAGTGCGGCATGGTCGACTGTGGCTTTTCGTTTACAAACACTTTCAAAATTTTCCATGAATCGTTCTACTTTTGATATAAAATGAGTTACAAGATGCATAATATATGAATTCTTATTGGAATAGGACATTTAGGATGAACAAACACCATAAGCATGTCCCGTAGCTCTATTTTGTAAGAAAATGTCTTATTCCTATTTGGAATTTCTATTTTCAAAAATTTTACTATTTTTTTTTAGTTTCAAATCAGACGTATCTTTTTTATCTTAGAGTTTTAATATTCAGTGTCTTTTTAAGATTTGTTTCTTGTCATGCCAAGAATTATCCTGCGTGATTAGATTAGGAGTTTCTATTTTTAGTAAGTTTTAGTATTTTAGAAATGTTTTAGTTTGTTAGTAATTATGACTCTTAAGTAGGGTTGCATTTTACTACTTGAAACCTTGAAATCTCGTTTTAGGGACATACTTTAATAAAATATTTCTAACAAAGAGTTCTTCAAGGATTCTTTTTAGAACCCAAGTTGATTAAAATTAGGGGCATTACGCCACGGTCTTAAATGAGACATATATGGACCTAGTGGAGGAGATGTCGTATATTCCGCATTACTAACGAGCAGGCCTAGTCTAGCTTCGCTTCCGCTGTGTTATTTTTGTTGGAGTAGTCGTTTAGATTGATTTGATTTTCAGTACTTTGAACATGTATATTGAGTCCTCAACTGAGTAGACTCTGATGTTTATTTTGGATGATTGTATGGTTACTTTATCATTGTGTCACCACTTTACTTTTAGACTTTATCTACATTATTTGGTTAAGTTCTTCATAACTGGTTTGATACTTTTGGTACTTGAATTGAAACCATGCTTCTACAAGATATAAGTGATAGCCGGGATAGCATGGATCAAACATGTACTCAACTCATGAAATTCAGGATGTTACATTATCCTAGATACCTTTAAAATCGAGAATACAACTACGAAGCATGTCCTCAAGGATTTGCTTAACCCGTTCAGTTTGGCCATTGGTTTGTGGATGAAAAGTCATACTAAAGTCGAAGTTTAATACTGTTCCTAAAGCTTTCTAAAGACTCCTCAAAAAGTGCAATATAAACCTAGTGTCTTGGTCATATACGATAGATACAAGGATGCCATGCAATCTAATTATCTTTTCGATATATAACTTACTCAAATTTTCTAAATAGTGGTTCATTTGAATAGGAAGATAATGTGTCGACTTTTTCAAACTATTAATAATTACCCATATTGCATCGTTGTTATGACTTTTCTTCAAAAATTCAACAACAAAATCCCCACTATCTGTTTCTACTTCCATTCTATGACTTATAATGATTGTAACAATCCTGAAGTTTCTAATGCTCCACTTTCTCCCATTGATAGGTCAAACACCTAAATACATAGTCGTCTCTCTCTCTCTCTCTCTCTCTCTCTCTCTCTCTCTCTCTGTCTCTCTCTCTCTCTCTATGTTATTCTACAAATATCGTCATCATATGTGACAACACATCTTTGTTCCTCCCAGGTGAATGGTAAACTTTATGCAATGTGATTCATTTAAGATTTGCTTCTTTACAAGTATATGTGGAACACATAATCTCCCTTAAAATTTGATTCCATCAACAGGGCCTACTCGCTATTCTGAGTGTTGGGGGCCTTGCCCAAAACCTTAGGATCTAGCCCTCCAGAACAAACCAGAATTATGGAATAACAAAGCAATAAAATAAATCAAAGCATCAATCACACACCACACAAGAGATTTTTACGTGGAAAACCCTCAAAGAGGTAAAAACCATGGGACGTCGTCCAGATCAACAATCCACTATGAAGTAAAATGTTACAACTGATCACAAGCACACCTTGTTATGATCAAACATTCATCACTCACGAAGGAGTAGATAAACAGTAAGAGAATAAAAGAAAACTGAGAAATCTCACTGATTACGAGGACGTAGAAGCGTTGAGATATGGTAGATCACCTCCACCAACATAACCTCGCTTCTACAAGCTTTCTCTCTCTTTTTTTTCTCTCTCACACCTTTGATATCCCTCTTGTGTTTTTCTATTACCATCATACCCTAGAAAAATTTTAGGAACCCCTTTTTATAGTTTTAGAAAACTCTCTTCCGCATCCTAGTTGCGAAAGGACTTGCGACACAAAATTCGCGAACCACGACTGGTCGTGCACCACCCACGACCGGTCAAGCGCCACCCACGACTGGTCAAGCACCCCGAAGAAAAATATTCAAACCTCGCTGGACTTTGAGTTGTGCAACTCACGACTGGTCGAGCACCAGACCAGTCGTGGATCACCTATGACCAGTCGAGCAGCGTGGTGAATTACTCCAATTTTTCAACCCGCTGCACTGTCTCGACCCTGAACTGAGAAGAAAAACTCCATCAAATCTTTTCCTTTCCGACTCAAGAGGGATGCATCTTCCTCAAGTTAGTCTGGTTTCTACAAACCTCAAACTTGCCCTTGAACAAAGTCTTGGTCATTATGTCTGACCCATTATCGTTCATGTGGACCTTCTCATGCTGTAACACCTTCTGTTCCAAAGTATCCCTAATCCAATGATACCGAATCTCTATGTGCTTCGACTTGGAATGCTGACTTGGATTCTTGCTCAAGTGTATAGTACTTTGACTATCGCAATAGACCACGTACTGCTCCTGCTTTAGGCTAAGTGTCTGTAGGAACCTCTTCATCCAAAGCATCTCTTTACATGCTTATGTGACTGCAACGTACTCAACCTCTGTCGTTGATATGCTACAACCCTCTGTAGCTTGCTTTTCCAAGAAACCGCTCCCCCTGCAAACGTGAACATAAACCTCGATGTAGACTTCCTAAAGTCTATGTCAACTGCTATATCTGCATCTGTGTAGCTCTCTAGCACAGGTTTACCATCACCATAGCATAGGCTCAACTTGGATGAGCCTCTTAGATACCGCAATATCCACTTCACCGCTGCCCAATGTTCTTTACCAGGATTGACAAGATACTGGCTGACAACACCAACTGCATATACTATCTCTGGGTGTATACATACCATAACATACATTAAACTTCCTACAGCTGACGCGTAGGGTATCTTCTGCATCTCTTCTACCTCTGCCTTTGTCTTGGGACACTATCTGTCGCTCAATCTGAAGTGACCATCCAGTGGAGTACTAACCGTCTTCGCTGCATTCATATTGAACCGCTCTAGGACTTTCTCAATATACCGCTCTTGGGACAGCCAAAGCTTTCTGCTGCTTCTGTCACGGATTATTTCCATTCATAGGATCTGTTTAGTCAGGCCCAAGTCTTTCATCACAAAAGACTTGTCCAACTCCTGTTTCAGCTTATCGATCTTTTTGATATTTTTTTCGATGATGAGCATGTCATCAACGTATAACAGCAGAACTAAGAAATCACCATCTGAGAACTTGCGCATGAACACACAGTGGTCCGACTCTGTTCTGTCATACCCATGCTGTAACATGAACGAATCGAACTTCTTGTACCATTGCCGTGGAGCTTGTTTCAGCCCATACAAGCTCTTCCTCAACTCACACACCATATGCTCCTTGCCCTTGACTTCGAACCCCTCTGGTTGGTGCATGTAGATCTCTTCTTCTAAGTCACCATGAAGAAAGACAGTTTTAACATCTAACTGCTCTATTTTCAAATCCATGCTAGCCGCCAACCCAAGCAACACTCGTATGGATGTCATCTTCACCACTGGTGAGAATATCTCTTCGAAGTCTATGTCTTTCCTCTAACCAAACCCTTTTACCACAAGTCTGGCCTTGAACCTCGTCTGTGAATTCTTTTTCTCAACCTTCTTTCTGAACACCCACTTGTTGCTCAAAGCTTTCTTGTCCTTAGGTATTTTCATCATATCATAGGTGTGGTTCTTATGTAAGGATTTCATCTCTTCTTGCATAGCTTTCAACCACACCTCCTTATGCTCGTCGGCTAGGGCCTAAGAATAGTCTTCTAGCTCTCCCCTATCAATCAGCATAATGTACTCATGCGGTGAGTACCTCTTGAATGACTATCTATCCCTAGATGACCTCCTCACCTTTGGCTCAACAGGTGGATCAATTGGGAGCTGCTCTCCCGGTCCATCTTCTGTAGGAACTCCCTCATCCTCTGCACCTTTCTGTACTCCCCCGTCATCAGGCACCACGGGAGGAATAATTGGATCCATGTCGTCTAGCTCACCTGAACTAGGCTGGTTCTTCTCTAGCTTACCAATGTCTTCTACACATTGATCTTCAATGAAAACCACATCTCTGCTCCTGACGAGCTTCCTCTCAGTCAAATCCCACAATCTATAACTAAAATTTTCATCACCGTACCCTAAGAACACACACTTCCTAATCTTCATATCGAACTTGGACCTCTCGTCCTTTGGTACGAGAACGGATGACCTACATCCAAACACCCTGAGATGACTATACGATAGATCCTGTCCAGTCCACACCTTCTCAGGTACTTTTCCATTCAACAGGGCTGATGGAGACCTGTTTATCAGATACACCGCCGTATGCATTACTTCTCCCTAGAACGTCTTGGGTAACTTCGCATGAGATAACATGCATCTGATTCTCTCAACAATTGTGTGATTCATTCACTCAGGTATACCATTATGCTGGGGGGTCTTGGGAACTGTCTGTTCATGCTGTATACCAAGAGACTTGCAGTACTTATGAAATTTACCAATGTATTCACCACCATTGTCAGTGCGGATGCACTTCAATGATCTACCTGTCTCTTTCTCGACTATAACATGAAATAATTTAAACACACCAAAGACCTTATCCTTGAATTTCAATGCATAAACCCAAACCCTCCTAGATGCATCATCTATAAAAGTAACAAAATAAAATACCCTACCCAAGGTATTTTTTCCTCATAGAACCATAAACATCAGAATAAACCAAATTTAATGCATGCACTTTATTAACAGGAGAAGCAGTTTTAACGAATGAAACTCTATTTTGTTTCCCTGATAAACAATCAAGATAAGTTTTGAGAGGCATACCTATCATGTCTGGAAGGAGCCGCTTCCTCGCTAGTAGCTGAAGCCCTTTTTCACTCATGTGGCCTAGACGCCTGTGCCACATGTCAATAGCTGAATCTTCTACTCCGTTCAATCCACCCTTGCATACACTGAGACATGCCTTGTAAAGGGTGTAACACTTCTTTTCTTTGGCTGCGATCAATGAACCCTTGATGAGCTTCTAACCCCCACTAGCAAACCGGCTTTCATAGCCATCATTATCCATGCTTCCCGTTGACATCAAGTTGAGGCGAAGGTCTGGGATATGCCTCACATCCCTGAGAACCAACGTGCAGCCAATATCGTTCTTTACACAAATATAACTGACCCTTACGATCTTCAATACGCCAGAATTCCCCATCTTCACAGTCTCATAGTCACCTGACTTGTAGCTTGTGAAGAAATCCCTGAGTGGAGTCGCATGAAAGGAGGCTTCCGAGTCTATCACTCAGTCGGTGTCGTGACTTGTAGCCGTGAGACATACATCATGATCTGCAGAAAGAATAACTACAACGTTGCCATCTGAAGTAACCGCAGTAGAATCTGATTCATCTTCCTTCTCCTTTCTTTTTCCTTTCTTGTCGTTCTTAGCCTTACGAAATTTATGCTTATAGTGGCCCTTCTTGCCACAATTCTAGCATTCAACATCTTTTCTGTTACTTGACTTGCCTCTTGATTTTTCTCGGGCCTTCCCGCCCTTTCTGTTCTTTGCTCGTTCCTGTGTCACAAGGGCTTCTTGCTGAGTAAACCCCTGAGACTTCCTCATTGTCTCCTCATTAAAGAGACAGCTAGTCACCTATTCTATGGATATCTTTCTGTCTGGCGCGGAGTTACTTAGAGACACCACTAATGTCTCCCAACTGTCAGGCAACGAACTAATCAATAGCAAAGCGTGCAATTCATCATTCAGGACCATCTTCATAGTAGAGAGCTGGTTCACTATATTGCTGACCTCATTCATGTGCTCGGCCATAGAACCACCATCTTTAAACTTGAGATTCATAAGTCACCTTATCAGAAAAATTTTATTACCAGCTGTCTTCTTCTCATACAACCCTTCTAATTTCAACCATAGGCTGGTGGCTGAGGTTTCCGTAGACACATGGTGGAACACAGAATCATCCAGCCATTGTCTAATAAACCCCACCACCTTCCAGTCCATCTTCTTCCAATCATCATCAGACATATCCTTGGATTTTGCTGATATGCCTAAAATTGGAGAATATAGGTCTTTGTAATAAAACAAGTCTTCCATATTAGCTTTCCATATGGTCCAGTTAGAACCATTGAGGCTGATCATTCTTGATGAGCCACCTTCCATAATTCCAAACTGATCCTACCCGTTCAATGAACTTCGCGCTCTGATACCACTTTGTTGGGGGCCTTGCACAAAACTTTAGGATCTAGTCCTCCAGAACAAACCAGAATTATGGAATAACAAAGCAATGAAATAAATTAAAGCATCAATCACACACCACACAAGAGATTTTTATGTGAAAAACCCTCAAAGAGGTAAAAACCACGGGACCTCGTCCAGATCAACAATCCACTATCAAGTAGAACGTTATAACCAATCACAAGCACACCTTATTATGATCAAACCTTCATCACTCATGCAGGAGTGGATAAACAGTAAGAGAATAAAAGAAAATTGAGAAATCTCACTGATTACGAGGACGTAGAAGCACTGAGATATGGTAGATCACCTCCACGAGCATAACCTCCCTTCTACAAGCTTTCTCTCTCTCTTTTCTTTTTTTTCTCTCTCTCTCACACCTTTGATATCCCTCTTCTGTTTTTCTATAACCATCATGCCCTAGAAAAATCGTAGGAACCCCTTTTTATAATTTTAGAAAACTCCCTTCCGCATTCCAGTTGTGAAAGGACTTGCGACATGAAATCCGCGCAAAATCGTAGAACGAATCTGCGTAACCCCCGACCGGTCGAGCACCACCCCCGACAGGTCGAGCGCCACCTATGACCGGTCGTGCATCTACCCCGACCGGTCGAGCGCCACCTACGACCGGTCGTGCATCTACCACGACCGGTCGAGCACTCCGGAGAAAAATATTCAAACCTCACTGGACTTTGAGTCGTATAACTCAAGACTGGTCAATCACCAGCCACGACTGGTTGTGCAGCGCGGTGAATTACTCTAATTTTTCAGCCCGCTGCAGTGTCTCTCCCCTGAGCTGAGGAAGAAAACCCCATCACTGAGTTCTCATATCCTATTACTTCCGCTACTTTGGCATATGGCTATGCATAATCCTTCTATACTTTATCACTCGAGACACTTACTAAAAGGAAAACCTAACTTAATTTGAATAATAATGTATAAGGCTTGAGAGAATAATTTAAGCGAACAAACAAGGGATCTACATATCAAAGTGGGTTGCACCACTAAGTTGTAAAGACAAGACTGCAAATCCTCGAGTCTTAGTTGAATATCAAAATCTTTTATTATATTCATCATTTTTCATTCTTTTACAATTAGAAATGTTATAAATTTGTGCATCTTCATAGTTAATGTATCAACCACAAGATTCGCCTGACCTGGATGATAACAAAGGTCAAAATCATAATTTTTAAAAAACTTTATCCATGTTCTCTATTGCATATTTAAATCTTTTTGGTAAAAAATGCTTCAAACTCATATGATCAACATATAATTCGAACTGCTCACTATACAAATAATGCCTTTAAATTTTCAAGGTGAACACTATCACTGCTAACTTCAAATTGTCCATGGGATAGTTTCGTTCATGAGTTTTTAACTACCTTGACACATATATTATTACTTTACTTCATTGCATAAGAACACATCCCAATCCTTTGTATGACACATTACTGTAAACTATAAATCTTTCTCCCTCATCTGGTATTATAAGAATTGGGATTGTCATTAATCGTTTCTTCAGTTAAGAGAAAGCATGTTCATATTCTTCATTTCATTTAAAATACATGCCTTTTTTGGTCAAGTAGGTCAATGGTCTTGTGATCTTGAGAATTTCTTGATGAATCTTATATAATACATAGCTAATATTAGAAAGTTGCAAACTCTAGTCACATTCATGGGCTGCTCCTATTTAAACACAATATCAGCTTTAATAGATCCAAAGACACTTTTCTTTAGAAACCACGCATCCCAGGAATTTTATTTTCTCTTTTAAAAAATTGTACTTCATCAATGTCACATACAACTGGTCTTTCTTTAGTATCTGTAAAGCAATACTAAGGTGTCCCGCATGAACCTCTCATGTCCTATAATATATTAAGATATCATCTATAGATACTATCACAAATTGATCCAAATATGGTTTGAAAACCATATTCATAATATCCATAAATACTGCAAGGGCGTTCGTCAGATCAAAAAGTATCACTAGAAATTCGTAGTGCGAGTATTATGTCCTAAAAGCGATTTTGGGAATGTCCTCATCTTTAATCCTCAACCGGTGATAATCAGATTATAGCTCTATCTTCAAAAAGTATTGCACTCCATTTAACTAATCAACTAAATCATTTATTCCTAGTAGTAGATACTTAATCTTGATGGTTGCCTTATTAAGTTGTCGATAGTCAATGCATAACATCATAAAATTGTACTTTTGCTTTATGAATAAAATCGACATTTCTCATGGTGATATACTTGGCTTAATGAAACCCTAGTTCTTTTAATTCTTTCGACTCAACTTGGGCGGTTGAAGGCACGAGATGGATGTCAAAATCTACATCTCTTTTTTAAGGGAATTCTGAAATATACCGGAATACTTTCACAAAGTTGTTTTTACTCCTTCATTCGAGTTGGCTTTCGAAAGAGCTAATAAGCTAACTGGTGCTTCCTTCTTTCGTGTGCCATGGAATTATAATGGTGGTCACCTGACAATGTTTAAAGCACATTCTTTTTGAAAGAATTAATTTTGGCCCAGTATAAAGATAATTAATTCATTCCTAATATAATGTCATACTCTCTCATTGCAATAACTATAATATCGGCTGACAATTCTACATTCTTAGGTGTGATCAGAAAGGATTTACGTATTTAATCTATATCTACTAATTTCTTTAGAGCAATTGTTACTGCTGTCTTCTTATCCAATGAAACTGGGAATAGGCCTAATAAACATACAATGAAATATAATATGAGCGAATGTGATGCTCTATAATTAAATAATGTTATAGTTAGGGATGCAAATATAATGATGACACCTTCGACTATGTCCCCGATAGCATTGGAGTCTAGTTATTTGCTTTTAATTCTAAATAGACTTTCTGTTAATTGTCCAAATCTTATATTACATTTGAAAAAATATCAATTATCCTAGAAATAATTTTCTTTTTCTATGGATCTATTTCTGATTTACAACAGCCGTGTCATGCATAAATTGAATTGCAAAAAATCATTATAGGCAGATTTTTAAAAACTTATTTCATGCACTACAATCCACATATGTCATACATGTGACGGCCAAATGCTATACAAATAATTTCTACATTCTCTATCGTAGACATGCATATGGCTTTGAGTTGTTTTACTTTTGATAGGCTATTTGACACTAATACCTACTACTCTTATTTATTGCGAGTACGATTTTCTTTATTATTTGTATATAAATACCGACATGTGATAACTTCTTACTAGACAATGTGAATTATGACAAGCCATTTGTTAAATAATCCTTCCTTATTTCAATTACTTGACAAATATAGAAGTAATTAATCTAGGATATTATGAACCATACAAGACATTATCTTGCCAGGCCAGACCTCAAGAGGCTATCACCGTTTAATCCCTCAACTCCGCGGGCCTAGTAGCCAAAAAATAAAAAATAAATCAACCTACTACAGTGAATTTGGACAGCTTCCAAATCCCTTTAAACACCACTTAAGGGCCACAAATTGTATTATTAGAGTTAATCATTGTTTTTAAGCTAAGTTCTTACTCATAATGGGCCCTATGATGTGGACAGCCGGATTGAGATGCATGAATCTCACATGTTGGCAATAATTCAGTGACAGTGACAAACACAATTGTATAGTTGGCACAAAGACTTAATGAACAGGAATCCGGAATATGGTAGAAAATCTCTCCACATCACATGTGACACGGTCCCCTATCAATCAAGACCGTCCATCTAGTTTCCTGTAATGCAGATGACAGATGGTTCAAAATACAACTCCACTAAATTATCTTATCAATCTGATCACTGGCCTCAAAAGGAACGGTAGTAAACAAAAGTAGCTACAGGTTGACTTCCAACGAGGGCAAGTGAAGAAAAGCAAATGATAGAGCTTCCTACTGACTGTGATATTTGAAATAAAGGCCCACCATGGTTACTTATCTCCAGATGGACGGCTATAATTGATCCATCAGTCTGCCATGTGTACTATGGAGAGATCGCTCTGCCTACCAGATCATCCTCCAATGGAAATGAGGGCGGTCTGGGTGATCCTCGGATCCACTGAAGTCGGTGGATACCTAACTGTGGGGCCCACTGTGATGTGTACGGTTTACATTCACACCGTCCATCCGTTTTGACAGCTGATTTTATGTCATGATTCAAGAAATGAAGTAGATCTAAATCTTAGGATGACTATTACCACAGGAAATAGTAGTGATTGAATCTCCACCGTTAAAAAATTTGTGGGGTTCACAGGAATGGTTATTTTACATCCAACCTGTTTATAAGGTCAAAAAGATCTGGATGAAGAGACCACATAAATATAATCTTGATCCAAAACTTTTATGGCCCACGAGAAATTTTTAATAGTATATAACCATTGTTTCTTGTATTATGGTCCACCTGAGATTTGGATCTGATTTATTTTTGGTATAATGCATTAAAATGATTTTTAAAAACGGATAGACGGCATGGGTATAAGGTACATGCATCAAGGTGGGCCCCACGGTCCGGGGTTTCACCCAGACCGAAGCCGTGCCCAATGGAAATGCAACGTGTGGAACTGAAAGCAGCTTTTATAAATAAAAGAAGAAAAGTCGGTATCTTTAGCAAAAAGCAATCGGTTGGATTTCATTTTCTGTTTGAGAAGAGTTTCGATACTCTTGTAGAATGTGATGGATAATACGCAGGCACTTGTAAAATGCACACGTGGAATCTAATAAATTCAAATCGATCCGGGAAAGGTATTTTTCCGAGTTCAGATGTGTTATTTTATTGCCTGAATGTTAGATTTGTGGACATTTATTGAACGGTTACAAATGAAAAAATCCAACGGTCCAATTTCAACAAAAAAGTGTCCACGAATTAGAGGTTAGGATTGCTCAACCAGTCTGAAATTTGAGACTATAACTTAGTGACAGTGGATTCACAATTTAGTCAATTTAATTTGAGTTAATGCATGCACGTGTACAATTTTTGAAGTCTGCGTATCACACTGCCAGAGTATCGAATAACACACGCGATGTACAGACACGTGGCAAGCTGAATTATTAATCTGGTCGTTCATCTTTTGGGCCCTGAAAAAGATGGCCTACTTTTCAAAAATCAAACCTAACATTCAATCCATCCATTACTTTCCTTTCTGTCATCAATTACTTTTTGTTTTCTACCGTTGATTTAGGTGCCGCCGATCAGATGGGTATGGACGTCTCTAACATGCGTGAGGTTTTGTACCTGGTGGACGGAGCCCCTCGAGCCGTTTTTGTGGCTCACTGCTTCAAAACGGACGCGAAGTGCGTCCATCCAGCGACCAGATGGACGGACCCCATCTATCATAAAAGTTTGTGGGCCCACCGTAATGTCTATCTTACATCCACACCATGCATCAGTTTATCCGGCTCATTTTAGGGTGGCGTTACAAAAATGAGGCAGATCAGACTCAAGTCCAGCACACCATGAGGAACAGTGGAATTGAACACCCACCGTTGAAATGTTATTGAGGCTCACCATTATGTATATCTGCCATCTAACATGTTCGTCTGGTTATTCCTACTAGAGCTGGCATGGGAGGACTCGACTCGGCTGACTCGTCTCGTTCAAACATGACGTGACCTAGACCGAATGACTAAGTCGGTCCGTACCTTGTAAACCTCGTCCAATTCAAACCAAACCTGGACAATTCCAATTTACCCGTAATCTTGATTCGATCAAACTCGACTCGACCTGACTTGACTTACGTTTAGGTATAAACAAAAAATAATAATAATAATTAATTTTTAACTATCTCTAACTCTGCCTATTAAACCCGGCTCGACCCGACCCGATTCCTCCCTCATCTCTTAATATGACTCGGTACTTTGACCAGTTCGAACTCGGTATGTATTTGTCCAGGTTAGATCCAAACTCGGATCGGGTAGACGTGCTGGACTCAGTATCAAGTCCAGGCAAGGCCTATTTCAAAACCGGATCAAGTTGGTTCAGCCCTAACTTAGCCGGCTCAATGCCCAACTCTAATTCCTACCAGAAAAAAGAGAAAATACACATATCAATGTGATCCAAGATTTATAGGAAACACGACTGCTTCTTGCATCCTGTGTTGTATTTGTTTTAAAATAATATTAAAATTTTGAATTTTTAAATTTCGGTGTTTTCCCTCCACATTTAAATTTTGGTGTTTTTGAAGTGTTGGTTTTGTCCCACATCGGATTTGACAAAAGAAATTCTCTTGTTTATATGATAGGCTTTTTGCGTAGGGCTTAAGCCCCTTTCAGGGGACATGTGAATTTGGTCCTGTGGGGGGGCTATGCCAATAGCTCTAATCTATGCCATTAACCACACATGCGCGTGCGCGCGCCGAGCCGAGCCGAGCCGAGTCCGAGTCCGCGTGCGGGACGGGACGGGCTGGGCTGGGCTGGGCACGGGTGCGGGTGCTGGTGTGGTATAAGTGTACTCGCGTGGGTGTGTGTGTATGGGTACTGGCAGGACTGTATGTGCGAGAGTGTACTCGCCCCTGTTGGGTTTAAACCCAACGGACCTAACCTTTTGTAAAGGGTGCTTATGCACCATTTCGGAGTCTATATAAAGACTTCCGATTCCAGTTTCAAAATATGAAAATAATCTGTCTTATAAAACTCTCTCTGATACGGTTTTACCATTGTTACTGAGTTCATTGCTGAGTCAACTCAGCACTTTCGGATTAAACTGCAAGTGGTTCGAGCCCGTGTACAGTGAGTGCACCGCTGGGACCAGGTCATAGTCGTTGTATCGTGGAGGTCGATTGCTCTGGAAACCTATTGCAATTGGGACACTGTCCAAGGGGAGCAAATTCGATTTCAAGCCGAGTGACTCAGTCACGCCTCGACTCAATTCAATAAGTTTTCTTTCTCTAAATTTATTTTCCTTTTTTGGTTCTCGATTTTATAGTCTATTTAATTCAACATATTATCCAACAATCTTGAAATCGAATTTTGTGTTGAATTACATAAACTATGGCTACAGTAACAGTAAATGCTTCTTGTAACACCCCGGATTTTGGCCAACCTGGGATTAGACGTCCTTAGGCAATGGGTTAATTAAAACACCTGAAAAATCACTTAGAACCCAATTTCATAGCCAAAGAAACCACTTACGATTAATTCCTTTAGAAACTAAGCATAAGTTAGCTAGCGCAACGCTAGAGTAGCTGAGAAATAATCCCTGATCACTTTAAATACGTTCTACAAGACCCAAATCGAGTAGAATCAACGACTCTATAATACTCTATAACCTTGGATCAAACTCTAAGCAGGTTTGTTCTCTAGACCACTTTGAAACTTTGTATTGGATCTAGACTGCGCATCGAAAGTCCGATATCTGTTATCTTATACCGTTAGAACCGCCTTGTTGGACTCGACAATCATTTCGAAAATCAAGTCCAACCGATAATCACAGGCTATTTCATTGAGCCCGGACTGAAGAGAGTGTGAATAGGGACAGATTTGGAATTTAAAATTTAAATCTGGCACACGACTTGACGCGTCAGTATTGAGCGTTTTGACTGTAAGAATTCAGCCAAATTACACCCTCGGATCAGGAAAAATTTCTATTTCATATCATGAGACTTGCAGGCCTGATCTACGTGCCGTGACCGTTGAACTGAAACTGGACCGCCACGTGCGATCTACAAACACTGATGGTCTGAAAACGGTATGAGAGCGACATCTGACATGTATGAGCTTAAGTCCGATCGCGTTCGGCCAGGGGACCACCAGAAATGGGTTTTTGGAACGAAACAGCCCCGAAATGGATATATATCAAGTGAACCTTGTTCCCGAGCCTATTTCGGGCAAGATTTAGCTTATAAAAGGGCTTGAAACCCTCACTCCTCTCTCCCATCCGAATTTGGAAAAAACCCTAGATTGGGAGAGAGAAAAGGTGAGAGTTTATGAGAGAAGGTGGGAGAGAATTCCCTACTGCTTGTGCCACGTGCTGTACGTGCTTTAGTGACGCACTCCGATCACTTTTCCGACAATTCCAACGCACTTCTAGGTAAGAAATAACCCTGATAAGTTGCTGATTTGATATTCCTTTCGTTCCATAGCTTGTTAGTTGATAAATCTTGTAAAGCAGGTTCTCTATTCGCCGTAGACGAAGCGTATACGCTCTGTTCGAATTCACACACCAAAAAGGAAAAAGGTGCGGATTTTAGACGCTTTGATTGACTGTTTTCAACGCTTTCAATGTCGTTTAATAGTAGATTATTGTCGACAACGCCGTTTGACATGTACAACATACTGTCCGTTTCTTGTTTCGTGAACCGGCGAAGAATATGAGATTTAGGGCATTTTAGTTATTTGTAAGAAGTACTGTTTTCATGCATATTTTGCTAATGTGATTGACATGGTTTATTGTCGCATTAGAATGTTAGGAATACGTGCATAATTAGTTTGGCGAAGAGATTCGCCTAAATGCGCACTTCGGGTCAACATACTATATGTAGACTTAAGTGTGTAGTGTAAGTGTTTGTATAAATGCTTGTATTAGTATGTATTGAATTAGATGGTGTTATGAATTAGTTTGAGACTGATTTCTCAATTAATATGCTGACGTAAATGATTTCCTATATGTTGACTATATGCATGATTTCATTATATGCATGAAATGTATGTGCTTGATGATTTACTTAAGTAGTATGTTATAACATGTGTTAACATGCTCACATGGTTGTATTTCAATTCCAATACTCTCATATGATTTGCTGATGTGATTCCATAATTGTTTGGGACTATGCTTAGTCCAGGCAGTCGGTAACCGAGCGAATTCGTGGTTGGCTTATCTCGGCCACGAACGACGTGTCGATGAACTCGAGCCGTGTTTTGGAATTGGCGGCAGTGGTTAGGCCACACGAAGTGTTTTACGCACTTCATGTCGTTCGACTTAAGATGCGATCACGCTAGTCGAGCCCGTCAAGTAACCCGACTGGCCGTTGTATGTTCACCCTGCATGAGTCATAACTGCTTGAACCTAGGGTACTGAACTCACCATTGTAAATCCTGTTAACCATGGTACCTTGATCCACAAAGACTCATGAGCCGGGCATGGTGGTATGGGACACCGTGGTCGAGCTGTCGGCCTACGCTGGGGCCACAAACCTCCCCGTAGTGACCAGTGAGCACCTAAACTCGTGAGCAGATTATGGTAGTATGGGACACTATATTTTTGCTGTCGGCCTACATTGATAAGGTGATGGGGGAGCGGAGCAATGAGTGCGTGCAACAGCCCTGGCAGCCCTTTGTAGTGACCGCCAGCGTATTCTGAGTCTACGGGAGGCGACGACCCTCCAGCAGCAGTAGAGTACAGTAAGCCTGTATTGATAAGGTGATGGGGGAGCGGTGCAACGAGTGCGAGCAACAGCCCTGACAGCCCTTGCAGCGACCTACAAAATATACCTCGTATGAGATTACTAGGAGTGACGACCCTAGACAGGATCTGTGTTGGGATTGATATAAGGGAAGTGCCTTAGTTTCCTAATCCCGCTGTTTGAATGGACTAATAACAACTCAGAAATCATATCACCATTACATTGCATGTGCCTGGAAGATGTGCAGCACTTAAGGGAGTGTGGCATGCCGCGGTCGTAAAATGGTGCCATATGAGGGAGATCGTCGGTGAGGGCATACATCACGTCATGTCATATTGCATTAACAACAGTATTAGGATTGTCTGATTTACTGCTTTACTATTATCGTATGATTGATTTGATAACATGCTAATCTCTGCTCTCTTATCCCACTGAGTTGATCACTCACTCCCACGTTACGGGATGGTGTTTTCGGACACCCACCAGTCCCTATTGTGATTGCAGATGATGGCGCGGCCTGCGATGCAGAGCTAGACCTGATAATGATGAGGAAGATATTTCCTTTATGCGTGTTCTGATTGTCGGGATTACAGGGAGGTTGATTAGATACCTGGACACTTGTCATTTTATATTTTTAGAACACTCATGTATATCCTTTTGGTTTACTTTTGGAGTATAGATGTATGTATATAACCTGGTAACATATTCACACTCTGGAGACATACAACAGTTTATATATGTTATACATACTATCACAGTCTTCCGCTTGTAAATTTAACCGTCTCTGGAGCGTGATATGCTGTTTTAGCTTAATCTCACTCATGTTTAATACATTATCACAGACAACATTCAATCATACATATCTATGTTGCATAAATAACATTTTGGAACTCGGGAGTTGGGTTTTTGCTCGACCCCCCGATTTTCGGGATGTTACATTTCTACTGAGTTAGCCAAAATCAAACCGTTCGCTGGACAATCCTTTAAACGGTGGAAACAGAAATTGATGTTCGCTCTTACCACTCTAAAAGTTTCATACATTTTATCTGAATCATTTATTATAAATCCAGCAAATCAAAATGAAGTAATAGATGAAAATAATTGCAAAAATTATATTCTAAACTCTTTATCCAACGAATTATATGATGTGTATGCTTCTTACGCCTCTGCTAAAGACATATGGATTGTTTTAGAAAAGAAATACATATTAGAAGATGCAGGCGTTAAGAAACATGCAATTGCTAATTTCCTTCACTATGAAATGACAGACGATAAATCTGCCATAAATCAGATTCACGACTTTCAAAGTCTAATTCACGAACTATTGACAAAAGGAATTAAGTTGGATGAGGTGTTTCTGTCAGGAGCGTTAATAGAAAAGTTACCGCCCTCCTGAAAAGAATATAAAAATAGAATGAAACATAAGAAGAACGGTGTTTCTTTGGAAACCACTATCATACACATACGAATAGAGGAGGCCAATAGAATCAGGGACCAAAAAGGAAATAAAAATGAGATAGATTCAAAAGCGAATCTTGTGGAATCAAGTCGGACAAATAATAAGAAAAAGGGCAATTGTCATAACTGTGGCAAACCTAGACATTATGCAAATGAATGCAAGCTCAAAAAGAAGAATGTAAACAATCAATTCAAGAAAAAGAAAAACTGCTACAACTGTGGAAAGCCTGGGCATAATGTTAAAACCTGCAGGCTTAAGAAAAATAAAGATAAGCCGCAAGCTAATCTTACTGAAACAGGCAATGAGTCTGACATAGTAGCGACTGTGGTGTCAGAAGTCTTCCTTGTAAACAACTTGGAGTGGGTGCTAGATACTGGTGCAACTAGACACGTGTGTAAGGATCGTAGCATGTTTACCTCCTACCAAGTATCAGGAGATGATGAATAGGTGTTCATGGGAAATGCTAGAACGTCTCCAGTTGTAGGGAAAGGGAAAGTACTTCTGAAACTCACTTCTAGAAAGACTCTAATGTTAAATAATGTCCTACATGTGCCTGACATTAGAAGAAACTTGGTCTCTGGTTTGCTCCTCAATACGACTGGTGTCAAATTAGTATTTGATTCAGATAAGCTTGTAATGACTAAAAATGGAACCTTTGTTGGTAAGGGGTACTGTAGCGATGGTTTATTCATTGTAAATGTATCCAATGATAATAAGAAAACATCTAGTTCTGTTTATATCGTTGAACCTTTTTATCTATGGCATAATAGATTAGGTCATGTGAATGTGACATCTTTAAAGAAAATGAAAAGATTAGGTTTATTACCTAATATATCTAATGAAGAGTTTGAAAATTGTGAAACATGTGTAGAATCAAAATTTATTAGAAAATCCTTTAAACAAATAGAAAGATCATCTGTTCTATTAGAGTTGATACACAGTGATTTAGGTGATTTTAGAAATCACATGTCTAGAGGTGGAAAAAGATATTATATAACTTTTGTAGATGACTACTCTAGGCTCACTAGAGTATATCTATTAAGGAACAAAGATGAAGCTTTAGATGCTTTTTCTAAATACAAATTGAAGTTGAAAATCAATTAAATACAAAAATTAAAAGACTTAGAACAGATAGAGGAGGTGAATATGAATCTTCTCAATTTAGAGAATTATGTGAAAAGAATGAAATAATTCACGAAACTATAGCTCCTTATACACCAGAACAAAATGGAATAGCAGAATGTAAGAACAGAACTCTAAAAGAAATGATGAATGCCATATTAAATAGTTCAGGCTTACCCTCAAATATGTGGGGAGAAGCAATTCTGTCTGCTTGTTATATCATAAACAGGATTCCATTTAAATCTTCTGAACAAACACCATATGAACTTTGGAAGAATCATATTCCTAGTTATAAATATATTAAAGTGTGGGGGTGTGTTGTTAAAGTAGGATTGCCTGAAACTAAGAAAATAAAATTAGGTCCTAAAATGACCGACTGTGTATTTATAGGGTATGCACAAAACAGTGCAGCCTATAGGTTTCTAGTTTTAAAAACTAAGGATAATATTTTATATCCTAATACAATTATAGAAGCTAGGGATGCAGAGTTCTTTGAGAACATATTCCATATGAAATCTAAATCTATAGGAACAGAAAAAGTTAATGAATCAGATATTGCGTCTATTAGTAAAAATGCTTATGAGAAAGTAGTAGAAGAGATACAACCAAGAAAAAGTATTAGAGTTAGAAGAGAAACTAACCTAGGAGATGGTTTTTTCACATTCTTAGTAGAAGATGATCCTACAACTTATAGAAAAGCTATTAACTCTCCAGATGTAACCTTTTGAAAAGAAGCAATAAATGATGAGTTAGAATCTATTATATCTAATAATACTTGGAAACTTGTAAACCTATCACCTGGTAACAAACCAATAGGTTGCAAATGGGTGTTTAGAAAGAAACTAAAACCAGATGGAACTATCGATAAGTTTAAGGCTAGATTGGTAGCGAAAGGCTTTAAACAAAAGGAAGGAATAGATTACTTTGATACATATTCCCCTGTAACTAGGATTACAACTATTAGAGTCTTAATAGCGATAGCCTCCATATATAAACTAGTGGATATGTCTTCACTTTGGGTGGAGGAGCAGTCTCTTGGAAGTCCACCAAGCAGACATGTATTGCTCGGTCGACTATGGAATTCGAGTTTATTACCTTAGAAAAGGCTGGATCAGAAGCTGAGTGGCTTAGAAATCTCTTAGCTGATATACCATTATGGCCAAAACCTGTATCGGTCGTGTCTATTCATTGTGACTGTTAAGCAGCTATAGCGAAAGTAAAAAGTAAACTATATAATGGAAAAAGCGGGCATATTAGACTCAGACACAACATAGTGAAACATATATTGCGTGATGGAGTCATATCTATTGACTTTGTGAAGTCAGAAAAGAATCTAACAGATCCTCTGACTAAAGAACTATCTAAAAAGTTAGTCAATGATACATCGAAGGGAATGGGGCTGAGCCTAATATATGAGCTGCCAGTGTCGGTAACCCAACCTATACAAGTGGAAATTCCATGAGATACGTTCAATGGGTAAACAATAAAACACGAGGTAGACGATTGCACTGAGTTATATGAGCCCCTTATATGGTGTACAGTGCGAGCAGCAACGCAGAAGGATGAATTTTTAGAACTCTTAATGGATCCATAGCCATATATTTGGTGGTGTATACAGTTGCTGCATACACTTGATGGAATTCACCTATATGGGTGTGGAGGTGGAGGCCGCTTCGTATGAGAATCTAGGCGAATTCTCTAGAGCACTCATGAAATCCAGATAATGGTGTATGGCCGAAATGCACCGAACCACAGAATCACTTGCAGAGGAAGAGTTGTGTGAGTGGCATGTACTTGCGATCTACATTAAAAGGATTCAGGTTCAAGACTATGGTGTCACCTGATTCCTGTAGACTTGTCTTGCTTACTCTAATGTCGGTTCAAGTCTATGGTGATATCGGCACCATTGCACAACTATTTCGCTTTAATCCGAAAGTATTTTATTTTAAAACATGTGGGGGATTGTTGTATTTGTTTTAAAATAATATTAAAAATTTAAATTTTAAAATTTCGGTGTTTTCCTTCCACATTTAAATTTTGGTGTTTTTGAAGTGTTGGTTTTGTCCCACATCGGATTTGACAAAAGAAATTCTCTTGTTTATATGATAAGCTTTTTGCCTAGGGCTTAAGCCCCTTTCAGGGGGCATGTGAATTTGGTCCTGTGGGGCTATGCCAATAGCTCTAATCTATGCCATTGACCACACACGCGCGCGCGGGCGCCGAGCCGATCTGAGCTGTGCCGTGCCGAGCCGAGCGGAGTTCGAGTCCGTGTCCACGTCTGCGTGCGCGACGGGACGGGACGGGACGGGCTGGGCTGGGCGCGGGTGCGGGTGCGGGTGCGGTGTAAGTGTACTCGCGTAGGTGTGTGTGTATGTGTACTCGCAGGACTGTATGTGCGAGAGTGTACTCGCACTTGCACCTTTTTGTTTTAAACCAGAGAGATGCTTCCCTTCCGGTTGGTCGCCCCTGTTGGGTTTAAACCCAACGGACCTAACCTTTTGTAAAGGGTGCTTATACACCATTTCGGAGTCTATATAAAGACTTCCGATTCCAGTTTCAAAATATGAAAATAATCTGTCTTATAAAACTCTCTCTGATAAGGTTTTACCATTGTTACTGAGTTCATTGCTGAGTCAACTCAGCACTTTCAGATTAAACTGCAAGTGGTTCGAGCCCGTGTACAGTGAGTGCACCGCTGGGACCAGGTCATAATCGTTGTATCCTGGAGGTCGATTGCTCTGGAAACCTGTTGCACTTGGGACGCTGTCCAAGGGGAGCAAATTCGATTTCAAGCTGAGTGACTCAGTCACGCCTCGACTCAATTCAATAAGTTTTCTTTCTCTAAATTTATTTTCCTTTTTTGGTTCTCGATTTTATAGCCTATTTAATTCAACATATTATCCAACATCCTGACCCACTTGAGTTTTGCATCTGTCTCATTTTAAAATCACGTCCTAAAATGATGGAGAGAAACTGATGCACTGAGTGGATGATTGGAGACATAGCAGTAGGCCCCACAGTTGTACACGCACTTGCCTATGTTCAATCGGCGTCCCCGCCAAAATGTTGCAAACGCACCTGACTCTATGCAACATGTTGCCAGGGGTTAACCATCCCATCAATGTGGGCCCACCGTGCAATGTATGCGAAAAGGATTGGTTGGTGTATCACAGTGCTACTGACTTGGCTGGTGTGGGTACGTGCCCTGTATCCTGCCAAGACGAGCGCTGACTTTTGTCGATCTCCCCGCTATATAAACGGTTCAAAGGAGATCAAAGTTACATGAGCCATAAAATGATGTATTTGTTATATCCACACTGTTCATTTATTTGATGAGATCATTTTAGATTAGTAGCCTAAAATACGAGTCATTTTCAAAGCTCAAGTGGACCACACCATAAATAGAAGTAGGACAATGATTATCACCATTAAAGCATTCATAGGCCCACCATAATATTTATTTTCCATCCATCTATTTGTAAGTCATGCAGAGTAGGATGAAGAGGAAAAACAAATACCATATGGATCCAAAACTTCCGTGACACCGAAAGGGTTTCAATGGTAGACGTCCAATCCCTAGATGCTTTTTGCATTGTAGTCCATTTGATCTTTGTATCTATCTCATTTTTTCATCTCAAGCCTTATAACGAGCTCACCAAATGGACGGACGGTTTTCACGTAACTTGATGACGTCAACACACCAGACACACTAATGGGTGTCTGCTGCACCAGCCAATCCACTTCCTCGAAAAAAAAGCATGTTCATGGCGCTCAAAGAGGACTGCATGATCTCCTCAACCCCCAATGAATGAATGGTTAGAAGTAGATCAAAGTTAAGTGGGCCCTACAATGATGTCTATATCATATGCACATCATTCATCCATTTGGTAAGATCACTCTAGTGCATGATCCATAAAATGAATCATATCTAAAGCCTAAGTGAACCACCCCAAAAATAGCAGTGGGATGGAAATTCTCACTGTTAAAACATTCGTAGTGCCCACCATAATTTGGTCCTCTTTATATCTGTATGTTTTATTTTTGGGCTCAAGCCTTACAAGGAGCTTGCTAAATGGACAAACAGTTTTTATATAATAAATACCTTATGGTAGGCCCCACAAAATTTGTTGACATCAACACACCACTGAGGTCGTTGATGTGCGGTACACCAGCTAATCTGCTTCCCTTGTTTACCATCAATGTGGGCCCACTGCACCATGTATGTGTTAAAAAAAAAAAAAAAGCATGTTTGGTAAACATGCATTAGGAAATGAATTTCCGAACCAATGTGATAAAGGCAGGCCTGACACCCTATTTCATCTACCTTAGCTCACAATTTTACACACCTAGATACATAGTAAGTGGTAGACTGAGTGAAAGATACCTCGTTTCAGCATTGAGGTCATGGTAACGATTCCCTAGACGGGCTGGCTAACAGCGAAGTGCAAACCGACAATGGGTGTACTAACAAGCTAGAAAAAAAAAAGCTCACATTTTACCATTTTAGTACTATTATTATTATTTTTACTTTTTTTTTTCAATAACTTTTACACTCACATACACCACATGGGCATTGAAACCTATGATCTCATTGTTAATGATGTGGTTTTCCTCCTCAGTTCAGGAGAGAGACAATACAGTGGGTTGAAAGATCGGAGTAATTTACCGCGCTGCTCAACCGGTCGTAAGTGGTCCACGACCGGTCGTGGGCTGGTGCTCGACCAGTCGTGATTACGCAGATTCGTTCCACAATTTAGCGAAGATTTCGTGTCGCAAGTCCTTTCGCAACTGTAATGCGGAAGGAAGTTTTCTAAAACTATAAAAAGGGGTCTCTAGGATTTTTCTAGGGCATGATGTGTATGAGAAAAATATAAGAAGAGTTTCCTAAAAGCTTTGTAAGGGTTTGCTAAGGGTTTAGGGTGAGAGAGTGAGAGAAAAGAGAGAGAGGAAGCTTGTGGAAGGGAGCCGTCGTCTCAGCGCTTTTACGTCCTCGTGATCGGTAAGATCTCTCTATTTTTTTATTCTCTTATTGTTCATCTGCTCCTGCGAGAGTGAAGAAGGTTATAACGTTCTGCTTTATAGTGGATTGTTGATATGGACGAGTTCCCGTGGTTTTTACCTCTTTGAGGATTTTCCACGTAAAAATCTCTTATGTGGTGTGGGTTGTGTTTTGATTTATTTCATTACTTTATTATGCATAATTCTGGTTTGTTTTGGAGGGCTAGATCCTAAGGTTTTGTGCAAGGCCCCTAATAAAGTGGTATCAAAGCTAAGTTCATTGAACGGGTAGGATCGGTTTGGAATTATGGAAGGTGGCTCATCAAGGATAATCAGCTTTAATGGTTCTAACAGGACTATGGAAGGCTAAGATGGAGGACTTGCTTTATTGCACGGACCTATATTCTCCAATTTTAGGCATGTCAGCAAAATCCAAGGATATGTTTGATGAAGATTAGAAGAATATGGACCGAAAGGTGGTGGGGTTTATTAGACAATGGCTGGATGATTCTGTATTTCACCATGTGTCTACGGAAACCTCAGCCGCTAGCCTATGGCTGAAACTAGAAGGACTGTATGAGAGGAAGACAGCCGGTAATAAAAATTTTCTGATAAGGCGACTTGTGAATCTCAAGTTCAAGGATGGTGGTTCTGTGGCCGAGCACATGAATGAGGTCAGCAATATAGTGAACCAGCTCTCCGCTATGAAAATGGTCCTGGATGATGAATTGCAAGCTTTACTTTTGCTCAGTTCATTGCCTGACAGTTGGGAGACATTGGTGATATTTCTAAGTAACTCCGCGCCAGACGGAAAGATATCCATAAAACAGGTGATTAGCTGTCTCTTTAATGACTAGATAAGGAAGAAGTCTCAGGGGTCTACTCAGCAAGAGGCCCTTGTGACACAGGAACGGAGGAAAGAAAAGAACAGGAAGAGCGGGAAGGCTCAAGATACATCAAGAGGCAAGTCGAATAAAAGAAAAGATGTTGAATGCTGAAATTATGGCAAGAAGGGCCAGTATAAGCATGAATGTCGTAAGGCTAAGAACGATAAGAAAGAAAAAGAAAAGTAGAAGGAAGATGAATCAGATTCCACTGCGGTCGCTTCAGATAGTGACGTTGTAGTTATTCTTTCTGCAGATCATGATGTATGTCTCACGGCTACGAGTTAGTACACCGACTGGGTGATAGACCCGGGAGCCTCTTTTCATGCAACTCCACGCAGGGATTTCTTCATAAGCTATAAGTCAGGTTACTATGGGACCATGAAGATGAGAAATTTTGGCATATCGAAGATCGTAGGGATTGAGGATATTTGTGTGAAGACCAATGTGGGTTACACATTGGTTCTCAGGGATGTGAGGCATATCCCAGACCTTCGTCCCAACTTGATGTCGACGGGAAGGTTAGATGATGATGGCTATAAAAGCTGATTTGCTGGTGGGCATTGTAAGCTCATCGAGGATTCGTTAATCACAACCAGAGGAAAGAAGTGTTGTACTCTTTATAAGGCATGTCTCAGTGTATGCAAGGGTGGATTGAACGCAGCGGAAGATTCAGCTATTGACATGTGGCACAGGCGTCTAGGCCACATAAGTGAAAAAGGATTTCAGCTACTAGCGAGGAAGTGGCTCCTTCCAGACGTGACAGGTACGCCTCTCAAAACTGTCTTGATTGTTTATCAGGAAAATATCATAGAGTTTCATTCGTTAAAGTTGTTTCTCATGTTAATAAAGTGCATGCATTAGATTTGATTTATTTTGATGTTTGTGGTCCTATGAGGATAAAAACCTTGGGTGGGGCATTGTATTTTGTTACTTTTATAGATAATGCATCTAGGAGGGTTTGGGTTTATGCATTGAAATCTAAGGACAAGGTCTTTGGTGTGTTTAAATTGTTTCATTCTATGGTCGAAAGAGAGACATGTAGATTATTGAAGTGCGTTCATACTAACAATGGTGGTGAACACATTTGTGACTTTCATGAGTACTGTAAGTCACTGGGTATACGGCATGAACAGACGATTCTCAAGATCCCCCAACATAATGATGTAGCTGAGTGAATGAATCGCACCATTGTAGAGAGAATCAAATGCATGTTATCCCATGCGAAGTTGCCCAAGACGTTCTGGGGAGAAGCAATGCACACGCCGGTGTATCTAATAAACAGGTCTCCCTCAGCCCCATTGAATGGAGAAGTACCTGAGAATGTGTGGACTAGACAGGATCCATCATATGGTCATCTCAGGGTGTTTGGATGCAGGGCATCCGTTCATGTACCAAAGGATGAAAGGTCCAAGCTCGATATGAAGATCAGGTAGTGTGTGTTCTTGGGGTATGGTGATGAAAAATTTGGTTACAGATTGTGGGATCCGACCGAGAGGAAGCTCATTAGGAGTAGAGATGTGGTATTCTTTGAAGATCAGTGTATAGAAGACATTGGTAAGCCAGAGAAGAACCAGCCTAGTTCAGGTTAGTTAGAGGACATGGATCCGATTATTCCTTCCGTGGTGCTTGATGACGGGTGAGTACAGAAAGGTACAGAGGACAAGGAGGTTCTTACAGAAGATGGACTGGGGGAGCAGCCCCCACTCGATCCACCTGTTGAGCCAGATGTGAGGAGGTCATCTAGGGACAGACAGACGTCCAAGAGGTACTCGTGGATTGAGTACATTATGCTGACTAATTGGGGAGAGCCAGAAGACTATTTTGAGGCCCTAACCGACGAGCATAAGAATGAGTGGTTGAAAGCTATGCAAGAGGAGATGAAATCTTTGCATAAGAACTACACCTATGACATAGTGAAACTGCCTAAGGGCAAGAAAGTTTTGAGCAACAAGTGGGTGTTTAGAAAGAAGATTGAGCAAAAGAATTCACAAACGAGGTTCAAGGCCAGACTTGTGGTAAAAGGGTTTGATCAGAGGAAAGGCATAGACTTCGAGGAGATATTCTCACCAGTGGTAAAGATGACATCCATACGGGTGTTGCTTGGGTTGGCGGCTAGCATGGATTTGGAGATAGAGTAGTTAGATGTTAAAACTGTCTTTCTCCATGGTGACCTGGAAGAAGAGATCTACATGCACCAACCAAAGGAGTTCGAAGTTAAGGTCAATGAGCATATAGTGTGTAAGTTGAGGAAGAGCTTGTATGGGCTGAAACAAGCTCCACGGCAATGGTACAAGAAGTTTGATTCATTCATGTTACAGCATGGGTATGACAAAACGGAGTCGGACCACTGTGTGTTCACGCGTAAGTTCTCAGATGGTGATTTCTTAGTTCTGCTGTTATACATTGATGACATGCTCATCATGGGAAAAGACTTCAAGAAGATAGACAGGCTGAAACAGGAGTTGGGCAAGTCTTTTGTGATGAAAGACTTGGGCCCAGCTAAACAAATCCTAGGAATGGAGATAGCCTATGACAGAATGTAACACCCCGAATTTTTACCAATCTGGAGTTAAAAGTCCTTAGGCAATGGGTCAACCATAACACTCTCAAAGCTCAATCCCAAGGTCTAAAAATCACTTTTCAACCCATTTCCTTCAAAATCTCACCTTTCACCACCTCATTCTTCAAATTTCTCCAAGTACTTTTCATATTAGACACAAATCCTAAAGTTTAAATGGTGAAGAACTATACTTAAACTAAAACTTACTATAAATGGTACATATATGAATAAAATGGGATTTTGACTATTGAATTTTTTAAATCTCATGATGTAGATAAGTTATTTGGATAGATTAACTTCTCCTACCCCAAAATCATATATTATACGTTATGTAACTCATTCCAGTTTGTAAATGAGACCTGATAAATGACTCGACGGATGCGAGGGCCTAAACGGCTCAATTCGGGGGGACCCAAGGTGGGTCCCACATGTTTCCGGCATCCCCGGAGGGGGGGGGGGGGGGAGGACCTCGCCCCTGGGGTGAGCCCTCGCCAAAAAGTCCAGTGACCGGTGAGGGGTTCGCCGGTTTGGTTAGGCTGCCCGTTTTCTGTATTTTTCTGCGCATTTTATTCAATTTTGAAAAATCATATCTCCCTCGTTATAACTATGATTTAGATAATTCAAAAACTAAATTGAAGATAAATGAGTCTAGTTTTATATAAAAATATATAAAAAATATAATAAAATATTTAATATAGTTTAAAGTAGGTCGTTGTGACAACTATCCGAAAATCACTTGTTGGACAGCTGCTGCTTCTAGAATTTTTAGAATTTTTCTACAATACAAAATGTCATAATATTTGGTGGAGATGGGATAAACTTGATGATGAATTACTAAAAAAATAATTATAATAATATAATAACTAGAATACCAAAACGAGACATAGAATGGCCTTAGGACCGTATTCTGCCATAATTAGGATTGAATTTGGTTAAGTACTAAAATAAATACTCAGTAGAATTAGCTTGAATCACTTTAAATACAAACTACAATACCCAAAATGAGTAGGACCATTAACGCTACATTACCCTGAAATCTAGGATCCAACTCTAAACCCAACTGCTCTTGAGAGCATTCAGAAACTTCGTATCGGACCTGAACCGCACGTCGAAAGTCCGATAGCGACGAACTTAGACGAATATGACCGCCTAGTTGGACTTGATAATCACCTCGAAAATCAAGACCAAATGATGTCCTGAGACTATTTTCTTGAGTTCGGAGTGAAGAGTGTGAGAAAATGAAGATTTTTATAAAATTAAATATGAATTTAAGTAATCTGAGTCGTGTCGCTTACATGCCAATTATAAGCATTCTGACTATTGGAATTTGACCCAAATTCACCATTGGATCAGGGAAGATGGCCCACACATGTCAATCTACTTGTGGCTCTGATCGAGTTTCGGTGACCGCTGAACTGAAACTGGTCCGTCACGGTCGATTTGGAAACCCGATCGGACTGAAAAGTTAACTTGATCAAGATCCTATATTAGTGAGCTTAAGACCGACTGCATTCAGTAAGAGGACGTGCAGAAATGTTCCGTTGGATCAGAATAAGCCCGATTTAGTTATAACATAGGTATACCTTGGCCCTGGGACTATTTTCGTCAGTTCTGAGCCTATATAAGGGCCTTAAACCCTCTTTCACATATCTCATACGAATTCTCAAACCCTAACTAAGATAAGAGAGAGAAAAGAGAGAGAAAGTGAGTGAGAAGTTGGTGTTTCATCTTGAGATTCTTCCCAGCTACTCTACGTGCCTAATCCATCTATCTGAATCGTTATTCCAGCAATTCCAATTCCATTCTTGGATAAGTCAATCAAACCCTAACCTGTTTTGGAGCTTGGAATAGTCTAAGTGTTGTTATAGTTAACCTAATCCATGACTTAGGTTGCGAATCCGCCGTTGACGAAGACTTATCGTCTAAATCATATCCGTTACGTGTTTTCTGGTTTAAGGTGCGGACTATAAATGTTTAGGTTATGGTTTTCAAGGCTTTCAATGTCAAGAATGATTTATGTCTGACTTGATTGCTATTACACATGCTAGATACGATGTCTTCCGTATATTACATAAGTATATATACTCTGTTGATTTTTAAATACATTCCATGTGCTTGTTGAATTGCCTAAATGAATATGAAATTATGGTTTGCACTTGTTATGATTGATGCTTAGAAATACATGATTAGTGTATGTGTGGCAACTCCTATGTGGAAGGAATTGATGTAATATGTGTTTAACTAAGCTATTACATGTATGTGAATATGTATAGCCTAAGTGTTTGATAAAATGCCTGAATGAGAAAATGCATGTTGTAGTGTATTTAATAAGGATGTTGAGATGCGATCCTCAATCTCCTCATGCATAGTTAAAGTTTCCTCTATGTAACCTATCTTACTATTATGTGATTTATGGGAAAATTATCTATGTATGATAACATGTTTAATACGTGTTTGTTAAAATGTTTGTATGCATTTGGAATCTGGATTTGTGATTGCTATGATTAACTTTCGTAGGTACATGCTTGTTATATATGCGACAACTCCTTGGTAAGAGGATTTGCCTAATACGTAATATAACCAACATACGTGATGTATGTTGAAAAGTGTAGTCTAAGTGCTTGTAAAATAGTCTGAATGAGTTAGTAGTTAGTAAATTGTGATTTATAAGGGAGTTAAGATATGAATCTCAACTACTTTAATAGTGTGTATGATTTCCTCCATGACCTGCATATGATAGAGTCAGTTTATTCATGTTTAACTATGTGTATGATTTCCTCCATGTATTGTATAATCATGTCTAAGTTACATTCCATAACATGCTCACATGATTGTAGGATTTGACTTAAGTATTCATTACTGCTTGAATATCTCATATGCTTGTTTATTGTGATTGCACACGGTTGGGACTATATTATAGTTCAGGCAATCGGTAATAGGCCTTGTTTTGTGGTTGAAGTTGTTTCGCCACACAGGATGTGATCGACGAATCCGTGCCGTACTTGGGTCATCGACAGTGGTTAGGCCATACGGAGTGCTTATGCACTTCATGTCGATCGACTCAACGTGCGCTCGTACTAGTCGAGCTCGTCAAGTAACCCGATTGGCCCAATGTATGTTCACCATGTTTGGACGCTACTGCTTGAATCTAAGGTATCAAATTTACCAGTGGAAAAGCCTCTTTAACCTTAGTACCTTGATCCCCTAAGACTCATGAGCCGGGCATGGTGGTATGGGACATCGTGGTCGAGCTGTCGGCCTACGGTGGGGCGACGAGCCTCTCCGTAGTGACCAGTGAGAAACCTAGATTCGTGAGCCAATTATGGTGGTATGAGACACTATATTCGAGCTATCGGCCTACTCTGATTGGTGACGAGCCCTTTGTAGTGACCTCGAGTATATCCTAAAACTGCATTGGGGCGACGAGCCTTATTGTAGTATATAGGATATAACTAAACCTGTATTGATTGATGACGAGCCCTTTATAGCGATCTAGAATCATAATATCGTATGAGATTGTTTAGGACTGACGACCCTAGAATGGATCATTGTTTGGGTATTGATATAAGGAAGGTAACTTAGCTTCTCAATTCTGCTGTATGAAAAGGACTAATAAGAACTTGGTAATCATATTCATAACATCGCACTACATGTGCCGTTGGCGTTGGTGTAGAGTACAGTTGTAACATCTTGAAAATCGGGGGTCGAGCAGAAACTCAGATCCCGAGTTCCAGAACATCACTTATGCAGCATTTTTTATGATGGATGAATGTCAGCTGTATGAGTGCATAAAACATGAAGTGGATTAAGCTAAAATAGCATATCATACTCCAGAAACAGTTAAATTTCTCAAGCGGAAGACTGTGATAAATATATAAAATGTATAATTGATTGTAAGTCTCCAGAGTGTGAACATGTTACCAGGTTAACTAAATACATGTATACTCCAAAATGGAAAGAAAAGAATATACATGGGTGTTTAAATAAAAGGTAAAATACCAAGTGTATTGACATCTAATCAGTAACCTTGTAACCCCGTCGATCAGAATCTGCACATAGGAGAAATCCTCCTCATCATCATAAAGTCTGGCTCTGCTTCGTAAGCATCGCCATTATCTGAAACTAAAACAGGAACTGGTTGGTGTGGCCAACACCGTCCCATTACGTGGGAGTGAGTAGCTAACTCAGTGGAACAATAGAGTAAAGATTAACATGTTATCAAATCAGTCAAGCGGTAATATAACGCAGTACAATCAAACATTCCTAACTACTCTTGTTAATGCAAGGATGAGATGCAATAATGATGCATGCCCTTACCTACATATTCCCTCATGTGACACCATCTCATGTTCGCGACATGCTTTCATCCCTCAGTGCTCCACATCTTCCAGGCACATGCAGTGCGATATGAACATGATTATCGAGTTGTTATTAGTCCTTTTCATACAGCAGGATTGGGCAGCTAAAGTACATCCCTTATATCATTTCCCAACAATGATCCAGTCTAAGGTCGTCAGTCCTAGATAATCTCATACGATGATGCAGTTCTAGGTCGTTGTAAAGGGCTGTCAGGGCTGTTACAGGCACTCGTTGCACCGCTCCCCCATCACCTTATCAATACAGGCCTAATTTATACTCTGTTTACTACGGGAAGACTCGTCTCCTCTCCGCAGATTCAGAGTATGATTGAGGTCACTACAAAGGGCTGTCAGGGCTGTTAAACGCACTCGTTGCACCGCTCCCCCATCACCTTATCAGTGTAGGCCGACAGCTCGAATACAGTATCACATACCACCATATTCGGCTCACGAGTCTGGGTTGCTCACTGGTCACTACGATGAGGCTCGTCGCCTCAGCGTAAGCCGACAACTCGATCACGGTGTCCCATACCACCATGACCGACTCATAAGTCTTAGCGGATCGAGGTACCACGGTTGATAGGGATTTCACTGGTAAGTTTGGTACTTTAGATTCAAGTAGTGGCGTCCATACATGGTTAACATATATAGGGATAATCGGGTTACTTGACGAGTTCGACTAGTACGAGCGCCCGTTGAGTTGATCGACATGAAGTGCATAAGCACCTCGTGTGGCCTAATCACTGTCGACCAGCAACGCATGACTCGGGTTAGTCAACGCGTCCTTCGTGGCGAATAGAATTCAACCACGAGTTCAATTCTGTTACCGACTGCCTGGACTATAGTATAGCCCCAAGCACTTACAATCTGAATCAGTAAGCATATAAGAGAGACGGAATTGAAATATCAAGTAATCCAAGCCTGTTATCAGCATGTTATAAGATACAACATATGCAGTTAACCATACACAAGCATTTCATATATAAGACAATCAATTCAAACAACGTACATGGAGGAAATCATACACATCATCAAAGTAGTTGAGAATCCTATCTCAACACTAATCTATAACATCATTTACTAAATACTTACTCATGCAAGCATTCATACAAACACTTAGACTACACACATTAGCCTACATAACCTATGTTGGCCAAAAGGTGTATTAGGGCAAATCCTTTCGCCAGACAGGTCATACATCCATAACTAGCATATATACACGGCAAATACTCATGGCAATCATATCAGTAAAATTTATACGTATACGGTATTTTCTACGAATACATAGAATACACAAAATTCCATATTCTTCGTATTTAACCAAAACGGAAAATGGATAGCATGTTCTACATGTGAAATAGCATCCACGTCAGTAATCTACCATTAGCTGACATTGAAAGCTTTGAAAAATGACAACCTAAACGTCTAAAGTCCGCACCTTATGTCATAGAAGCGCAAAGAAGTCGATGGAATCTCTAAGTCTTCGTCAACGTTGATATGACGACCTATAACGCGAGGTAAGTCAGCTATTTCGCTACTTGCAACTATCGAAACCCTAAAACAGATTAGGGTTAGGTTTCCTTATCTAGAAACGAAGTCAGAATTGCCAGAATAGCGATTAGATCGTGATGGTTAAGCACGTGCAGCAGTAGGATAGAGTATCAGGGAGATCTTCCCACTTCTCCCACACTTTCTCTCTCTTTACTCTCTCCTCTCTCCTAGAATTTTCTCAAATTCGTATGGGAGGAATGAGAGAGGGTTTAAGGTCCTTATATACGCCCAAAACTCACCCAATTAGACTCAGGGCCATGGTATACATAGGTTATGTCCAAATACGGACTGTTCCGTCTCAACGAAGCACTTCTGGAGGTCCTGTTACTGTGTGCGGTCGGACTTAAGCTCATAGATGCTGTATCTTGATCAAGTTAAGTTTTCAGTTCGATCAGATTTTCAGATCGACCGTGGTGGACCAGTTTCAGTTCAACGGTTACTGAAACTCGATCAGAGCTACAAGTATTATGACATATAAGGGCCACCTTTCCTGATCCGAGGGTGAATTTGGGTTGAAATCTAACGGTCAGAATGCTTAGAAACATTGTGCAAGCGACACGTTCCAGATTTCTTAAATTTATATTTAATTTCTTAAAAATCTTCATTTTCTCACACTCTTCACTACGGACTCAAGGAAATCGTCTCAGAGCATTATTTGGACGTGATTTTCGTGGTGCTTGTCAAGTCCAACTACGCGGTCAATATCTTCTAAGTTTATCGCTATTGGACTTTTGACGTGCGGTTTAGGCCTGTTACGGAGTTTCAGAGTGCTCCCGAGAGTAACTAGGTTTAGAGTTGGATTATATATTTTAGAGTAATATAGCGTTAATAATTTTATAGGTTTTAGGTCTTACAGATCGTATTTAAAGTGGTTGGTGCTACTTTTGCAGGTAATCTAGTATAGCGCTAGTTAATTCACGTTAAATTTCTAAAGAATTTAGTCATAAATGATTTCTTTGGCTTTAAAATTGAGTTATAAGGAGTTACCAAGGTATTATGGTTGACTCATTGCCTAAGGACGTCTAATTCCAGGTTGTCAAAAATTCGAGATGTTACAACAGTGATAGTGATTCATGCCGCGATCGTTAGATGTTGTCGCAAAAGGGAGTTTGTGGTGAGGGCATACATCATTTCTTCATACTATCTTTGCATTAACAAGAGTATCTAGGATATGTTTGATTGCACTGCTTGATCATTACTGCTTGAATGAATTGATAACATGTTAACCTTTGCTTTATTATTCCACTAAGTTGATCACTCACTCCCACATTACGGGATGGCATTTGAAACACCAACCAGTCCCTGTTTTAGTTTCAGATGATAGTGATGCTTACGAAGCGGATCCAAACTTTTATGATGATGAGGGTTTCTCGTATATGCAGCTATCAGGCGGGTCTTTGTAGACCATGTTCTGATCGACGGGGTTACAGGGATATTGATTAGACGTCATTACACTTGTTATTTTGCACTGTTGGGAATACCCATGTATATTTATTTTTTTCATTTTGGAGTATACATATATATATTTAACCCGGTAACATGTTCACACTCTGGAGACCTACCACAGTTTATATATTTTATATATCTATCACAGTCTTCCACTTGCAAAATTTAACTGTCTCTAAAGTATGATATGTTGTTTTGGTATAATCTCACTCATGTTTAATGTACTAATGTGAATAACATTCAATCATCATTATCTATGTTGCATAAGTGATGCATTGAAACTCGGGAGTGGAGTTTATGCTCGACCCCCGATTTTCAGGACGTTACACAGAAGCAGCAGGAAGCTTTGGTTGTCACAAGAGCAGTATATTAAGAAAGTCCTAGAGCGGTTTAATATGAATGCAGCGAAGTCGGTCAGTACTCCACTGGATGGTCACTTCAGATTGAGCAACAGGCAGTGTCACAAGATGAAGGCAGAGGTGGAAGAGATGCAGAAGATACCCTACGCGTCAGCCGTAGGAAGTTTAATGTATGTTATGGTGTGTACATGCCCAAACAGTATATGCGGTTGGTGTTGTCAACCGGTATCTTGTCAATCCTACCAAAGAACATTGGGTAGCGGTGAAATGAATACTATGGTATCTAAGAGGCTCATCCAGGTTGAGCCTATACTATGGTGATGGTAAACTTATGTTAGAGGGCTACCCAGATGCAGATATGGCAAGTGACATAGACTCCAGGAAGTCTACATCGGGGTTCATGTTCACGTTTGCAGGGGGAGTGGTTTCTTGGCAGAGCAGGCTACAGAGGGTCGTAGCATTATCGACGATAGAGGTCGAGTACATTGCAGTCACAAAAGCATGTAAAGAGATGCTTTGGATAAAGAGGTTTCTACAGAAACTTAGCCTAAAGCAGGAGCAGCACGTGGTTTATTGCGATAGTAAAAGTGCTATACACTTGAGCAAGAATCCAAGTCAACATTCCAAGTTGAAGCACATAGAGATTCGGTATCACTGGATTAAGGATACTTTGGAACAGAAGGTGTTATAGCTTGAGAATGTCCACACAGATGATAATGGGTCAAACATGATAACCAAGGCTGTGCTCAAGGGCAAGTTTGAGGTTTGCAGAAACCGGGCTGGCTTGAAAAAGATGCATCCCTCCTGAGTCGAAAAAGGAGAGATTTGATGGGGTTTTTTGTTGAGGGTCAAATATTGCATATCAGACCCCATTTATTGCCTAGATTTACAAACAAGATATTGTTTAATGGCCCGTTTTAATCGTGTTTGTGATGCAAGGTGTAATTATAAGCTGGGACTGAAATAGGTGCTTAAAGCATTGATTTAACGCTCTGATGACACTAAGGCAAGGGACAGACTCCAGGGGACCAAGATCGACAGAATTACATGCCAGGGATCCGTGAAAATCGAGAAACTGAAGCTCAAGTGGCCCGAAATTAGTCTAGAATGCAAGATCACAGGGTTCCCACCATCCGTTCGGCTCGAAACTTCATAAGTAGTCTTAGGACCATAAATTAACCGTACACGTCAAATTGCAGC
The DNA here is from genome assembly GCA_037074715.1 of Magnolia kwangsiensis. Taxonomy (NCBI): domain Eukaryota; kingdom Viridiplantae; phylum Streptophyta; class Magnoliopsida; order Magnoliales; family Magnoliaceae; genus Magnolia; species Magnolia kwangsiensis. Next base: position 196,174,747 of record CM073571.1, on the reverse strand, counting down.
CATTGGATCATTGTAGAAGTGTCCCAACGTACAGATCAGCCCCTAAAATCCTTATTTGGGGCCCGCCTGGTGTATGGAAATGCCTAAATTTTGGACTTAACGTCTTAAATGATATGGAAGAATGGATGGATGGAGCGGATTTCATATATACATCACGAGTGGACCTCACTGGCAGCGCCAGTGCACAATGCAGAAGTGCACTTGACGTGCACTGGAGAGAGAAATTCAGTCAACGGAAGGAGTCCCGTCTCCTTCTTGTTCTCCAGCACAAACGACCAGCAGATGCACGTGGTTCATCCGATTTTGCCTAGTGGGGCCCACCTGTTACCCAATGGCCAGATCTGGACCGTTCATTGCATTCATATGGCGGATGTAACCCACACTTAGGAGCCTTTTTTCTCCCATGCGAGCGATCAGAAGATTCTTTCTGTCAAACGAAAGATGGATCGCGGTGTAGAAGAACTAGTGGGCCATACCAAATCTAACCCAAAAGCAGTCGATTCCCACTGGATTTTTGTCGTGAGACTCTAATGGACGTCTTGGATTCTTCCTCAGAAATCAACACTGGGCCCATCGACCATCACAGCTAATCGCGCCCTCTGTTTCCGTTTGGGAAACAGAGGCTGCGGATGAGTTTCGTGGGCCACCATCAAGATTCAAAGTTCTAATCCGGACCGTCCATTGGCCTTCCAAAGCCCATATCACAAAGTCCTAGGTAGAGAAAGTTCACAATACAATCGGAGATCGGTTTCGATCGTTCAAACGTCGGACAAACGGCAGCGAAAAAAGATAGGTGGACCTCATCAACAGAAGGCAAAAGTTACATATTTCTGACTGAAATTCCGAGAGAAAATCGGTGGACGGACTGGATTTCTCAAATAACTAGGCTTATGGGTCCCACCAGCATCACAGCGAAAAAAAAAATGCTACCCTGCGTCCGTGAAAACCGGACGCAGTGAGCCATTGGATAATTAAAGTAGGGGTCAGATTGATGATCTGAACCATTTAATGTATTCATCAGTGGGCCAAGACCCCAACCACAGAGTCAGATTCCAAGGATAAACCATCTTCTATTTCAAAATCCAATACAAACGCAAGTATGTTGCGGTTTTTTTTTTGTGCTACACACGACGGTGCATAAAACCCTTCCGCAGCCGGCTATTTCACCGACTCCAGCACGCATAGGCTCTCCACCGTCCTTCCCTGCTATAAAATAGAAAGAGAGAGAGGTGAGAATTCATCTCTCGGTGTGGAAAATCTCCTAGCTTGGGCTTGGACGTGGAAGAGAGAGAGAGACAGGGAAGGCTTCAACAATTCTTATTCATTTTTCTCTAATTCTTTTTCTTTCTTTCTTCCTTTATGCTTTCTTTTTGAGAGATTGTAGCTTCACCATGTGCATGTGTGGCTAAACCTCCTAGCTAGAGCTAAGAGGTGAAGCTTGTAGTGAGATGGGAGAGTTTAATTATAATTTTTTTGTTTAATTTATGAATTGAATTAATGTTGATGCTAGTTTAATTAATGACATGTTTTAGTCTTTAATGGTCTGTTGTGACTGAAATTACAATGGGTCTGCAATGGCTTTGATCATGTCCTTCTACTTTTATGTTTATGACGTCAGGACGTCCCGTTGTTCACCATAGTCTACTGGGCATGGTTGGATGTCGGTACCCTTCCTAACTTCATACATGTGATTGGTTGGTAATTAGTTTAATTCTGTTGTTTGTCATAGTCTCTTGGGCATGGTTTGGTGATGGAATCCATTCTAATTCATATACCTTTCATCTCTTTGAAAACTAGATCAATGACAGTTCAGTTTAATTTTCATGAAGCAGGCATAAGATCTCTCTGATCTCTACAAGTGGATCCTCTGAATCCCTAGTTTCCTTTTCTCTGATTTCTATAAATTTTAGATTAATATTTTCACCATTATTCCTCAAATTACATTCAGTTTAGATTTCATCTTAGCGTAGTTCTAGTTCTAGTTAATTTTAGAATACGTACAAGTTTCAGTCCTTTGGGATTCGACCTCGGTCTTACCGAGTTATTACTACATCACAACCCTGCACTTGGGGAGTGAATATTTTCCTCCTCAGTTCAGGGAAGAGACAGTGCAGCGAGTTGAAAGATCGGAGTAATTCAACGCGCTGCTCAACCGGTCGTAGGTGGTCCACGACCGGTCGTGGGCTGGTGCTCGACCAGTCTTGGTTACGCAGATTCGTTCTGCAATTTTGCGCGGATTTCGTGTCGCAAGTCCTTTCGCAACTGGAATGGGGAAGGGAGTTTCTTAAAACTATAAAAAAGGGTCTTTAGGGTTTTTCTAGGGCATGATGTGTATGAGAAAAATATAAGAAGGGTTTTCTAAAAGCTTTGCAAGAGTTTGCTAAGGGTTTAGGGTGAGAGAGTGAGAAAAAAGAGAGAGAGGAAGCTTGTGGAATGGAGTCGTCGTCTCAACGCTTATACGTTCTCGTGATCGGTGAGATCTCTCTATTTTTTATTCTCTTATTGTTCATCCGCTCCTGCGAGAGTGAAAAAGGTTGTAACGTTCTACTTTATAGTGGATTGTTGATTTGTATGAGGTCCCGTGATTTTAACCTCTTTGAGGGTTTTCCATGTAAAAATCTCGTGTGGTGTGTGGTTGTGCTTTGATGTATTTCATTGTTTTATTATCCATAATTCTGGTTTGTTCTGAAGGACTAGATCCTAAGGTTTTGTGCAAGGCCCCGAACGGTTAAAACACACACTATCTACCCTAGTGCAACACACGCACTATCCACCTAATTGCAACTCACTTAAGTCTTAGATCTTCCTCCTTTTTCTCATCATAACCTAACATGATGCAGTGAACCAGATAAAAGAAACAGTTGTCGCATTGTAGTGTTTATTGGCAAGTTTGTCCGAGCGAAGTGTATATAGGAACAAAGCGGGAAAAAAAATGTAAATTTTAAAACTTATTTTTCTAAGATTGATTAACTAAATGGCTAACCAAATACGCAATTGTTGGAATCAAAATCACAAAATGATAATAATAATTTTTAGCAAAGCCGAACAGGCCCTAATATTGGAAAACAACTAGAGTTTAGGAGAGGGCTGGCGGTTCCCTCCTTTTATTATAATTATTTTTTCTAGTTTTTCTTTTTTACTATTTATCTTATGTTCTATTTACTAATTTTTCAATTTCATTTTAACCTCCGCATGTGGTTTGCCGGCCAGATATTGGTAAAGTTACCATTCATTGCTTCTTCTTTCTTTCTTTTTTTTGGGTCTCAGCATTAATAACACTCATTCCTCTAACATCATCTCTGTCCATCAGGTTCGCCTCTTGCTTTAGGCTATGTGGACAAAAACCTAATTGATCAACTACATAGCTGGGACACATCACGGGGAACAATGGGGAGAGGATGCTGACCGTCGTTTTGTGTGCGAAGCCATCATGATGTTTATCTTCCATTTAACATGAATATCAAGTGGGCCTCACTATAAGAAATGGAAACACAAAAAATTAGCTTAATCCAAAACTCAGGCAGGCCAAACCACTTGAACTTAATGGTTTTATGCGTGATTTTGCTTTTTTCTCCAATGGTTTGTACCATGCTGATTTTTGGACCTTATCATATGCACCTGATGAATGGAGTGGATGTTATACATATAACACAATGACCCAAATGCTTCCGGTGTTGTAGTTGATCTCTTACTATACATGTTCTAAAGCTATTTACTTTGTATTCATGGGGAGCTTTTAACTCACATGCACCCACATCGCTCACCGCCGATCAATAGTAAAATAAAAAAACAAAAGAAAAAAATAATAATAAGTGAAGAGTCCAAGGGAAAATACATAGGGCCCATGGCATGTCCAAAACCCCATTTTCCTTAATTTAGGTATTAAAGATTTGGTTCTTGGAAATTTCTCAAGAGATTTTGAAATTTTGAGGTTTTTCATCAGGATGCGATCACAAACTGATTATAGAAAAAACTATATATTATCACGAATTAATGAATAATGTTAAGACCTTAAATATATAGTAAATTATTTTTTTTAAAATACTTTTTGTGTTCATTTCAAGAGAAAGTTGCAAAAAGATAAGTAGTTGATATTTTGAAAATCTTGTGATAATATTGCCCGCGTATCATATATAATTAATTTTTTTGTAACACTAGACTTTCATAATCTTAACGATATTTGTCACATATTGGAGGAAGCTCACACCACTTCTCTCTTATTTCTAGGTGCTAATCAAGGACACGCGATGCTGAAAACTCATAGGATGGTTAGGACATCATGAAATCCTTAATGAGGGGCTGAATTTTCATCCTTTTTTGTCCAATAAAGATAAAGTAAAGAGGAAAATATTCTAGGTTTACCCGGCCTTTCGAGTTGCCTTTAATTAGGCCGTTATGGGAATCTTATGACCTTTAGGGCCTCTATGATTTTCCAATTACAACGGTAAATAGTTGTAAATGAATAATGATTATTTACTCTTGTATATTGTTTGCTGACATTACTTACATTTCATTACAATGGCAATTTTCCTACATTGTTTGTTTTGCCCAAAAATCAACATGAATGTAGTAGTTTCATGATATAAAAATATAATAATTATAATTAACTTTCCATATTTTCTATTCAAATAAATAGAAAATGATAATGATTGCTCATTATCTTGCATGTCATAAGAAATTAGAAAATCTAATACGTGGTCCAATAAAAAAGTACCATGTGCCATGTCAAAGTGAGGGCCACAGTGAAAAAGTAAAGATTTTTTTTCTCAATGAAATGAGAGTTCTAATTTCTTTATTATAGTCCTCATCTTTACATATGCATTATACTTTTTCATTGAGTCATGTCAAGAGGTTACATATATTTTTGTGACCACCTTCTATTACAAGGAAATCATGTCTTAGAAAATATAAAGATAAATAATCACCCTATGGGCAATGACACACAACTTGCCTCTTGTGCGGGGCATTCGTGCCATGAAAATGGTAGGCTTGACCATGAACATAACCGGATTGAAATAGTATATAATACCTATTTATGCAGTGCATAAAACACCCAAGTTCTATGGGTCCGGCATACTGTATATATGAAATTCACCCTATCCATCATGTGAGAATCATTATTTGGAATGAACATATAAAAAATAAGTTTGTTTAAAAGCTCATATGGACCACACCAATGAGAACAATGTAAAATTGTTCCTAAACTACTAAATTCGGGTGTTGCCTAGCAGAGTTTTGTATTAGGCTAATTCTCGTTGCTTCTCTTCATCATAGTGAGCTACACCTGATTAATGGGTTTAATGAAAGATACACACTATGGTGGCCTCAAATGCAAACCTATAGTTGGCATTCCCTTCCCAAGTTTTGTTGGAAAAGAATGCCAAAGTCCATCCAAACCATACAATGAAGACTTGAGATGGACCTAGAATCAGAAGTGCCAGCATTTTGGGAAGGTAGCAGCTGAGGAGATGACTGTGACTTCCATAACCATACTAGAATATTCAGAATTATAGTCACCTAGGGAAAAATAAAAATAAAAATGAACAGGTTGCTGATATGTAGGTACCAGCCCTACAAGATTTAACAGTAGTGACAAGAAAAAAGAACCAATACAAGAACAATACCCGGTGAAGGTCTACCTTTTATAAATCTAGCTGATTTTAGGCCTTAGGCCTGATATCAAGGATAGAAACTGATAAACCACATTGAACATGCACGCATTGCGTAAAACATGTATTGTAGAGGATTCCAATCCAACATTACTTGTATAGAAAATCACCCTAATTAATCTAGTAAAAAAAAGTGGACCACACCTGTTTATAGAGTCACTGTAGCAATTTTCCATCAATTCTAATAATGTAGCCCATTTGATGGCTGGACCAGCTTGATTTTTTGTGCCTAGTGATCATGCATGGCATATCTATATAGACATCCTACACAAGTTGCAAAGTCAAGGAAAAGATGGCATGCATGTTGTGGTGCAATTTTCATGCATGTGATTATTCCCAAGTACCATTAACTAAAATGAGATGAAATGTGATTATTCCCAAGTACCATTAACTAAAATGAGATGAAATTATTTTTAGGCATATGAAAAACATGTGATGTAGAGAGGGTCATGGATAGTTACATGGCCAATATGGATTAGAAAAGGCTCAGTTGACGACAGAAGTGATCTAGATTGTTGAACCTTAAATCAGGCGTATCTTACAATCCGAAATGAGCTATCGGACATAAAATATATGATTTTAGGGTAGAACGAGTTACTTTAGCTAGCCACCCAACCCTGCTATACTGGGTTGCCCAAGCCGGATTTGCAAAATACCGCCAGATCGACAGTCTTTTTCCTATTTTAATTTCGTTTTTACTATAAATAGGTAAGTTTTAGTTTGATTATAACTCTTCATCCGTTGGGCTTTAAGAGTTGTGTCCAACGCAAAAAGAGCTTAGAAAAATTGGGAGAACAACTTGGTGAAGCCAAATAGGACACTTGCTATTTTTGGCAGAAGACCTTGCGCACTAGTAGACATCATGTCTGAAAATCACGAATTCTAGGAGTTTTAGTCATAGTTTGATTCTGATTTCTTTCTCATTGCTTGGTATTTCTATTTAAAGGGTTGTCAACTCATTTTTTTTCCTTTTAATTCATTAATTAATAAAAATTTAAATTTATTAAAATTTATTTCTATTTTCTTACTTTCTTTCATCGTGGATTCGAGAGAAGTCTCTATAAGAAGTTCAAAGAAGCTCCGTGAATTCAGAGTTGTTATCCTTGAGGAAGACGGTGATCGACCTCATCACTTCATACCCGCGTCAACATGGTATTAGGTTTTTAGCTTTTACAAGTGAAGCTAATGATTCAATGATCTAGGCCATTGGTTTATTGCACCCATTTTCGGTAGGTTATGCCCAAGAATTTCCCACTTGAACATTTTCATGTAATTGATTTTTTCAAGTACATGCTAAAATAACCATGCATGGAGATCACAAAGTTCGGGAGGACAAAAGTACTTAAATTGTTAAGTCATCATATTATTGTTATATCTTTGGAGTTTCTCTTCCTTTCTCGATCTTCACCACCTCTCATCGAAGATGAGAACCAATGCAAGATTTTGAGAGGGACTGAGGACCAAGATCTAATCTTATATTTGTGAGGCATGAGAGTCCTAACCCATCATAAGTACACTTAAAATAAAAACACTGCACCCACTGGAACTTCTTATAAATGATAAATGAGGATAGTGTTGTCACGTAATCATTTTTATGCTATCACCAGTGATGTAGAGTTGGTTGCAGACACTTTCATGGCAAAGATGGACCAGAGAAGGCCCAATCAGAGGTGAAAATGATCTAGACCGTCAAAACCTTTTAAAGCAATCGTATCTTGCAAACTGGGCTGAGTTTTTCAGCATATCATATATGATTTTGGGGTAGGAGAAGCTACTTAAGACAACCAACCCGCTATGTTGGGTTCTCATACTGGATTTGTGATATTCCATCAGATCCACCGTCAAAGTCCCATTTATTTTCATTTTTACCATAAATAGTAAGTTTTAGTTAGAGAATAACTTTTGATCCTTTAGTTGTAGAAGTCGTGCCCAACATGAAAAGGGCATAGAAAAATGAGGAGAATAGCATGGTTGGGCCAAATTGGACACAATTTGTGGCCACAAACCATGAAGTCTAATAGGAATGGATGTTGTTTATAAATAATAAGCTTTCTATTTATAGTAAGTCACATTTTTAGGGTGTTTGAGACTAAAACCCCGTGCTAGGTTTGACCTCATTATTTAAAGGGTTGTAATTTATTTTATTTTTTTTCATCGATCAATTTATTTTGAATTTATTAGAAATTATTTCTACTTTTATCCCTCGTGAATTTACATAAGCTTTATGATGAGTCCAAGGAGCACCGTAAATTTGGAGTATATCTCCTGTGGAAGGAAGACGGTGATTGACTTTATCATGTCCATCCCTATGTCAACCGGCATGCTCATATATTTTAGATCTAATATTGGCCAATCTGATCTGATCAAAACGAAAAGCTTATGATCTCAATCTTCCCAATGGTTAAGAAAAGAAATACAATAGCTATCTTAATTCACTTGAAAATGTCCAAAATTGGCACTGATGATCTTTGAATACAAGAGTGTTATTGCATGGTCCATCTTCAAAGAGATATGACAAAATATCAGTCTAGATCACAGGAGTACATGAAAGCTCCACCTTTTGTAGATAATCAATTCACCTTTTCTCCGTTTTCTGTGGAGCACGCGGCGTACTTAACCACAAGATGCAAAAAATAATTATTTTTTAATCTCACACTTTTTCATCCTGTAGCTAAAAACATACTATGCAATAGATGGTGAAGCAGGTGCTTGTAGGTGATCAGTTCTCTTTTTAAAAATGGACTTTTAGAAGAGAACTGCTCACATGCAGCCCAAAGTGTATTAAGTACTCATGCAACCACATCTCCTGCTAGAAACATTATGTTGGTCCACTTGTCATGTTGGGCACATTGTTCGTGTTGGATCCATATGAGGCCCTCTTGATCCTTGCCATTCGCGGTTTAGATCCTGGGTAATCTTTATATTGGTTTGTTAATTAAGCTTCTAATCAGTTTTATTTTGTACTAATATATTATTATTAACATTATTTATTTTGAAAAAGTGGTTTTAAACCATTTAAATCATTATTAAATTTATTTAAAAAAAAAAAAAAAAGAATTAACGTTTTCCAAATGAGAGGACTGTTTCGCCTTGGGAGAGTTGATGCTCGCACGGTTGCATTGATGGATTGGGTCTTCAAAAGGAATTAGCAACTGTGTGTGTGTGTGTGTGAGAGAGAGAGAGAGAGAGGAAAGCATAAGAAAAAATCAACTCATAATCAAGAAGAGCACCTCCCATTAGTATACTTCTAGTTGTATGTGATCAATTCACTTTCGTGAAGTTCAATCTTTGATAATGCTGCATTAAGATGTCTTCGTGACATGAGTTTTCAAACTTTTTAATTTTTAAAGATTTAGTTGTAGCATACTTTTTTGGATACAAAGAATTCATGTTGTGCATATAGAAATTGTATAGAATATGCAATTTTATTTTCATCTTCACTATAAAAAGTGGGATTCCAAATGCACAGGTGATCATGTTTGGAAGGTAAGTAAAAATTTCAAATTCATCCGACAACCTCACCTTGTTTCCTGAGATATTAAATGTTGATTGTGGATAAAGCTAATAATTACTTTATATATTTCATATATCTAAATAGCCGCACATATTTTATTAAGAAAATTAAAATTCTTTTCCGCTAATTATATCTTATAAGGAATTCTCTTCTCCAACTCATCCTACCACACCTAAAAAGGGTTCAATGTTGTCCTCTCGGCCTTTTGCACCCTTTCATGGGATCCAAGGTTCTATTTTGCTCATCTCATGGTTAAACCAATTAGTTATTTGATTGGATTTTAACTATGAAAATTCCTTAGGAATTCACATTTTCCCAAATAATACCTATACCAAAAATGAAATTTGAGGGAGACCCTTCTCCTAGTTTTTTTTTTTCCTTTAAAAGGTAGTGAAGTAAAGAATTGTGGGGCCCATGTTGTAAATGCATAACATCCAATCCAAACCAAAATTCAGCCAATCAAATCATTAGATGGGCTACTGATGAATTTGGATGTTTTTAATTAATGTATACTATTTTTATGGTTTGGCCCACCATATAATTGGATCATCTAGATTTTTTGTTTCATTAATGTTAGGGTGTATTTGTTGGTTGTGTTGGTTATCTAATACATCTGGATGTACTGGAATAAACACCAATATGTGGTAGACTTATATACCCTCATCTCATAAGGCGTGATTTGCTCTAACTGAGCACTAAGGAGCAGGACCATGCATTAGATCCACCCCATCCATCAGGTGCATATTCACATTTTCATCATGTATCTTAAAAATAATTTCAATATAAGACTTAGATGGCCACACCGTATAGCACAGTGTAAAATCATGCCTAAAACCTCTAAATTCATATGTTGTGAATGATATGAGTCTTAGAATGCCTTGATTCTCTGGGATCCCTCCATCCTAGTGCGGTGTACCAGACGAGTGGATTGGATAGTATATATATACACACCACGGTGGATCCCACACACAATTTTGATGATTTAAATGGTGGGACTTCCCATCTGAAATGTTCCAGTGGTGTAGCCCAGCTGAGTTTTGAATCAGCTTGATTTTGGCCTTTGTGCAAACATAAGATGGTGAACCTGATGAATGGGATGGATCACAACCAAAAGACCGAACGATCTATGTCTTGCACAAGTGCAACCCACTTAAGGTTGACATTTTACATTTTTTGTCCACTTGATGATCCGATAGGATTCTAAACACTCAAAAGTGGACAGCTAAAGTGATAACCGGATGATTTGGAAAATTTCATCTATTACTTTAGTTACAATGGAGCGTTCATTGAGATGTACATCTTGTATGTAAAAACGAATCCCTCTATATCATAAACAACAAGGACCTATTTGATTTTTTCATATCTTATGTAAATGTCTTATAAGTAATTATTACTCCTCCGCCGGGTTTGAAAATGCACCTCTATTTTTGTTTCGATTGAAAATCAGTTCAAAAGGATTGGTTTAAATTTGCGGCCCCCACCATAATATATATGATGTATCCGTGCCATCCATCTATTCTAGTGTAACATTTTAAACAGGAATCAAAAAATTAGGTTGATCCAACACTCAAGTGACCCACAACAAAAGAAACAGTGGCACAGATAAGTTTTTAATGGTAGATGTTCAATCCCCTTAATCCTATGGTGTGGTCCACTTGAGCTTTGTATTAACCTCATATTTTTGTTCAAGCCCTAAATTCAACTGGCATAACGGATGGACGGTGTGGATAAGCCATAAAAATCACAGTGGGCCCCACATATATTTGGCATTGCCTTCTGTTTCAGGACACGAAAAAGTGAGTATCAAATCAAGCACAGTAACGCTGCCCTAATTATCAAAGGAAATAATTATTACCCATTTGCAATATAAGTATTTACGGTTTGTAAAATCAAATATGCCGTAAATAATTATTATCAAAGGAAATAATTATTTATGGTTTGGAAAATCAAATATGCCGAACATGTAATATCTAAAATGCAAAGATCAAAGGAAATAATTATTACCCATTTGCAATATATGTATTTACGGTTTGGAAAATCAAATATACCGTAAATAATAATTATCAAAGGAAATAATTATTTATGGTTTGGAAAATCAAATATGCCGTAAATGTAATATCTAAAATGTGAGGATCAACCAACAATAATTTAGGGACTAAGTAAGAATGGCCAGCAGTTGTAATTGTATCGGTGAAAATGTTTACAATCTGGTTTTACGATGCTGCGCGTAAAAGTGAAATAATTTTGGATTAAAACTTTTTTGGAGTAAAATAATAATTCACTTTAATATATTTTGTCCATTCATAATATACATGATTAGAAGCAATTTATATATCACTGATATTACAGGCATGAAGAGTAGTTGGGTTAGGAAGGATAATTTTATATTCTGAAAAAAGTTCACGGAGTCAAATAATCTCATTACAGGCTGAAGATATAACGTTATATTCTACTTTTGTATTAGATTTGAAAATAGTTAGTTACTTTTTACACTTTCAAAAAATGAATAATGAGCTAATAAACATACAATAATCTATTGCGATTCTTTCAATAAGAGGAGTGTGTATGCTTTCACACAAGCAGTGCCAAAGAAAGAGATGCTAGAATGCACGTCTTCTTCATAGAAAGCCACGGGGTGAAGTTCATCCTCATCATCAAATGGCAGATGAGAAAGTAGCCTGAGGAAACGGATTGGCTACTTCCCCTGCCACCATCCTGATGGCCGGTGGTTGGTGTTCTATGGGCCTCACTATGATGTATGTGTTTTGTCAATTTTGTTTGGCAGATCATTTTAGAGCTTGATCTCAAAAATGAGAGGAATATAAATCTCAGGTGGACCACACCACAGGAAAACAATAGTAATTGGATATCTAACATTAAAATTCTCTTAAGGCCCGCTATACTATTTATTCGACATCCAAACTATTGATTAGGTCATATAAATCCATATGAAAGGAAAAAACAAATATCAGCTTGATCTAGAACTTATATGCTTTGATAATGTTTTTAATGATTGACGTTCATTCAACACTGTTTCCTATAATGTGGTCTACTTGACTCATTGTTTGGTCTCATCCCCATTGAGATTTCATAGATCTTATATGCAGCGACCCGCAAGAGGAGAATAGATGAGTGGACGCGAATTGGGTGGTGAACCCATCACCACGTAGCTACGTAGTTCAAGGAATCTATAGACTATAGCCTACTATGATGTATATATTTTATCCCCTCCGTTCTTCCATTTTTCTAAATTATTTTAGAGCATTATATCAAAATTGAAGTATACTCAAAGCTCAAGTGGATCACACCAAAGGAAATAGCGGGGATAATGCCCCGTTGAAACCTTTCTAGGGCCCACGGTGATATTTATTTATCATAATACCTGTTTAAAAGACCTCACAAACCTGGATAAATGGAAAATGAAAATATCAGATTGATCCAAAACCTCTATCACTCCCAAGAAACTTTTAACCGTAGGCGTTTAACCTCCATTAATCCTATGATGTGGTACCCTTGAGCTTCAGACATGTTTCAATTTTCATCTAAAGCCATAAAACGATCTGAAAAAACATATGGTCGGCGTGGATAAAACATCATACATTACGGTGGGCCCCACAGAGTACTTACACCACTTAGGTAGGTGGTGTTTGGTTAACCGTACAATCCGCATCATGAGAATCATGTACTCAGAAAATGCATACGTAGCATATAAGTCAAAAATAAAACTGTCCAAAATAGATGTGTATGAACCAAAAAACTAAGCTCATTTATTCATCTGATTATAAGATTTCTGGGCATTAAAACGACAAATATCAACGGTCCCCTTTTAACAAACACGTATCCATGAAACAGAAGCCAGGAATGTTTTAAAAATCATTTTTTTTTTCACTGTGACATAAGGACAGTGGGCTCCAAAATTTAGTCAGTTTAACGAGTTAATGTATGCCACGTGTACATTTCAGAATGCCTGCATATAAAGCCTCATCCACCGCCTGAGTACATATAACTCCCAAAAGAGAGCCCGTGGTGCAGAGTAGCGGTATAAACGGCCACGGTGGGCCTGGCCGAGGCTTTTCCACGGCCAGATCATGAGCTAAATATCTACAAGTACCTCGTTTGTTGAATTTGAGCCATGAAATATTTTCCTTTTGTTTCACCCGTCCATTAGATAATCACGGCCATGATCATCTGTTTAGATCTGAATTTCAGGTCATGCTCAAACCAAGATAAGTGACAGGCAGGATTTGCACGGTTTGGATCGATTCAATATATGCATAATGTACGGTGGCTTTGTGCATGTGTATAGATCATCCAACTCTACCAGAGTATCAAACTTTTGTCAAAAAGAAAATTGAGCCGCCCCACGTGGATGCAGTGTATGGTGACAACCTCGGAAGTTGTCGATTATTTTCGGATTTTGACAATTTTTTTAAGAAAATTTCAGCTGAAAATAGAATATTAAAAATAATAAATTAATTTAACTTTAGGAAAAGACATTAAATAATTATATTTTTATGACTGTTTTAGTTATGTAAACATTTAAATATGACAATATGCAGTATCACCGGCAGTCATAGGTTTTATCAATGACATGACTCAATTCTTCTTAAATAACTTATCTTGCCAACCTCCTAAATTCTTGGATTTTGTCAAGTTGGGTTGAATTGCCCTTATCTACCCATTTAAGGAAAAATGAGACTACCCACTTCATGTGATCATATGATTACTTCATCTGAAAATGAAATTAAATTATTATTGGACTTCAATTAAAACCATTTGTAAAGTCTAGTATTCATCATACAGCTGTATAAGTTGAATAGAGTATGACTAAAGCAGTTGACAGAAAAAACTGACTGGCGAAGCAATAGATGTATGGGCTAGCCCATTGTATCCCAACCAAATTACCTAGATTCTTTGAGAACTCAAAACGTACTTAATCATAATAAATCCATCTTCGGCTAGCCTGAATTGACCAGCCAATTAGGGTCCTCAACAAGGCACGAAAATGATTAACGGATTAGCTTAGCAAGCCCATACCTCCTTTCAATCAAATATCAACTAATTGTTCGAAGAGTTTTAGAGTTTCAGGTCAATCAAATCGCATCCGCTAGACTCCAACTATACCAGAAGGGTCCTCGGCACTTCCCAGAGGCAACCACCAGATTTGATAGGCCAACTTTAAACTAGGAAACCGTGGAGCAAGTCAGCATCATGGCCCCCCATAAACATCAGGACCCAACGTTAGCTAGCATACATGAAAAAAAGTGAATTCTAGGTTGAGGAAAGGCATTGATAAAGAGAGGAAATGATGGCTTTGCATCAAAGAGAGCTTCTCACACTAAAAAGAATACCTATGGGCCTACAATCGATCCATTATAGGCCAGTTGAAGGTCTATTTAAGGACCACAATAGCATGCTATTGGGGGACAATAGCTGAGGGGTGAGAAAGGTAGAAGGCTGCTAGCGATGATCCAGGTTGGTTAAGTGCGAGGGTCAAGGCAATTAACGATCCGAAGTCAACGCACTATTGCCACTAGGTAACAATAGCATGCGTCAAGATCCACTCTAACCTTAGCAAAATTTGAAAAAAGCATGACTATGCTAATATTATGTTTAACTAAATAGTGTAATAAATTGAATATAAGAATCTATTTAAGCTAAAGAGTAGAGCTGGAATCAGAGACATTTAACCATCACCTTTTGTTGAAAAAATAGTCTAGTTTTTCTTTTTCTTCCTATATCTTAAATCGATATATACTTCATTCCACACATTCTAAGGACATCCACAACATTCACATGCATGCACTATTCTTGCATTTCTCTATCTTCTGCTCTCTTTTTTTTTTCTCTTTATTTTGCCTACAAAGAGTTCTGATACCCTTCGAAGTATAGCTTGACATAGTACCACTAAAGCTTGGTCTAATCTTTCAAGACCTATAACATCTTGTAAAGTGGAAACTACACGCCGGGCAGGGAAAAAAGATGCATAACCCTTTTATTTTACATAATTGAATCATTTACTTAAAATGTCCTATCAACCATAGGAATCATGTGAATTTGAGAATCTAGTAATCTCATCTCACAAATAATTCTATAATTCCTAGTCTGTCAAAGCTTATAAAATTTCTTTTGACTAGTGACGACTCTAGTCTATTCATGCTTAACATTCTAAATCAATATCACACCTCATTTTGCCTGATAAAATTATTATAACCAAAAAAGTGAAAGTGGGCGTACTCTCCTTGCCATTGTTCACATATTAGAAAATTTGGATAAATGCAAAACTCAAGTAGATCACACCATAAGAAAGAGTGAATTGAAAGCTAGCATCGAAACCTTCTTAGGACTTGCAAAAGCTTTCTACAATGCTAAAATTATATTTTCCCTTCACCACGGTGGGAATGACCTTATGAACGACTTGGATCCCATGTAAACATCATGATGGGCTCTAGGAAGGCTTCTTGTGATGTGGCTCATTTGAACTTTTAATTCATCTCATTTTTGGGCTCATATTCCAACGGGAGCTTGCGAAACCAATGGATGGAGTCGATGTCACATTGACATTAGGGTGGGCACAAAAAAGCTTTCTAGGAGAGACTAAAGAAAGGGAGATGAAAGATGAGAAACTCGCCAGAGAGATTATCAAGGAGAATTAGAAAGGGATTAGATGAGAGGGAGATTAAGTAAGGGACTGAAATCTTCTGCAATAATTTACCGTGTGTAAAACACCCAAGCTTGTCAGGCCCACCAACGTTTGTCCAACGTAGGCCCAAGCCCGAACGGCCCGAACCATTGACACCCACTACATATGAAGCCTATGCACGTTTGAACACCGGTAGTGGGGGTTTCTTATTTCCATACCGGTGAACGGTTAAGAGGGTAGCTCACCTGATGGAAAGCTCAGATCTAACACATGTGTGTCACTATGGCACATGTGCCAGTATGTGGTCGTGTACAACTCTCACAGGCGGGTGGAATCAGCAAACCTCTGTCCATGGTAAATGCCAAGGGTGAGGAGGGGCAGTTTCGTTATCTTAGGAAAAAAACACTTATAAACTTCCCCGTCAAAAGGCATTTGTATGACGGCGTGGATGGACTTGATCCTTGGATCTGACTTACTTTTGGGTTCATAACCTAAAACGATATGAAAAAATGGATGTACGGCGTGGATCAAACCATACATGATGGTGGGCCCCACAGAGCTCTACCTATCGTCTTAGCAGGGGGCAGGGTGAATGACATTAATAGAGCTATTCAAGTAAAATATTTTTAACAGGGCAATGGTACTATGAGGTGTTGAGATGTGTGGGCCCCACTGTGATGTATGTCGAGCATCAAAACCGTGCATTTGATGGGTATCCTTTATTTTATGTGATATTCCAAAAATCATCCGTATGCGCAATTTAGGTGGACCATAACATCTAAAACCATGTGAAGTATGGTTAAAATATATAAAACCACTCGGTGGAGTCCACATGAGTTTTGGATGCAGTTGAAACTTGGTCTGACCCCTCATCCAATTGGGACACACACAATGGATGGTCTGGATTTGTGAAAAAATTCTCACTGAGCCCAATAAATGATTATGAATGTTTTAATGGGAGGGTAACCCCTTTCAACTTTTGTATGTGGTGTGGCCCACCCAAGTAATCGATTGACTTGATTTTTAATCCTATGGCCCATTATAGAATGGTGCATCTGGATGATGATCTAGATGTACGATACTCATTACGGTAGGGCCCAAATAGCTCGACCTCACGGGAAGTTCCCATGAGGTCTACCATTTCCCTTTTTCAAAATTGAGTCATTTTACAAATTTACGTGAAAATCTCGATAAATTCGTGATAAATAACTTTGGGATTTTGAAAATATCGCCTTGTTATTGCGATAATATCGTTTCATCAGTTTCCCGCGACAATAATCCGAGAGTTTGAAAATCTACGGCCAAGAAAAACGTGGGTTTGACCAACTTCAGAACTCCAGCCCACGTGAAATAGCTTGGCCCACCAGATAAACGTTCCTGATCATCCAAGATGAAGTTATGTGGGCCCCACTCATGGATGTGGAAAATAGAAACGACCACCATAATAAAGCCTCTTCCAAGGTCGAGAGTAGATCACAACCATTAGAGAAATGGACGAAGCAGCCCAAGAGATGCAATCTCAGGCCCAGGTCTGGAAACACGTCTGCGCTTTTACCGAATCACAGACTCTCCGGTGCGCTGTCGAGCTGGGGATCGCCGATATCATCGACGGCCATGGCCGTCCGATCACCGTCCCCCAATTGGCGGCCCGGATTCCGGTCCCATGCACCGTCGATCGCTTGCAGCGACTAATGCGTTTCTTGGTAGGGATGGGAGTTTTCCGATACGGCGAGATCGATGCCAGGAGCGAGCAGACGTTCGGACTAACTCCGGTGTCGGAATTTCTCGTGAGAGGAACTGAGAAAAGCTTGGTGGCGATGGTTACGGTGGGGTTTGATGTCTTGATGGTCCCATGGCATCATATGATCGGATGCTTGGAGGAGAATGCACTTGCGGTTTTCGAGAGCGTGTTTGGATCGAAGTTCTGGGAGTATGCAGGGGAGGAGGTGGAGTTCGGCCGGCGGTTGAATGAGGTGATGGCCTGTGATACCAGATCGACGATGAAGGCCGTCGTTAAACAATGTAGGGGAGTGTTTGAAGGTGTGGGTTCGATCGTGGACGTTGGTGGAGGGATTGGAGCTGCTGCTCGAGCTTTAGCGGAGGAATTTCCGGGTATGAAGTGCACCGTGTTCGATCACCCCCACGTCATTGAATCTTCGATGGAGTGGCCTGGTGTGGATTGGATTGGCGGCGACATGTTTGAATTTATTCCTCCTGCGGATGCTCTTCTTTTGAAGGTGGGAAGACGTGAGTGGGCAAAATCTAGGGTGTTCGTAAGGAGGCTGAACTGTGTTTGGTCTATGGTCCGAATGTTAGGCTGGCATGGTCATCAGGTGGGGCAGTTAGAGCTGGGCATCGAGTTGAGTCGGACCGAGCTAGGGCTGACCCGACTCGATCCGACGTGACACTTGATACGGAATCCAGCATACCTGACCCGATCCGAGTTTGAGTCTGGGTCTGGCCTGGACTAATCCAGACCGAATCCGACCCAGTCACTAGTGCTGAGTTGGGTTGGGTGCAGCAGGTATCCGAGTCCGGGTTTAGCTTGGACGAATCTGGACGCAGTCTGACACGGTCAAAAGTTTTGAGTCAAATCCGCACCGAGTCAGATTGGGTGCAGTGGGTATCCATGGACTGAAATTACGACTAAAAACCTAAGTGCATCTACTATAATTGCAGAAACGTTGACTGTACTATTCAAAACCCGACTCATATATATATATATATATATATATATATATATATATATATATATATATATATATATATATATAGAGACGCTCAGCTATACACCGGATCGCATGTTCGCATGTGGGAAAAGGTTCTATACAGTCTAGCTCCTTAGAACTCTCCATGAGGTCGAGCTATGTGGGCCCCACCATGAATTATGTCGAACATCAACACCGTGCATTTGATGGGTCCCCTTTAAATTAGGAGATATGCCAAAAATCAACTGTATACAGAACTCAGGTGGGCCATACCATCTAAAATCATGTGAAGACATGCCTAAAACATATAAAAACACTTGGTGGGGCCCACCTGAAATTTAGATGCATCTGAAACTTGGTATGAGCCCTCATCCAAGTGGGACACACATAATGGATGCGCTGGATTTGTGAACCACATCTCGGTGGGCCCAACAAATGATTATGAATGTTTTAATGGAGGGTAACCCCTCTCAACTTTTGTATGTGGTGTGGCCCACACAAGTCACGAATTGACTTGATTTTTAAGCCCTAGGCCCACTATGGAATGGTGCATCTGACTGATGGGTAGATTGTCAACATACATTATAGTGGGGCCCACACCTGAGGTGAAATCAGAACTGAACCGTTCCTAACAATTCTAGGATATTCGGAACCAGAACTGGACCATTGGCACCCTAGAACCGAACCGTTAAAATCGGTTCGGTTCCGGATGGGTTCCACAGTTCTGAGATTTTTATAATCCAGCTCAATTGCATGTTTAATTTTATTATCTAGCCCATGTCCATCCATGTTGTGGTCTATTTGATGAATGGTTTAGATATTGTATAAAGTGTGCAAAAATATATTTATGAAAATAATTAAATGGTGCATTATAAACTATAAATCATGAGTCAAATATGGAAACAATCAAAGGGTTCTTGGTTCAGTTCTAAGTTCAGTTCCATGGTTCGATTCTACAGATCAGATCCACAGTTTGGTTCTACGGATCGGTTCACGGTTCGGTTCGATTCTACATACCTCCAAACCGAGAACCAAACCGATGTAACCGATTCTTTGATTTTTGGAACCGGAACCGGTGCACTCTAGAACCGGACCAAACCGGACCGTTTGGTGGTTCCGGTCTGCTTCCATGGTTCTACCGGTTCAATGTACACCCCTAGCTCGCACAGCTCGACCTCATGGAGAGTTCCCATGAGCTTAACCATATAGAACCTTTCCCTATATGTGTGCGTGTGTGTGTGTGAGAGTCGGGTTTTGAATCGAGTCAAGTTAATACCAAGTGGGATTTTGGGTCGGGTCGAGTCAAGTTACTAGGTGACATGAACTCAACTCGGCTTGAATTTGGATTGGACGAAGTCTACTGGTTCGGATCAACTCACCCATTAAGTTCCGATCCAATCGGATCGGAACAAGTCGGATGAGTCGAGTCGTCCCAAGTCCAGTTCTAGGTACGTGAGTAGGAATGGACAGGTAAACCAATACTGTCAACCTGGGTCATTGAAATGGCCTGATTTTTGGGCCAACGAAAATGCTAAATGAGGCCCAGCTGGTGAATAGCTGGAATCTCACACTAGTGGCACGTTAGCACGTGAGGAGAGAAACTTTAGAATTTTATGATGCTGTTTTACCTTCAGGTGAACTCCTGAGTTGGGTTCGGTAGGGGACCATCAGGTGCGGCCCACAGATGGTGGGCCGTGTACAAAAGTTTCACTGGCCTGATCATTTGACTTGCCTAATTTTTGGGCCAGGGAGCAGACAACATGAGGCCCCAGCAAGTGAATGGCTGGGATTTTCACACGTGGCATGTGGGGGAGATCACCATCAGATAGGCCCCACCGATAGTGGGCCATGTATAAAATTTTCCCCATTGAAATGTTTCTGCATTTTACACTCCTGATTGTTGTGCCACTGAACAGACTGTGCCCCAGCTGATGAATGATCAGATGGGTATGTGGTTTGCTGATGGATGATGGATGTGGGGCCCATTGGTTGATTATCCAATTGCCTCACTCATATGGTAGCTGCTTGTTCTCTTGTGTTGCAGTGGATCTTGCATAATCATGGAGACGAAGAGTGCCTGATGATTCTCAACAGGTGCAAGGAAGCAATGCCTGAAAATGGAGGGAAGCTTATTATCGTGGACACCGTTATCGACGACAGTGATGATGCAACCGATGAATTTAGCAGTGCCAAGCTTGCTCTGGATCTGGAGATGATGTTGCTGTTCAAGGGGAAAGAAAGAACCAAAGAGGAATGGCAGAGGCTTCTGGGCGATGCCGGCTTTAGCCAATGCACGATAACGCCAATCCAGACGTCCATTCACGCACTGATTGAGGCTCATCTGTAACGACATTAGATATCTTCATCATCATCATTGCCTTGTCGTCGGGTAGCTTCTTTTGTAGGGGACCATCATCCATTAATGATTCATGTCTACCCATGGTCATGTAAAACCACAATGGTCCACCAAACCCAGGGCAGGTGATCTGATGATCCACATGATCAGCTATTTAAGAGGGACTTGCACAGTTTCTGTGATTCCCTTAAAGTCTTTACTTGAAATGAATGTAAGACCCACATGGTTGCTATTTAGGAGGGAGTAACAGTTTGTGTGATTTCCTTTAAAGTCTGACTTGAAATGAATGTGTAACACAACTGCAGTTACTGTTTGTGATTCAAACGGTTTGTGTGTGCATTATCACATTCTACAAACAAGAACCTAAGGGCGTGTTTGGCCGGGCGCTGGATATGGTATCAAGAGGTAATAGGAGGGTTATTGCGGGCCATCCAATCCTGTCTGCTGTTTGGGATGGCGGGATGTATTTCATCCGCCACGTAAACACCACCCGTCTCATAGACGGATTCGGCAAATGTGGGATGCGAGTTTTCACTGCTATGTGGGGCCAACCGAGATATCAATGAGATATCCATTCCAATCCTGTCTGTTGTTTGGGATGGCGGGATGTATTTCATCCGCCACGACCTCATAAACACCGCCCGTCTCAAAGACAGATTCGGCAAATGTGGGATGCGAGTTTTCACTGCTATGTGGAGCCCACCGAGATATCAATGAGATATCCATTCCCTCCATCATTTTCGCCGGCCTACATTCAGCCATGAACCTGTTTTGAGAGTGGGGCACAACACAAGAAGCAGTGGAGATGCAAACCCATGGGACTTGCCATTTGTGATGGTCCAAACACGCTGCTGTATATCCCATTGGCTATTGCAAACCCATGGGATCAACTGACAAACACTGACATCACCATCATTACCTTAAAATTGATCCCATCCCTCCTAATCCCATGGGTTTCGCCTGGCCAAACACGCCCCCCAAGGGTGGATGTGTCTGGATGCACCATCACCATCATTACCTTAAAATTGATCCCATCCCTCCTAATCCCATGGGTTTCGCCTGGCCAAACACGCCCCCCAAGGGTGGATGTGTTTGGATGCACCATGGAATGGAAATTGAAACCCATGGGATCAACTGACAAAAACTGACATCACCATCATTACCTTAAAATTGATCCCATCCCTCCTAATCCCATGGGTTTCGCCTGGCCAAACACGCCCCCCAAGGGTGGATGTGTCTGGATGCACCATCACCATCATTACCTTAAAATTGATCCCATCCCTCCTAATCCCATGGGTTTCGCCTGGCCAAACACGCCCCCCAAGGGTGGATGTGTTTGGATGCACCATGGAATGGAAATTGAAAATTTACCACCTCGAGCACACTTCCAACTCTCAACAGGAACAGGGTGTGTTTTGGATGTACCATGAAATTGAATTAAAATTCCAATAATGCCACAAACAATCAAATTGTGTGAGACTCGAAACAAACATAAATACAATTTTGGTTGTGCATCCAAACAGGCAACCACAAAAATGACTTGGTCTATACGAGGGTTCGTTCAAATCCTTGAGATTAAAATACATAAAGAATGGTTGAGATATTACATCTGCCAATGGAAATGGAAAAAAACAACAGAAAATGTGTTTTCATACATTGACGAACACTGCACTGGGTTCAAGCGTTCTTGAACAGGTTTTTAGCTGTCCATCAGTCGCCTCCCAGCATCAAATTGAATTAAAATTCCAATAATGCCACAACCAATCAAATTGTGTGAGACTCGAAACAAACATAAATACAATTTTGGTTGTGCATCCAAACAGGCAACCACAAAAATGACTTGGTCTATACGAGGGTTCGTTCAAATCCTTGAGATTAAAATACATAAAGAATGGTTGAGATATTACATCTGCCAATGGAAATGGAAAAAAACAACAGAAAATGTGTTTTCATACATTGACGAACACTGCACTGGGTTCAAGCGTTCTTGAACAGGTTTTTAGCTGTCCATCAGTCGCCTCCCAGCATCATCTCATATGGTGGCCAGCACCAACCATATGCCTTCTCTCCTTTCTTTGGAGCACACGCAGGTTCGGTGACTTCGGCTTCGTTGTCTCCTTGCATGACCTGCCCATTTTTCAGGCACCATCAACAAACAGTCTAGGCCAGCTCTTCTACATACTATGAACATATGCAAAGATGATACATTTAGTGACATCGAAGCTGTCCATCAGGTGGGGGGCCTTTTGATCTATATGGCCCACATGATCGACAGCTACATCTTGCAAATTTTTGCCACATTAGCACTACACGTGCTGGGGTAAACCTAAGCAAAATATATGAACATATGAACATATGCAAAGATGATACATTTAGTGACATCAAAGCTGTCCATCAGCTGGGGGACCTTTCGATCTGTATGGCCCACATGATCGACAGCTACATCTTGCAAGTTTCTGCCACATTAGCACTACACGTGCTGGGGTAAACCTAAGCAAAATATATGAACATGTGCCACCAAAATGACATGCATTTTTGGGAGTAAAATGACGTGCTTTAGTGCCAAAATATGGCTGATGGGAACGGGATTTAAGATTGCTCACTTCTGTGGAAGGAAGGGATTAGCGAAGCTGGGAAGGGGTAGTGCATGGGGCACCATTGTTCGCCTCATCTGCTTTACTGCCTTCTCTTCCTCCATCTGCAAAAGGGATGATCTGTTGTTTATTTCACAGAGAATGACAGGAATAATGTATAAAACAGGAGGGATCTGTAGAAATCCTAACATTACATAGCTATCTATGTCTACATATCCTATATACCTCTAACATAGGGAAATAAAAAGAAAACCCCAAGCAATTCAATCAAATTCAAATTCCAAAAATAATAATAAATAAATAAGAAAACCCCAAGCAATTCATTGTTGTCCATCATCATCATGCTTGCTTACCTTTTGTGCAGCTTCATGCTCTTCTCTGTACCTCTTGTACATTGTTTCTTTCTCCTTTATCTGCATTGCCGAATATGCATTATAGAAAACCACAAGTCAGTAACAAACAACTTTTCAGTATTCTAACATTTATAAACAGTCTTAAAGGTAAATATTCCATATCAATATATATACAGAGATAAATGTAGACATTCATATCTATGTGGATATCTCTCTATCTACCCCATATAGATCTATATGTTGAATGTAATACATACATAACCACAGCCATTTTACAGTAATTTAGATATCTATAAAGATAGGAAACTGACATTCATAAACTTAAAAGGAAAATATTTAGTGGAAACATATATACGAGCACCCCCCTCTATCAATTTGCAACCATATATACACTGAAACAAGTAGAAAAATAAACTAACATAAACCTTCACCCACGCATGCAAAGACTCTGACATACACACTGAAACAAGTGGAAACCAATGGACCAATAGACAAAAAAAAAAAAGCACTCAACCATGAAATGCAATGACACCAATATACACACTAAAACAAGTTAGAAACATAGAATACACATCCAATACACTTGCCTTTTTATCGAAATCTGCCCTATCAACGGCCCGATGGTCCACGTGGAGTGCAAACTCCTGTACCTGTGTGAGTGGTTTCCTCGCCTTCTCAGGAACTGGAAGTGGGTCCCTGAAACACACAAATGACCATCAGTTTTTCTGCTTCGAAGGGGATGGAAGAGTTTGTAAGCCACATGAGCAATCAGCTTCATCAAAACTTACTCTTTCAGGACAGGTTGTGCTCTGAAGGTTCTCATTTGTGCCTCCTCTTTCTCCAACCTTTCCCTTTCTTCCATTTTCCTCTGCATCTCCTCTTCGTGCCTCACCAAGCTCTCCAATTGGAAAGCTTCCGGTCTTGTGCATTCTTTTGGCTCTGGTTTTGGCGGTACCTGAATGAGATGATCACAACATATTAAATCATTCTAATCTACTAAACTTTTGATTACAATGAATCTAAGGGCGTGTTTGGTTGAATACAAGGAATCAAAGGGGAAAATATAGAGAAAAAAAAAAACAATATTAATGATTATTTTCATTAATAGCAAAGTCACCTAATTTCTTGTGGCAAAGAATTTCCTGACGAGGGATAAGTGTAATGATTACTTTGTGTTGCACAATTTCCAAACAGCCCAACCGTCTTATACTCAGTGGAAAATAATCCCATTTCCACAAGGATTCCTTGAAAATGGGATTCCATATTTAGGCCCTGTCTAGATAGCAAGTAGAATCCATTCATTATATTCATTAGACAAGAGTTCAGCCAGTTTCTTATGCCAAAGAATCCTAAGTGTAATGGTTATTTTGTGTATTCCACAATTTCCAAACAGCCCAACAGTCTATTCACTAGAAAATAATTTCATTTCCGCATGGATTCCTTGTATCCCAGGCACACCCAATTCCAGACATGCCCCAGTGATGTTTGATGATAAAAAGCTTGTTTACTTACCACAGGGTAGTCAGTGGTATATGGATATGGTTTGGCCTTCGGAACCCTCGCCCTCTCCTCCTCCAACTGTTTTCTCACTATTTCTTCTATGAACCTCCTCTCTTTCTCCTGTCCTCGCTCCTACATCAAGGAACAAAGAACGGTTAAAATGAATTCATTTGGGAGCTCCTTTTGGGAATTGAAAAGGTAAAAAGTAAATGGAGGGTGGGCCCTTGAAATGAGCTCCCTAATCTGATTGAAGGGTGCAATTCAAAAGCCTAGATAGGCCCTTGAACGAGCTCCCTATTCTGATTGAAAATAAAGGCAAATACCAAAGACTCAGTTGTACAAGTCCGTTACTAAAATTAGAAGGAATAAGAAATGTTTAGTGTTTTAACCTCTGTGTGGAGATGGAAGGGATTAGGTGTTGTGATTCTGGGGATTTGTTGCTGCTCATGATGATGAGGTTCTGAGTGCAACGAAAGCTAGAGAATAAAGGAGAAATTACACATAAGTAAATCATCAATAGTCTTTGATTTAGCTAAATTGCAATGAAAGCCATCCTTCCTTCATTCACATACCTTGTCAAAAAGATCAGCCACTGTTGTTGTTGGTGGTGGCATCCTTTCATCAGTTGCAAAATGAAATTCCTGAGGTATGGTCAGTTGACGTTTCGTATTGCAAAATACTCCAAGGTCTCCTCTGCTCTCAAAAATCTACATGAAGATTTATTTGAACAATAAGCTG
The DNA here is from genome assembly GCA_037074715.1 of Magnolia kwangsiensis. Classification (NCBI taxonomy): domain Eukaryota; kingdom Viridiplantae; phylum Streptophyta; class Magnoliopsida; order Magnoliales; family Magnoliaceae; genus Magnolia; species Magnolia kwangsiensis. The sequence goes on along the minus strand of CM073571.1, from coordinate 196,148,672 downwards.
ACAAGCATTCTGTAGAGTAAGATTGTTCATTTTATGTAAAGAAAAATATCAAGCTAGCAACAACGAATCTGTACATTTTGCAGAAATCTACACGCCATCAATTGGGTACATACCAATCTGTACATTTTGCAGAAATCTACATGCCATCAATTGGGCACATACCAACAGTCATCACCCAAAATCCCCATTTGGATGAATGGGAAGTGACCATTATCAAACAGGTGTGGTCTTTTTCATATGGCCCATTCACAGTAGGGCCAGAAAAAGTCAAAACAACAACCAACATTCAATGGCCCATTACGAGCAATGTGTACCGAGATTAAGTGCTCGATAACCAACTTGGCTTATCAGATTTTTTCCTGTATGCAGGGGTATATAAGATGGTGAACTAAAAACAGTTATGGTCTCTGATTCTGACCTTTTTGTTGAGTGGCCTAGCCTTGAATTTAGGCATCTTCTCAAGTTCCTCCAACTCCAGTTCTTGAGAAGTTTTAATCCTATAATAATAATTTTGTTAGTAATCAACTGTTTATGATTTATAACACACAAAAGGTGGCAGCAACATACAAAAAGTACCAATTTAAGAATGCTTACTTTGGTGGACGTGCCCGTAGCAATGTTTCAAGTCGTGGTGTCTTAGGTTCTGTAAGCTTATGGAGTTTGCCTTGATTCTGTCTCAAACAAATACCATTTTTCCCAGCAAAGGTCACAACATACTCTTCAAGTGGGAAAAAAAAAATTAAGAGAACAACAATAGAAGATTATCTTACATGGCATGAAGAATCTGTAGAGGATAACTCTGATGGAGTTCCAGCATGCTGATTAGCTCTCTCCATCGTCTTTAAGTGGAACTCCTGACCAAAGAAACATCATTTTAGAGCAGTCAGCTACATCTAACCTTTGTCTACATAGATCCCCCATGTGATTGACCTTCAAAACTCGAATTTACCTGAAATTCAGGTGGCTGGGGAGTACTCCTTGGCAGTGCAGGCAATGAAGGAGCTTCCAGGATCTAAAATGGGGAAAGAAGGTCATGTGAACAATTGAGAATTCTTGGGTAATAAGTTATATACAGTGTCAGCCTCAACATTCACACTGCAAACAGGTATGGTGATTGGGACCACACATCATTTTGAGAATTAACCACCTGCATCCCTTTTAGAGGCCCACTACCCACAGTCCAATCAAGCTCATGGAACATGGATCGCCCCCCTTTTAGAGGCCCACCAAGAATGCAAGATGGCAGTCCGATCAGCTTTTTTTATATGGATCATCCGATGTGGTGGCACAACCCACCAAACCAATGGTTGGAATGTAGACGTGTGTGTGCCATAGTAATGTTCCTCATTATCCTAACATAACAACGGACCTTCTTGTTTAGTGGTCGAGCTTTGAACATCGGAATTTTTGCCAGCATCTCTTCCTCTAGCTCGGCGGTGCTCTTCATCTTGAAAGACCGTACACGGTGGGCAGTTTCGAATTCCGGTTCTTTGGGCCGCGTTAATGTAAGTTTCTGTCTCCTTTGGATGATTGAAGAAGCGTCATCCTGAGAGAACAACATGCCAATACAAAACCGATCATATATAGAACTAAACGAATGAAGAAAAGTGCTGAGAGAGGAGGGAGTTTTGTAATATTACATGTGAAAGAGATCTGTTAGATGACAGGTCCATCTCTCTTGGCCTCGACTGGAATTTCTTTACCATTTCTGCCATCGAAACAAATGGGACTACCTGTTCACGAATATAAACCTGCAATATTTGAATTTTGGATCAGTAACTCAACTTGGGATATGATGTGAAATTTCAAGTAACTCAATCCTTTTTGTTTTTCTTTTCTTTGAAATAGTAAACACTAGAAATAAGTTTTTGCAAATCAGATGAGGCATCACAAACCTTTGTTCGTGACACCTTTAACAATGGATGCAGATAAATGGTACACACTAGGAATAAGTTTTCGCAAATCAGATGAGGCATCACAAACCTTTCTTCGTGACACATCATTTTTCTCATCTTTGCCTTTAACAATGGATGCAGATAAGCTGTTGTTGCTTAATTTGGATTTGTGGGGGAAAATTCTATTTTTGACATCAAGTATCTGTAAAATTGTGATGTTAGACATAAAAAACATGAAAAAAATTGAAATCTTTTAGGAAAAAAGAAGACAATGTTGCAAACAAGCACCTGTCTGGATCTCCCCCCTTCCAGCTTTTGTCTCTTAATTGCCTGATTTTCCTGAGCAAAATCTACACCCATTGTATTCTTTGCACCAATACTTCTGGGGCACCTAACCATGGAGTTGGAAAAGTTTATTACAAATGCGTGCATGAAAATCATAATTAGTTAGGTATTGCTCAAATTGGATTATACACGTACCTCCTCACACTTGTTGGTTTTATACTTTTATCTCCCAAACTCGGTGTCTGATTTTTCGGCTTTAGAGCCGATGGGTTTCTAATGGCACTGGCTATTTTCTTAGCGGTCTGGTTCTTTGAACTGGGAGGTCTTGGTGCTCCTTTTAAAGAAATCATCTGTGCTTTTGGCGTGCAAGCTTCGGTGCCTGCCGCTGAAACACATTGAAAGACTTTGAATTTGGATCGATGATTTGGAAATAGCTATATAAAAAAACATAGCAAAGCAAAGGAAGCATATAATGAGATAGAAGATAACTGTTCCAACCTTGTACAATTGTAGCCACTCTTCCTGAAGAGGTTTCATCACTCGGTTTTACAGACTCCACGAAAGAAGGGTTTTCAGCTGAAATGCTTTCCTGGGCATTCTTGCTACTTTCACAAGGCTTTGCAGTAGCAGAAATCTGAATCAAGGGACTCTTCATATCTTTATCTTCCTTCTGATGATGGGTTCTCTTCATATCTTTATCTTCCTTCTGATGATGGGTTCCTTCCGTTCGTGTGACTTCCTTATTAGAATCTTCCTGCTCGGCAAGATTCCTGGATATATACAGATGAGTGAGAAGGAAGGAAATGGATAGAAGCATTCTTCTTTTTTTTTTTTTAACAAACTGCAGTGGGCCCAACCTGGTATCCTGTCCCGGTGCCGCCGAACTCACGTCATGCATCATGTTACTGCATGTAGTTGCTTCTGGGTCCGGTCCCACTGCCTGTCATGATATAACCACCAAAAATCCCCCATTCTTATGTTACAAAAAGAAAAATTAAAAACATACAATTAAAGAACGAAAAATCCAATTTGATTATATCGTGAGAGAAGAAGACGGTGGTGGAAATTTTATACCTTGTGAATTTGTTCTGCGTCACTGAAATCACAGAGGACATCGAGCTTCACAGATCGGCCTGTCTTGATCCTCGGCATGAAAGCTGCATCAATACCAACCAAGAAAGATTTAAAACCCCATAACACTTTTTTCTTGAACCCTAATAAAACCCCCCAAATACCCCAATTTTCTATCATTATCATGAAAAGGAAATCCTAATAAACACCCAAACAGGCCTAACAAAAACCCTAATAAGTAGAAGAAAGAAAACATAAATCAACCCCCTAAAACAGTAATTTGATCTAATCAAGAAAATTCCTGATTTTAAGAAAAGAAATCGAATGGAGAAAACTAGGAGAAATCCCAAAGCCATAATTCAAGAAACATTTAGGTAATCCTACATCCGGAGAAAGAAACCAAACCATTTAGCACAAAAAAACGAAAATGTCTGTCGGAAAGTGCAGAATGTAACTGAAATCATGCATGCTGGCCTGATGAGATCGTTTCAAGAGAAAATAAAAACAAAAACAGGGGTGGTGATGTTACATACGGGATGGAGCATGGCTGACAGCCGTGTCGAACCATCGCTCGGCCATCTTCATCTCCTCTTCAGTCTCGTCCTTGATGAAATCGAAGAATCGAGGGGCGGAGAATTCATATGTCTCATCGATCTGTAACGCATGATCGAGGGCCCCTGTCGTTCCCTTGGATGAATCCACGGCCATTCCCTTGGATGAATCCACGGCCATCATCTCTCTGTTCTCAGAAGAGATCAGATCGTTGTGCAAGAAACGGCAGAGAGAGAGAGAGAGAGAGAGAGAGAGAGTCGGGAAGAAAGAAAAAATCTGTGTCTGGGAAAAAAAGCATAAATGGAAATGAAGACGCTCTTTTGATTCGTTTTAATACCGTAGTCATAACGTTAGCATTCCAACGGTCGAAATTTTTAAGAGGAATGGTACGGAGAATCGCGCGAGTAAATATTGAAGAGGTGAATCGCAGTACACATTATAATATGGCACACGTGAGAAATCCTTGTCATCCATCAAGTGAATCCGCATACTCTGGCCAAGTAACTAAACAAATTATCTGTAATTCTTTGTTGAGAATAAACACATAGAAAGAAAATCACCGACGGATAATATTACACATACGTGTGTGATCCATCACCAGCCCAAATTTCTCTGAAATAAAATTTCAGGAAAAGATCCGTCTTTTATATGGACTGGATCATTTTCAAGTGTTCTATGATGGCACGTGAGATGCAATTCGCTTATTCAATGTCTACTCGCTCGCATTTCTTTGGTATTTCTGAAAATTTAAACCCGCCCCAACGAAAGAACACTCCGCGAGATAGTGTGAGCGAGCGACAACCCGGCTGCCTGTCCCAACGGCTCCTCGATGCTTCCTCGTCCACACGTGTAAGAGTTCCAGACCGCACATCTGGTGGACTCGCCATGGGGGCTGCCTGTCTAGGATCCGGGTGCATCTGGATGTCCAGATATTCCAGTCCAAAATGGATAGATAGCTGTTATCCCAGCATGGCCATTTTTTGGACGCCATGGTTGGGTGACCGTTGGTCCGATGGGCCATGGTTGGATGACCGTTGGTCCGATCGGCCCCACCTGGAGTGGTCCGATCAGCAGCCTATAGATAGATGGCTGTTATCCCAGCATGGCCATTTTTTGGACTTCTCGGATGTTAAAATCTCGAAGGCCACTTTTTTTTTCTGGCCATTGATTGGATAGTTCATCATCATTGATATTGATCGGATGGCTCAGATTATAAAATGATTGTGAGAATGTACAGCGATCAAAGGTGGGTCCATATGATGGACAGTTCAAATTGATGATGAAACCTTTTTATAATATGATCATTAAAAACCGTCCATTTTATTGGTTGTTGGTTTAATGGATAAGGGTATCCTCCAATCAAAGTGATCCGGGAGATCCATACAAAATCGAGGTGGAACCCAAATGGACAGTCTAGATCAACGGATTTTTAGTCACAGTAGATCATGCATTTTCCAACGTCTAAAATATAAAGAAGTGTGTAATGGTGCTTTTGCAGGAAGTTCCAGGAGATTTGACTGGCGACCATCACGACATGCACGGGCCACCGTCCAAAAATCATGGGTAAACTAAACGGCTCTCATTATCATTTTTTTTTTTTTTACACACACCCCGACACACTCACGCCACACGCACACACACCCCACACACGCGCACCGTGAGGGCTCTCATTATCCGTTATCGTGAGTTTTATCCAAAGCCCAGCCGAATACTATCGGATCTACCATGGTCCTACTACCCGCCCACCCCAAAAATTATCAAATCTCTATTTTTCTACTCGGATATTCCTAATCCATCCGTAGATCAAAATGTTCATAATCCATCCATTGATCAAGTGGGCCTCACACGTGCAAAGAAATAGGAATTTAGAAAAATGAAACCAACGGTCTACATGCAAGATACATGTGTCGCTGGCCGTATATGCCAGCGCAAGCCCGGTCCAAAGAAAGCAATTTCAATTACGCGGATTGCATACCACCCGTACAGCAGGAAGCTAGGTGGGGCCCACCATGACGTTTGTGAGAAATCCATCCTGTCCATCCGTTTTTTGCAGCTCATGTTAGGACATGGCCCAGAATGAGGTAGATTCAAAAATGAATGGACCACACGATAGGAAAAACTGGGTAGGGAAATGTCTGCTGTTGAAACCTCCCCGGGTACATCATAATGTTTATATGTCATCCAAACCGTTCATTAGGTCATTCCTACTTGGATGAACTGAAAACATAAAAAATATTAGCCTGATCAAAAACTTCTGTGGCCCCACGAATGTTCCAACAGTGGACGTTCACTCCCCACTGTTTCCTGTCGTGTGGCCTACTTGAGATTTGGATCTGCTTCGTTTTTGGGGTCATGTCCTAACATGATCTGAAAAAACGAATGGACAGGGTGGATTTTACAGAAATCACGGTGGGCCCACCTAGCTTCCGACGTTCCTGCGGAAGGGTCTCAGGCAATCTGCGTCCTGTAGAAACTGTTGATCGAGAATTTTGGTACAGTTATTCTCAATCTACACCCTTAAAAATACTACACTGACAGAGTGGCTGTAGCATTTTAACCATTAAAATGAAGATGCTTGATAGCTGACTCCTGTAGCTGCTGGTTTTTGGCACCTTTGTCACCTGGTGAATGCGGGTCCAACAGAATTGGATTTGTAGCTAAATTGACACCGAACAACCCTGACCCGAGGGGCCCAGCTAGTCACATATGTAGTATATGTTGGATAAGTGATAAGATTGACAGCCTATTCAGCCACTAACGCAGTGTGTAAAATAAGATTAGGTGATGTTTGGAGGGTAGGATCCGTCCTCTAAAGATAGGTTACACTTTACCTTACGCACTGACTGGAAAAAAATTCTTACAATCGGTCATAAGAACAAATGCGTAATACCTTCTTAAATGAGAAATTGAATCCAGTATATGATCATAAACTCAAATTACAGTTAAGATTAACACTACAAATTATACTATGGAATGTAAACAACAGGTAAAAAAGTAACACCCTGATCCATAACTCAAGTGGTAGAATAAGTGAAAGATACCTCGTTTCAACACTGAGGTCTTCGTATTGATCCCTAGTGGGGGTGGCGAATAGTGTGAACTACTAGTGGGGTGTACGAACAAGCCAACAAAAAAATACAAAAAAGTAAATGATTACACCAAGAAATGTAATTGACTTGGTAGAAATAGTGAAGTGATTACACTAAGGAATGTAATTAACTGGTAATTGAAAAAATAATGTTTGAGCTCCAGATCACACGTAACTCACTATAATAGGTTCCCGCAAGAAATAGTGATTAATGGGGATGAAAAACTCTAAGTGGCAATTAAGTGCACACAAACAGCAATGAGAATCATCTAATTGGTGTGGGTCCCAACTAGATGATCGGTGATAACGAGTGTGGCTGACCGTGACAGCTAGCATGCTCCAAAATGAAAAGGTTAGCACATGGTCGAGCCTATGTGTATTATGCCTTTAATTTCGGTCCTAGGCCCCTATTTATCAATTGAGCTCCAAAATCAGGCTCAAACCTGACCCACAAGTCTCTGTTACAGGCTCACTCAAAATTTAGACTCGAAATGTGATGGCCTGTTAACGGAAGGTCAAGATTGTCCAGTTAATCCAATTTATGGGTTGCTTTGAATTACAATTGATGGTTTGGATTTGATGAACATATTTGTTGAGAGTAATGGTGGTAAACATATATTGTTTATGCAATTTAATCAAACACGTGGCTAGACGTGTTAATGGGGGCCAGTATTCGATTTTCATATGTGATTAGGAAAGTGCGAGTGTCGTACACGGGTGCCCCCTATTGAGATGTAATATTTAAGACCGAATTCTAAGACTTGGTCGTCCTCTCAACCACCAGTTATAATAACAATCAAGCGATTTGCAAAAAGATAGAGATTTAATAAAGATAGGGGTTAGTCTTAAGGACTTTTCTTTCAACATGATTGCTTCCATAGTTCAACAATAAAAATAATAAAGAAAAATGATAGAAGCTGAAAGTATTCTATTAATGTTTTTTACGAATGGCATTCACGATCGGCTTGAGAGATGATGGTCCGTTCGTTGCCTAATCGTGGACTGAACTTCATAGCGAGATGGTCGTGATGATAGGATGGTCATTTGTTTGTTGCTCGGTTGAAAATCAGGCCTCATAGTGAGATCGAAAATAAATGGCGAATCTTTGATAATTTGTTCATGGAGAGATGGTCAGTGAGGTGACAGTCTGTCCGTGGTCTTAAAGGAAACCAACCACGTGACGAGACAATCGTGATTCGACTATCCGTTCATTATCCGGTGTGACCTCATAGCCTTCTATTTGAAACTAAGCAGTCTTCCTTATGATCCAGCAAGATACTCATTTTATAGTTTCTGGGATGAAGTGGTCATGCGTAAGCTTTCTGACGCAGGGATGAACGTGATGAGGTCGAACACCGTCTTCCTCAAGGATAACTACTCCGAATCCACGGAGCTTCTCTGGACTCCTCACAGAGACTTCTCAAATCCACGAGGAAAGAAAGCAAGAGAATAGGAATAAACTCTAATAAATTTGAAATTAATTGATGATTCATTGATAATCGTCTAATGTGTCTCCTTACACCATTAAATAAAGAAAAAAGATAAACTAAAATTCGTAATTACCAAAAATAGCAAAATTCTAACTCTAACTAGAATCCTAATTCTAGTAAAACTCTTCTAAGGTCTAATTTCTAAAAATAAAAATTACAAATAAACTTTCTTTAGAAGAGTCCTAGTATAACTAAAAGTTTCTTTCTAGAAAGAAAGAAAATCTAAAACTCTAAAAATATTAAAAAAATCGGAATTACTAAAAATAGTAAAATTTTCCTAAAAATTCGTTTTTAAGCTGAAAGCGCGCGTTTTCTAATGAAACAGACAGATGTGACCCACTTTGTGGGTCAGTTCACCTCAGATGGCCCGTTTCAGTAAAGATTGACAGGTTGTACGCCCCGTAACGATACCCGGATCAAAAGTTATGGTCAATTCACGGTCCATCTCCTTGTGGCTCATCCATGCTGGGAATACCTCTATGACACGTTCTACATCAGACCCCTCCACTTGAAAAAAACTCATCCTCGAGTTACGCAAGAGACTTGGCACATAAGTCTGAGATAACTTCTGACGCCGATGCTCATTATCCCTTTTTTCGTACTTGACATTAAGCTCTTGAGCTGACACAATACATGTACTCATGCTTTCCTTGACTTGACTAATATTGATCAGTTCCTTTACATTTGACACAATACATGTACTCATACTTTCCTTGACTTAACTAATATTGGTCAGTTCCTTCACATCGTTCTTTAAGATCTCATATTTTTTCTGATAATGTGGGCAATTAGGCGGACTTGTCCCTGAGACGGGATCAACGTGATTTTGTATATCTCGTATGAGAGGTAATTTATTAGAGGGTTCATCGAGCACAATCTCCTTAAACTCCTGTAACATCGGCTTCAAATCTTTTGAGATATTCACAGGCTCCATATATTCTTTCTTTTCAACTAATGGATATATATCGCTTATTTCCTCAGATTGTTTAACAAAAGCCTGTTCAGTTGTGAGAGATTGTTCCTCAACTTTAGAAGTCTTGGATTAGTTCTCCCTTCCCATAGGGGCGAGGATAATCTTTTTGCCATCTTTAATAAAGAAAATATATAAGTTATCCCGATCCCTATATGTAGCATTAATATTATTTTGCTAGGGTTGACCAAGTAACAGGTGACAAGCTTCCATGTCGACCACGTCACACATTACTTCATCCTTATAATATTTACCAATGGAAAAAGATATACGACATCGTTCAGTTACCTCTGTTTTGTTGATCTCTTTGATCCATTCAATCGTGTATAGAGATGGGTGTCTTTCTGTTTTCAGTTGTAGCTTCTCCACCATTATTTTTGATACGAAATTCTTATCGCTCCTTACATCGATGATCACATTGCAGACTTTTTTGTATGCAGTGCACTTTGTTCGAAAGATGTTGTCTCTCTCTAATTCTATCTCTACCTTTGGCATGTATAACGGCTTCCTCATAATCGAAGTGGTGGCCTGTGATGAACCATCATCTGATGGAGCCTTGTAAAAATTGGAGTTGTGTCGTACAGCGGCCATAGGTGGTTGAGCATCACTTTGAGCTCGAGGCAGAATCAGCGCATCCGCAATACGGTTGAGGGTTGCCTGCAGCCCTTGCATGGTCAACTGACTCTCCCAGTGAAAAGCTTCCATTCTTTCCAAAAGATAACGAATCCCTGGATCACCGTCCATAGGATTTTGATTCATACCTTCGTTGTTTGTCATCGGCCCGAAGAAAAACCTCGCTCTGATACCAAATTGACGCAGGGATGAACGTGATGAGGTCGAACACCGTCTTCCTCAAGGATAACTACTCCGAATCCACGGAGCTTCTCTGGACTCCTCACAGAGACTTCTCGAATCCACGAGGAAAGAAAGCAAGAGAATAGGAATAAACTCTAATAAATTCGAAATTAATTGATGATTCATTGATAATCGTCTAATGTGTCTCCTTACACCATTAAATAAAGAAAAAAGATAAACTAAAATTCGTAATTACCAAAAATAGCAAAATTTTAACTCTAACTAGAATCCTAATTCTAGTAAAACTCTTCTAAGGTCTAATTTCTAAAAATAAAAATTACAAATAAACTTTCTTTAGAAGAGTCCTAGTATAACTAAAAGTTTCTTTCTAGAAAGAAAGAAAATCTAAAACTCTAAAAATATTAAAAAAATCAGAATTATTAAAAATAGTAAAATTTTCCTAAAAATTCGTTTTTAAGCTGAAAGCGCGCGTTTTCTGATGAAACGGACAGATGTGACCCACTTTGTGGGTCAGTTCACCTCAGATGGCCCGTTTCAGTAAAGATTGACAGGTTGTACGCCCCGTAACGATACCCGGATCAAAAGTTATGGTCAATTCACGGTCCATCTCCTTGTGGCTCATCCATGCTGGGAATACCTCTGTGACACGTTCTACATCACTTTTGTATTGTAAGAGATTTGAATAGTTCGTGAAAATTTAATTTATCGTGAACAACCACATGTACAAGAGAAAAGATTCTCACTTTAACATCTTTAGAAAGTTATTTTTTGTTAGAAATGATCTTTGATGAGATTTTATCATTTAATGCTTATAGAGAGACTTACTTTAACGGGACTCTTGTTTTGAGAGAGATTTTATTTTTATTTTTTTTACAAAACTCCAGTAATTAATGCTCTCACGCATCTCTAACTTATAAAGTTTATCTATACGGGCTGGCACGTGTCACCTTCTAAATCATTCAATCTAGCGACAAGTGTAAACTGTCAAGACCCAGATTTCGAGTACTTGGCATGTACTTTGGACTCGAGATCCACGTAATGACTTGTATACTAAGTGTACTTAAATTATTTAATATATTTACATAAAATTCGCCTAACTAGTAGTACTACCATAGAATCTAGGTTCCATTCATACTCAGCCACATCTCATGAATAAAAAATTGACCATCCATTTCAATCATCAGTTATTAATATAGCTAAGGATACTCTCATTCGAGATCTTATGAAATAAAATAAATCTTATCTAACAAACTTGAAAGAAAAAATAATAATCCAAAAACATTAAATGGGATTAAGATAATAATCATGGCTAGTCTAGAGCAGCAATTTTTCCTTTATCAAGTAAAAGCATGTGTCCTTTGAGTCATTTTTTAGCCCAGACACGTCTTCCTATTCTTGAACCACTAACTCACCATCAGTCATATCTGTATGGTTTTACATCAATACAGGGTAAGCTGGCCAAGCCTAATGAGGAATTCTGACATAGTCATTCACATCAAATTAGAATAGAATAACAACAATCATATACAATATAAGTTTAGAATGAAATGTAAGTGTCATGTAATGCGTGAATGCATCAAATGAAAATATGTCTACTTGCTTAAGTTAGAAACCTGTCAACTTGCATCTTCCCCTTAGAAGGCTTCTACCATTTAGTAGGCATAGGCAAAGCCCGCATCTACTCCTTAAGTAGGCTTCCAGCAATATAGTGGGCTTCTGGTAACAATTCTACCAGGTACACCATTCAGGGAGAACCCATGGGAATTCATCATGTATTGTGCATGCAAATGATGAATGCCCAAACATATTAAGTAGTCGTGAATAATGTATCATATGATCATTCCCATTCTCCTATTAGAATCATTGTAGTTTTCATGCGTACAATAAGGAAGTGACAATGAGCCGCAATTGTTGTATTATACTCTGCATCCTATCATTTTCAATTTTCTATTGGGTTTACTATTCATAACTATTGAGTCTTGAATCCATATGGTAATGGTATACTCACTGCACGCTATGGAAAAGGCAAAAGGTGTAAGAGATTGGTGCTACTCTTCAGAAGAGACCCACCATGGATGTGACATGATCTGAAAATCAGAACATCTAGATTATCTTCATTGCTTAACCATGTTTCGATTCTTTTACCATGTGATTCATCACCCCCAAAACACAACTTAAGTTATGCTACAATATATCCTAACATATTTGTGACTATCTTTTAATGATCAAAAGTATTTATCTGATAGCCCTCATTGTTGATTTGTGATTTTTAAAAAATGTCTAACATTGAAAAATAATGTTAGTGGCCTAAGAGATAATGGTTGAACAATAAATGATTTAAATAATGAAAGGGCTAAAAATTTTAATCTACTAATTTTTTTAAAAAAAAATTTCTCAATTCTAGTAAGGACCATTATAGAAACGATTTACTAAGAAGTTTAAAGAAATGACTGAGGCCAAGTTCATCTGTAACACCCCGAATTTTTGTCAACCTGGGGTAAGACGTCCTTAGGCAATGGGTCAACCTTATCACTTTCAGAGCTCAATCTCAAAGCCAAAGAAATCACTCTTCAACCCATTTCCTTCAAAACTCACCTTTCACCACCTCATTCTTCAAATTTCTCCAAATACTTTCATATTAGACACGACTCCTCAAGTTTAAATAGTAAAGAACACTAATCCTAGGATATTAATGATGAAGAACAATACCGAAACTAAAAATTATTGTGAATAGTAAATAAATGGGTAAAATGGATTTAGACCCTTAACCTTTTGAAATCTAACAAAATAGATAGGTTAGTTGGATAGATTAGCGTCTCCTACCCCAAAATCATATGCTATACGCCATAGAAATTCATTTCGGTTTGCAAACTGGCCCCAAAACACCTCGAACGGAGTCGTGGGCCCACCCACGCTAATCCACAATGATCCAAGGTGGGCCCCACATATTTTTAGGCACCCCAGGGCTGGAGGACCCAGCCTAGATGGCCGGGCATCGCCGAAATCAAGTTCGGTCAGCGAGGCCTCGTCGGTCAACGGGCCAGGCTGGTTCCGGGTTTCAGGCCGATGCAGTTTGGGGGGTAGGGTACCTCCCCTAGGTGTGGGTCATCCCTTAAAATCTCCCCGATCAGGTACTTCCTTCACAAAGTGACCCTCCAAGCTTTCCTTTCTCACCAAAACATCTGATTTTTGACAAAAACTACGCCTAGTTGGACTTGACAATCACCTCAAAAATCAAGTCCAAATGATGTCCCACGACGATTTTCTTGAGTCCAGAGTGAAGAGTGTGAGAAATGTTAGAAATTAATATAAATTATGAAATCTGGAACGTGTCGCTTGCGCACCTTTTTCTAAGCGTTCTGACCGTCAGAATTCAATCAAATTTTACCCTCAGATCAGGATAGGTGGCCCTTACATGTCAACGCACTTGTGGCCCTGATCGAGTACCGGTAACCGTTGAACTGAAACTGGTTCGCCACGTGCAATCTGGAAACACTACCGGACTGAAAACTTAATGTGAGCAGGATCCAGTATCCATGAGCTTAAGTCCGACCACATTCGGCCAGGGGACCTCCAGAAATGCTCCGTTGAAACGGAACAGTCCGTATTTGGACATAAAATAAGTATACCTTGGCCCCAAGTATATTTTTGTCGCTTTTGGACCTATAAAAAGGGCTTAAACCCTTACTCTTTCATTCCATACGAATTTGGAGAGAGAAGAGAGAAAAGAGAGGGAGAAAGAGAGAGAAAGGGAGGGAGATTTGGACCTCTCTCCTGGGATTCTTCCCTTCTACTCCATGTTCCATAGCCACCGCTTCTGCACCGCCATTCCGGTGTTTTCAGCTCCATTCTTAGGTAAGAAATCCTAACCCTAACCTGATTTGAAGCTTAGAATAGTTGTAGTGTTGGTATAGCTAACCTGTTTCATGCCATAGGTAGCATACCCGCCGTTGACGAAGACTTATCGTCTGGATCAACTCCGTTTCACAATTTCTGATTTAAGGTGAGGATTTTAGACGCTTAGATTACCTGTTTTCAAAGCTTTCAATGTCATTTAATGGTAGATTGCTGATGAGGATGCTATTTGACATGTACAACATGCTGTCCATTTTTTATTCCGTATACGTACGAAGAATATGAGATTTAGGATATTTTAGGTATTTGTAGGAAATACTTTATACGTACGTATTTTGCTGATATGATTGCCGTGGGTATTTGCCGTGTATTTATACTAGTTATGGATGTATGATCTGTTTGGCGAAGAGATTCGCCCTAATGCACATATTGGCCAACATATGCTATGTAGACTAATGTGTGTAGACTAAGTGTTAGTTGAAATGCCAAAATCAATATGATTTATGCCTGCTATATGTTTTGATTGTAAGAACATAATTGTGTATACTAGACAACTCCTTGATATAAGGATCTGTCATATTATATGTTGAAATCAACATACGTCAAGTACGTTGGAATTGTGTGGACTAAGTGTTTGTATAAATGTCTGTATTAGTAAATATTGAGTAAGTGGCATTGTAGATTAGCGTTGAGAATGGATTCTCAACCAATTTAATGATGCACATGATTTCCTCCATACTTGTTGTATTTGAATTGGTTACCTTATGTGTGAAATACTCGTATTTGGTTAACTGCCTATGATGTATGTTACAACATGTTGATAACATGCTGAAATTTCTTGTATTTCAATTCTGCCTCTCTCATCTGATTACTGTTTCACATTACATGTGCTTGGGGCTATGCTCTAGTCTAGGTAGTCGGTAACAGTTTAGAATTCGTGATTGGATTCTATTCGCCACAAAGGATGTGTATGACAAACCCAAGTCGTACTAGAGTCGTCGGCAGTGGTCAGGCCACACGAAGTGCTTGTGCACTTCATGTCGGTCGATTCAACATGCGATCGTGCTAGTCGGACTCACCAAGTAACCCGACTGACCATTGTATGTTCACCTTATATTTGTCATAACTGCTTGAAACTAGGGTACTGAACTTACCATTGAAAATCCTGTTAACCATGGTACCTTGATCCATAAAGACTCATGAGCTGGGCATGGTGGTATGAGACACCGTGGTCGAGCTGTCGGCCTACGCTGGGGCCACAAACCTCCTCATAGTGACCAATGAGCACCCTACTCTGAGCAGATTATGGTGGTATGGGACACTATATTCTTGTTGTCGGCCTACACTGATTGGTGACGAGCCCTTTGTAGTGACCTTGAGTTTATCCTGACACCACATGGGGGCGATGAGTCCTGATACAGTCTTAAGGATATAAATAGGCCTGTATTGATAAGGTGATGGGGGAGCGGTGCAACGAGTGTGAGCAACAGCCCTAGCAGCCCTTGCAGCGGCCTACAAATATAACATCGTATGTGATTACTAGGAGTGACAACCCTAGAAAGGATCTATGTTGGGATTGATATAAGGAAGGTACCTTAGTTTCCCAATCCTGTTGTATGAAAAGGACTAATAACAACCCGGTAATCATTATCCATATCACACTACATGTGCCTGAAAGATGTGGAGCACTGCAGGAAGAAAGCATGCCGCGGACGCAGATGGTGCCGCATAAGGGAGTATGTTGGTGAGGGCATTCATCATGTCATTTCATGCTTGCATTAACAACAGTACCTAGGGATGGTTGATTGTTTACTTTACTATTAACACATGATTGATTTGATAACATGCTAATCTTTGCTCTATTATTCCACTGAGTTGATCACTCACTCCCACGTTACGGGATGGTGTCGCGCACACCAACCAGTCCCTATTTTAGTTTCAGGTGATGGCGCTGCTTGTGAAGCGGAGCCGGACTTGTTTGATGATGAGGAGGGTTTCTCCTATATGCTAGTTCTGATAGACGGGTTTACAGGGTTACTGATTAGATGCCAATACACTTGATGGTTTGCCTTCTATTTACACACCCATGTATATTTTTTTCTTTATATTTTGGAGTATACATGTAATTAGTTAACCTAGTAACATGTTCACACTCTGGAGACTTACAATCATTTATATTTTTTATATATTTATCACAGTCTTCCGCTTGCTAATTTAACTGTCTCTGGAGTATGATATGCTATTTTGGCTTAGTCCCAATCTTATTTAATGTCATTCTACATAAAACATGCATTCATCATTATCTATATTGCATAAGTGACGTTTTGAAACTCGGGAGTTGGGTTTCTACCCGACCCCCGATTTTCGGGATGTTACAGATGGTATCAGAGCATGATTTGGATTAAACCGGACCTGAGTTATGGTAACGTAACGCACACCTACACACTCTGACTTAGGAAGGGAGCGATGGAATCTAGAAACCATATTAGAATCCCAAGTTTTGCCGACGGGCGAGATTAACTACCGATGAATAGATGCATGTGTAAGGTATTACTCCTAGATTAGGTGTATCCCATGGTTTCTAACACCATGTTTAGAACGTATATAATTAAAGGTAAATCCCAGAATTCCTTTCAAATTTCACTTAGAAATTCTTCATCTTGGGATTTGGAAATCCCATCTCCTACTTCCCAACACAAGGCTCATTTTTCAAAGTATATGAATCGATTTTAATCCCCTCCCACCCTCCTACCAAATATGTCATTCCTAATCCGAAGGTGGGATTAGCAGCTGTAAGACCCGTATCCTAATCCGTACTGTTTCGTCGCTTCCCGCAATCCTTCTCGTCAAATTTCGGCAATCCGCGACCTGTAGTCGACGTTGCGCACGACCGTAAGTCGTACCCTATACATTTGAGTCGGCTTAATCCGAGACTTGTATCATTGCGACCGCACTGTCGCCGCGGTTCCAACGCCGCGACTCACGCACCGATCCAATACCCTGATTAAGAGATGTGAGCCGGTGTTCAGTTTGAGAAAACGTCGCGCGTTTACATTCCCAAGAGAATCTTTATAAAGTGTCAAATCAATCCCATCAATCAATCACTTCATGTCAAGTACAAAGCAACCATACTTTCTTTCTCCACAAGTCAAGCAACCACCAAAGTCAACTAACACATCACCTCACTCATCACTCACATCCACCAACCACTACCCCATCACTCCTCCTTACATCCCATCTCCCTCTCTCTTTTCTCACACCATTCCCAAGCAACCAAGAGAGCCCTCTCACGTCCGAGGTTTTCCCATGAGAAATGTGATTTTTGGTGGCCCACTTTTCACTCCAAAAACCTATCATCCTAGCCATCCATTTCCCATCTCCACCATCAAAGTGAAGCTCTAAGAGAGTAGCTTTTCAACGGACCAAGAAGATCAAGTGGTGGGTGCCTCCATATTCTAATTTTCATGTTTTTAAGAAGGGCCAAGTGAGGCCAACCGATCAATGGTTTGGATCTCACTTGGGACCCTAAGATGTGGCCAATGGCCCATCTTAATCATCAAAACCATTCCATGATGGGGCCATTCTCCATAGACCCTATCATGATGTTTACTTTCTTGCATTAAAGAGGTCATATAGACCGTTTATTTTGGATGGAGAGGGATCTCCACCGTTGATCTTTTGTTTGTATGACTCATATGCAATGGGCCCTTTGATGTATGATTGGATGATTGAAACGAAGGGCATATAGTGCCGGGGCCCCTCCATCACGTGTGTTCTACTCCTTTACTCTCTCTCTCCCTCTCATTTTTATTCATTTTCTTGTATGTTGATGAGGTCATGTGGCCCACTTGAATGAGCCCCACCATGAAATATGTATTTTATCCAAGCCGTCCATGGGTGGGGCCCATCTTAAATGTACATCCATTTGTGGTGGCCCACCTAAACAAAAGAGAGAGAGAGAGAGAGAGAGAGAGAGAGAGAGAGAAGACGTCCAGCGTCTGGACGCTGGAAGGAAAACTCAAATATGGGCTTGTTTCAAGAGCCCTTTGGAAAGGGCTACTTGTATAGGCCCCATCTCGATGTATGTATCCAATCCCAACCGTCCATCCTCTTCCCTAACTCATTTTAGGCGTTGAGCCGAAAAATGAGGTTGATCAAAGTATCTGGTGGGCCATAGCATCAAAAACTGTACCATCACCATTGAAATCTATCTAGAAATATTTTTACACGTTGAAAATGGGCCGATATTGGTCTTGATAGATCTGTTTTGGCCTTGGGAATACAATGGATGGAGCGAATTTTCTTTGGGTGGGCCATATACATGAAAAACCCCAAAAATTTGGTTTTTCAAGAAAAAAAAAAAAAAAGAAAAGAAGAATTTGAGGCAGAGAGGCAGCAGCCTCTCTGACGTCTGAAGTCCCAGGCGGACGGACGCTGGGGGCCCACGGCTCCTCATGTGGGCCCCACTTTGATGTTTGTTTGCTGATCCAACCCACCCATATGCTGGGTCCCTACCTTAAGTAGGCCCCACCCAAAAATGGGCCTGATCCAGATCTCAGGTGGCCCACACCACTCGAATCAGTGTGAATTGAATTCTACCATTGAAACCCTTTTTGGGCTCCACAGAGGATCTGGATCAAGCTGAAATTTGTATTTTCTCTTCATCCAGGTCTGCGTGACCTTATCAACAGGTTGGATGGCATGCAAGCATTACAGTGAGCCCCACATGGGAAGCCCACAGTGATATATGTGTTATATTGCCACCGTCCGTCTGGACGGTGGACTCCACTGTGATGTATGTGACTATCCACACTGTCCATCGCTTGGACAGTGGGACCCACCATGATTTATGGGTTCTATCCACTCTATCCACATGGTGTGTGTGTGTGTGTGTGTGTGTGTGTGTGTGTGTGTGTGTGTGTGTGTGTGTGTGTGTATATATATATATATATATATATATGATGGTGAGCCCCTATGTGGACCCCCCCCCCCCCCCCACCATGGTGCATGTGATGCATCCAAACCGTTCATTTATTTTGTAAAAATCGTTTTATGGCTTGAACTAAAAATGAGTTAGATCTATGATTTAAGTAGGGCCCACCTTGGTATGTGTAAAGGGCTCATGTTGGCCTGTTTATAACCATCTGTTAAGGCCCACCTTGGTGCACATCTAAGGCCATGGGATTAAGCCCATTTGGCATATGTAATGCCCATGGGATTAAGCCCAGGGCCTGGGATGGTTCCTAGCGTTCTAAGTCTCTGTTGTGTCTTTCTAATACGTATCCTCTCAAGTCAGCGGACGCGTAGTGAGTTCATGACTCATGGCCCAATTAATTCCAAACCATGCTCTGATACCATCTATAACGCCCCAGAAAATCGGAAGTCGTGATACGCTCGACTCCCGAGTCCCCGAGTGTCACTTATCATTAATTTTATGATTTTATGATTTAACAAGTTTACATGCGCAACTTGGAATTGCTTAGAGCATGAAACACACCCACAACTAGTCTACTAGAATGAAAGAGATAAATATATACAAGTCCAAATTAATATAAATGGGTCGCACAAGACGTTGCCCAAAAAAATCACTAAAAATATATCCAAAAGGAATGATGAGCTGAGCCCAACAGTCAGCGATCCAAGTCCACTCGCGCACTCTGCGGCGAACCGCCCATCAACTGGAAATAGGACAGATCATCCTCCTCCTCTAGGCTCGCGCCACCAGGCTCCTCATACTCTGCATCACCTGCGGCTACTGAAGGGTCTGAGTGGTGTTTTAAAATACCGTCCCAGAGTGGGAGTGAGTGATCAACTCAGTGGGTGTTATTACTCTTAAATTACAATAGGCATCAATTATAGTATGAGTTTCATAAAAACTTAACTAATCTTATTAATATGCATGCATGCTGAATGATATGATGCATGCCCTAGCCACAACGCTCCCTTGAGCGACTTCGTCTAACGATCGCATATGACAACACTCCCTCAGAGCGATCTCGACTTCCGAGTCCCCACCCTAACTAGTGCGATGCAATGCGATTATGTTAGCCGAGTTATTAGTTAAGTCCGGTTATCCAGCAAGTTGGAAAATTTGATACACCCCATGCATCATTGCCCTAAACTAGTTGCGAGGCCAAGACCCCCCAATGCGTGAGGCCGAGACCTCGCGGTCCGTGATTCTGTCAGGTTCCTCATCCTCGACTTCAAGCACATGAGGAGTACCGAGAGAAAGGGATCGCTCGCGGTCACTATGGGGAGGCGCGACACCCCAGCGTAGGCCGACAGCTCAGACACAATATCTCATTCCACCATGCCCGGCTCACGAGGCTGTGGACCAGTTTCAAGTGGGTTGTCAATGGACTTCAACGGTGGTAGGGTGGTTCAGGTTCCAAACACATGTGAGCAAACAGGGTTAGTCAGGGCGTAGGCAAGACCGCATGAGTCAGGCGAGCGTGAGACAAGAGACATCGGGTACAAGGAACCCATGTAGTAGATCTACTGCCACCCGCACACACCCGCCCAAACCACGGGTCTAGCCTTAACATAGTCTTTCCGATGGGACTACCGTTTCTCATCCTGTTCCTGACCAACCCTATGGGTTTTAATAGCAATCCATAATATATCCAAAATTGGATTTATCAACTAGTATGGATAATATCAAGCATTCATGTTTCCTAATACCCAATTCCAAATTTTCTATATAACAAGGCTAACCAATTTATAAAATAAGGTGCATGTGTGTTGTGAGAGTTGATGAGGAAGTTAAGCACTTCCTACATCTCATAGAGCCAATTTACATGAGGATAATGAAAGCATACATACAATAGGGCAACAATCATATGAAGAAATTAACAAGGCATAAACATGAAATCATTCATTCATACTAAATCATGTGGGACAAGAACAAACATATGAGAAGATCAACATGGCATACAATTCCATACAAGTTCCAAACAACCCTACGATTTCTAGATTTTTTTTCTAAATTTCTCAAATGCATCCTCCATCAAACAAAATCATTAAACTCCTATTACAATTGGTGTTAGGTTACGTAAGGTTAATAGTCCGCACCTATGAATCGTTGGAGACTCAAAAATTGACCTAGGAATAAGGGTTCTTGGGTCGATCGGCCAGAATCCCTAAAACATGTACTTGCATGTTAGAAATTCATGCAAATCTCTTCTCAATACATGGATTTCAAGAAAAAGGGGTGAAGGATCTTACCTAGATGATTAACGGAATGATTGTGGTGGTGGTGGTGAGTGATTCTTCTTGGAGAAGAGGTAAGGAGATGTAAGATTGATTTCCTTGGGCCCCACCCCAATCTAGGGTCCACCTTGCTCTTCTTCGCCCTCTCTTTCTCTCTTCCTCCTTCTCTTTCTCTTTTCCTCTATCTTTCTCTCTCTTTTTCTTTCTTTCTTTCTTTTCCTAGGGCAAAAATTGAATGGGGAGAGGGGTGCCCAAAAGAAAGCCTTTTTATAATGTCAAAATTGGTGTAAATGGGCCTAAGGGCTAGGTTTTTACTATACTAGACCTATAGGAGGGTCTTTCTAAGATCTAGGGCCCACTATGGGGAGTACATATTGATATACACCACAAGATATGTGTTTCATGGCCCAATGAAGGGTCATGCAAAATTTGGGAATGATCGGATATGAGGTTTGGTCGTACAGGTCTGATTTACGATCAATGGTAACCATGCCATGATCGGGTCCCAAATTTTGTAGACGGGCGTAGAAAAATATATTAGGCCTCCACCATAAATTTAAAAGAAATTCGACGGCTGAAATGTCTTATATCTCAATTTTATTGACACAAGCCAAATTTTCACCCTGGCCTTGGGTGGATTGCATTTGGCAAGTGTCGTTGGAACGGTGTAGATAATTAATTTTTGGATGTCCACTGAGTCCATGGTCCGCGATAGACCACAAGCCCAGTGAGACAGACATTACTCTATAATCTTGTAACTAGTGTCCCACCAACGAGCGGTCTAGAGCTTGTTCAAAAAAATAGGACATTTCTGGTATGAATTAGGTAGTGAGATTTCTCATGGGCGATGATTAGGGTTTGGATTAACTGTGTTCATAGTGTGCCCTATTTATAACTAGTAAAAGTGAAGATTTGGTCATGATTACTTTAAGCCGTTGGTTTTAGGCTAAAAGAGTATCGGGGTTCATTTGGTCTATTAACCAAGATCCAGGCCTCGTCTGACTCGGCTTTGGTTGGATCTTTAATTTAGTTATGATGGTCTTGATTTATTAGCGATGGGTCAATTAGATTTGGGTCCTACGTGAGTAAATCATAAGGCTAAACTCGATGTTTGAGTGATCGGGCAGATTCGTTGGCTTCCTACGGTTGATTAATCGGATTTGTGCGATTCTTTACTGGTACAACCCCTGTATAAACTAACATTGAGTGCTAATGGTCATTAAGGGTTATTATAAGTTAATTAATAAAAAAAATTCAAGAATTTTTAAAAATCCAAAAACAGTGAAAATCCAGGATGTTATAAGAGTCTTCACACTAGATAGAGTCCATGTCTAAATGAAGTATTATAGATGCATTACATAGTCCAAGTGCACCACCCTCCATTACATATTTGAACTAATCACAATATATGTGAGGACCACTAGTATGCTCAATCTAATTAATATCCAATGGTCAAATCATCTATACCATTAATCACATACATCCCACCTAATCGAAGTCTTACAGGAAAAATCTATAACGCCCTGTACCTTCAATACACAGGTGTTACCTTTTAATCCCACATTAAACTAAAACAAATGTGGGTTAACCAAAAACTTGAACTCGACATACACAGGATGACGATTTCGGTCGACATTAAAGCCACCCATAAGGGTCTGCAAGAGCCAGAACATGCCCTGTGATAGTCAAGAAGGTAAGGCTATCCAAACACTCTAAATTAAAGCCCTTATGTCAATAGATGTTGCTGCAACACACTTGTCACCAACACATGAGAACTAGTTAATGACAAATCATGCCTTCATCGTAACCAGTACCTAATATTAACCGTTGAAAACAAATATCAAGTCTAACCGATCAACAGATCGTGTCTCAGGAGCCAAAAGTAGCCCAAAAGTGTATGTAACGACCCACCTAGGGCTCACCATTAACTCAAAACGGGCCAGGGTCCCTGTAGTGTTCCCCAATGAAAATGGGCGGAGTAGATTATGATGATAACGTCACAATGGACCCCTACTCGATGCATGTGCACTGAGAGTGTTTGTGCACGGTGTGCACTGAAACCGCTGGCTTGATCAAACTGGCTTTGACCGAGCATCTCTCGAAAACTTGAAAATGACGGTTCTCCCGCCTTTCTCCCTGTTTAAACCGACCATCTTCAAGCCTCTAGGTGGCCCGCCCTGGCGACTTTCCAAACAATCTGAACGGTCCATTCTGTCGGTGGGGTCCACCCCAACAAAACCATATAAGGGGCCCCCGAAAACAAAGGAAGGAAATCCCTGCTAGCCGTCCATACTCCTTGTCATGGACAACTGGATCCGTGAGGCGTGGATCGGACTGTTGGCGTGAAGAGGTGAACTGCATTGTTTCACTTGGAAGGCCACAGGCATGCACACGCCATCCCAGAGGATCTCCTCTCTCAACCCAAAAATGGTTAGACAAAGAGGAATTACACGCCGAATTTGCCATTTCGGGAAAAACAGGGCCTGGCGCCAGCGGCCATAGCGTAGGTATTCACAGAACCCATCCCAGCCACCGGATCCTCAGCTCCACGCCTATAAATGGGGAGGCTCAACCCTCCCAGAATCCACATAGGAAGAGAGGTGAAAAGGGGAAAGAAATAGAGAGGGAAGAAAGAGAGAAAATAGAGAGAAGAAGAGAATCTTTGGTGAGCTTGGAGCGCACTGCCCCAACTCAGTCCGTGAGAAACGGACTGAGTCGAGTCAGTGTGGGACCACAACGTCACCACCTGATGGAGAAAAAGATTAAAGAAGAAAAGAAAGTGGGTGGTGGGTGTGTGCGTGCCAGCCCAGACCTGGGACGAACTCGGCTGTAGCAGGTAGAGACCTTCCATCCACTCTATTGAAACTCTAAAATGAACTCAAAATAAAGCCCCCTCACACCTCACCCACACCTGTTCGTGACTAGAAAGAACACCCATCAGCAGGGGCTGTGCATAGAGCCAAAAACAGGCTTTGTTTGAAGGCTGAATGTGGCCTACGTACAGGCCCTGTTTTAAGGTCAAACCAACCTAAGTACGGGCCATGTTTGGGGCCAAACAACGACATGAGGATGGCCCTAGCCGAGGGCTGAAACTTGGTCCGGGAACGACCCACAAGCAGGCCCTGTTTGATGTTCTCAACCGGGTCGAAAGAGATTCGGAAATCAGGGAGAAAATGCCCCTGTCCAGGCCATCCTTTGGCTGGGAAAACGGCAGCCGTCGTGCTTACCATTAAGCACCGGTTTGGGTTGAAGGTAACAACCAGATATGAGTCATGATCAAGCTAAGATTCAAGTCCGGGGTGGTTCCGAAAACAGCGTGTTGCAAGGGAAGAAGCCTGTGCACGTAGTCAGCATTGGTGCATTGCACCATGTTAGACCTCACCAAGCTTTAGCTGGGCCTGAACGAATCGCAAGTGGGCCGCACCTTGCAATCAGTTGAGGGAGGCTGCACTTGGAGTTTTCTCAGGACAGGTGGGCCACGCCATATAAACCATTGCACTTCGCACCCTGCTGAAATGGGCCCTGAAATTCGTAGGTGGGCCTCACTCAAACATCGAGTGGGCTGCACGGTTCGGGCCATCCCAATCGAATAGAAACTCCCTGGGGCGTTAGCAGCTTAGGGTAGTTGAAATATTACTATATATGACTATACGTATACATGTATTTACAAGTATGTATATATACCATGTGTGGTGGTAGGGTCCACCCTCACGTAATTTCATCTAGCCATACATCTGGTTCCCATGTGCACAAGTGGGACCCCCATGGATATAAGTGTTATACCTCTATCGTCCATCTATTTCTTTTTGAACGGTGGATTTCACTGTTGCCTAACGTCAGCAGGAACTGTGAGGCACACCATTTGCAATGTTGCGTCCCGACTGTCTAAGGGATGGTGGGTCCCAGCAACTTAAGCTGCCTTGACGTCAGCAAGTTGGGGTGTCGTCTTAAGGTATGTATTACCTCTCAACTGTCCAGATCGTGGACCCCATTTGTCATGCACGTGTGGAGCATCCACACCATGCTAGAGGCAGATTGATATCCTTGATGGGCCATGTATGAGACCTCCCTGATGTGGGGGTCCATCCAAGCTGTCCATCCATTTGGTGAGCTCGTCCTTAGGCTCGAGACGGAAAGACTAAGATAGGTTCAAAGGTCAGATGGACCTACACCACCCACGCATGGGGCACACCTTGAGGTAGGCCCTGCATCTTCACCGTCCATGCCTCCTGGATGCGCCACATATCTGGACCATCCGTCAACTGACATTAAGCCCTGAACGTTTGAAACAAAGGAAAACTATATTATGTGTATATACAAATGTAATGTATATATATGTATATATACACTGGTGGGCCGCACATAAGGAACACTCAGTGGGCCGCACCATGTCCATAGTGGGCCCAATTTACATTAAATAAGGGTACGTGTTGGTAGGCTCAATTGCCTTGGTTGCAGCCCAAACAACCCTAATTGAGGGCCTTTCAACCCTCATGTATTAAAACTCGTGACTCATTGCCTAATGTAAATGAATTTTTACAAGGAATTACGTAAGTGGAGTAAATTCACCATCCTCTCAAGGAAACTTGCGTCTAGGAGTATTCTACGCCTTGTCGGGTGATGATTTCTTCCCCTTGAGCTTTTCATCCCTAACTAGACTAGAAATAATAATTTCATGAAGTTTAATGGATAGTTGGATTAAGGATAAATTGTGTACAGGAATGGACTGGTTTCACTTGACCTATATGTTTAAATGATTCTCATGCTTACTATTATATGTCTCATGAAATGCAATTAATATGTATGGATGAAAATGCATGCATTGCTTTTCGTTTTCCCCCATTTATGATAAGATCTATGTTACTGATATGATGGTATGGCACACATATTGCTGAAATCTCTCTATAGGAAGTCCGGTAGAAGGTGAGTCTGTGCTTGAGGTGTAACTAGCTTGGTTGTGATATAAGTAGGCCCCTGACATGGAAGTCTGTCAATTGACCGCCTATTGGAGGGTCCTACTCACACCCCAAGACAGTAGTCTCATGGGTCGGGGATGGTAATCATGAGATACTATGTCCGAGCCGTCGGCCTACACTGGGCCATGTGCTCCCCGTAGTGACCGTGAGCTTATTTAAATTGGCTGGTAGAAATTAGAGTAATAACGAGTTGGCTAATCATGCATGCATAGCATAAACCAGCATCTATTGTTGTCATACGTAACGTACAGATTCGCCTATCTGGATGTTTTGGCCGAGGCACCAACCACCATCTGTTGTTATCGTACATATTTACCTATCTGGATGTTTTACCCAAGGTACAAACCATTTGGATGTTTTACCCGGGTCAATGATTGCATGGGTGACAACCCGTATGTCTATCTGGATGTTTTACCGAGGACAACGGTTGCATTCATGCATCCATGCATATAATAAGACTGCATTTACTCTACTTTGAAATGTCTGTATATTTTTATGTTATTTCTCGTTTAGGGCGGCGGTGTGTAATCTTGAGGGGAGATTACATTGAGCTGGTCACTCATTCATCAATATTCAATCATACAGAGGACATACAAACAGGAGCTAACGAGTATTTGGCAGGCTTGGAAGGCGTGGCAGTCAGGAGGAACTTTATGATGAGGAGCCGTAGAAAAAGGTGGCTACTTATTTTGGATTAAATCAGTAGATTACTTGCTTATTATCATTTCATTTTATTTAGGAGTTGAGGTTTTGTATGTGGGCCCCAGCTGAGTGGCTCGGAATATTGTTAATACTTGGGTTTTATCTATACTATGCTTGGTTCCGTTGAATCGCACTTTGATTG
Organism: Magnolia kwangsiensis; assembly: GCA_037074715.1. Classification (NCBI taxonomy): domain Eukaryota; kingdom Viridiplantae; phylum Streptophyta; class Magnoliopsida; order Magnoliales; family Magnoliaceae; genus Magnolia; species Magnolia kwangsiensis. Next base: position 196,121,621 of record CM073571.1, on the reverse strand, counting down.
GGTTGATTATCCTTTTTGTTTATTAGTTAACACCCGGGTTTTCAAGAGACGAGTGGTATACTCGGTCTCGAAAACGGGGGTGTTACAAAATCACAACTAAAAACGAGGGCGAGGACAATTGAAACCTTCTTTAGCCCACCATGATATTGTATACCATCCAAAACATTCATAAGGTTATTTCACCGAGAATGAAAAAACGAATATTAGTGTAATCTAAAACCTTAGTGAGACTTTAAAAAGTTTTAATGGTAGACATCCACATCCCAAGTTCTGCCAATAATGTGCCCACTAAAGTTTTGAATTGGCCTTCTTTTTCAGCTCGCTTGAATAGCATGAGAATTTTTAAGTGATGGACAATATAAATGTCACACACATCACGGTAGGACTCAAAGATCTTTTTGTTGCCCTACTACCATTTGCTACCATGTCTTAGGAAATCTACATCCTAAATTGATGTGCCAAGTAGACTCACTTCTCCAATGACTGCTAATTGAAAACAGATTCGATGAGGCCCAGGAAAATACGGTAAGATACTAATGTGACAAGATTTGAGTGGGCTACACTGATGTTTAAGATGGAGCCACACAAACATGCTCGTAACATGGGAGCATATTTAGGCTGGGGATCATATAATTTGGGCAAATGAAATGGCAACACATCACTACTAAATGGAACTCATTATTACCCAGCCTAGTTCGTCACACTTTGATTGGACCAATCGAATCTCACCATGTTAGGGCCTCACCAAACTTGGTGTTTCCCCTACCACACCAAATATGGTTCCTACTTAACTAAGCTTATGCAGCCCATTTGATCAAGGAATGAATTAGGTGTTAACTAAGCTCATATCAGGCATAGTCTAAAAAATGAAACAATCCAAATTGTTTACTCATTTTTGGTGCCCTAATGTGGTCCAATAGAAAATTTTCACATGATGACACTACGTGTTTGGCACATATGAAGCCGTACTCGCACCCAAATAGATTTTTTGTTGATCTTCCTTCAGCATTATATTCCATTATTAATGAGATGACACAAACCCTTATGTATGCCTTTAGGGGGATGAATCGTCACATGCCGCATATCCACGATCAACACATCCATTTATGAGGCAACATATTTGTCACGACTATAAAAGATCCGCGGAGAGAACAAATCTAATTACAAATCTGGTGATGATATTTTCAGTGAGACCGTCTGTCACAGTCCTTCCAAAATAGGAAATCTTCCTAGACACATTCGGAAAACTAATAACACTCGAGAATCGTCTGAATATCAAGAGATCAGGCCTATGTCCAAACCAATCCGACTTTGGTTTAGACCTAAGTCAGGAAAGACAGACATATCGGTTCAATCAAGTTCCCCATTCCGAAAATTAATTGGAATTAAGACAATTGGATAACTAGATCCAACCTAGCCCAATGGCATATCAGTATCAAGTGTCAAATCTCACCTCACTCCAAACCATCATCTTATGGGTGGTTAAATGCAGAAGGTGGTTTGATCTGAACCATCCAACACCTCGAATTTGATAAAGTGGGCCATCAACATAAAAATGTTGACTGGTCATGATCGGTTTAGGTCTAGCCCTTGAGGTTTGTAGATCTTGGTCTGGTTGTCTATATCAGAGAAACTTTGGGAGTTCCAGACCTAATATTTAGTGAGCTATGAATATCTCTGCAAAAGATCAATTATGAAAAAAAGATTCGGGAAGCCAACAAGTCCGGATTTGACTAGAGTCATTTCTTTCCAACGCAAGCTACAAGTTTTGGATCAATTAAGGAGATTCCCATATCTAGAACCACGACGTGAGCGCGAACAATCTAGAAGTAATAAGGAAGCCCAACAAGGGTTTCATCGGCTCAAAAAATTATAAAAGCAGTATGCGAAAAAGAGCTTAAGGCTCCACACCAAACACATTTATCTTCTTTATATTTATATTTCCTTAGTTTAGCCTGATCCAACGTAGATAACTATTGCATAGCAGCTCCCGCCACAGTACCTTAGGAGTAGGAGTAAATATCCTTAACCTTAAGTTGTAAGATCATGTTCAACTGAGTTCTGATTCAGTTGTTCATACCAATCCAGTCACATTCTGTTAACCACCTGCCTTGATTGTCTATTCCGATAGACAAATTAGGTATTTATGTTTGTTTAGTTTTATTTATGTTTTTTTTTATATTAACTATTACTTTATTGATTGTAATGGACCATACATTATAAATATCAATAAAGTCAACATTGTTTAGCCCAATTTCATTTATTCGTACATTCTTGTTTATTTAAGAGTCATACAAACTTAAAAACTAGCAAAAGAAGAAGTCTTTAAGGCTGTAGACTCACATTTATATATAGTCACAAAGTAAAAAAGAACTCATTCAAAAGGTCTAACATCTACCCTTTTACAAATCGCCTGGACACAACGCAAACCGGTGGTTAAGAGGATAATTGAATAGCGTTTCAATCTCCAATTTGTCCATCTCAACGCATGGTACAATGATTCAATCAAAACTTCTGAGTAGAGCAGACTTTGGCATGCTCGTGCATCTTACCCTTACATGAACAACTAATTCAAGCCCTCGCTTATATGTGTGGCCTAGTTTGATTGAATTGGCAACAATACAAATCTCAAGTGGACCACACATTAGGCATTGAATGTCCACCATTAAAAACTTCTCAAGGGGTACAAAAGTTTCGTATCAAGCTTATATTTTATTTTCCTTCGTCCAGGTCTACATGACCTTACCAACAAGTTAGATTGCAAATAAACATTACGGTGGGCCCTAGAAAGTTTATATGGTTGCGTATAATCACCACTGTTGCTGTGGAGTAGCCACCCGTGATACCAATAGGTTTTTTCATCTTTTTTTTAAAAAAAAAAGAAAAGAAGAAATAATTAGTTATGACGCATACAATAATAATAATTGTTGGGGAAAAATATGTTAAGTCCGGAGACTCGGATTTTGAGTAGGTCGGCTCCGCTGGCACTGCCCGAAGAGTCCGAGACAACGGTCGGAGCCGATGGAATAATGGATAAGCCAAGAGGCATAAGCATAAGATGACTAAAGTTACTCGGTTGGAGAGATAACTGCGTCTGCGTAAGCCTACAGAAGGCCGAGTAAGTTAAAAGCTGTCCGACCGAGAGATGAAAATCGACATGGTATATTGGTTCCGTCGACCATGGAATAAGGAAGGGTGACGAGTAAACACCGAGACTATTCCATCCGTAAAGAGGCAGAAAACTTACTCGCTTAAGTCGGCCGAGACTCTTTCAGAGTCGGTAACAGTCGAGCCGAGACAGGGAAAAGCGGTGTGAATATAAATGCCGCCCCGAAAAGCTGAAAATACTGGTATCCGATCCCGAGATTTTCGGGATCAAGCGAAATCAGTTGAAAGGATTAAATCTCTGGATAATTAGGAGAAGAATCCTCGTACGATGAGAATTTTTAAGATTTATAAATATTCAGGTTCTTTACAGAAGCAGGTACGTAATACAAAAACTCTAAAAACCCTTTGTCATTGATCAAAAGACTGACTTAAGCATTGGAGGTTCTCCGGCTTTAGCCAGGGTCCCCTTTGTAGTGTTGATTGTGCAATTGAGAGATGATCCGACCAGGGGAGCCGTCCCACAAAAATACACCAACAGTTTGGCCCCGTCTGTGGGAAACGGGCAAAAAGCCGTTTTCTACGCTCTGTTAAATGGCAAGAACTAGGAGGGCAGATCAAGATGAAGCGGTAGAGGCCATTGCCAGCACAGCTTAGGGAGCTCCCCCAATGGTACCACCGGTAGCACCACCTGCCACATCTGCTGCGACTACCAGCCAGCCGAACTGAGGGAACGCACAGTTGGATCGAGAAGTCCAAGAGATGTGGTCTGAGATGGCTGTTATGAAACACATGTTAGAGCAACTGTATAATCAGCAGATGCAGCAGCGTCATGAGTCAGCGCAGGTTCTCCCGCCAGCGTCTGTAACACAGCCTGCTGCTCTGCAGTTGCCTCGAGAGCCGAGTCAGCATTAAGGACTGAGTCAGCCAGCACCGGCTCGTTCTGCAACGGCCGTTTTACCTCCCTCTGATTTGTGGCATAAAATATATCAGAGAAGGCGAAGTCGGCTTACTGTAGAAGAAACAACGGAAAGTACAGAACCTTGGAAAGTCGATATACGAGACTTCAAAAATGAGGTTCGGGAAAAGATAGAAAGAGAGATGGCAGACATGAAGCACTGCTGGAACACATACCCGACCAAATCCGAGGTAAAAGCTTCTCCATTTGTGAATGAAGTAATGCAGGCGCGGTTATCGGAGAGGTTCCGCTTACCTCAGATAACTCCCTTTTCTGAAAAAATCGATCGGACAGAGCATATTAAATGCTTCAAAACCTATATGTAGTTGCATGATGTCTCGGATGCTGTTATATGTCGAGCCTTCTCTCTCACACTAACTGATGTGGCCTGACTTTGGTTCAAACAATTAAAACCGAAGTCAATCAAGTCATTTGCTGTAACACCCTGAAAATCGGGGGTCGTGTATGAACCCAACTACCGAGTTTCAGACCGTCACTTATGCAACAAAATGATTATGATTCAATATTGTCTGAGTTAAAGCATTCACATGAGTAAAAGTATACCAAAACTGCAATTCATACTCCAGATTCAGTGATAAAAGCAAGCGGAAGACTAAAGAATATACATATCACTGTATGAAAAATAAAATATATCTCAACTGTTTCCAAAGTATGAATACATCTCTGAGTCTCATATACATGTAAATAAACAAAAATCAAATGTCAAAATAGTCCCATTGAGAAGCCCCGTCAATCCAGGCCACCTAAGTAAAGCTGTCGTGGTACTGCATATATGAGAACTCGTCCTGGTCCTCATCATAGTCCGGCTCTGCCTCCTGAATCGCTGTCTCACATGCATCTAAGACAGGGTCTGGTGGGTGTTGCAAACACCATCCCGTAATGTGGGAGTGAGTAGTTAACTCAGTGGAATAATAGAGCAAGGATTAGCATGTTCTCAAATCAATCATGCGATAATAGTAAAGCAGTAAATCAAACAATCCTAATACTGTTGTTAATGTAATATGACATGACATGATGGATGCCCTCACCGACATTCTCCCTCATACGGCACCATCTTCGTCCTCGGCATGCTTGCGTACCGCTCAGTGCTCCACATCTTCCAGGCACATGCAATGTGATGATGATATGATTACCGAGTTATTATTAGTCCATTCAAACAACACAGATTCTGTCTACGGTCGTCACTCCTAGTAATCTCATACGATGTATATTTTGTAGGTCGCTGCAAGGGCTGTCAGGGCTGTTGCTCGCACTCGTTGCACCGCTCCCCCATCACCTTATCAATACAGGCCTACTGTACTCTCACTGCTACGGAATGGTCGTCGCCTCTCGTAGACTCAGAATACGCTCGCGGTCACTACAAAGGACTCGTCGCCTGATCAGTGTAGGCCGACAGCAAGAATATAGTGTCCCATACCACCATAATCTGCTCACGAGTCATAGGTGCTCACTGGTCACTACGGGGAGGTTTGTGGCCTCAGCGTAGGCCAACAACTCGACCACGGTGTCCCATACCACCATGCCCGGCTCATGAGTCTTTATGGATCAAGGTACCATGGTTGACAGGGTTTACAATGGTAAGTTCGGTACCCTAGGTTCAAGCAGTTATGACTCATACAGGGTGAACATACAATGAAGTTGAATCCTATCAAATGTGCTTTTGGTGTAAGCTCTGAAAAATTTCTCGGTTTCCTTGTTAGTAAGCGAGGAATCGAAGTGAATCCCGAGAAAATCAAAGCTTTGCTTGACATGGAGTCTCCAAAAATAGTTAAAGACATTCAAAGGCTGACAGAGAGAGTAGCCGCACTTAACCGCTTCCTGTCCCGAGCCACAGATAAATGTATCCCATTCTTCAAGCAATTAAAGGGACAACAGACGATGGAATGGACGGAAGAGTGTGAAAAAATATTTCAAGAACTGAAGTCTTATCTTAGTTCTCCACCGCTGTTGTCCAAACCCGAGTCAGGAGAAGCTTTGTTGCTATATCTGGCTGTGTCCGAAGCACCGATTAGCTTGGCCCTTGTATGAGAGAGCGAAGGAAGACAATTACCGGTGTATTACGTCAGCAAAGCTTTACTACCAGTAGAGACGAGGTATCCTCCACTTGAGAAGGTAGCCTTAATCCTGGTAGTATCCTCGCGATGACTCCGGCCATACTTTCAAGCTCACACCATCATCGTTATGATCGATTTACCTTTGCGTAAGATCTTTCAAAAATCAGAAACTTCCGGCCGACTTATAAAGTGAGCTATCGAGTTGAGCAAGTTCGACATACAGTACAGGCCGAGAACAGCAATAAAGGGACAGGCCGTAACCGACTTTCTTGTCAAAGTAACTTTCCAAGATAACATAATGCCAGAATCTGAAGGGATTATCAACGCAGCGGCCTCCTCTTCACTCGGCCCGTCATCCAACCCAGCACCATTGCATTTATTCGTCGACGGCTCATCCAACTCTAAGGTAAGCGGGGCCAGGGTAGTATTGAAAACTCCTGATCAAACATGTATGCAGTATGCCTTACGACTTGAATTTCAAGCACCGAACAATACAGCAGAATACGAAGCCTTGTTACTCGGCCTTCGACTCGCCGCAAGTTTAGGTGCAACTCATCTCAATGTTTTCAGTGACTCGCAGCTGGTCGTTAACCAGGTTACCGGTCTCTACCAGACACGAAAAGAACAACTGAAGGCATACATAGAGAAGGCCAAAGAGTTAATCATTGGATTCTAGAAATGAGAGGCGATTCAAATACCCAGGGCCGAGAATGCTAAAGCTGACTTGTTAGCAAAGCTTGCCTCGGCTGACGAAGACGACATACCTCGGTCAGTCCCAATTGAATTCGTAGCTAAGCCAAGCATAAATGAACCAACAGACTCGACGATACATACCATTGACTCAGAACCTACTTGGTTTGATCCTATCATCCGTTATCTCAATGATGGAGAACTACCGGAAGATCATACCGAGGCTCGGGCCTAAAGGTTCAAGCGTCGCGTTACACCATTTTGAATGGGGTGCTGTACAAGAAAGGGTTCTACGCTCCCTTACTAAGATATATGGATTCCCATAAAGCCAACTATGTCTTACGTGAAGTACATGAAGGGATATGCGGGAATCACTCATGAGGACATTCGCTTGCCAATAAAGTGATATGGCAGGGATACTATTGGCTGACTATACAACATGATGCTAAGAAGTTTGTCCAGAGGTGCGACAAGTGTTAATGATTTGCGGCTATCCCGAGGCAACCCCCCGAAGAACTGACTCCGATGTCTGGACTATGGCCCTTTGCACAGTGGAGAATCGACATCATCGGACCCTTCCCTCTGGAAAAGGGTCAGACCAAATTTGTTATGGTTGTAGTAGATTATTTCACGAAGTGGGCCGAAGCCGAGCCATTAGCAAAGATTACCGAGCAAAAGATCATAGGCTTTGTTTGGAAAAATATCGTTTGTTGGTTCGGGATACCTCGGACTATTATCACCGATAACGGAAGACAGTTCGATAACAAACAATTCCGTGAGATGTGCAGCAATCTCGGGATTCGAAACGTGTACGCCTCGCCTCATCATCCTCAGACGAATGGACAGGTCGAGGCCGTTAACAAAATTATAAAGCAGCATCTCCGAACGAAGCTCGATGGAACAAAGGGAGCATGGGTCGAAGATCTACCAAATATACTGTGAGCTTATCGAACTATAGCGCGAACAGCCACGGGAGAGACTCCATTCTCCCTTTGTTTTGGCTCGGAAGTAGTTGCCCCGGTTGAGATAGGTATAAGTTCAGCCCGAGTTAATACATTCAACGAGTAGGAAAATGACAAACTCTTCTCGCTCGGGCTCGATTTGTTAGAAGAGAAAAGAGAAAAAACTCGGTTACGAATGATGGCTCGACAGAGGCAAGTGTCTCGATTTTACAACAGCCGAGTCAAAGTCAGACGAGTCCGAGTCGGGGATATGGTCCTCCAAAAGACGTTCTCAAACACAAAGAAAGTTGGGGCGGGCACATTGGGACCCAATTGTAAAGGTCCTATGTCGTCTCGAGCACCATCCGTCCTGTAACGTATCGGCTGGAAGACCTAAATGGGCAACTGTTACCTCACCCTTAGAATGTCGAGCATCTCAAGATCTATTACCCGTAAGGAAGAATAGAAAGTGCTAAAGAATAATGGAAGAGAAATGTAATTGAAGTCAATTCAATAAAGCTAAAAGTTTTCATTTTTTCTAAGTATTTAGCATTGGATTACATCAGCCTATGGTAAAACTACAAGAAAGAGGAACGACACAATTTTCGACAGAGAGAGTGATCTCCCTCGGTCAAGGACCATTCTTCAAGCGGTCCCGGAAGGACCGGCCCCGTCAGCAGCAGCATTCGCAGCCGGGGCTTCTTCGTCGGCGGCATCAGCACCAGTAGCCTCGACCTCCGGACTATCGGCTTCAAATGTGGAGAGGTCAAGGTCAGGGAAGGCGGGCCTCATCTCCAAGACGCAAGCCCTCTAACCACCTTGATAAAGGCGGTCTCTTTCTTCTTCAAACTCCGAGGACTCAAGGAAGGCGTCTACGGCTCGGTCCCGTGCCTCCTTGGCTCGGCGGGCTTCCTCTTGTGCATCCTGGACGAGAGCTGCAGCTTCGGCCCTAGCCCAAGCGAGAGTGCTCTTGCAAGCGCTGTGAACTTGAAGAAGATGTTGATGCTTTTCCTCAGCCTCCTTTAGGAGCGAGATCAAATGGACATTGTCAGTCTTGACTCGTTCAAGAACCATCCTTGCATCCTCAGCCGTTTTCCTGACATCCTCGGCCGCCTTCCTGGCGATTGATAAGTCGTCAGTCATAATGCCAATGCGACCCTCGGCGATCTCTCGGCGACCCTCTGCCTCGGTCGCAACCCTCTTCGCTGTCTCTGTCTCGGCCACGAGTTTTTGAGCAGCGGACAGCTCCGAGCAGGCCTTGACAATGCAGAGAGCCAACTGCAGACGAGAGATAGTAAGTCGCAGCAAGAACTTTAATCACCGGCAATGGAGAAATGAAATGAAGAGATTTTACCTCAAAAAGTAACTTCGCCGTATGCCCGAGAGTTTGTAGAGTCGGGGAGTTGTAGAAGCTGGCGAGGTCCTCGCTCCCGTGAGCGATGGCCCAAGGGATCATCCCCGAGATGACCTTGGAGAAGGGTGACAACTCCTGTTGAGTCATCTCCCCTCTCGAGGATTCTCCACATGGTCCCTCTCTCTGTCTCAGGACCTCTGCAATAGGTCGTGGCTCAGGAGCCGACTGAGACATAGGAAGACTCGCCTCCACTTTCTCCGCCCTTTCATCGAGGTCAGAAAGCACAACTACCTATGGGGCGGTAGGGACAGGAGCAGATGGGGCAGCTGGCTCCTTTGTCGTTGTAGCGGTCTTCTTTTGCTTCGAAGGCCGAGACCCAGATAAGAGAGTCGACCTAGGAGGATCTTTTACCTTGGAGATTGGCTTTAGGGACGGACGAGATTCAGTCATGCTATTAGAAGCCGACCTAAGATATGGCCGAGCCTCGGGAAGATCTGAAAAGAAGAATGGTGAGTCAGACAAGGAGCCAAGGGTATGAAGCAATGTGGGAGAAATTACCCGATACAAATGAATCTAAGCCCACAAGATGCTCGGGCTGCAAGAGCAATTTTCAGGATCGGTCTTCCGCACTTAGTTTCTTCAGATCTTTGATCCGAGCTAGAGCGTCGGATCCGAGTTTCCCCCTCTCCTTCAAGATATCTGCAAAGCATCATTCGGTCAGGATCAATGCAAGACAATATAAAGGAATAAAAGGTATCAAGTTGAGTCACTGAGTCACCTGCTTTCTGGAACGAGCGAGAGACTCGCGGTTCATAGGGCCACGGATCAAAGGACTCCCACTGTCCGCACGCCCAAAATCACCTCTCCTTCCAATGTTTGTTAGAAGTAGGCGGGTCAATTATCAGAGGCCCGCCTTTGCCTCTCCATGCACTCAGGAAGTATAGGCCAGAAAAATTTGGGTTTGATCTAACTTGATACAGGTAGAGGAACTCGTCGACTGTTAGCGGGGCTGTTCTAACTCAGCCCACAGCACAGCGCACCCAAATAAATTTCTCCACCCGTTTGGAACAATCTGACCGGGAGCGAGTTTGACTCGGGACAAGAAATCACGAGTAATGGGCTGGAGTGGCAAGCGCAAACCGCATTGCATCGCGACCTGAAAAATCGCGACCATCCCTGCAGGGGGATGGTCGTGCAAATCATCTGAACGAGGAAGAAAAAGTACGACCGAGTCAGGGACATGGAACCCAGCTCGGATTCGATTTAGGTCTGACTTAGTAAAAATCGAGGCAACAAGACCGCTCAGATCGTCTCCTTCTCCCTTGGAAGAGGATTCAGAAGCCTCTACAGGCTGGTTCACGGGATCCGGAATAACTCCCTCGGCTATGATTATTTCTTCTTCTCCCTCTTCCTCCTCCAACGGATCCATCCCGAGATTAGGTCTCCCTGGACGGGTTACCAGAGACACACCGCCACTGGAAGGACCGGCTTGAGCAGGACGCTCAGCTGATGAATCACCGGTCCTCCTTAGGAGCCAGAATGAGGCATCTGCACTAACGGCGAACTTCGTCAGTAAGGAGGGTGGCTCCGCAACATTCCAGAAATGTCGCGAATCACTTTCGTCACCAGAAGTTCCCTCCCGGGAGCTGTGAGAGCCATGTGCGGCCATTAATGTCAATAGAAAAGGTGGGGAAAGAACTCACCGGAGAATGCAGCGACGGACGCGAAACAATTCAACAGAGAGCAAATCGACAGGGGAAAGAAGGAGAGAAGAAAATCGGGAGAGAATAAGCGAGCGGGAGGGCGAGAGGCGAAAATAAAATTCGCATGTTCCTCCCGCCCGGCCTTTTTATAACCATGCCACATGGCAGAGGCATTTAATGAAAAAGCGAAACGACGTTCGTCTCGACTCCCTCGCTCGATACGTGGTGCACGCCGAGTGACAGCGGTAACGCCATCGCCACGCGTCCAACTCCCATAAGCAGACGAAACGACCTGACGGCTGGCCGCACATGTGACCTCGGGAGATACACCGTCATACGTTAGGGACGACACAAAGGGCATTAAATGTCTCATCATGACCTCGGACTCTAATACGAACCGACCTAAAAACTCATTACTCCTTGGTGCCGTGAACGACATAAGGAGTAAGGGGGGCTCACTGTTAGAGAAAAATATGTTAAGTCCGGAGACTCGGATTTCGAGTAGGTCGGCTCCGCTGGCACTACCCAAAGAGTCCGAGACAACGGTTAGAGCCGAGGGAATAATGAATAGGCCAAGAGGCATAAGCATAAGATGACTAAAGTTACTCGGTCGGAGAGATAACTGCGTCTGCATAAGCCTACAGAAGGCCGAGTAAGTTAAAAGTCATCCGACCGAGAGAGGAAAACCGACATGGTATGTTGGTTCCGTCGGCCACGGAATAAGTAAGGGTGACGAGTAAACACCGAGACTATTTCATCCGTAAGGAGGCAGAAAACTTACTCGCTTAAGTCGACAGAGACTCTTTCAGAGTCGGTAACGGTCGAGTCGAGACAGGGAAAAGCGGTGTGAATATAAATGCCGTCCCGAAAATCTGAAAATACTGGTATCCGATCCCGAGATTCTTGCTATCGAGCGAAATCAGTTGAAAGGATTAAATCTCCGGATAATTAGGAGAAAAATCCTCATACGATGAGAATTCTTAAGATCTATAAATATCCAGGTTCTTTAAAGAAGCAGGTACGCAATACAAAAACTCTAAAAACCCTTTTTCCATTAATCAGAAGACTGACTTAAGCATCGAAGGTTCCCCGGCTTTAACCAGGGTCTCCTTTGTATTGCTGATTGTGCAAGTGGGAGACGATCCGACCCGAGGAGCCGTCCCATAAAAATACACTAATAATAATTTTTAAAAAAATAAAAATCCTTTTATAACTAATTATTTATTGTAAGAAATTAAGAAGCTCAACATGAGAAAGGATACGAGAAATAATAATAACTTGGTCTGGACTTCTACCATTACATCCACAGTGACTAGAAAGGAACATTTACCTATTTACCTGAGTAACGAATAATCCGCTCCTATTTGTTCGACGCATTAGTCTTGCATCTGGTGGATCACATTTATATGACCTGGATCAAAACAGATCGGCCCACTCCAGGCACAAGAGGCATTTTCTTTTTAACCGTCCATTCATTTAACATTTCCGTTGTCCAATCTATCCGTCGGCCCTGCTCGATTAGCGGTTCAGATCTCCCACTCGCATGCCTAATGACACGTGGGATCTCGAAGCCCTCAAACGTCTAGTCGCGCGACTGCACTTAGTATTTACCAAAAGCTGCCGCGTTAGAGGAAGACACGTGGAGCATGTATGGTGCCATCGAAATCAACGAATATGATGCGGCCACGCACAACTGACCATACCTACGGCTATCACGTCATTTGTTGCGTGCATAACAGCTTCCTCCACTCCTCCCACCCCTCCTCTCACAGCCTAATAACATACATCTCGTGAGAATCTGAATACTGTACACCATCTCCCCATGTTCGCCAATTGTAGAATCATATCTTATGTGTATGGACCGTCCATTTACTGAAATTTACCATTGATGACATACATTTCAAAAGATCACATATATCAGACAATCATATCCATCGATGTTCCTCATTTTTATCCATTTTATTTAAAATCAACTGATCACATGACTATATCATCCGATCAGGGGCCCATATTCAATCAACGAAATGTGAAACTAGATGAACGGTTTAAAGTGATATAATTATCATGACACGTGTTCCCTTTAGAGATAGCTATATGATATTCCCTTTCTACCAGAATCCACCATTTCATCGCCTCTCTCTTTCATAACCGCTCCCCCGTCCTTTTATAATTCATTCCCCTACAGCTCTCTCTCATCTCTCACTGCACCTCATCAATCGATCTCGGTCGTCCATTTCACCTATGCCCCCACATCCTATCCTCCCTCCATCCATGGGATAGAATACAAAACCCTCTCATTCTTCCCTCTTCCCTCTCTAAAGAAAGAGAACAAAAGATGTCGGCCCTGCTCCCTCCACGCAAATGGCCCATCTCTTCCCTCCGTCCATCATCCGACGACTCGGACGACGACACAGACGATCTCGACTCCGACGATCCGTACGCCTCCGACTCGTTCCGGATGTACGAATTCAAGGTCCGCCGCTGCGCCCGAGGACGGAGCCACGACTGGACGGAATGCCCGTTTGCCCATCCCGGCGAGAAGGCCCGACGTAGGGACCCGAGAAGGTTCCACTACTCGGCCGAGATCTGCCCCGATTTCCGCCGTTCCGGATCGTGCCGCCTCGGCGACGCGTGCGAGCTCTCGCACGGCGTTTTCGAGTGCTGGCTTCATCCAGCCCGCTACCGCACGCAGCCATGCAAGGACGGTCGAGATTGCAAACGCAAGATCTGCTTCTTCGCTCACACCCCTCGCCAGCTTCGCGTCCTGCCGCTACGATCCTCCATTACCGCCGACTCTCGAGCCGTTCCAGACCACTGCATCCTCTGCGCTGCTGCAGCAGCGAATTTATCACATGCATCTCCTCCAATTTCTCCACCTCTTTCTCCTCCTGAATCATATTCACCGATTTCGTGCCATCGAGAAACATCAACCGTTGATCTCCGCCGTCTGTCATCGTTGGATTTTCTTCTCAGTGGTGTTAGCTATAACCAGACCATGATCACGAATCTCGTCGGATCGGTGAAATGCATGGATCTCGCTCCTTGCAGCGGAAAACAGTTCTCTGCCATGAAAGCTTGTAATGAAGAAAGTGAGAGAGATGCAACCGGACCGGATCTGGAATGGGTGAATGAGCTACTGATGTAGATTGGTTTACAGATGTACGTGTACAGGTAGAGTCGGTCAGTCATATATACAGAAAAACGGTATATATGCGATTCCTCGTTTAGCTTTTTTAGAATGCTTCTTGCTTTTTACGATTATTAGAGTCCATTGAACTGCATGTACAGGGAGAGTGCTTCAGTCGTATATACAGAAAAATGGTATATACGTTTTTTTAAATGCTTATTCGTCGTGAGTTCAGTCTATTTTAGAGTCAATCTCCGGTTTGAATGTTTGTTGAAGGATTCGGGGGATCCTACGATGGAACCGGTAGAACCGGGATACGGTAGAGCCGTTTCTTCACTGTTTGGGACCGTCCGTTTGTTTGCCGAGATGTCATGGACAGCATGACCGTCGAAAGCAACGGTGGACGAGAAAATATTAATGGTCCACGTCAAGTGGAAATAAAAAGTTCACGTATGTGAATATTTCATGTGTAATACGTATGCGTGCGGCTTTTAGTTTGTAGCAGTGGGGTACATGTCTCAGTAATCCAAACCGTTGGTATGATGGGCCTGACTCTGGATGGTCCATGCACACTGAAAATTCCTCATTCTACGGGAGATTTTATCTCGATCTTTTGATATTAAAGGAGTAGAATTCTTCCATTTGCTAGGTTTGTGGTGCGTGGGGCCATTTAAGTGATCCCAATCATATAAACGGTTTGGATGAGTGAACCAACGGTTCTGTTCATACAAGAATAACGCTCATACCGCATCGCATGAGTATCCAAATTATCATTCAGGTGCGCTGATGTTGCACTGGGGGCTGGTGTGGGAAGCTAGTCAATTGTACATCTAATCCACACCGTCCATCACGTTCTCCACCTAAGCCTTCGGATGCCCGATTTTTAAGTGGGCCACGATGCAAGGCTGGTTTGATTTTTCAAATTCACTGTCAATGCCCCATAAATAACCAATTATTACAATTTCACCCGGTTTTAAAATAGGCAGGTATTTCTACTCTGAAAGGACTTAAATTTGTGGCCCGAGTGTAATATACATGACATATCCACCTCTTCCATCATTTTTACCGGAATATTCTAAGGCTAAGAAATAAGGCATATCCAACATTCAAGTGGCCCACACCAAAGTAAACAGTAGCCCACGGTGGGTGTTCGATTTCATTTTTTCGGGGTGTGGTCCATTTGAACTTTGAATCTGCCTATTTTTTTAGCTCATACTCTAAATTCAGTTGGCATAACAGACGATGCAGTGATTACTGAAAGAAATAACTATTATCTTTGCAAAGAGCTAGGCATCGAGTCAAGTCAAACCGAGTTCGGGCTGAGTTGACTCAATTTAGTTTTGAAATATGCGCAACCCAAACTCGATACCGAGT
The DNA here is from genome assembly GCA_037074715.1 of Magnolia kwangsiensis. NCBI lineage: Eukaryota > Viridiplantae > Streptophyta > Magnoliopsida > Magnoliales > Magnoliaceae > Magnolia > Magnolia kwangsiensis. Next base: position 196,106,294 of record CM073571.1, on the reverse strand, counting down.
CTTACATGCCTAACTCGATTTGAGTCCGATCTAGTCTGGATTGATCCATACCGAGTCTGATTCGGTAAGAAGTACCGAGTAGGTCATATTGGCACCGAGTCAGATTGAGAGATGAGGGAGGGAGATACCGAGAGTGGAGAGGAGAGAGAGATGAGAAGGAGGGTGATGGTGGTGGGTGGTTGTCGGGCTTGAAAAATGAGGAGGATGAGAGAGAGAGAGAGAGAGAGAGAGAGAAGGCTTGGAAGATGAAGAGAATGAGGGAGGAAGAGAGTTTGAGATTGAGTTGGGATAGGGTGCGGGCAAATAGGGTTAGAGATGATAGAAATTGGGTATATATATACCTAAACCCGAGTCGAGTCGAATTTTGGATCAAGTTTAATTGAATTGAGTGACTAGGTAACTCAAACTCGACTCAGTTTGAATTCAGATTGGGTGAAGCCTACTCAGTTTGGACAGACTCACCTTTCCATTCAGGTCAGTTGGATCTAAACCAGTGGAGTCAAGTTAGCCGCATAGAGTCGTTGAATGCCCACCTCTACATTTACATTTACTTTAGAAAATAACACGTATCCAAATTCACCCAAAGGGTTTTGGGGCTGATTTTTGGTGCCCCTTCATCATCATAATGGGGTGTGTGTAATTAATGGATTAGATAGCATAAACACAACACGGTGGACCCAATAAACAATGGATAAGGTTTTATTGGTTGGGGTTCCCTCCCAACTGTTTCTTGTATTCGTGTGGCCCACCGCCCACTTGAGTTTCCGCTGGATGGCCAAAGATCTAAGTGCACATCTAACGGACAGGATGGATCTGATTCAGATTTGACGTGGGCCCCACAACAGCCCCATAGGTGGTCAGTTTGTACATCCAGTGCGGGCAATGGGTGAATGTGGAAATTGCTCAGTCATGTGGGCCCCATCTGATGACCGGCTGATCTTTGGCTACCCCACGTAGAGAGTGGGGCCCACTAGATGAATTACCGTGACATTGTGCACGACTTCCGCAATGTGGAGACCGTGCTTTTGTTGTTCTCTCTCCACAAATCAAGCTTATGGTTTGATACAGTCCGCGGGCTACTGAGTGAATTCGTAGTCCGCTAGCTGGGCCCGTATGGACCATTGAAAGACGTATGTGAACCGTTGTTATATTTTCTTTGGTAGCCGTCTATTAGTTGGGCCATCTATTAAAGGGTTAAAATTTTGATTAACGGTTAGGAATCCACAGCCGAAACCCTCACCCACTTTCGGTGCACTGTAGTACATGGAATGCGTATGCGGATCGATCATAACCGTCCTATCTCTTGCCTGAGTTCTTAATGCCATGTGGCCCATAATTCTTACAGTATAAACATTTGACCAAACGTATCTATGGACTCCTTTTTTTTTTTTTTTTTTTTTCTTTTGAATGGTTAGGATCTTCTTAACAGAAAGAGTAGAGGCTTTGGCCCTACTTAAATTAATAAATCCTTAATATTGTCCAAGAGATGAATGATCAGGATAATATATCCATTCATGCACTCATGTGGACAACATTCATATAAGAGACTTCTAACCACAAGATTCAAGACACGCATGTGGGGGCACACCGTATGGATGATCTACCTGGAAGAAATGTCAGGCAAGTCCACTGATTATCAGGTGGCCACAGCACCAGAAGAAAATGTACACGTACCTCTTAAGATGAGAGTGGTTTTTAAGAAGGTATGGTACAATACATAGGACCCACTGGCGTAAGTTGCGTACGTATGTGGGGGAGTGTACTCCAGCGTGGAACTTTCCCTGATATTGTTATTGGTATTGTACTAGCATTGTTGTATGGTTGTATTATTTAATTTGAAAGGAAGTTTCAAATATTCTAAAGGTAACATTGTACAGGTTTTGAAAAAAAATTTTATATGACACTGCTTTTATATTAATAATTATATGATTTTTTGAGTGAATAAAAAATTATGTCATATTCAACTCTGTGAAAGTAACATGAACAGAGCTTGCTATCGGGACTATAGAATCTATATCCAATTCACTCATTTTCTTTTTAGCTTTTTATTTATATAGAAAGATACTAATTTCTTACTGACATAATCTTTTCGTGGCTCACGAAACGTGATAACTTATAACGATGTTTGTTCAATACGAATTATTTTCTTGAGGTGTAGTCAATGTAACAGGCGGAAGTTGATCATGCTTCTAATCATGTCCTTTTATGAAATTTTGAAATTAATGGATGTAGTGGATTCTGCGCATATACGACGATAGACCCCATAGATGATATCCTTATAATATTAAGGGTCAGGGTCGAGGTTGTCATGTGTTGAGGGTCGAGGTTGTCATGTGTTGAAGGTCGAGGCTATCATGTGTCAAGGGTCGAGGTTATCATGTATTAATGGTCGAGGTTGTCATATATTAAAGGTCAAGGTTAAGGTCGAGGTAGTCATGTGTTGATGGTTGAGGTTATCATGCGTCAAGGGTTGAGGTTGTCATATGTTAAGGGTTGAGGTTGTCAAGGTCAAGGTTGTTGGGGTCGAGATTTTCATGTGTTAAGGGTTAAGGTTGACATATATTCATTTCATTCATTATCGAAAATAAATTAAAGGCTATATAGGACTAAATTCTAGCGAAAGAATGTTTTACTTCGTAGCCATTGGTACCGTAGCCTATGACCCACAATAAGGTAATCCATTCCGTCTACCTTGTTAGTCAACTCATCGTAGACGCAAGAAATCCTAATTTGGATAGGGTCCACTTCCAACAAACATCACAGTGAGTCTGAAAAATTTCAACAACATCTTGATTTCCTAAACTCATGATCCTAGTTAGACCGTGGCTTGTGACTTGATCCGACTAATGTATCTATCTCTTTTGACTTGGGTCCAAACCAAAGCTAGATTAGCTTAAACATTTGATCAGATCACATAAGATATGAAATTTTCTTGGGTAGTATTGCTGGCTTTCTAAACCTCTCTGAGTTCTCTCATTTTTTAAGGACGGTGAAAGATAGCCTCACCAATAATATTAATATTATATTCAAATACGTGGTTAGATCTGTTCTCTCAATAACTACTTTATAGTCATGCCAGGTACGTGGCCCATTAAATGGACATGCTGATCACTACCTAGCATGCGGAGATTCATTCCTTCGAAGGCAGGTATAAGTGTCTATCCCAGGACATTAATACAAAATAGTTAAGGCCAAAGGAGGATCAATCAAAGATATCTTAATGTGAGATTCCTTTTAAAAAAAGTAAAAAAAAGAGTATAAACAGGCAGGAAAAACCCCAACCAGAGGAGGGGCAGTTTAAGTTGATGTGCCCAACCTAAAGACAAGTAGACCCAACCTTGAACCCTGTCCAAAGAGGAGGTGAGCCCGGAACGTGACCAATCTGAGCGGGTTCAAAGAACCTGTCAAATCGGGTTGGGTCCCTTGCTGGCCCGGTGGATGTAATGACTCCTCTTCTAGAAGGGGAATCTGGTTGAGATATGATGGTAGAGTGTTTATTGCGAAGATACGACGGTAGCAGTTGGCAGTGTGTTTGGAATGGAGCGGACCAGAATCAGTAGGTGGGTAGGAAGAAATGGAGCGCGTGGGGCACAGCACGTGCCTTGTTTTTACAGAAGCAGATTGGCTACTCCCCTGCCACTAGCCCGGGAACTGATGGTCGGTGCTCTGTGGGCCCACCATGGTGTATGTTTTTTATACATTCCGTTCATCTATTTTTACATATCATTTTATGTCTTGATCTAAAAAACTAGAGGAAAATAAGTCTCATTTGCACCACACCACAGGAAAACAATAATGATCGGATATGCACCATTAAAATCTTTCTAAGGCCCACTGTACTGTTTATTTGACATCCAATATGTTGATTAGGTCATACAGACCCAGATGAAGGGAAAAAAAACATATCATCTAGATCCAAAACTTTTATGGCCCCCAAAAAGTTTTTAATGGTCTAAGTTCATTAAAAACTGTTTCTTGTAATGTGGTCCACTTTAGATTAGGATATACCTCATTTTCGGTCTCATATTCTAAAATTATCTAAAAAAATATATGGACGGCAAGGATGAAACATATACATCATGTTGGGGCCCACAGAGCACCGACCATCAGCCATTGGCTGATGGCAGGGGGAGTAGCCAATCCGTTTCCAGTTTTTCCAGAAAGCGGATTGCCTAACTCGAAAAACGGATGGACGGAGTGGATAAACAACGTATATTCAAGGTGGGCCCAACAGAGTTTACTCGGAACGATAAAAACATACTGAGCTAGCATGGAATCCGATTTCGTGCGGAAGAGTGTAGAGCTTCGTGCGCATGCACTAAGTTGCACACGAGGCACACATGTAACTTAATTAAACCGTTCAAATAAATTAGGGCCACTTTCTATGTTCCGTGAGTCCACAGCTACACTAAACTGATCTACCTTATTTTAATGATTTTGATAGACAAACAATGAACGGTTAAATAAAAAACATTCAACGGTCAGTATTTATGTGTCAATTAATCAGTGACCACAATTAGTATTTCGATCGAATCTTATGGCTTTAACTATACATAGTGTCTTTCATGATTAGGACGGTTTATTAATATATTTATGCTTGCCACGTGTGCCATTTCTAAGTGCAGGTGTATGAACCATTTCATTTTGTTAGTATACAAAGCTTTGGTAAGCCTACACGCGTGTACGACTCGGATAATGTATACAGGGGGTGGCCCACAGGTGTAATAACCTTGGACGCGGTTTGGCTGATGACCAAACACCAGCCAACTAGCTAGCTGGTGTCAAAGCTTTGTGGCCCCACCATGATGCATGTTTTATATCCGCCCTGTCCATCTATTTTGCTAGCTCATTTTATTCCATGAGCCTATAAATGAGCCAGACGTAAAGCTCAAGTGGACCACATCACAGCAAAAGGTAGGGATTGAACGCCTACTATTGAAAACTTTTTGAGGGCACAGAAGTTTTAGATTATGCTGATATTTGTGTTTTCTCTTCGTCTAGGTCTATATGACCTTATTAACATGTTGGATGGCAAATAAACATTGCCTTAGTCTTCAAGGAAGTTTTCAATGGTAAGCGCTTAATCCTCATTGTTTCCTTTTGTGTGGTACACTTGAGCTTTGAATCTGCCTCATTTTTGGGCTCATACCTTAAAATGAACTTGCAAAATGGACGGACGGTGTGGATAAAACACATACATTATGATGAGGCTCACAGGGCTTTGACACTAGTGTTGGGGTTGTTGGAGATTTTGGACCTACGGAATCACACAGATCTAGATCTAGGTTAGCAATTCAATGGCACCAAGCACACAAGAGAACACAGAGAACACTCAGATTTAACGTGAAAAATTCTTTCGAAAAAAAATCACGGCACAAAGCGACAGATCTCCACTATGAAAGTATCAATTACAAAGAGAAAGGACTTACCCGATTCGAACAACCTCGAATCTCGCCCTTGTTACACCCTTTAGAAACCCTAGAACCCCTTTAGAAAGCTTTTGTCATATCTAGAAAAGCCCTGAGAACACCTATTTATAGTTTAGGCAACTTTCCTTTCGCATCCCGGTTGCGAAAGGACTCAAATCCGCAGTTTCGCGCAAAATTGCGGAACAAACTGAGTAACCTACGACCGGTCGTAGCCCTCCTACGACCGGTCCTAGGAGAGCTACGACCAATCCTAGCTTTCCTACGACCAGTCCTAGACCCCGGAAAAAAATAGCACAACTCGCTAGACTTTGAGTCGTGCCAGGGCTGAAACTTACGACCGGTCGAGCACCTCCCACGACCAGTCATGGCTCCCCCACGACCGGTCGAACAACATGAAAACTTGAAGATTGAAGGTTTCTCCTCAACAATCTCCACCAAGTCTTCATTCTTCAAACGTGTAGCTACTGGACCTCTTCTCTTATTTCTGCATCTCATCATAGCTCAAGATCACATTGACCAATCAGCGTCAATCAAGGATCTAATAGATACCTGCTATACCGTCGGTGCGAATATCTCTGAGAAGTCGATCCCTTCTCTCTGAGCATAACCCATCGCCACCAACCTCGCTCTGTATCTATGTTGTATCCTCCTGAAGATCCACCTGCATCCAACCGCTTTTCGGTCCACTGGAAGCTCCACCCGCTCCTAGATGTCGGTCTGGTACAACGAATCCATCACATCATCCACAGTTACCTTTCACTTTTTAGCAACAGGCTCACCTAGAGCCATCTGAATAGAAGATGAATATCCTACAATATTGGAGTCGTCCATGTACCTCTCCGATGTCCTGCGTGCGATCATGCCGTGTGATTCTTCACACAAGTGGCTGCTCCACCTGCTCTGTATCCATGTCCGCGCGTCTCAACCTTCCTACCCTGCCCGCTCATGTGGCCATGTCCAATATGCCACACACGTGCAGAGGTGAAATCCGCTACATCCACCGTAGCTCCACCTTTTGAAGTGCTCCCGATCAACTTGTACAAGTTACCGATTCGTTGCGCCTTCATGACTACCCATGCCCCCTTAGATACATTAAGAGCATCATGAATACCTATGTACTTGCATCCTTTTGCCTCAAGCACACCAAGAGAAATCAGATTCTGCTTCAAATCAGGAACGCGCCTCACATCTGTCAAGGTACGCTCCACCCCATCAAACATCCTAATGCGCACAGAACCAACCGCCACAACATTACGAGCAATGTCATTGCTCATAAATACCTGTCCACCATCACACTCCCTGTAGCTGGTGAACCAACTCCGATGAGGAGTCATGTGAAAAGATGCCCCTGTGTCTAGCATCCACTCATCCTTACGATCATCGTATGACCGTCTGAGCGAAAACACAGATAAAACATCACCATCACATCCACTTCATCCATCTGACGTGGCAACATTAGCCTCCCTGCATGAAACCTCAGAATCTTCCCTCTTCGATTTAAGATTTTTACAATTCCTCTTCATATGTCATTCTTTCCCACAATTCTAGCACTTTACCTTTCCTTTGCCCTTGCCCTTAGATTTAGATCTAGAATCAGAAGAACCTGTACCTTGTCTAGAATTCCTACCCACTGTAAACAGTACATCAGAAGACATCCCCATGTCATTATTCAGTTGTCTCATAATCTTCCCTTGAAGGGCTGAGATAACAGTATTGACACTTAGAGTTTTATTCATGCTGCACATAGTATCCTTGAATGCTTCATAGGACGCCGGGAGAGAATTCAGCAACATACATGCTTGTTCTTCATCTTTCATCACTTCCTCCATATCCAGCAATTTGCAAACTAATTTATTAAAGTTGTTAATGTGAGCCTCCAGATCTCCACCCTCTGCCATCTTGAAATTATACCACTACCGCTTCAAGTGTAGGCAATTTTTTGAGAATTTCTTCGCATAGACATCCTCTAACTTCGCCCACAAACCAGCCGCAGTTTTCTCCCTCATGACGTTGTAGAGAACCTCATCCGTGAGACATAAACGGATCGATGATAAAGCCTTCTTATCAAGAGTATTCCATTCATCATCTTTCATAGTAGACTTCCGCTCCTCAAGAGCACCATCCTCGCCTTGCTTGGTTAACAGGCTAATCATCTTAACCTTCCATAACTCAAAATTATTTTTTCCTGAATACTTTTCAAACTCATACCTGGCACTCGCCATTATTACTAATCCCTCATATTCAGATCTGTGCCCCAACTTTAGATCTGATACCAGTTGTTGGGGATTTTGGACCTACGGAATCACACAGATCTAGATCTAGGATAGCAATCCAATGGCACCAAGCACACAAGAGAACACAGAGAACACCCAGATTTAACATGGAAAACCCTTTCGGAAAAAAACCATGGCACAAAGCGACAGATCTCCACTATGAAAGCATCAATTACAAAGAGAAAGGACTTACCCGATTCGAACAACCTCGAATCTCACCCTTGCTACACCCTTTAGAAACCCTAGAACCCCTTTAGAAAGCTTTTGTCATATCTAGAAAAGTCCTAGGAACACCTATTTATAGTTTAGGCAACTTTCCTTTTGCATCCCGGTTGCGAAAGGACTCAAATCCGCAGTTTCGCGCAAAATTGCGGAACAAACTGCGTAACCTACGACCGGTCCTAGGAGAGCTACGACCAGTCGTACTACGACCAGTCCTAACTTTCCTACGACCAGTCCTAAACCCCGGAAAAAAACAGCACAACTCGCTAGACTTCGAGTCGTGTCAGGGCTCAAACCTACGACCGGTCGAGCACCTCCCACGATCAGTCGTGGCTCCCCCACGACCGGTCGAGCACCTCCCACGACCAGTCGTGGCTCCCCCACGATCGGTCGAACAACATGAAAACTTGAAGATTGAAGGCTTCTCCTCAACTTGGGGTCCCTAGCCAAATCTGGTCGAATTTATTCTCCCCAGAGAAAATCTGGTCCATGCTGTTAGTAAACGTCCTATGGATTGAAAATGATCTGATGAGATTTGATTGAATAACAAGCACAGCAAAAAATTATTCAATTCGGTGAAAAAAGACAGGGCCGAGATGTAGGAGCTGTAGGCCCCACCAATTGACAGAACCTAATCTGCCTACACCACCCACTTAAATTAATGATCTGTCCTATCTCTTTCCAGCCAGCTTGTCACCGGGTCCACCATCAAGATCTGTTGGCACAAATATTCAGTCAGCTTTTTCATTATTGAGGCCAGACTTTTAGGGCCAGGAAAGAATTAAGAAGCAGTGCTCATAAAAACAGGGCCAACGCAACCCATCCCTGGCCTGGCCCACTGAAGCCGAGCCCACTAGATAACAATACAAGTCCAAGATGAGCCAGACCATTATCAAGACCTATCACGGGTGTTGCTTGGATCATCTGTTGGCTTAGATTGCCAAACCCAGTCCATAAGGAGGACCCCGGTTTAAATTTTGAAGTTGCTCGGCCTAGGCTCAATCTATTGCCTCCCACCCTTATTTCATAATTTCTAATTAAAGAATGTTTGATTTTATAATTTTCAGTGTAATTCAAAGTAAATGAGCCATAGTTTTCCTTTCAAGGTGTTTGATTAAGATATAAATTATATTTTTATCTATCAAAAGGTTCAAAATAAATAATGGTACAATGTAATCATTGTAGTCAAATGTTAGTGACATCATCAAACCATTATTAGGATATATAATCATTATCATTTCTGGTCAATCAAAAAGCCAAGCAAGCCTTTAATTTAATTAGTATTAGCCACTCAAAATTATATGAGATATTCTTTAAGTCATTAATTTAATTAACAATTTTCAAGGCCAATAAATTAAGACTCAAGCCAAGTTAGTTAAGACTCAGCTCTTTAAGTTGACCCAATCTATTTGGACATTAAGTCCAGTGATGAGTTATTTGGATTTTGAAGTATGGAGAAAAACCAAAAGCATATAGAATGAAGAGTTTGGGTTTAATATGATTTTGACTCAAATAGTTAAAATAAAAGAAGGAGAAACACGACTATATTTGTACGTGCACAAATACATTATATTTAAACTAGGGGGTATAGCATGCATGATGAACGTGGAGTAAGGAAGGCATGGAAGAGAAAAAGGAGAGAGGCATAGGGAAATGTGGGTGTTATGTACACCTGCGCACTACAAAGAAAGAGGAGGAGAGAAGGGAACTGTGAGCGATCTATCATTGTTGTCTCTCATTATGGCTCCCTCAAGTGTCTATCATCTAATTTTTTTTAGGTTGTTTGGCTCAAAATTTAGTTATGAGTACATGTGAATCGTGTTGGGGTGCTAGAGCTTATTATGACTCCATGTGAATTGCACGCTTATGATCTTAAACGTTGAAATACACAGAGAGACTATGAGCGGGCATCTATGACCGATAACAAAAGTAGTTCAACCGTCTATTCAAACTCTGTAAATGAAATTAGGTGATTTGTGAAGGAGATGACATATTTTTAATGAGTGTTTTCTTCTTTTTTAACCTTTTAGTTGAAATGACATTTTCTCACCCTGATAGTAAAGATAATTCATTTTATACAATGTGAGAGCATAAAGAACTCAATTGGATTATTTGAAATAAGGGTAAAAACTCATAAGATATTCACTGGTGATCTAATGTATGTGGTGTAGGTGGCGAGGCCCTACATCTAAATCTTCATTGATCCAACGACTTGGGTATAGATGAAAGAAATTAAACAACTGAAAGAAAAGAATGTTATTCTTGTGATCCAACACTTGGCATGAATGAAATGGAATTACACTACCCCTAAACTAGATCAGTCCAACACTCAATGTAAATGAATAAGAGTATACGACTATGCTAAAGCTAATCTAGCATAACAGTGTAGACAGGTTAGATTATACTACTCCTTGTATGGGATAAAAAGATAAGATAGATACTATTGCACTGTCAAGTTGATTTGTGTTAGGGTTGTGAGGGCCTAAAGCTCATCAATTTTTCTCCTATTTATAGAAAATTGAGGCGGTAGCTAGAGAGAGATCTTTGTACCTACTCTTCACGTTTGCTTGTGTGGAAATAACTATCTAGGCCTAAAGACAGTTGTGACCTATTAAGCAACATCACGAGTGCTAGTTGTTTATCGTGGACTAGTCATTGGTTGCATGCATGTCTCGCTCCTATTACATGAACAAAAGTTCTTCTTTTAATTAACTCCATGTGTTGGTGATGTTTATCTCTTTCTTCGCACAAACGTGTATAGTGCACCATGAAACTCAGCCAAATTGGCGTTGTTGTTACTTCTCTCTTCACGTGGTTTCAGTTGTAAAGATTTCTTCTGTATGATGCTATGATATATTAGTTGAATTTTTCACTTGCCGCGACCAATTTGAGTCGATACCCATTTTCAGTTATGAGGCCATTATGGTGAGTAATTGACTTTATCGTGTGAGTGAGATGCATTGTTTGTGTCTCATAACAATAACCAATTGAACTTATTCTTTTCGGACTACTCATGACTTTTTTAGTTTATGATCAAATTTGACTATCAAGGCAATCAAAGAGATATTTTATTTTACACTTGTTAAGATCTTGCTGCCACGTGGCATTCTCTGAGTCGTTAGATCTGATGCGATCAGATAAAGCATAAACATGGTTAACATCCTAATAAGCAACACAACAAATATACAAAGTGAATGTCGAACAATCATTAGGGTAGGCTCCATGTAGCCTTTGTCGCATGGTCTTCCTTGCATATTTCGCGCCTTATATGCAGATAAGTTGAAAGGTTAGTGCAGGCTATACGCATTAAAAGAAATAAAGGGAAATGGGTTTCATTCAGGTTGTTAATGATATCTTGTGAAATAAAATATAAATCATCCCTTGTCAAGCAGATACATTTTACTCTCTCAAAAGGCTAATTGTAAGGGCATAAATGTCTAAAAAAAGCTCATTGCGTTGTATATACTATGGATAGGGATCATATAAAACTTCAATTAAAACAATCTTTGGTTTGCTACGTGACCTTCTCCAGCAGCTTTATAGTGTAGATCACTAATTTGATTGCAGTATAGTTTTAACGTAACTTTGTGCATCTTATTTCATCTCGTAAATAGGAATAATGATGCTTATCCTTTATTCCTGTATCATTTATGTTTTTGCAATGTTTGAAGGACTAATTAAAAAACTAATTTGATTCCCTAATATCCACAACCCTATTGATATATTATGTTCAAAAGTATACAACATTTTTTATCCTTGCTATTGTTACAATTACTTTCCTCATTTGAATCTTAAGATATTACATCTGTCATCCCAAATTTCAAGACCTTGGAACCCATTATAATTCAGCCATTATGCCCAAAGTCTTCATGCATGACTTACTCAAGGGCCATGTGAGCGTACCCTCAAAAGGTGCGTTTGACACCTATATGTTAGTTTGAGTCAAACAACTTTTCACATTGTGCCATCGTATGCATTTTTGCAAACTCTATTTAATTCCTCACTCATTAAAATAGGCACTAAAAAGTTCATTCGTCGAAAACCAATCAAATTAATTTTTGAAAAATAGACTTCCCAGAAGCCCTCATTTCTAGGAATTCCTATTTTGACGGTACGTCCAAATAGGCCCTAAAACAACTTCTTCATTTCCCTCTAACCTCAACATCTTTCATCAAGACCCTTTGTGATCACTCTCCATGCATCTAATATTGTTTATTTTACACGTATCTCCCTCTTTTTACTTTTTTCTTTTTCCCTTTTTTATTAATATATACATCTCTATAGTTTTCACTTATCATTAAATTCATCACCTCATTTTAACTTCTTCTTCTTCTTCTTTTTAAGATCTTCCTCATATTTTTTTAATCCATTTATATCATTTACCTTGGTATATCGACTCCATGAAAGCGGCCCCTCCCTCTACAAGTCCATGCAGAATAAAATTATTCTTCGAGAGTTGCACATAAGGCTCACTAAAGTGTGTATGACATCCACCCTATCCATCAAAGTTGCTTCACATTGAAAATTGGACGCTCCAAAAATCATACCAATCCAATCATCACACAACCACCATGTGAATTATGTGAATTCAAAGGTTTTTGGGTAGTTGTTTAATGTTTTCTAAAGCTTGACCCACCTCAATAGGCCTGATTTTTGGGGCATGTCATCATTATGGCGGGAATCACATTATGTGGTTTAGATGGCATGCATGCAACAAGGTGGGCCCCACATAAGCAATGGTGCATAAGCAGGTGAATGAGTAAGAGAACAAGTGATGAAAACTTTTGTGACCAGGTGAGTTAACTTTTTTGCACTGATCAGGTGAGTAATTTGTACAATGAGCCCATTCTATAGGCACTTGTAGAAGAACCGGCTTCTGAAATGTACATCATGTGCATTCCTCAATTCAACATATGTATTTAAATTTTGAACCTTGATTTGAATCATCCAAATGGTGGACACAATTGTCTAAGAAGATGAGCACTAAAACTACATGATTTTAAAATAGGCATTTGATTACCAATTGGACGGTTAGGAAATGGTTTTCAATGTCCCAAATCAGGTGGGTCGATGGTTCCAACATAGTTCAAAAGCCTAAAAACTTGATTCGACTCAATAGTCAGGTCAACTTGATGCTTAGACAGGCTTTTACTTGACTTGACTCAATATTTAATAATTAAAATAAGAATATTTAAGAGTTATAAATTTAAAAAAGAAATTATATATAGGTAAAATATTTAAATTTGCTGAAGGAAACTCATATGATGCTTGTAGGGCACTTTGCTGAAGGTGCTTCCTCTTTCCTGTGATTGAGTTTTGAAATGACTCAACTCCAACCCGTTGAGATGAGTTGACTCAGCTTAGTTGCAAGTCGAGTCACTGAGTTTAGAATTATGGTTCTGAGGTGTGTGCCACATGTATGGTGGACAAGTAGCCTCCGCGGTGGTAAGCTATAGCTGTAGTTTAGTCCTTTCTTTTTTTTACACACGCACCGGCCACATACCACGCAAGCCGTAGTGGAATTTCACCACCTATGGGTTTCAAACCCAAGACCTTGTGTTGGAACTCCTCAGAGTCTACCACTCGGTTAAGGACTGGAACCCCTGTAGTTTATTCCTTCTTTCTATGAAGTTGAGGCAGGCTTAGGCCGGGCTAAGTTGGCCTGAGCCAAAGCATACCCAGGTCTGTGGTCAGGAATCAGGCTCTGAACTTAATACCAACCCATTACTAGCCTGGGATGTCAAAAGACTACACTGAGCCACTTGGAGGTTTGTCCCAAGTCCATGATTTCAATACTTGGATCCAGGCCCAATCGTGCTGTAGATGATCTAGGTGAAGGCTGAGACAAGTTCCGAGCCCATGGGTCTTTGGGATTGCTGTCCTGGCTTGCCTTTCTTCATTATCATGCCCAATTCTAATCATGTTACCCAAAAGAGTCAGATTCTTTGCTTGCCACAAACTGGTATTTACTGTTTGTTGTAATGTGATTGAGCCACATTATTATAGACTGCATTTAATGCAGTAGTGCTAACAATGTCAATGATGACATGTAATAATCACAATGTAGGAAAACAAGAAATTTTATTCATAGCAAATGGAATATTCGAATTCTATAAAAAAACGGTAACATAACAGTAATATTAATACCATCATGCATTATGGGGTTAAAATGGCTGTCACCGCTGTTACAACTCATATTGTAATGGTATGACCACCATTACTATTATTGAATAGTTTGGTTCTAAGTTAGTTGTTGGACTTCAATTCATTTGTAACCCATGGCTCTTTATCTTAGCCCTATCTTAGCTTAAATTGGGTTCGGCCTGTCATGGGAAATGGCCAACCTGACCCAACGGTACTTATTCGATACTGGTCGTTACACTTAATGTTTGGGCACTCAAAATTTGTCATGTGGCCTCATTAATTCAAATAGGCTGACTAAATTTTGGAACTCACTATTTCCAAGTCATATTCACATAGTTCATATTCATTGGGCAATCCTAACCTTTGATTTGTGGACACTTTGTTAAAATAAGGCGATTGACTCATTTTTCATTTTTTAACTGTCCAATAAATGCCCACGAATCTGATACAGAGATAATTAAATAAGCATAATTTTTGGGCCATGGTTTGTTCAAATTGGGAGTCATAATTTGGACAATTAAGTTGAATTCCTTCTATTTAATTTACATAATTTCTAAGTAATTTTGAAGTGCCAGCGAATTATCTATCACACTCGACTAAAGAGCCCTGGGGTTTTAAGAGTTTTATTTCAATGAGACTGCATCACCCTTTCCTTCACACCCAAAGAGTAGCAAAGAGATGAAATGGTTTTGTTGTGCGGGTTTGAGATGAAGTCTTCTTCTTCTTCCCCCCACCATACACACTACATAGGTACTCGATTCTATGAAATCAATGTTGAAAAAGAGTCTCACCATGTGACCATGGAGGCCGACCCAGTCTAAGATGAAGACCATTTTAAATGATTAATGAGGATAAGTTGCAATCAAGGTATTCAAAAGTAGTTATGTAATGGCCGACAGTAATGGTCATAACCATTACATGTTACGGGGTCGAAACGGCTGTAACAGCCGTTATAGAAAAACAGGTTGTAACGATCATGTAACCATTTTTTCAAAAAAAAAAAAAAGCCATAACGGCCGATGCAGGGCCGTAACGGCCATTACAACTTGTATCATAACAGTAACGGTAGTAGCTGCGGCTACCATTTTGGAACACCGTGGTTGCAACCCACCTCAAATTCCTCCACTCTCTACATCTCCATACTCATGCACTAAGCCATGCCCATCAAGAATCTACGCACGATGGATACTATTTAAATGTGATCACATAATATGTGGGGCCCATTGGCATGCCCATAGCCACAAATCCAATGGACCAATCTGATTCACCCAATCCAAGCCATTGATTTGTAAAATCCCATCAAAACAGAAAATGCACCATCTCCAACCCAAATTCACCCCACATCGCGCGTTGACTGTGGGCCAAGCTTAGAGCAGGCCCAAGCCCAGCCAAACCGAGGAAGTGGGCTATATCGTATATGGACCGAACCCACACAGCCCAGCTTGAGACCCTAATTTATTCTCCTCCCTCTCTCGCTCCATCTCAGGAGTATTTCTTTCTTTTGGGCATTGCAGAATTCTAGCCAGAGTAGGAAATGTAGAGAGAAAGAGAGACAGAGACAGAGACAGAGACAGAGATGGTGGTGGCCTCAGGAACTAATTCCTACGCGAAAGAGATGGCCATCCGAAAGAGGATTGCCAACATGTAATTTTCTCTCTTTCCTTCCTTTTTCTATTCTTCCAAGCTTCGTCTTTTCTCATTTCTACACTTGTTTTCATTCTGTTATACAATCCAAACTTGCCCATGTGAGAAATCTGCAACCTTAATTTGCATTTCTCTAGAAACCCAATTCACCGAAATTCGAGAAATTTCAGTACAAATGATGGATTGAGAGTGCATACCGCTGATTTCATTTCTCATTTTTTCCACTTGCTTTCAATCCAAACTTTCCCACATGAGAAATCTGTAACCTTTATTTGCATTTCTCAAGAAACCCAGTTCACAGAAATTCAAAATTTTTTTTGCAAATGATGGATTGAGACTTGTAAATTTTAAAATATCATTATCAGATACAGCAGCATGTGTACGTTTCTATTTCTTTTGGCTTGATCTTTGTCTTGGGTGTTGATGGACATATCTTCAGCAAAAAAATTCTGAAGTGACTTGGTTGAAGAGAGATTGAAGAAGTGGCTCATGGTAAATGTCCAATGTGGTCCCACTCATCAAGCAGGGTCCATTGCAGACATTCTGTGAAACTGAATTTTGTCACCTTTAGAAAAAAAAAAAAAAACAGTAGATTGAAATTCATGATCTCCGATTTTGAGAATGTCTTCCCAATCTCACTTAGGGATCACGGAATTTTCTAATGGCCTTCCATACCCAGCATCCATTGCCTCTTTGTACACTACCTGGAACCCATCCCATTTCCAATTCCCTGTATCTTGGCAATTATATCTCTCCATAGGCCATGAAGTTCGTTTGCAAACCATTTGGATGAAAACAAACAGTTCTTGTCTTTGACTCATTCTATTCCAGTGCTTCCTTTTTCTGACTTTCGAACGTCTACCTTTCTTATGAGATGAAATTTAGGTCCTACCTCTTCCCAATGAAAAATAATGTCGGAGCCTTCCCCCCTTTGTCATGGCCCCAAAATTTTGAATATGAATATGTTGTAAGCTGGGAGGTTTTAAAGGGATGCTTTAATGGGTGTGGCACTTCTTCCCAAGGAGAGATATATGCTAAGAGGAGAGATATTTGTAGAATTGTGGTTATAAAAACTGAGTCTTAAAAAAAAATTGATTCTTAGTAATTTATAAGGAGACATAAAATTCATTTTTTGATGATATAATTGTTATTCCTAATAAGGTCTTTGTGAATTTTGGCTGTTACATTTGGACAACATTGGTATAAGTGAAATGAATCGTTTCTCAACCATTTATGCCTTTCACCTTTCAAGTGTAGTAAGGTTTGCTTGGGAGTGGACCGATAAGTTGTGTTGAATTATATGATTATTTATTGAAAGAGAAGATTCTTCTTTGTTCAACCAAGCAATAGTGCAGGTGGGTCCCACATATTGGCAACTAAGTTGTTGATCTGGTGAGCCCCATCATTGGATGGGCCATGCCCTAATTTCTCCCTTATCATATGATAGAAGCCATCCAAATAAAAAAGGAAACCAATGCTCCATATTTAACAGGGGTCCAATCAGTGGTTAGTATCATGCAGACGGGGGAGATTTTTAAGGCATCCCCCGAACAACATCGAGTCTGCATATGGACAATTTAGATCCACAAGAGGTGGGCCTGCATGTACAGGTTATTGGACCAATCAAAATTCTGATCAAACATGTATTTTTCCTCTACTTTATTCATATGCCGCTTATAGCTCTTATGGATGAGGACCAGTTGATGTTAGCAGTTTGCATCTAAAATACAACTGGTTCGGACCTGCTTGCAACTGGTCATCTGTTTATCTCATCCATTTTTTCTCACAGATACAATAAAAGGGAGGATGACTTTCCATCCTTAAAAGAATACAATGATTACTTGGAAGAAGTGGAGGACATGAGTGAGTGTAAAAAGTTCAAAGTTCCCTGATATCCTATAAATTGGAATGTGTCTTGAAAATGACTCAATTTTCTTTGTTCTCCAGCGTTCAATTTAGTTGAAGGAATAGACACTGCTGCCATTGAAGCAAAAATTGCCAAGTACCAAGAAGAAAATGCTGAGCAGATTATCAATTCTCGAGCTCGCAAGGTACTAAAAGAAGTCCCTAGATTTCTGTTTGATAGTTTTCTTACTTCATTGAAGATTTTGACTTATGGGAACCTTTGCCACGGTTAGTTTCAAAATCTCATGTAAAACAGGAGGTTTATATCGGGCGGGCTGACCATAGACCTTCTGCTAATTTACCATTTAAAAGTCAAACCCAAATTGCTGGAGGAAGTCTAAGATATAACTGTGAATGAAGATTTCAGCTTGTTTTACCCTATTCATTTGTCATAAGATCATATCATATCAATATTTTCAGTGTCATTTCATTAAACTAGACTATATATATTCTAACCCACTTTTAGCCCATGTGTCATGTCCGTTGTTCTGAATACAGTTATCTGTTCTGAACAGGCTGAAGAACTAGCAGCAGCTCTACAGGCAAGCAAGGGGCATCCTGCACAGCCACAGACAGATGCTGCTGATGGGGTGAGCTAATTGCTTTGTTTTAATTTTCTTGTTTGCAATAGTCGGTTTGAGAATGATAAGCATGCAATATGATACTGCTGGTGAACTCTTTTGATGTTCATAAAGCTGGAAATACAAATATCTTGTTGTTTTCGTGGACTGAAAATTGAGCATTCGCCCAGGTGTCGGGGTATTAGATTGCATAAAATTACAATGAACCACCTGTTGGCATGCTGAAAAATTAGGAATTGATGAGTTTGACCTATATATATTTCCTCCTGTCGCGCCACTGACTCTGAGGGCCTGCTTGGATTTAGGAAAAGTTGTGTTGCAACTAGCAATCAATGGTATTGCTGTCAAGCCTTTCTGTTCATGGGCATGTTGTTGCTGACTAGTTGTTCCATTTCTTATTTGTCAATCACCCTGAGGATAAATTGGGAAGCTAAAGATTAGTTGGTGGCACATTACATGTGCATGTGTACATTTGATACATCACATTTTTTTTTAGTGCTTGAAGATTGATGGTGGCACATATGCGCATGTGGGATGCTTGAACTTGGACGGTTGCATACATGGCATGTTGAAAAATATCACGCATATACACAGATAAATATGATCCTCATTTGCACCAAAAGTATAAGGTGTCCTTGACAAATAGCTCCACCGCTCCACTAGAGACACCAAATCCATGGTCTAGCAGTTACATCCATGACTACTTGTCCAAAAGTGTGTTAGCTCCTATGCACAAGGGGCTGACAAATCTACCAATCAGGACGCAACTTTTCCCAAATCCAAACAGCCCTGTCAGGAACTCTCCTAGTTATTTTACAGTGAATAGGAACATCAGGATCAGTAATGATCTGTATATGGCATTTGGAATTGTGTAAACTTCAGAAACTCTGCGAGTTTCATATACATACTATATCTGCTATGAACAGATTCAACAGTCTCTCTTGTATCTAACAGAAGCCCTAGGTGAAAAGTAACATGAGCAAAACATTTTAAAAGTGTCTGATTATTGTGACAGTGTGGTTGGGTGGAATAAATTTCGACTCAAAACTAATAGCCTGCTCATTTCATGTCCTGCCTGAAATGAACAGAACATCAATTTTGGGTAGAAAGAGGGATAGATCCCCTAATGCCGATTCTGCATTTGTGCCTTTCCAAACAGTTGCACCTTTCCATGGTGTGAACCCCAAAAAATTTCCATGGGAGATGTGGTTAAGAGTGTCTTCCAAATTTTACACTAGAAATTGACAGTGCTAATTCTTGTGGTGGTAGTTCAAAGGTTACGAACTCCATTATATTAGCCCGTTAGTAATCTATAAGCTTGTTTCCTGCACTAGCAGGAGACATGGATCCTGTAAATCTCATGATTTAAGGATTTTTGCAGGCTAGAAACACTGAACAGTGGATGTTAGCTATGTTGACAGCCCTCAGAAATGTTAGAAAAACTAGGAGTCATGGGCTGAGGTTGTGTGGAGTCTGAGAAGCTTCTACTATTTAGTGTGGCAGTCATGGTATTAAAAAATGGTCATGTTGCAGCCATAAAGGCCATTAAGTAAAGGAAATGGCCACTCATTACAGGCTATGGGGGTGACCAGTCTGTTATGAAAGAATGAGCCTTATCGGTTAATACTGGGTGATACACCCCATATTGGCACCATTTGGGGGGTGATACATTGTTACAAGCCAATACAACCATAAAAGGGCATATTTTGAAAAAAAATTATTTTGAAATTTTTTCCTCTCACCATTCCTCTCCTCTGCTAGGCTTGTCTACATGGTTTATTAACCTCTAAGTCAAGGGTTCAAGGAGTTGGTGCCATCATCATTATTTTTATCCCTTCATTTTGCCACTTCTTTATTCATTTCAATAATGAAGGAAGCTTAGAAACTAGGTTTAAACTAGTCGTAGGACTATTTTAAGGTTCAAAACACATAATTTCAGTGGGATATGATGAAATGAAGAGGAATTGACCATTTTGGAAAATATCGGAAGCATGTATTGTTGTCTGAGTCTCAGGGAAACATGGGGAAAATGGTAGATCCCCATCCATGCATGCGCACACACACACACATTCATTTATCCAACCATCCATCCATGCATGCACGCATACATATACACACATACAAACATGCATTTCTTCATACAACCATGCACCAATAAAAAGTTGAAATGAAACTTTTTTAAATAAACATTTTTTTGGTGGTATCAATACATTGGCAATATTATCGAAATATTGCTAATACATAGGCGATATTATCGAAATATTGCCAATACATAGGCGATACAAGCGATACCTGGAATTCACATAGTAAAAAATATTGGCAATACAAGCGACACCTAGAATTTACATAGTCGGAAATATTGGCGGTATCGATACATTGGTGATACTTAGTGATATATTGCTGATACTTGGAATTTCTGATACCACCAGTGTCATCAGTATCGCTGAGCTAGAGATATGGATATATTGAGGATGTTATCAACAATATCAAGGATACTCTAAAAAATGTATGTACCTACTTGAGGTATGCTAGCACGATCCGTGTTTGAAGGACATCTAGTCCGTTCTTCCATTAATTTCAAATTCAATGGGAGCTCAACTGATAATCTAGGATTGGCTGCCTTTTCTAGACTGATTGAACTCAAGAACTCAAATGAAAGCAGAGTGGGAGCTCCAGTGAGGATTTTGAAGACATTCTTGTCAGGTCATCTTATTATTAAGGGTGATATGATTAATCCTATATCTTAGGCTTGGAAAGGAGCTTGTTTCCCTAGAGATTGGAGTGTCACAGAAAATATAAAGGATTGACACTATATTCATATAATTCTGTTAGGGCTCATTTGGGAGCTTGTAAATGGAATCAAAGGTAAATGAATTGGGAGTAAACGGTTTACTCAGTTGTGTTTGGATGGGAGTAAACTGGATGAATTGAAATGCATTGGAATTTTTCAATATATTCATAAGAACATATGTGATATTCTATATCAACTTTAATATTTTAAATTAGTGCACATATGTGATATTTAATTGAATGATTGTAATAAGCCCATTAAAATATATACTTCAACAAAAAATGGGGATTTTTTGAGCCTTGAGTGGGCCACAAACGTAAGGATCACAAATAAGCAATTTGTCTTTGTTTTTTAATCATTCATTTTGATGGCCAACATTTGGATGGTTTGGATCATTCTATTGGTGTGATTTTAGTGATATAGCCGATAATTTGATTGTTTTGGAGTATCATCAACGTATCGCATGCATGGCAGACGTGCATAGCAACACCTTTGTTTGCTCGTGTGACTCTCCAAGGGAGCTCAAAAAGGCATTTCACCCCATTTACTTCCAAATCCTCTCTCAAAGAGAGGATTTCATTTGCAGGCCCATATACTCCCATTTCATTTAATTTCAACGCATTTACTTCCATCGAAACACACCTCAAATGCCATTTGCCTCCATTTATTCCCATCCAAATGGCCCTTTACACTCTTTGCCTTCATATACTCATGGGGGACATACAAAACGAGAACAGAACTTACTAGTAGCCTTGTCAAAATTGTGTGATTTGCGATATGAGTGGTATGATTGATATCGTATCACACACCACACAATATGAATCATAGTTTCAATTCATTAATTCCAAAAACTTTTATTGAATCATATAAGATTATTGTATTGGATTGTAAAATAACTGTAGACTGTGTATAAAAATATCATTTTTACCCATTTCTCTTTCTTCTTATTTTTAACCCTTTTGCTTTTAAAGCATGCAAAAGGGCCCTCCGTTATTCAAACATCCTCATTTTTTGCCTTTAGAGGGAAGCAGGGAAGAGGAAGGGAGGAAATTTGGGGATTTTGATATTCAGAAACCCAAAACAAAGTTACGTTCAGCAAAAGTTAGTAAAATTTCTATTAAAAGTAAACATGTATGCTACGGGCGAGAATTCTAATTATTTATGCATGTAATGGCATTGAGACTTCCTTCTTTTTTGATAATGGGCAAGAAAGCACTACCGTCGAAGCCCCCTTCTCTAGGTAGAGACATATCTCTGGGCCTGGACAGCTTTCCCGTAGCTTTCTTCCGTCATTTTTGGGATATTTTGAAAAAAGCTATTATTGATTTCATTTTGGATTTATTCCAGAAAGGTTGTATCACTAGGGCTATGGGGGCCTCCTTCATAGCTTTGATTCCCAAGTTAGAAGGGGCTATTGCTCTCAAGGAGTTCCAACCTATTAGTCTGTTGGGCTCCCCCTATACAAATTTGTCTAAGATTCTAACTACTATGCTTTAGACTAATCCTCTCTAATGTCCTCTCAAAGGTTCAAGGGGCATTCTTGGCTAACAGGCAAAGTCTTGATTGTGTCGTGGTAGCTCATGAGTGCATTGATTTCCGTGTTAGGGAAGGTTTAGGTGGTCTTGTCTGTAAGTTAGACATTGAGAAAGCACGACTT
The DNA here is from genome assembly GCA_037074715.1 of Magnolia kwangsiensis. NCBI lineage: Eukaryota > Viridiplantae > Streptophyta > Magnoliopsida > Magnoliales > Magnoliaceae > Magnolia > Magnolia kwangsiensis. The sequence goes on along the minus strand of CM073571.1, from coordinate 196,083,648 downwards.
TGTAGATTCTAACTACTATGCTTTAGACTAATCCTCTCTAATGTCCTCTCAAAGGTTCAAGGGGCATTCTTGGCTAACAGGCAAAGTCTTGATTGTGTCGTGGTAGCTCATGAGTGCATTGATTTCCGTGTTAGGGAAGGTTTAGGTGGTCTTGTCTGTAAGTTAGACATTGAGAAAGCACGACTTTGTAGATTGGGACTAGTGTTTTAAATATCGAAGATATCAATTGATATATCCCATGATATATCTTATATCCCACCTGTGTAATACGAAATGCACAAGTAGTGCCAATGTATACCACCTATTCAATCCAGTGATCATTTTCGATTTTTGATCCATGTTTTTGTTGTAAATTACGTTAAACCACTGTCAAATGGTTACAAATTTATGATTCTTCATATTTTCCATGAAAAATCATAGATTTTGAACTTCGATTTCAAGATTTAGGGGAGATGGGTCAAGTTGTGGAAAATTGAGAAAAATCAAAATTTCTTAATTTCTTGCAAATCAGTTGCAATATTTGTATCCAAACACAAAATTAAACATGTATGTAATCTGATCTAGTGATTCTTCCTTCTCTTTTGAATGTATTTCTTGTGTTTCCATACATTTCTTACGTTTATAAATTATATGAATATACTTTGAATATACTTGCATCAGTTCAGTTGGAAAGCGCATATATTAGGACCTCATATAAAGGAAACCCCCATTTTATTATTATTATTATTTTTTGTAATTTTGTGATTTAAAAGTGTGTATTGATGTCTTTTTAAACAATCCCTGGAGTTTTATTGAAAAATTCAACCAATTTCCCAATGTTCCCATGTTTCCCAACAATAGCTATACATTACACAATACAATCGATATATCCCATGCGATAACTGATATGTATCTGTATTCCAAGGGTGCGATACATTACGCGATAAAGATATTTAAAACATTGATTGGGACTATATCCACTATGTTCTTGGTCGTCTGGGCTTTGGTTCCAAATGGCATGGCTGGATCCACTCCTCCATTTCCTTTGCCCATTTTTTTGTCCCAGTCACAGTTCCCCCAAAGGCTTTTTTCGGTCTACCAGGGGTCTCAGGCCTTTCCTATTTTTGATTGTTGCTGAGGGCCTTAGCCATATACTGAGTAGAGGCGATTGGTCTATTTAGTGGCTTCAAGGTGGCCCCTGCTAGCCTTTCCGTTACCCATATCTAGTTTGCAGATGACACCTTGCTATTCTGTGAAGCCTCTGCTAAAGTTGTTGTTAGTCTTGGGAAAATTGTTCACTGCTTTGAGGCCATCTCTGGCCTCAGATCAATCTCTTTAAAAGCGAAATTTTGGGCATCAACATATCTGAGGACTCTCTGTTTATTGTTGCATATATGTTTGGGTGCAAGGCTAGATCTTCCCCTTCTACTTACATTGATCCCCCACTCTATATTGGCAAGCCTGCCAAGCACCTCTGCGACGTGGTCATTGAGAGGAAACTTTCCCCCTGAAAATCCCAATATCTTTCCCTTGGGGGGGCATCTTACCCTCATTAAATCGGCTCTGTCGAGTCTCTGCTCTTATTTCCTTATTTCCTGCTGTAAAAAAAGAATCTGTTCTTAGAAGAGATTCTTTGTGTGTGTGTGTGTGTGTGTGTGTGGAATAGTAGTGCTGACAGTAGCAAATTCCATCTCCTCAGCTGGTCTGAGGTTTGAAACTTAATATAGAAGGCGGAGCGGGAACCAGGGAGCTGTCTGCTGTCAATTTGTCCCTTCTTGGTGAATAGCCTTGGTGCTTCAGAAAGGAGGAAGGCTCTTGTTAGAGAGTCATTTTGACATGCAAATTCGGTTTAGAGGAGGGAGGTTGCTTCTCCAAATCTTCCCCTCCCTGTATAGAGCTTCCTACGTTTACAAAGCTATTATGCGCCTGAAGCCTCTCTTCCTGGATGGGGTCTCCTTTAGTCTTGGAGATGGTGCCAGAATTAGATTTTGGTCAGACTGGTGGATCATTGACAGGCCTTTGGCCTTAGCCTTCCCTGGTCTTGCAGTAATCAGTTTGAATATCTCGTCTTCAGTTGCAATTTTTTTCTCGGTTACTAGTTCAGGTGCCTGGTGCCTGCCTTGCAGAAGAGCTCGATTGGACACTAAACTGAAGAATTGCTGGAGCTCCTGAATCTTCTCCAGGGCATTCAAACTAACCCTGGATCAGTTGACTCTCTTTCGTGATCAAAGTCATCTTAGGGTTTCTTCTGTTGCCAATCCTTTCTCCACGTTATCCGAGAGAATCCTCCCCCTCTAGACCAGCTCCCTGCCTTCTTCTGGTCTTATGGAAGCCCCCCTAAAGTCGCAGCCTTTGTTTGGATCCTTGCTAGAGGGAGAACTCTTACAGTTGATAATCTTCAGTGCAGGGGGTTGATCCTTCCCAATGTGTGCATCCTCTGCATGGGCTAATGAGGAGTCCATTAATCACCTTTTCCTTCATTGCCCTTTTGCATGCAGTGTTTGGTCTTTGATTCCATCCAAAATCCACACTTCCTGGGTGGTGCCTGGCTCGGTCTCCAGCTTGCCCTTTGCTTGGCATGATTTTAGTGTCAACAAGGACCTCACTTCAGCTTGGCATTTGGTTGTGATGGCCATCCTTTGTGAGATTTTTTTTAAGAAAGGAACAGTCGCTGCTTCTGCAATATTTCTTCTTTTTCTTACAGAGTTTCAGGCCTGGCTATTTGGTACATTAAAGATTGGGCGTCTGCTCTCCATTCTGTTGATTGTTCACTGATATCTCATTAGCTGGACTAGTCATGTGCAGGCTAGGAGGCTCTTTGGCTGTCTTTACACTCTCAGGGAGGCTCTGTTTCGAGTTGTATAGTTGTTTGTTAGGTTTTTTCCTTTTTTTTCTTGTTGTCTGCTTGTTTGTTGTCTGTTTGTTTCTGTCTTGTTGTGCTGTTTTCCATTTTTCTCTCTTTGTTTCTGTCTGCTGGGTTGCTTTTACTCCTGTAACAAAATTCTCATTTTTCAAAAAAGTAATGTTTAGCAGAATAGAAAGGCTATCAACAAGATGAATGGATGATGTTGACGCTGAAGAAGCTCATTGTCATAATCCATTGAGTGACAGACCTCATGGTCACCCCATCCTTGTATCCACAGAATTCCTTTTCCTTGTAGGTGATCGATCAGGCATCAATTAGGGGATTTTGATTTTCAACTAATGACTTATCTGTGTATTATCATTTGGGAAAATAATACAAATTGGTTTCTGCGTGCACTTTCCTGAGGCTTGACCTGGAATTGAGCCTTGGTTTTGACAAGGTGGTGGCCCTGAAACGTGGTGTAAAAAAAATTGATTCGAGAATATGTCATGCGTCTCTCTAGTTGTAGCGATAGACCTCTTACTCATTGTAAAAAAATGTTGTTTGTTTAGGATGGCATACCATTCACACAAAACCCACCTGTCCCTCTTCTATCCTTTGCTGCAACAAATAAAACTCTCTTGTTTTGCCCATCTTTGAAAGACAGCCCAGGGCTGGTAAAATCATAACTTTCAATAGAGGTCTGGCTCAAGCAGTTCAAAAAGTAAGGCCAGACCATATCAGCCCTAATTTTGTATGTTTACCTCCACCTATTTCCTACCTTCATCAAAGCACTCGTCTCTCTTGGTTTGCTGATGATGACAGTTTTTTTTTAGTGGATTCCTCCACCCATCCTTTTGGCAATACTTGTTTCTCGCCCATTTGATCAGCCTAGCTCTCCCCATCACTTGTCTAATTTATTTTTCTTATACTATCACCAATTACGTGCTTTTTTGTAAAGCTTTCCCAGATTTGGGTTTGAGCCTGTAGGTCAATAATAGACAGGACGTGTTTCGACGTTGATGTCATGAGATCGAGCATGGCTTACCAATTAAAGTATTTTGCACTTCTGATTATAGACCTTGCTTCTCTTGTGTCTCTCATCATATAATCTTATGTCTAGCCAGCTATACACTAGTAGATAAGACCCTGCCTACATACCTATATACATGAGGTGGATTAAAAATGTTTTATCTGTATGCCGAGATCAAACAGTGGCAGTCACTGATACGAGCATCAAAACTGATCAGATCAGCTATCTCAGGTTTTTTTTTACTGGGCATTCATGCCTTTCCATACCAACTCAGAAAACCCACTGCCTACAACCCGGCAATCATGGTGGGACTCAGGTTCATACTTCCAATTTGTGATCGGAACGTGCTCAACCTGTCTGAATTTCTTTTGGTGATTGTCGAGGGTGAAAATTAATCAGAAGAGGGACTAACTGGTGTTGACTTCTTTGGAGGTGGTGGTATCAAATGGGGCCTGCTTGATTGGATGGTTATAAGACAACTGGTGATGGTGTTTCATGCTGGATTAATAACTTTAAAATGCTCCACATGTATTTCTCAAAAATTTATAGTAGGAACCATCATGACCAAAGCCTCATGAGAAGAAGTTAATGTAAAAACACCATGCTCAAGCTGTCAGTTATTATTATTTTTTGGCTGTTGCAATGTCTGTGAATTCTCTAATTGGTGTGTACTTTTCTTTTTTTTACACACACTCACCCCCTCCCCCACACACTCCCACACACTCTCACGCACTCGCACCACAAGGGGTGCTCGAATCCGTGACCTCGTGTTGAAACTCCAGAGAGTCTACCACTGTGGCACAGCAACAGATGCCTCTAATTGGTGTGTACTTGATTTTGTGTAACTCATCAAATTCTGGACTTCAGGCTGCAGGTCAGATCTCTCAAGCAGGGGTTGGTGGGCAGGGTCAGTACGCGCCTGCTGTCGCTGGGGGTGCTTTCGCTCAGCCACGGCCAACAGGCATGGTCCCGCAAGCACAGCCTGTCCCAGTTGGCGGTGGGCTCGATATGCAGGGGTATGGTGGGGATGATGAAGAAACGCAGAAGTTGCGGGCAGAAAGAGGTAGAAGAGCAGGTGGGTGGACTGTGGAACTGAGCAAGAGGAGAGCATTTGAAGAAGCATTTGGTAGCATATGGATTTGAAATTTCTCCCACACAGCCATATCCCTCTTCACTGCCCCCGTACAACCAGAAGCTCTTGTTGAAAGCTATGAAGTGCGCATTCATATGTCATTTCCCATGTTGTAGGCGTATGTGTATGAATAGGTACTGCTGTGATGCGGGTCCTACTGAGGGTGGCCCTGGTTCACAACGACATACCTAATAAAAGAAGGTTACAAAGGTCTGCCATGCGACCTGCCTGGCAGCTCTTTCCAATTTTCTCCATTTTATCCTTCTTTAAAAATAAAAATAAATAAATAAAATCATTTTTTCTCCTTTTAGTAACTACTCTCTTCCTTTTATGGAGGTGCGAATTCGATGCCCGAATGATCCCCTTTGACTTTTGGGCCAGGGCATGTTTAAGAGCTTGTGCTGCACGTTGAATGACCTGGATCTTACACAATTTCAATGGTTGCATGTGTTACTGATGCAGGATAATTAGCCACTTGGTATAAAAGCTCAAACTAATAGAGAGTGGCAAATCAATCCCTTTATCTCATCGTTCAGGCCCCATATTGCATGAGTTAGGACCTCGGCTGAACCCCACTCATGGGCCTCACATCAGAAGGGTTAGGACCTTGGCCGTACCACCTCATGGGCCTACTTCACATGGGCCACCCACCCCGACTGCCCCTGCATCACATGGGCTACCTCACTTGAGGCTGGTGTGAAAATGCCCCTCCATTAGTTACACATGCAGGTATATCAGACAGCTCCCTGCTAGAAACTGATGATTGTTGCTGTCGCCTATCTATACTTTTTCACTGTTTGCATGCTGTCCATCGAAACCTTTTGAATGGTGCTGTCCATCGAACCCTTTTCACTGTTTGCATGCTAGTAACTGATGATTGTTGCTGTCCATCGAACCCTTTTAACTGTTTGCATGTTGCCTATCTAATCATTTTGCATGACCATTGATAGGATGGAAAGGATCACCTGTTCGTTGTGGTTTTCGAATTGTGAAGGCATGAATGGTGGGTTCCACTAGATGGATGGTACCAATCCCTGCATACGGCTGCCACACGTGTGGTGGATAGGGGTCTCTACAGGATTTCGGATACACTGGCTCAATGATGTTTCGGATACAGCTGTTGTGATGCAACCAGCAGCATACTGGTTATGAGGCACTAATTCTGAGGTCTGCAAAGGCATATATAGATCTTAAGGAACGATAGCCTCTAAATAGAGTTATTTGTATATTGTAGAACGTCCAATTGGTACCAGCTGGACCCACCACTGAAATTCAGGCCAGTCCTAACAGGTGGCCACATGATGGTTTGATTTAAACTGTCTATTGTTTTCATGCAAAGTAGTCCACCTGAGGACTGGTTCTGCTTGATTTTTGTGCACGGTGAGATTCATGGGAAGGCTCACCTGTTGCATGGCTTATGTTCAACACATGCCAGACGAGAACTTTTTGTGGGGATGCATGTGAAGTTTTATGCTTCCATGTCATTGCTGCAAGTAGCATTCCTAGACTGGATTGAAATCAAAATCGTTCATTTGATTGGTCAAATAGCACAGGTTCATAGTAGGAAGATCAGTAATGATCCCCCCATATTTGGGAGATTTTGGGGCATGTCAATCCGTGAAGATCAGTTGTCCAAACCATCAAAACCAGGCCCATATGTACAGCCTCCAACAGGTCGCATAGTTGAAGGTTCAAGGCCTGAATAAAAGATGGGTAGGATCTTCCTAATTGGGAGATTTTTGGGGGCCATTTGATCAATGGCTTGGATCATGAGCTCACATATAGAGACTCCAGCTGGACAGTGGGGGTCCCCTATTAGCCATTAATAGAGAACTCTACACACGGGCAATCAAGAAAATGCCTACAATAATCAAATATTAATAAAAACCCCAAGAAAGCAAGGGTTTCTTGTGTTAGTGTGTCCATTGTTATCATCCATGTGTGAGATGCCTGAGCTTTTGTACATGATCCAGATGGTGAGCCCCCTTATACATATCTTGGATGGGAGAGACGTGCCAGGTTGGCATGTGTGGTTACCCATAATAGAGGTTTCAGCAGGGCTAACATGCCAGGTTGGCATGTGTGGTTACCCATAATAGAGGTTTCAGCAGGGCTAACAATCTTCTCACCTATGAGATGAAAACAAATCTAGTATTAAGGGCCTGTTTGGGAAGGGATTTTCTCTAGGATTGGCAAATTCATGGATTTCCAAAGTTGATTTGTATATAGTTTCAAATAGCTAGAGCTGGGGAAAACTAGGTTCTCTAGTTTGAAGCGCTGCCATTTTGTCAACTATGTAATGACCAATTATCAAGAATTCCAAATCATCCAATCAACACTCGTTCCACACAAGCCAAATTGCATTAATAATTATGGGAGATCACCTGTACGGCACCAGATTCCCAAAAAAATTCCCTTTTGTCTGAAGAGCTGTAGCCTTGGGTAAATTACAGATGTGAAAATGAAACTTCAAACGTACTAACACATCGCGTTTATTGCACATAGCATGATCCGGCACCAGTAGGAGGCTTCCGGGCGTAGTAGTTTGTGACAGGAGCCGCTGGAACTCCACGACGATTGAGCAGGCATCTGAAGTATTCCAATCTCGGCAATACAGTTGAGTTTATATTTGCAGTAGACGTGTCCTCCCTGTTGCTCCACATGCGCTCTATTGAACAGAAAAAGAGGTCACGGTCAGAAAGTGAATGACAAATGCATCTCTACAACTCTGTGATCGAATAAAATTAAAATTCATTGATTTTTTCTTTGGAGATCGAAACACAAACTACGAATGCAACAAAGGGAAGAAAAGATAAATGATTGTTGAGCATTGATAGCATGCACAAACAAACTATATAAAAATTGGAGGAATTGCATGATCATCAAGTTGCAGGTAGATTACTTTCGCACTTCCTCCTATGGTCCTATTCAATTTTCTCCAAGGTTCTGAATGAAGGAGGACATGTTCCTGCCGTTTCTTTTAATGCCTCACCAGCATGCCCTAACCCGAAATGTTAGGAAGAAGAAGAAGAAGAAGAAGAAGAAGAAAATAAAGACGTTTTCATGTCAACAAAGAGTACGGGGGCCATGATGTCCTCCAAGTCTTCGAGTCATGCCACAGACTCCACGATGTCCCCATTTTCTTTTGATCAAGGAATAGTCCAGTTCAGACTTGAAGAAATCATTGAATTCCATTTAAGATTATTTGGGCACTGCTGATTCAGTCTTCTCCAAGGTATTGAATGCAGATGCATTAAGAGTGTGTAGCTCAATGTAAATCGGTGCGTTTCAACATAGAGGTCTTGAATATTTGAAGCCAGCACATAAAAGAAAAAGAAAAAGTATTGAATGAAGAGACAAAGGGGCATTTATCTGCCTTTTCTTCTAATACCTCACCCTCATTACCAACCAAACTCAACCCCACAGCTAGATAAAAGGCTTAAGAAGACAGAAAAAGAAAAAAGATTAAATGACGACTAGATGCATTGCTCTTGCACATTTCATCAGAAAGCTTTTGTAGCCGATTCCCAGATGGATCCTGAGGAGCATTGAGGTTGAATCAAGGTTTGGAGTCCGATATTCAGGTGATCATAGACACTTGATAGTTGCTTAATGCTATATCTAAGGTGGAATCCATAAATTTGGGCAGTTTAATTTGAAATACTCGCATGCCACATATGCAAATTCTAAGTAATTCTATCCAAATTCTATGTAATTCTGAAGCGCCTACATGACAAAGTTTCTTGATATAAAAAAACTGAGATCACATCCTCTCAAAGTCCGTCTAGAATAAGCTCATTCTAGGTGTTATTCACATGCATGTAAAGTTCTATTAACCTATATGGGGCTTATTATGTCTGTTCCATCCGACTGGCGGTGAGCCCCACCATGATAAAGTGATGGCACAAAAAATTAGGCCTATTCAATCATTTGGTGGGCCACACCATAGAAAATAATGGACAGCCATCCAAAAACCGCCAAATTCCTGAGTTGGCCCACATGATGGTTGGATTGGAAAACTATAGGATGGACAATTGCAAAACAAGTGTCCACTCCTGCTTGTAAAGAATTAAAGTTAAGCAAATCAATGCATCCATCAAATGATGAAGAAAAAGCTACAATGGAAATTACTCCATGTGCTGAAGTTGTAGATTGTCTGATGGATTCCATGTTATGTATCAGACCCCGATATAACCCATGCCATATGAGTTCTAGGCAGATACAAGGAAATCCAGGTGTCAAATACTGGCAAGAAGTGAAAAGATCCTCATCTGAAGGTACATAAGATTATAAATTGTCTTTTTAGGTAGATGTGCTTGAAGTCTAGGGATACTCTGATGCGGATTTTGCAGGAGATCTAGATGATGGAAAGTCCACTTCAGGACATGTTTTCCTCCTTGAAGGAGGTGTTGTTCGTCAAGTAATAAACATGGATGTGTTGCCACCTAGGAAGCAGAATATATTGCTTGCAGTGTGACAGCTACTTGTGCTGTCCGGATAAAGCGCTTCAAAGATCACGTGAAGCTTAGTATAGTAGATGGGCCAGTTCATATATACTGTGATAATGCAGCTGAATTTTCATTGATTAAAGTAGAGCAAATAACTCTAGGGGCAAACACATTGATATTCAACATCACTACATTCAGGATAAAGTAGAAAAGAATGGAGTATTAGCTACCTACCAACAAGGAAGATGGCAGCAAACCTTTTAACAAAGGGTATTTTTCTTTAGATCTTCTCAAGCCATGTGAGATCAATGATCTTAGAAATATCTAAAGAGTCTCACATAGGTCATGATGGGTAAATCTAAAAGTGAGAGTATAAAATCTCATGACGAAGAATGTCCATAAAGGGCAATCCCTGAAAGGACAAAACCTTGTGACATAAACCTTTTCATTCAACGGATGTAGCATTAGCTTTGGAAGGCAAAACCAATATGGGAATAAAACCCACTGTAGATTTTAGTCACAACTGATTTAGTTGTGAAGGGTAAAACCAGTGATGCGAATAAAACCCCACAGTGCATCTTCTGACTGGATTGCATGTTAGTGTGCGGTCTGCATGGCCAAGTGGGAAATGTTGGTATGTGGCCATGGCCCACATGACTACTCGAGATTATGAAACGGATTAACTGTTGCTGATACATTACAAATCTCAACTGCCATTTTTGGTGAGAGGGGTTAATATTCACTAACAGTGATTAGGGACTTCAAAAGCCCTTTGTTTTCTTCTCTTTTGTTGATGACATGCAATGGATTTCCTTAAACCCTTTACAGAAGGAAATCTCAAAATGGCTCTTGATTTCCTTTAATCACAATCAGTGAATATTAACCCCTCTCGCCAAAAAATAGCACTCAAGATATGTAACGTAGTAGCAACAGCTAATACGTTTCATAATCTCAAGTAGGTCATGTGGGCCGTGGCAACATGCTATCACAGAGGCTGTTTGTCTTGGTTTACTTCTTGCCAATATAGGTGTTCCTCTGTCCACTCTCGCTCCTCTATATCGTAATAACCAAAGTGCAATTCAGATAGCAATCCAGTCTTTCACAAGCAGGCCAAACCTATGGAGATCAACTGTCACTTCATCCACCATTACTTACAGTATGGGGCATAATCCATTCTTCATCCGAGTTTCATTGCGTCCAAAGTCCAGTTTCTCTCCACTCTTGATTACCTCAGCTGACCCATCATGAGTTTGAGTGGGTGTTAGATTATGTTTATAGTGCTTATTATGCAAACATACAACTATACGGTCTTTTAATCATTGTTCCTATATACATCATTGGTCTCTCATTAATGAAAAGCTTAATTCTGCAAACCTGAGAAGTAATAATTGTAACTTGATGGCATCTCGAAAGCGGATATACTAACTTGTACCTAGAGGTGCACATGGAACCAGTAAACCGGACAGGAACCGACCAAACCGCACGGTTTGGTCCAGTTCTGAAGTGCTATTATCATGATTATCATGCTATTATCATGATTATCATGCTATTAAAAAATAAAATAAGGACCTTAGAACCGAACCTAGAACCGGACCGTGATTATCATGCTATTATCATGCTTAATTGGACTTAATATTTTTTAATTAAAATAATAGAAAATATGATAAAAAATTTACTAACTGCATAATTTCTATGAGTTCCTGACTACAAATCTAGATCATCAACCACATATTTCCATGCAAAATCTCTCTCTTTGCCTTCAGATATCTCTAAGTGTGACCTCTTTTTTGATTTATTGAAACATAACAAATTCATGATATGGACCACAATTTGGATGGTCCGGATTAATTTAATGTAGTGTCACGTGTGATAAGGATAATTCATCACCATTTTTAAATAGGTGCTAAACTAACATAGAAAAACACTTTTTTAAAAAAAGAAGAGATTTTAGGTAGCTTACGTTATCTATGCTACACACTACGCTATGCTACATGCGCTGTAGCTTACGCTACCAGGGAGTTATGCTACTTGCGTATGCTACACGCTATGCTACGAGTGCTACTGAAAACATTGTATTTAACTTCCATTGTATGCATACCTGCAGCTGCTGCAGCACGTGGCCATATTGTTTGCTGAACATCGGAAGCATCAGCTGTCTCACCCCACATGCATACTTCACCTCCAAGCACAAGTTTTTGTTGTGAAGCATCATTTATTCCTTCCAATGGCTCACTGTTATAGAAATCCTCCCAAGGAATATCCAGATGGTCAAGATACCATACTCCTTGGTTGCTCATGATGCATCTGAAACCTTTAGCAACAACTTGTGGACAAACACCAGGGCCCAACCTGCAATTACCGAGATAGATGCTTACCCAGAATGGTATTTCTATGGGCCACTCGCCAATAAAAATGGGTAGGGCAATGGCAGACAAAACCTACATGAAACAGAAAACTATAATAGAAAACTCACCAATTATGTACCACAGTCCTTGGATTAAGGTTTGCCTTGAATGTGTTGAAGGTTTCTTCCCTGAGATAATTCAGACAGGAATACACAAAAAAGGAGGCTAAATGACAGGAATACTTATATGCTAAACATCATGTCTTTGTGAAAATAAAATGCAATATGCCATTATGGTAATGACTTTTTTAGTGAAATAAATCAGTAAATACCAGTTGACAGGGGTCCAATTTTGAGCAAGTGCAATCTTTTGAGCTTTCAACACAAAATATTGATAAGCGTCTTTCCCAGTCATGTTGTGTTCTTGAAGCCTGCATGCAGCCCGAATTAGTTTTGAAAAATAAACACATAATATGCAATTATTTTGAAATCTAAATGGATGGAACACTGAAGGGCAGTGAGCAAGTGCCCATGTTCCAGATAGGCACATAAGATTCAACTCATGACAAAGGAAAGCAGCAGTTCCAAGAGTTATACTTATTTCAGGGAATACAATCATTCAGTCAGAAGCAGTCCCTTTCTTGGATGAAAAGTGAGAGTTTGGTCTTGCTTCCAAGCAGCGTTTTAAATATTGACGATATCGGCCGATATATCCCACGATATATCTTGTATCCCACCTGTGCGATACGAAACGCACAGGTAGTGCGATATATCCCACATGTTCGATCTAGTGAGCATTTTTGAATTTCGATCCTTTTATTTTCTGTAAATCATGTTAAATTAGTGTCAAATTGTTACAAATCCATGATTTTTCATGTTTTGCATGAAAATTGAAGGAGATTGGACCAAGTTGCAGAAAATTGAAAAAAATCAAAATTTCCCAATTTCTCGCAAATCATTTGCAATCTCTTTATCCAAACATAAAATCAAACATGTATGTAACCTAATCTTGTGATTCTTATTTTGCTTTTGAATGTATTGCTTGTGTTTCTACACGTCTTCTTACATTTATAAATTACATGAATAGACATTGAATATACTTGCATCAATTCAGCTAGAGAATGCATAGATTCAGGACCCCATACAAAGAAAACCTATTATGTGTACTGGTTTTTGGTAATGTTTTGATTTGTTAGTGTGTATTGATATCTTTTTTAACAATCACTGAAGTTTCATTGAAAAATTCGACCAATTTCCCAATGTTTCCCCATATTTCCAACATCAACGATACATTACACGATACAACCGATATATCCCATGCGATAACCGATATGTATCCATATCCCAAGAATGTGATATGTAACGCGATACCAATATTTCGAACACCACTTCCAAGTCATCAGGATTCCACATTCCGCTATTATACATTTGCACTTTTCTAAGCATAATCCACCAAGTAAGAAGCACACACTAATACATACACATGCAGAATATAATAACCTTTGAGGACTGAAAAGACCATTCTGGTCTTTAGCCTGCATAGGGCACCCAAAGTTGTGGACCTCAGAGTGTTAGCCAGGGTTCTTACAGTGTGGAAAATCAAGGTGAGAATTTCTTTTGAAAAGCAGCAAAAAATCATTAGAAAGGCGCTGAGATAGTGCAACAAGCTACAACCTAATCCAAGTGATAGATTTCACATACTGAAAAGATGACCCGAAGATTTATAGAAATACATTCACTGCACCTGCTAAGTTTGTGCAATAATTGCCACGGGAGCATGTACACGTGTTGGCTCAGACAAATAATGACAATGTTTGCCTTCCAAATTCAAAATATGCAGGTACTGGAATGATATTTACCAGATTCATCCCATTCCAAGTGATTAGATAGATGGAATGGAATTCAAATTTACAAGCTTTATGGTCTAAACAATATGACATCACTAATGCTGATAAAAAAGAATTTCAGAGATGTCATTTAAGATTGTGCTGCACAATCTTAAAGGAGATCTCTGAAATTCTTTCTGCGTTTCGGTAGGTGAGAGCTTAGAAAAGGAGAATTGTGAGCTCTATTAATTTGTAAGAATATTTGAACCTCTATGCTCAACTGGTGGTGACGTCAAGCAACCTGTCGAGTTTGGCTTGCATTATAGTTTGTGAGTCAGCTAGTAAAAAAATTTTGGTAACTTAGGGCCTGTTTCAATTTGGGCAAAGTTGTGTGGCGACTAGCAATCCATGGCATGTTGTCAAGCCTAGCTGGTCATAGACGTGCTGTTGCTGATTAGTTGCTACGTCCCTTGTTTGTCAAACACCTTGGAATCATGGACAAGATAGATTGTGGTACATGTGGGTAAATTAAAGATTGGTTGGTGCACACTTACACATTAAGACATGCCACATTTTCTAGTGCTTGAAGATTTACAGTGGCACATATGCAAACGTGAGATGCTTGACCTTGGACAGCCACACACATGGCACATTGGAGCATGTCTGCATGTGCGAAGATAATATAATACTCGTACACCAAAATTATAAAGTGTTGTTGACAAGTAGTTCCACCTCTCCACCAGTGACACCCAATCCATGGTCTAACAGTCACATATACACGACTAGTCATACAAAACTGCAGTAGTTCCCGTACAAGAGGGGATTGACAAACTATGGACATGTGCGGTTGTCCATGCTACCAATCGGGAGACTCAAGACACAACTTTGCCCAAATCCAACTAGCCCCTTATAGAATAAAACCACGAGAAGTACTATATCAATCATCATCATCATTGTAGCCTTATGCCAGCGATTGGGGTTGGCAGAAGTATAATATCAAATACTTCAGTCTATTTTGGGTCAGCGGAAGGGTTGGTGACCCACTTTAATGTCGGTCTCATAGCTTAAGTCATGAGGTCTAGAATTAAGTCTCTTTCACCCCAACAGTTATCATCAAGAATAAGGTCATTTGAAGCAGCCCAAGAGTAGCCTCAATAATAGATAAAATGATGGCAGGAAGAATGAGTTGGTTCATCTATATGCTGAAAGGATAAGAAATGGCCCAAGGAGGGAAACTTTGATTAGGGTTGAAGGGTCTGGAATAGGGATGAGGGGAAGTCCTAGAAGGACTTGGATCAAAGTGGTGAGAAGGGATTCGACGGCTTCTTCACTTACTGAGGAGATGGCTTTAGATGTTACGTAAAATTTTCTAAATTATGAGCATTCTTGTAGTTTATATGTACCATGAGGCTATTCATGTAATTTGATAATTCTAGAAGCTTCCTAGGTAGTAAATCTTCTAGATATCTTTGAGAAGATTTCTAGGATCTCACAAGATAAGCTAGCTTGAGAAGATCTAAAATCTTCCAAGATAGACATGACAAGTCTACAAATACCACATCTTTGCACTCATTCTAGTCATTCAATCAAGATAAATTCAACTTCTAGGTTTTTCAACACAGGAATGATTGGCTAAGCAGGATTTGTAGGCCGAACCCAAATAGCTAGAACAGGCTGTGATGATGACGACGACAATGATGATTCTAGGAAGAATATCATAAGATAAATTATTACAGTCACATCACACAAAATATTACAAGTACTTTTAGTTATACTGCTGATGAATACTTTTTTTTTCCTTGTTAATGATGATGATGACACCACTTCCTCGGACAAGACTCCTAAAGTAGTATAGTGCATCTATAATTCTTTGAATCTACACAACACAATATATTTTTGGAAAGGAATGAATACCTACAACTGGTTGTAGGCAAACTTGACCTGCAACCTATTTTTACCACCATTTACCCTTTATCGGAAAATTTCAAGGGGAGGGGGGTGTGGTGGAGGGACAAGATGGTTGTAGCCCTGCAACTGATCGTAGGTGGCAATCGTCCATCTATATTGGATGTTGTATACACGATATATAGCAACAACTGCAATGGATATCAAATTTTATACACATGAACATGTGCATGCATGTTACGTACATTTTTAATATTCTACACATTGGATACTCAAATCAATTTTACATTATACTGCATAATCTGAGTATTTATCTCAAGGTTTACTCAAACATGACATTCCATGGTCAAACTTGGCAAATAAGACTTTGATTCAACCCTGTTAAAATAGGAAAGTAAGTTTCTTCTTTCAGATTCAGAGGGCGAGTAAATTTCCACATTTTACATTCTTATTGGAATCTCATGGTATGATGAATAAAAATTCAGCGAACGTATCAGTAATCAGTAATAACTAATAAGTGAGGTTTCTTTTCTTTATTCATATCAATATCAGTTTGGGCCACACCCGAATTTTCAGGTTCTCAGCTAGTGCTTGATAAAGCATGAGTCCGGGTTCCTTTTGTCATGGAGAACCAAGGACGTTGGCTAATTACTAACTTCGAATCATCAATTATCTTGATGCAGTATTGGGTAGGTGAGAGAGAGAGAGAGAGAGAGAAGACATCATGGAAACTGCAAGCTTTTCCATACCATTGTACAATGTTCCCAAGTACTCCATGAAGAGAAGCAGCTAACAGGTATCTGTCTTGTTTGAACAACTTTACTGCAGAATGTTTCTCCAACTTTTTTGTTGAATATTTTGGTTAAACTTGCATTTTTCTCAAGGTTTGACGTTAAAAGAAAGAAAATCATTCGAGTGAGTCAAAATCAACCATGAAATATAGATCATGCAAGTAAAAGAAACAGGTGTAAGGATGTTTAAGTGATTTTTATCTTAGGGACATCTTTGTAATTTTCCTTCTATGTGAACAAGCATAACATGGGAATTTTTTATTAAAAAATATAAAGGTGTTCGCATGTGTCAAGCCTCTTTCTCACACATGGTCCAGGGTCTCTCATTTACATGAGTTGGGATCCTTTTAGAGTAGGCCGATGTCCTTCGATCTCAGTCATCTTCAAGGCTGTGCCGGTTAGAGTGATTCAATTATTAGTGTAATGTAACAATGCATTAAGTTCATAATTAATAAATCACAGTTGATCCAGCAGGTACTGCTTGCTCCGGAGCTTTAACCAATGGTCGAAGAAGAAGAGACCGAGGTTGTTAAAACTGTAAATGATGATACGTACAAAAAGGACAAGGCTTTGCAAGTGGCAGCTACAACGGAGAGTTTGGTCGAGGACATGGTTATAAGACATGTTGCCAGAAGGAAGCTCGAGAGAAAAGAAGCTAGAGTTGAAGTAGAAAATGAACTGAAGCAGTTAAAGAGGAAGGCTACAGAAATGGGAGTTGATGAGGAAAACAGATAGGAAGAAATCGATGAAATAAGAAGGAAAGTAAACTTGAAGCTGACCTTGCTGCCTCACTTGAGACACTTGCCGACAAGGTCTTCAAACATAATAAGAAATCAAGATTCGCTATAAAGAATTTTGACCACCGACTTGAGTTCCTTGTCAAGGAAGTGAAACAAATGAAGATGGGATGAGCCATCTCACGCAATTTGAAGATAGGATGAGTCATCTTAAGGAGGAGAATGCTTTATTAAGGCAAAAGATGAAGCTATTGAGGGAGGAGTTTCAAACAATCAAGGTATGTGAAATTGCATTTGTTTTAATCTTTAACAAATGAAATACATAAATAATATATGATTTTAATACAGGTCACCATCACTTCTATGCAAGTTGAAGAAGAGATAAGGCATTTAAAGGAGGATAATGCTTCATTAAGGCAAGAGATGAAGCTATTAAGCGAAGAGTTTCAAACAAAAAATGTATATGAAATTGCATTTGTTTTAATATTTAATAAGACATTATAAATTACATAGATAATATATGATTTTAATACAGGTCACCATCAGCTCGAAGCATTTGAGTGAGGAAGGGGGAGGACACCTGATGAAGCATATCTTGATAAAATGATATATTATCTATGTATTTCATAATGTCTTGTTAAAGATTAAAACAAATGCAATTTTTCACGTACCTTGTTTGGTTGAAACTCTTCCCTCAATAGCCTCATCCCTTGCCTCAATGAAGCATTCTCCTCCTTGAGATTGCTCATCTCATCTTCAAATTGCGTAAAATTGTTGGTGACCTATATTAAAATCATATATTATCTATGTATTTCATAATGTCATGTTAAAAATTAAAACAAATGCAATTTCACATAGCTTGTTTGGTTGAAACTCTTCCCTCAATAGCTTCATCTCTTGCCTCAATGAAGCATTATCCTCCTTGAGATGGTTCATCCCATCTTCAAATTGCATAAAATTGCTAGTGACCTATATTAAAATCATTTATTAGATATTACATTCATAATGTCTTATTAATGATTAAACTAAATGTACTGTCACATACATATTTTGTATTAACCTCCTCCCTCAGTAGCTTCACCTCTTCACGTATAGAAGCATTCTCCTCCTTGAGATGCTTGATTTCCTCTTCCAACCCATTAATACACTTCATATCCTCCCTTGTTTGTTTCACTTCCTTGATAAGGAACTCAAGTCGGTGGTCAAAATTCTTTATAGCGAATCTTGATTTCTTATTATGTTTGAAGACTTTGTCGGCAAGTGTCTCAAGTGAGGCAGCAAGGTCAGCTTCAAGTTTACTTCCCTCACTCACTTTCCTTCTTATTTCGTCGACTTATTCCTGTCTGTTTTCCTCATCAACTCCCATTTCTGTAGCCTTTCTCTTCAACTTCTTCAGTTCATTTTCTACTTCAACTCTGGCTTCTTTTCTCTCAAGCTTCCATCTGGCAACATGTCTTAAAACCATGTCCTCGACCAAACTCTCCGTTGTAGCTACCACCAGCAAAGCCTTGTCCTTTTTGTACGTATCATCATTTACAGTTTTAATAACCTCGGTCATAGTAGGTAGAAACCTCAAATTCATTAGATTGGTCACCTCGTATCGAGCACAAAAGAAATGCCACTATGGATCAGAGTAATAATTACTATGTGGAATCCATAGTTTTCTTCGCAATCCAAACAACAAAAAACATCAAATAAAGGGAAAAGGTTTTCTTTTTTTGTGGATTCCTCATATCCATACAAGCCATATTGATCTCCTACATGGACATGTCCTTCATTCCCCAAGATAGTTGTTGGTTTATGTTTATAATACCATTCAACTGATATAGAGGAAAAGAAAAAAGAAAAAGAAAAATCCTCCAGAAATATATTGCATAGAATTAAAAAAAATAAATAAATAATGTTTCCATAGATCATGCAGCAAAGGAATACCTCCACAAACTGCATTTTTTTAGAGATAACAAAATGTATTAGAACACCCATCAAAATGCAAGAAAAGAATGCAACAACACAGTAAGAAGACAAAAAGGAGTAAAAAGAAGCAGCCTTAGCTACATCTACATGAGGAAACCAATCCTTATCAAGCCCTAAAATTGTCTTTATCACCCCATCCATTGTGGACGTCCTATTTCTAAAGCACTACTCATTCCTTTATTTCCAGATAGCCCAAAGAATAGCCACAATAAGAAGCCTCCAAGCAACTTTAAAAGCCTTCCTTGTAAGACTCGTACCCTGATTAACCTTCCATATGCTTCGTTTCCAATGTCAGCCTACCCGAAACAGACCGGATTGATGAGTACTAATCGAGCGCCTTGTTTTAGTATTGTAATGACCCGAGACCTATACCCTAGCGACCACACAGCGTTGCGATTCCAACGCCGCGAGCCACACCCTATTGTGATACCTAGTTTGGAAGTTACAATCGTTGGCACATTCCGAGGTGGGCCGCGCAACGCATGCAAATCCCAAGGAAAACTTGTCAATCAATCAATCCCTCACCTACCCCCATCACCTTTTTCTCCATCAATCCATCACCTATCATGCAAAAGACCGTCTTACCCCTACTAAAGTACCACGTACCCCCTACAAATCCCCAAAATACCCTTTCTCCCATTTCCCATGCAAGAGAGCTCCAAAAGTCAACAGCTACCCTGTAGCTAGAAACCATCATTCCTCCCCCTCTTTCATTCCCTTTTTATCCCTCTTTCCCTTTCTAATACCCTCTCTAATCTCTATCCATTTTTCACTACAAATCCCCCCAAGCTCCTAAAGCCCTCATTTATACTCTACCATTTGTGTGTGTGCATGTGTGTGTGTGTGTGTGTGTGTGTGAGAGAGAGAGAGAGAGAGAGATTAGAGAAAGATTAAGGAATATTAGAGAAAGAGGAAAAGAAAGAAAGATTAGGAAAAAGATTAAAGGGAAAGATTAGTGAGAAAAAGAGAGAGTGAGAGATTTGAGAGAGAGAGGTTGATTAAGAGCTTGAGGGAGAGTTAAGAGGAGTTTAGGGGAGGAGCTTGGTGATCCAAGCTATCCAATTGTCTGTGTATGGTGTGTATGGTGGACCCCATAGTGGCAGGGGGCCACCCCGACAGCTAGATCCCTCCTCTTCTTCTTCCCCTTTCATTTTCTCTTTCTTATGCTTTAATGGATTGTGGTGGGTCCCACGGGTGGGCCATGCCATGAGATAGAGTGCCCTGGACGCTGTCATAGTGTGGACCACCATGTGTGGCCCACCATGATATTTATTTTCCATCTATCATGTTGATAAGATCACAAGGTTTGGATGAAGAAAAATACAAAGATCAGATTTGATCCAAAGCTTTTGGGGCCCACCGTGAGTTGGCCAACCTGATGGACGGAGTGGATCTCCCATGTGGACCCCACCTTATTTGTAAATCGAAGAAAACAATAAATAAATAAAAGGCAATGGAGTCGACGTTAATAGACATTAGTCGTCATAGTGTCAAAGAGGCTGGAACAACCAGCATCACTAACACTGGACTCTTCTTAGCGGTGGAGTGGGGCCTCCACTCGTGGGGCCCACCATGATGTATGTGTTTAATCCACACTGTCCATCTATTTTGTTGGGCCATTTTAGGCCCTAGTCCCAAAAATCAGCCAGATCTAGATCTCAAGTGGGCCACATCGTAGGAAACAGTGGAGACAATGATGCCCAGCTTTGAAATCTTCCTAAGCCCCACCATGGTGTCTATATGCGATCTAACTTGTTCGTAAGGTCTCATAGACCTGGATGAAGAGAAAAATACAAATATCAGCTTGATATAAAACTGTGGGGGCCACAAGAGTGGACCACCCTCTAGGGCAGAGTGCCTATGCCCGTTGTCCAGCGGGGGGCCCAGCTCATGGGGCCCACCCTGATGTATATATTTAATCCACACTATCCATCTATTTTGCCACATCATTTTAGGGTTGGTGCCCAAAAATGGGACAAATCCTATCTCAAGTGGACCACACTACAAGAAACAGTTGGACAATGACGTCCTCCATTGAAACCTTTTTAGGACACATCTTGATGTTTTTCTTTTTTACCCCACCTGCTCAAAGGTCATGTGACCTGGCTGCAGGGAAAACACAAATAACAGTTTGATTTAGAACTCTTGGGGCCACAGGTGGCACCCATGGTGATGTTTGTGTTATGTCCACGTTGCCCATCTGGCAATGGGACCCACCGTAATGTATCTGTTTTATCCACACCGTTCATCTATTTTCCATACCATTTTAGGTCATGAGGCCAAAAATGAGGCCAATCTGAACCTCAGGTGGCCTGCACCAAAGGAAACAGTGGGTATGGGTGCCCACCATTGAAACTTTCCTTAGGCCTATTGTAATGTTTATTTCTTATCCAATCAGCACATGGGGCCCACTGTGGTGTCCCACTTTGTTGTACTTGTATCTATGCAGTCCATCCATCTTGGCAGCCCACGGGGTGTGGGGCCTAGTTTTGGGCGGACCACACCTAGGAAATAGCAATGATTGAGTGTCTGCCATTGTAAACCTCCTAGGGCCTACTGTAATGTTTAATTGCCATCCGACCCATTCGTGGGGCCCGCTGTGGACCCCACAATGGCTCTTGAGTTTAGTTGAGCTGTCCCAAGTGGATCCCACCATGATTGTGTCTCGTCCATGTCATCCAGAAGATGGGCCAGGGGTGGATCCCACCTTGTAATAAGTGTTGTATATTCATGTTGTCCATCTACTTGACAACTCATTTTAGAGCATGGACCCAAAACAAGGCAAATCCTTGGATAGGTGGACTCAATGCTAGACAATGGGACCTACCCACGCTGTCCAACGTGTGGCCCGCTCTGGGGTATTCAATGGGCCCGTCGCGGCTCGTCGCCTTGATGTATATATTTTATCCATGTTGTACATCAATTCGCTAGATCATTTTAATGTACGAGTCGTATATGGGGCCAATTCAAGTCCCAAGTGGGGCCATGCCACCTAGACATTTACATTGCTAGTAGGACCCGTCGATCTGGTCCCTCTCTACATTTTGGGCCATTTAAGGCCGATTATCACATGATATGTTTGATAACATGCTAGTGCACTTAGCCTAATAGGTCGACATTGATAATATGCCTAGTTAGTGTACTGGATACCATGCTCATTCATATGCCCATACACACCATTTGTATACCTGTCATGGATGACAATTGATCATAGCATACACCTTTCACCTTGAGATACTTAGGGGACCCGTACGAGATAGGGTCACCCCACATGATTGCATGGTACGTGCAAATTTGATGCATGACTTGGATAGTGTGATTCATGCATTGTGCGTTGTGTATGTCACATTGCATCTACTCCCTAACGAGTAACGACACCAGGGAAGTAGTCCCGCAGCCTTGTTTTGGCTGAAAAATGATTTTATGGACACCAGAAACTATTGAGGTTACAAGGCATCGCAAGCATTCCTAGTTGAAAGCTCATGAACCCTGTGGTACCAGTAGGATGCTCCAATGTCTAGACCGAATAGATTCATGAGCTCACGAAGGCTGGATACCAGCAGGTCGCGTCTCCCACTATGTCAGGATCTGTTGAAAGAGGGTGTGACCTTACCTATCCAGTTGAAGATGACTATATGCTAGGTTGAGTTTAACCAACTTGTGAAATGGGTTCTCTATCGGCGAGCCGGGTGGCTTTTGGCATATACCACTGACGATGCGGATAGTGAGGTCTTTTCCACTCGCTTGGTTTTGCATATGGGAGCTAGGAGTCGAGATTGGGGTAGTATGAGGTTGTCGACACCAGATTCGGTGGCTGGGAATTTAGTGAGCCTAGCCCCCGAGTTTGGGGTGCGATATTTTGATGTAGGACCAATGCATGAACTCAAATAATGTGAGAGATCCATCAACAAATTTAAATTAATTAATGAAAACTATAAATCTTGCCACGATCATCACAGACATCAAGATTCTAAAAGAAAATCATGCATAATTTAAGCCTAGGTTGCCAAGCATCATCCTACAAGCCATTAAACATGAGAAACTAGGATTTAATAGATGTAGAAACATGGGGTGACATGCTTTAGATGTTTCAACAGACTAATAAACTCTAACGCTTCATCATCAAATAAATTCCTTCAACAAGAAGAGAACCAAATAGTAGAGCTGCCATAGATAGAGAAGCATAGTAAAACTAAGACAAAGCAGTCCGAGGCAAGAACAACTAGCCCAGGGAACACCTCTTGAAGTGCCCTATCACCACATCAATCATCCACCTAAAATCAGATTTGGTCCCCTTGCCAATAGCAAACAAGATCCCTCTCCAAAATAAGTCTTATGTCGATGCAATTGATTTCCATATGCTAGAAGCACGGTACAATGAAGAGTGCTTAATGCGGGGCATTTTCACACCGGACTCGAGTGGAGTGGCATGTGGGACGTAGGGGCGCACTCGGCGGCCCACGTAACCCATGGATTTAGGACCTGTGTGAGGCGAAGCCCATGGATTTGGGGCCCACGAGGGGGTGGAACACATGGATTTGGGGCTCATGAGGAGGGTTCGGCCGAGGACCTAACCTATGGACTTGGGGCCTGGGCTATAAGATAAAGGGATTAATTCGCCTTGCTCTTAAAGTTTGAACTTTTAGAGCAAGTGGTTAATTGTCCTGCATCAGTGCTTCACAAACCAACCCCCCTCTTAAACTTCATACTTGCCAGCAATGATCTCCCTCCAAAGGTTACCTGAATCAGTACCAAACTTCCAAAGCCATTTCCCAAGAAGCGCAATGTTCATGAGCCCCATATCTTTAATCCTCGCACCCCCTTCAAAAATCGGCTTGCAGAACCCCCCCCCCCCCCCCCCCCCCCAAAATTTAAGGAGATGAAACTTTCAGCTGTCGTGCGCCCCTCTCTAGAGGAAGTCCCTTCTCGGCTTTTCAAGACACTTCAGCTCTGATTGGGGGCACTTGAAAAGAGACGAAATGCACATGCATATTTGAAAAGGCCGATTTAATGGGAGTCAACCTCCTCACAACGAGAGGTATCAGCACTTTCAACTAACTAACGTCCTCTCAATTCTTTCAACCACCTTGTCCCACAAGTGGTTGGCAGACTTTTCAATGCAAAGAGGCAAGCCGAGATACGTAGATGGAAACGAGCCTTTTTTTGCACCCAAAGACATTTGCAAACCGCTCTAGCTCCTTAGTGGAAACATATACCCCCAACGTCTTGCTTTTAGCCACACTAATTTTGAGACCAAAAACCACTTCGAAACAAACAGTGATTTTACAAAGGTTGTCCATCGAAGTCGCATTCGCATCGCAGAACAAGATATCATCATCCGTATATTGGAGGTAGTTGATTAAAGGACCACCTTCAGAGGCTCTAAAGCCAACTATGCCAATTCTCCTCCCCCTTAGAAAGTACCTTGCTGAGCGCCTCGCCAAATAACACAGAGGTAGGGAGAAAGGGAACTCCTTGCCTCAAGCCCCTAGAAGCCTTAAAGAAATCTTTTAGCAAGCTGTTAACGAAACGGAGAAAGAGGCCGATTGCACACAAACTGCATGATTGTGGCTCAAACCTGATTAAAAATGCTTGTATTAAAAATCAGGATTAACTTCATAAAGATGAATTTGCAATTTATAGACCAAATGGCAACATTTTTATAATTGTTGTCCCAATTTTCATGTAGTTAATATAAAGCCATACCATAGAGATAGTAGAATTAAATTCTCCTAGACTAAAATGTCTAATATGAGCAAAACCAACTCAGATGATTATATGACACCAAAGAGGGACACATGCATTCATTATATAACAAAGAGAGGAGAGGTATACCATTGGTTCACATGTGGGGTTGAATTCCAACAATCTGCCAAACATCGAAGCATTAAAATATTGTGCTAGAATTTGGAAGAAAAAAAAAATAGCATCCAAGAAAACTAAAAGTACAGGTTATGTCAATCACATTTTATAAATGTTCTTAGTTGCAAAACATTTTCTTTACTTTTCCTTCTGTTTCTATTTGTTATAACTTATACATATTATTATTATTTTCATTTTTGTTGAGCATTGTTTGTCACATAGCTAACTGGATATATATGCACAAAACATCAAAGCACAAGAAAGAATGCAAATTAGCGTCAAACTTAGGTTTAATTCTACGTAGCATCGTGAAAGTAGATATAACAAAGAATTTTTGAAACATGGTTGTAGCTTCTGATAGTTTCATTTACATTGAAAAACTCTCATCCTTAGCTGAAACCTTGATAATAATTCCAACTTATTGAAAATCTGGAGATAACTCGATGAGAATTAATTTAGCAAAGTAGGTCAACATTGTGATTTCTTACAAACAATGGTCAGGACTCTACAATAACATGTCCACTATTCGCCTTCTCAGTGAGATCTATCAATACCCACCTTTTAATGAAATTAATACCTATTTTCAAAGGCTTCAAATGATATTATTAAAATAGGCATCTGCTATTGCAGGACTCAATAATAATATACCCATCATTACCTAGTTAAAAGAGCAAACAATTAGTTTGTATGGTGGCTAGTGACGTGTTTGTATACCCAAGAGATACACTAATATGAACCTTTCCCACAATGACCTAAATGGTGGTGACTCATAACTGTATGCGTGGCAAATACGCACACCAATCCAGGCCATTAATCGTGAGATCCAATGAGGATTGAGGATATATTCTTGGAAATAAGACTTGTTGCATGGTCGTCCATTTGATGGCCTTAATAAGAAAATGTAAAGAGGTAAAATTCAATGGCCCATATCAGATGGTTGAGATATAACTTTTGGATTATGCTCCATCCATAATGAAGCCCACAATTTGTGCAGTCTGGATTGACATGCATGTACTTCAGCTATATGTGGATGAGTCATAACAATTTGAGAAATGATGAGAAATGCACAGAGTAGTCTAGGCGTTCTCCTACACGGCCCACTTTCTGGTATCTTCTCCATCTTTAGTATGGGAAGTATACCCCCTTGTACAATTTCAACTTGTTGTGTCAAAGGCTATGGAAGAAGAGATGAAAACCCACGATCAAAATAATACCAAGCTTTTGCGATTGTGGAGTTTCTCGAGTCTAATATGAGATTGAATAAGAAACTGGTTCCTCGAGCCTTCTGATTTTCATCTCAAAAGCTCAACACATCAACACGGGATGGAGATATTTGAGGGAGAGGCAGATTACTACTACTCATGAAAGACCAGTGTTCGAGTTGTCGGTATCGCTACAAGTTTCGCTGGCCGGAGATAAAGATATAATATCGTTATCGCCAATAATATCGCCGATAACCAAAAATGCAGGAAAAAAGAGGAAAATATGGGGAAAATGGTGGAATTTTTCAGTGAAACTTCAGGACATGCCTAAATACACATATTTACATATTTAGGAATGAAAATTTTGCAAAAAGAATGCATTAAATTAGAAGTTTCCATTTAATGGGGGCCAAAAAGTATGCATTGTTGTACGAAATCACTCAAATAGTAACCAAAATTAGTTTATATAATACAAATGCAAGCTTTTACAACAATTAAGACTACAAAAGTCCCAATGAATTGAAAAAAATACACATTTTTAGCCATGTTTCATCCCCACATAGAGTGACGAGGTGGCTCGTAATCATTGTCCGGATCCCGTGGCAGTTGAGAGTAGTACTGCTGCTCAATATATTGGCAGTACTGTTCCCAGGTCATCCTTTGCTCGTAGCAATTGAGGAACTCTCTTATATACCTCTGATAGTCATCCTCCCCAAACTGTATGAGTACGCCTAGACGTGGAAATTGCATGACATACATCGACGGCATTTCCTAAGCAGGGTACTGAGGGAACAGATCAAGTCCAACCCCGAATCCTTGATAGTATTGTTGCCAGTCATACGGGTACCCCGAATATCCTCCTGTCAAAGGGTCATGACTCGAAGAACTATCTTCCGGCTGCATGTACCCATGGGTAGATGAGCGTGACTAAATGTCAGAGCTGTCATGACCATACCCGTGATATCCCTCATAAGCATAAGGTGGGACAGAGGTGGAGCTCCCCCGATCTGAACTTATGTCCATAGATGACAAGCTGCGTGTGAGAGCATCAGCCACGGCGCATCCGGCTTTCTTCGAACGACGCTAGAACATATATCTGGGCTCTGATGCTCTCGCCTGGATGGTGGACGAGATCCATGATCCTCGTCCTGAGTGGCATGGTCAAAGCTCTGCTCCTCAGTGAACTGGCCAACGGATCGTTGGCTCTGAGTCGTCGTGTACCCCCACCACTGCCACTGCCACCTCCCACCCCACTAATACCACCTATACTAGTGTTGGTGCCTCCATCCCCTCCCTCATCACCATCGTCGCGTCGTCGTCGTCGTCATCCCCAGGACCAGTGTCAAGTGGGGGTTGAGTCTCATCATCATCATCACTCACTACAACTTGATGAGAAGGAGGGAGCCGTGGAGATGCTTCCTCACCCTTATTGGAACGTGCCAAACTCCTCACCAAAGGATCAAAGGAGTCTGTATCCACCTTCTGTTCCTCTACTACCTGATCGACATCGATACCCAGAGCCGCTGCTCCCTAGGCTACTTGTGGAGCAGGGCCTCCCTCCGCATCATCTAAATCAGCTGATTTGACCCACTCATAAAGTGGGTCCTCATCATCATCACCTATCTATGCCATGTTACCTACAGACAACGGGTCTAAAGGGTCTTGATTTTCCTCCATGTCTCGGTCTACCCGCAATTGCCTTTCTCTTGACTTCATATTGTAATGGCAGTAAACGAGCTTTTGCAGCTTCTCATATGCTAGTCTATTCCTCTTGCTGGTGTGTATGAGCGACCATGTGCTCCAATTCCTCTCACACGGTGAGGAGGATACAGTCTGTGCGAGAACACGGACTGCCAATAACTGCAGTGCAAGCGTGTCGACTCTATACATTGCCCACCACTCACCTATATATCCATGAGGAACTTGTTTTAGCTTGAAGTTTAAACGAAAAATACAATTACTTAATTATGTTACCATACTCACAAGACATCATCGTTTCAGTCGATGCTTTTCCTAGTGCGGATGAGAACGTACCCCTCGCATCCCTAAACCGCAACAACTGTAAACACGGATTCACAAGTCATTATTTTTAATCATCCATATTTCTAGAGGCTATAAGGAAGAAATTTTATTGCATTACCTGATTACCGAAATCTGCTTGCACTGTTGATTCTGGGAACAATCGTTCGAACGCCTCGTGGACGGCCATCGTCAAATCTTGATTCTCATGAAGCCGACGTTTATAATGAAATTTAGGATTCAGGTAGTATGCTGAAACCCAAATATTAGTTACTCATTTGTATTAACATGCAAACAAAAGTGATGCTTAAAGTACTCAATTGTATTAACAAACTTACCAGCTTGGTGGGGTGGATGCTCGAGAGTCCCAGTCCATCGACGATCGATGATATTGATCACCCACTGACACGAAGTGGGGATTGCAGTCATTATCCCGTCTCATGATTCTCATAAGCTCATACATTGACCCCATCGAAGGCCACATCTCATTATCTACAGCTCGTAAGACCTTGTACAGAGGATGCAGGAAGGAAACAACATGGTGAACTTTATCCCAGAAGGTATCAGAAAGCACTATATTTGAACAGGTCTTTGCACCCTCAGTCTTCCTCTGATTCCACTCCATGTATCTCTCGGATCTGAACAAATTTCTGAGACCCACGCGGTGCCTGTATAAGTTGTCGAGTGCAATGAAGTTCGTGGCAAATCGTGTCGCGCCTGGTCTAACGATGTTCCCTCCACAACACTCACGCATTGCAGCTAACAACCATGAGTGATTGTATATAAAGTTTGTCACTTTCCTTGCATCCTGAATGGTTTTTCTGACAGAATCCTTCTGGCCTATCTCCTCGAGCATTAAATCAATGCAGTGTGCCGCACACGGGGTCCAATAGAGATTGAACTTTTTCATTAATTTCTTCCCCGCCTTAACGAACGCACTGCCATTGTCCGTCACAACTTGGACAACATTTTGCGACCCAACATCTCTAATTACTCCTTTCAGGAGAGCATATATGTATTCGTGATCTTTTATTCTGGCCGATGCATCAATAGATTTGAGAAAAACCGGTTGTCCTCTACAGTACACCATGAAATTGATAATGGACAATTTCATGGGTCCTGTCCACCCATCACACATGATTGTTACCCCATACTGCTTCCAGTTCGGCTGGAGTCCACGTACCCAAGCCTGCATATCCTCGTGCTCCCGATCGAGGTAGACGCCAAGAATCTCCTGTGGCGTGGGAGCCTTCACGCCAGGCCCGGCACGCTGTACTTCCTCAATCATATTTTTGAAGTGAGGACTGGCTGTTGCATTTGCTGGTACATGGCTCGAGATGAACCACCTAGATATAGCGCCACCCACTTTCTCCCTGAGCCCCTTACTCCACACACTTTTTAATCTTTTTTTATTAACGCTTGCGATGGGTGCATCTGGGACACGAGCACTTTGCGTGCGTTATAGGCCATGCCTGCTGCCTCCCTCAAATCGTCTGCTGCTCCCACCAGCCTCATGTCGGGACGTCTCAAACGATGGCCTACTTTCATCAATCCGTCTTCGTTGCTCCCCCTCACACTCTGAAGCCCGAGACTCACAAATCACTTGTCTAAAATCACTCCTTTCTCGAGCCGTAACACAGTCATCGGGGTACATGATCCCCTCATCATCGTCATCATCGTGCTCATTGATAGCACCTAGGCCCCGTCCAGTGCCTCATAGCTCCTCCCTCATATCCCTCTCCCAATCCTGTTGCTGCAGCTTGCGTGACTTCGCTTCAGTCAGCACTCTTCTCATCTCCTCTCTCACTGGCCTTGTTACACTTGGACAGTCTTTCACATTCTTGTATCCCCCTGCCAAATGTTCCTTTAGCCTAGACACCCCTCCACTGCGTATCACTTGGCCACAATAGTTGCATATGGCCCCATATTTATTCCCTTCCACTGGCCGTCCATGTTTCCACCCAATGTCCCTTGCTCCTCCTTTTTCCGATCCAGACGACATTTTACGCCCTATTAGTATACAAATTTGCAATAATCGACAAAAAAAATGTGCATGGGTTCATATTCAGTGTAATAAGCCCAAATCATTTCAAGGGTTAAGATGTTAGATCAAATCAAAATTTCATTTAAATTACAATTGAGGAAAGAGTTTACAGATTACATACTAAGTAAACTTTATGGGGCTTATTGTGATTTATACATACAACATGATGAATACTGAAAAAAAATAAAACAGATAGTCTCAAGTGGACAATGCAAAAGGAAACAGTTGTGATTGTACAGTCCACCATTAAACACTTATTAGGACCCACCATAATGTGTCCATAATGTTTATTTTCTATCCAACCCATTGAAAAGGTTACATAAATATAGGAGAAGTGGAAAAAACAAATATCAGCTTAATACAAAACTTTTGTGGCTTGTAATAAAGTTCAAGAGGACCCCGCTATAGAAAATAGGGACAGTGATTGGATATCCACCATTAAAATCCTCCTAAGGATGGCTATACTGTTTACTTGACATCCAAACTGTTGATTAGGTCATACACATCCAGATGAAGGGAAAGAACAAAGATAAGCTTGACCAAAACTTTTATGGCCCACAGATTGTTTTTAATGGTTGAAGTTTATTCAACACTATTTCCAATAATGTGGTCCACTTAAGACTGTTATATACCTTAGTTTTTGGTCTCATTCTATCAAATGATGGAGGAAAATAGTTGGACGGCATAGATGAAACACATTCATCATGGTGGGGCCCACAAAGCACCGACTACCATCCATGGCTGGTGGTAGGGGCGTAGCCAATTTGTTTGCTTTGATTACAGTTTTTGGCTACAGCTTTTATCTGTAGCCAATGCACTCAAAATCAGATTGCTATGGTGTGGTCCATTTTAAGAATTTACACTGTTTCCTATGGTGTGGTCCATTTTAGCCTTGTATATCTTTCTGTTTTGATATAAGGCCCTAAAATTATCTTGTAAAATGGATGGACGGACAGGATAAAATACATAAATCACGGTGGACCCCACAGAGTTTAGTTTGGGCGGTCGGATTAGACGGGATTCGGTGGGATAGGATTCAAAAAACATCACTGATACACGTGGCAGGGACTGTCCACTGTTGCCATGGGATTAAATTAATGCTATGCTTTGTTGATAGTACGGTGGTATATTGAATGGACAGGCAGGGACTGTCCACTGTTGCCATGGGATTAAATTAATGCCATGCTTTGTTGATAGTATGGTGGTATATTGAATGGACATACCCACCATCAATTGAAATTATTGAGAATAACACAAGTGTTATATCTAAACCGTTCATTTGTTTTGTAACCTCATTTTATGGCATGGGCCTAAAAATGAGGTAGATCCAAAACTTATGTAGCACTAAAGAAGTTTTCAACGGTAAGTATTCAATCCCTGTTACTTTCTATGGTGGAGTCCACTTGAGCTTTAGATTTACCTGATTTTTTGGCCCATGCTCTAAAATAATCTCAATAAATGGGTGGAGGGTGTGGATATAGCCCACACATCATGTTGGGACCTACACAACTTCCCAAACATTGAGTGAAATTGGCATGAGAATCATTGCAATTCCATTTAATGTAATTCAAAGCTTTTCCATTCATTCCAAACATGGAATGGAATTGGCACAGGATCAGATGAATCCCGTCCCACCTAATCCCTTCTAATTCCACCGCCCAAACTGAGAAACGGACTGGGGCTGGTGGTTGGTGCTCTGTGGGCCCCACCATGATGTATGTGTTTCATCCAATCCGTTCATCCATTTTTAAAAATCATTTTAGGGCTTTTTACCAAAAATAATAGGGATATAAATCTCATTTGGACCACACCACTGGAAAACAATAGTGATTGGATATCCACCATTTAAATCCTCCTATGGTCCAGTGTACCGCTTATTTGACATCCAATCTGTTGATTAGGTCATACAGACCCAGATGAAGGGAAAAAACAAAGATCAGATTGATCCAAAGCTTTTATGGCCCCCAAAAATCTTTTAATGGTCAACCTTCATTGAACACTGTTTCCTGTAATGTGGTCCGCTTCAGATTTTTATTTTACTCATTTTTGGTCTCATGCCATAAAATAATCTACAAAAATAGATGGACGGCATGGATGAAACACTTACATCATCGTGGAGCCCACGGAGCACCGACCAGCAGCCATTGGCCGATGGCAGGGGGAGTAGCCAATCCAGACCCTAGCGTGCTGCGTACGCAAACAGCCAGGGACGCGGATTTCCTGCGAAAGGCTTTCGCAGGACGTTCCTACGTAAGGATCTGAGTGGGGCCCACTACAATGTATGTGATAAATTCATTCCGTCTATCCATTTTAAGATCTCATTTTAAGACGTGCGACCAAAAATTAGATGGATAAAAAGTTCAACGAGGTCACACGAGAGAGAAAATTGGGGAAAGAAATTTCGACTGTTGAAACTTTACTGGGCTCCACTTTAATGTTTATATGCTATCCAAACCGTTTATAAGGTAACTCTCGATGGAATGAAGTGAAAAAATCAAAAATATAGCCTGAAACAATACTTTTATGGCCATAATAATGCTTCAACGGTGCTCACTGAATGATCACTTTTTCCTCTCGTGTGTCCCACTTGATTTCTAGAAACACCAAATTTTTCATCACAAGTCCTTAAATGATCTCAAAAAACGGATGGACGGAGCGGATTTCATAAAAATAGCTCTGTGGGCCCCACTCAGATCCTTGCGCAGGATGCTTTCGCAGGAAATCCGCGTCCAACAGTCAGGGCCATCCGCTCCCCTTTGAAACGGACTGGCTGCTCCCTGCCATGCTATGTGGGCCCCACCATGAGGTATTTGTTTCATCCATGCCGTCCATCTATTTTTATAGATGATTTTATTGTATGGAAGAAAAAAAAAAGTTATATCCCAATGTCAATTGGACCACATTACAAGAAATAGTGTTGAATGAACTTTGACCATTCAAAACTTTTTGAGGGCCATGAAGGTTTTGGAACAACCTGATATTTTTTTTTCCCTTAATCTGGGTCTCCATGACCTACTTAACAGATTGAATGTCAAATAAACAGTACCGTGGGCCTTAGGAGGATTTAAGTGATGGATATCCAATTACTATTATTTTCCTATGGTGTGGTCCACCTGATATTTTTATCCATCTCGTTTTTGGGATAAAGCCCTACGATGATCTGAAAAACTGTATGAATGGAGTGGATAATACACATACATCATGGTGGGGCCCACATACATCATGGCTGGACCATGCGGCAAGAAATAGTTGAATTGCACGTCTACCGTTGCAAAATTCTTAGGGCCACGGAAGTTTCAGATATGCTTAAATTTTTGGGCTCAACCACTTGAATTAGATGAAAAAACGGATGGACGGTTTAGATAAACCACACGTGCAGCAAAAGTGGGCCCAACTGAGCTTAGTAAGTACGATCGGAGCGTACTCGCACAGCGTCCATCGGTTTTTCTTCCCAAGTCGAGAGTATATCTCATTTTCATCTTCGCAGGGCGCGAACTCTCACCGCGAGAAGGATTTTCGCACAGCGAAATCCGATTCCTGGTGCGAGAGCGATTTTCGCTTGGGGTGAAATCCGATTTCAGGGATTTTCGAGAAATCCAAAAAACGAGAAGCTCTGTCGAGAAAAGAGGGGAGATGGCGAGAAAAAAGCGTACACATACCAGCTATGTCGATCGCGGCTCTGTCAATCGCGGCTCCGTCGATCGAGAAGGTCCTCTTCCAGATCCGCTTCCAATTTCCAATTAACCAGGTACGAAAATCACCCTGAAATTTTTTTTCCCCGATATCCCCGATATTTATCGAAAAAAAAGGGGTAGGTGGCTACAGTTTTCACGTGGGGTTGGTGGCTACAGTGGAGATTCCGAAAATATCGGTCGGATGCCGATAATATCGGCGATTTTTCGCCGATAACTGGCTGAGAAACGAATTTTACGGGTTTCGGTGTCGCAAAGCTGGCAACACCGATTTTATCGACGATAATATCAACAATTCGCCGATAACGCGAACACTGTGAAAGACATAGGGGGAAGGTGTGGGTGCGGGGTGGAGAGAGAGAGTAACAAGTCACTTCTCGCTAGTCTCCTCTCATGAAAGAAAGTTATTAACAAAAGCTTTGGAGGTTTTTGTGCCCTAACCCGATCATGATTCCGATATCCATATTGTTTAGGCAATATGGGCATATTGTATCCATTTTAGCCCACTTAAAAAATAAATAGCCATATTGTACCTACAAACCCTTGCCTATCACGTCCCAGCCGATGTGCCTGTAAGAGGTCATTTTTCTAATTTTCACTTTTTCCTCACATTTTTTGTGTATTTTCTTCATTTCAAGCATAGAGGAATCTAGGAGCTAATTTTCTACTAGTTCTAGGCCCATTTCGAGGATCGAAACAACATTTGAGCGTGATTCGATCAATCAAAGTGGAGAGGAACTCATTTGTTCATATGCAACAAATAAATTGTGATTTTCACACAGTTAAATAGCATGTAGAATATGCTTCATGGGCAAGCCCACCACCCAATTTTGTTCTTGGAATAAGCTAACATAACAAGCATGTATTACATACAATAGTATGTTCTTCATTATACTGAACTCGTAATATTATCATATATATTGTTCTTTCTTTTAAAAAAAAAAAAAAAAAACGTATTATCATACATATTGTTACTTATAATAACTCATTGATTTTAATCAACCTATGTAATAGACCTTTAAATACCACTTGATTATAATCGACCTATGTGCTAGTCCATTACATTGTGTCTGAGGCAGTTTTGCACTCTCATTGCCGGTCCCCAGCCCAAATATAGGAGGGCTGCGTCAGGTTAGCGGCTGACGTCAAACTTATGCCATAATTATCATTATAATCTGAACAATATGACATTACAAACTCATGCTAGGGAGTTCCCTGTAAGAGACGCATTGTATTGGAACCCAAGTGTTGTGCGAAATGGGCAAGGATTGGTTAGGGCATCCCCCCCAACTGTTGTGAGAAGCTGGCAAGGGTTCCAGTGCCATTGTGGTTCTGCGTTAGGTAAAGAAGCCAGTTTGGATAATAGGATTTGTCTTGCCACATGGAATAGGAACATTGACAAGTAAGAGCATGTCGTTCGTAGATCTGATGAAAAGGAGAGTTAGCATAACTTGCATTCAGGAGACCAAGTGGCAGCAAGGGGGCCAAAACTAGAGAAATTGATGGATATAAACTTTGGTATATAGGAAAGAACAATAATAGATATGAGGACGGAATAGTTGATGGTGATAGTGATAAGTGTGTTTGAAAGACATGGTTCTCTCCTCGAGTAGAGAAAACTGCGACTAGTGGTTGGAAGTCAAAGGCTGGCCAAGAGAATCTGATAAAGTTATTCTCAACGGCCCTCTCAGCTTTGGGCAGGTGATTGCAAACAAAAACTCAGGAGAATGGCATGTAGAGTGCTACAACTAGGAGGAGGGGGCTCCACGTCCCCAACCAGACTCCAAGTTGACAAAACGAAGAAGCTCTCTCCATATTTCATGGCGGTCATGTTGGAATCCTAGGTAAAGCTTCAGTCAATACAAAGGCTACAATCCCAGGAGAAGGGAGGAAAGAAGACGGGTGGACAGTCACCAACAAAAGAAAATCTACGGAGGCCAATTGCACCTAAAAGAAATCTCCAATGCCCAAGTATGGTGAATTTCCTACCCTCTTCGTCTCCAAAATTCCTCTCGACTAGGATGAATACATGTTGTCTCGTGTTTTCTAGAAAGTGGGGGAAATCAAGGAAGTCATCGTGCACTGTGAGAAAGGGACAGTGATGCATAGGGGTTTTGCATTCATATGGATGGGCTCTTTGGAAAATGCTTCCACGCCGATCTCCTCCCTCCACAACCAGGGGCTCAACAGTCATCGCATCTTGGTTCAACAAGCCTAGTTTAGGCCTCAATCGGATCAAGGGGAAGCCGATTTCCATTCAACTCCCTCTTTTCCGACTACCCAACCCTCCAGCCTCAAGAAGGTTCATGTAAAGCCATCCATTCTTTCAAGGATTATGTTTTCGACCCCCCCCCCCCCCCCCCCTTTCGGCGCACACATCTCGGACACACACCTCCATCTCCAATGAATGTCTAATTATCACTATTGACTACTCCATGATGTCAGAGACAGAGTTTTAATTTTCTCATATAGCCTAGTTATCCAAAGTTCATGGGTGGACACCTTCTTAACATTCAACAATGGCTAAGATCTAGATGCAACTTATCTCCCAGATCTAACAGACTCAAACCTCTCTTAAAGATGGAGTTCCCCCTCCATCTCTAACCAGGAGCCAACCTAGACCACATTCTAGTGGCTAGAGTTGTCACTAGGATGACCTGGTGACCTCCATCTATAAATGGGAGAACTTCTCCCCATTTGATTCCAGTGGCGTATGGTTTCTCTTCACCAGTGTTCCGATAGAGAATTGGAATCTGGAATTCTAGCAAGCCCTCAACTCTTGCATTGGAGGGGTTTTGCGTTTCGACCCGACAACAGAA
Organism: Magnolia kwangsiensis; assembly: GCA_037074715.1. NCBI lineage: Eukaryota > Viridiplantae > Streptophyta > Magnoliopsida > Magnoliales > Magnoliaceae > Magnolia > Magnolia kwangsiensis. The sequence continues at coordinate 196,046,996 of CM073571.1, read as the reverse complement.
TCGAGGTGGGAGCTTAAATCGGCTCATATTCATATTAGAAAGAAAAATCTCGAACTAACACTGCCCTCGGTCTTCGTCAAAGTTGGTTAGTGATAAGATCAAATTTTCAATGTCACCGGAGTCGGTTAGTGACAAATCTGCCAAAAAACATGGCAATGACTCCTAAGGCTGTAAATGGTCAGGTTTTGGTTTGGGGTGAGTTTAGCCAAAACCAGACCCGCCCATTTACTAAATGGGTCTAGATCCAAATTTTAGACCCAGACCCTTTTACTAATTTGGGGGGGGGGGGGGGGGTGGGGGTGTCCGAGTACTCGTTTATAAATGGGTTTGGGTCTGGTAGAGGTAGATCCACCCAAACCCATTTATAAATGGGCCAGCTCTAACAGTTTTGGCTAAGGGATATCCAAACCCTGAACCAAATCCACTTATAAACGGGTTTGGTCAGGTCTAACGGGTCTGGGTCACCTTGATTTTATATCAAAATTAATCAATGCCAATTAATAATAAAATCCCAATGGATGGACGAGGCGGATTTCTCACAAACATCACAGAGTGTGATACATGCGTCGATGCCGGTACTGAAAACATTGAGATCAGTGACAAAGATGGAGACACGAATTCCTCTCAGCACCATCTCATGGTCTCATAATCAATCAATAGGGGTTGGCATACGTTCAGTTCCTCCCACATAGCCTACAATGTCAAATAATACTCACCTAAACTCTTATCCCCTTGTTGAAGCACAACAATATTTTGAAGCAACTTGTATATACGAGTTAAATTCTTCTTACCTAAATACATCTTTCAAATTTTCCAAACTTCTTTTGCTTTTTTTAAAAAGATATTATTTGCACTAATATGTGGTTCCATGTTGTTCCATAACAGAGCTCTAAGTTGAGCATTTTTTGCCACCCAATCTTCATAATCTTTTAAGCATTCATCGGGCTTAGGGGATGTTAGATGCTCTAATTTTCTTCTTCTAGTAAGAATTGGATTTGGCCCATTGTAAATAATTCACATGGTTAAGTTTGTTTGATGTAATTTAAAGATTCATGAACTCAAATGAAGGCCGAAGACTACTCGTAGTATCATTCTTGACATCCATATTTTAATTTTATTTTTTAAAAAAAAAGGAAAAAAAGAAAGGATTAAACACATAGGGACGAACTTGAACTTACCAAATGCTTGGTTTAAAAGAGTGTAGTTCAATGATCACCACCACACATGTAAGGACTAATTGACAACAAATATGAAGAACCCCTCACTTCCATTCATGATCTCTACACCCACACTTGGTCTTTAACTATGATAGTAGATACACAACGACCCACTCTAAACCATCGAAATGGTTGTATGTGAAAGTGGGCCTCAAACGCACTCACAACACACAAGTAGACAACCTATGGTATGGGGGTTGAACAAAAAAATGAAGGAGACTTGCGTAAATCAACCCCCAAACAACTTAGGATTTCACCTTGTGGAGAAGAAAAGGAAAGAGAGAGAGAGAGAGAAAGAAGGGGGGGGGGGGGGGGGGGGGAAGGAATGCAATACTGGATCTTTTATCTCTTTGATACCATGTTCCTTGAGTTAAATTGAAAAGGCAAATGAGAGAGAATATGAGAAGAAGCAAGAGAAATGGAGAGAAGGCCTAGAACGTAATGACGCCTCTAGCCTCTCCTCTTATTATCATTAGGGCCTTCATAATATATGTGAAAGTATTAAAAAAAATACCCCCCATGCTTAAGTTGTTACATAAACCAAAGCCCATGTGCTTAAACTCTATCCTAACAAATCACCTTATGGACAAAAACAGAAAATAATAAAAATGAAACAATAGAAACCATATTCTCCATGTGAACTGGGCCACACGTGTGATCATCACCATCTATCACGGTCCATCGACAATATAGATTATCCTATATATAAGTTTGAGAAATAGTTCAACTTAAAATGTTCCTTAATAGCAAATCACCACAAGTTAATCAGCCAAAATGAAATAAAGAGACTAACTAACAATACCAAATCTCATATGCCAATGTTATATGTTACTACACTCATTTGATATTGACATATCGAAAGGATTAGACTAGGCAATTAACTCCGTACTAATGTTAGATGAGACCATATTAGAGGCTAACTTATTTTGCCATAATCAATTTATTCACTCATCGACATGAAAAGTAACACCAAATAATGAAAATAAAAACTACTGACATGAAATTATATAGTCGTTTACGTTCTGTAATGGGGAAAGGTACCAAACTAACCCGTGTTGACCTCGTCCCCTCCCAAGTGGAAAAGCTCAAATGGGAAAATTTTTCTCATATCTGTAGAGTACAGAAAACCTTCAGAACAAATCATATAAAAAATGTGATGAGCAAAATACAGTTGAAGAAAACATATAAAATCCCCATGTATAAAGATAAAAGAACTTCAAGGCCCCTTTAGTATGACCTAAGAACCATATTCTACTGGTTTCTTATTTTACAATGCAACTTATGCTTCAACTTGTGTCATTCATAACATTATAAAAGATGCAGGAAGTTTACACCTCGAGGCTTACTCAGGGTGGGCCTCTCACAAAATGCCTAAAGCATGGACATAAAGGGTTAATGTCATGAGACTTATGCCTCAAAAAGTGAGGTTAAGGGAGGTGTGTGCCTCTTGTACACTTTACACCTTCGGTTAAGAACCTTTAGCCTCTACATCCAAGAATAAAATGTTTTTATTTTTTCCTATATTTACTTTAACCCTTTTTTCCTTCTAACACCAGAAAACAATAGTTAAGGAGTTAAACATATTCTAGAGGTAATTTTAATCCCATTTGAGAGTTCTATCAATCTACTCTTCTATGCAATGAATAATTGAGCCCGTGGATTTTATTTTCTCTTCCAAATTGTTTAATATTTAATGCTATAACATGTACATCTTCTTTTGTTGGTTATGCTTGTTCTAGTTATGGATTCAATTAGATAATCATGTGTCATAACTATTTTAACATTTCGAACTAACTGATTAGAAAATACACTAATTAATTCCTATGAAATATTAAAGTGTATTGTGCATATTTTTATATAGTTTTTACAATATATTCCAATTTTTTTTCGATATTTTTCATATTTTTAGTTAAACACTCAAGCTAGGGACCAAGGAGGTGTTTCAAGATGCCTATACCTCACCTCTCAAGAGACATAGACGCCTAGTCCTATGCTTTTGCATTTCAAAACACTACTCAAAAATTTCTAGTAAATAGTTCAACTTCATAACAAGGTGTTCTATATCTGTTACGATACCGCCGTAAAGGCTGATACATATACGTAATGGTTGTGACCGTTATGCGATGTAGGGGTGAAACAGGGTAGTTGGTTTTTGGGGACCATATCGGCCGTTACGGGGCATAACGACCGTTACCCCCGTAAAGGTCGAAAAACAACCACTTTTTTTTCTATTTAAATCCATTTTTCTCCTTATTTTTGTGATTTTCTCATTCCAAAAAACTTTTGTAGATTATTCTACAACAAATTTCAATCACTCTTTACTATAGTTTTTAGGATTAAAACCGTAGATTGAACCGATTTGGGTAAATAGAAGCTCCGAGGACCATTTTTTCAAAAAATTGAAAAAAAGTGGTATTTATGTTTTCTTTTCCTATTTCTAATTCTAATGCTTGATTATGATGTTTATGATGTGTATATATTAGAGACACATAATTATGTTTAAAAATTCACTAGACAACCAGATACAACCCTCTCACCAAAGAGTGGACCGTCTGCTACCATAAACATGTTAAAAACAAAAAATAAATACATATTTGGAATATTTACATTATTCTGGATTTTCTAAATATTTTTTCAAAATTTTTTAGGAAAAAAAAAATTCTACCGTTATGGTGGTCATAATGGTAGTTACACCTCTATTTCAGCCGTTACAACCAATACCCATATCAATAATGGTGGTGACTGTTACGGCCCCATTACCAATACGGAATACCTCGCTTCATAATGGCTTAGTTACCATTTCATAAATGACCAGCTACAAGGTAAAGCTACAAAACCTTAAATAAGGTTTAAAGCTTTTAAAAAATATATATAATAAATAACTTAGAGAATTTTAGAAAAAATAAAATTAAAAATTAAGCTCTAGAAGAAAAAACATTGTTGCACCGAAGAATTACCTCTATTTATAGATTTTGATAGGGCCTAACTCATGAGGCAATTAGTTCCAAAATCCTTACCAAACTCCATAACAATGCATGCCATATATTTGATTAAATGTAACATTTGTTGCTAGAATTACATTCGGACATACAATGATGCAACTTTGAAAGCTAGAAATCTGTTATATTTTCTTGTCATGACTTCAATCGAAATGAAATCACCCTAAACAAACAACATGGTGACTCAGCAAACTCCACCATCATCATAACCTTGTCCCAACAATTTGAGGTCGACTTTATGAATCTTATTTTACAAATCATTCCTAAGGCCCTATCCTCAGTAGGCGAACAAGCCTTTGAATCCCTTCTCAGTTCTCACTACCTTGACCCAAGTCCTTTTAGAACTTCCTCTTGTCCTCTTTTCAAGCTACTCATCAATGCTTCCTCCTTACGGGAGCTATCTATGTGCTTGCCCAGACCATCTCATTATGCTCTCCATCATTTTCTCTTATTGGTACTCCCAAGTTGCTTAAGATGACTTGACTCTTAATTCTATCTTGCCTTGTCACCCTTCAAGCAATGTTTATTTTCTAGTCATCTTGCCTTGCCTCTTAATCGCCCAATACTATGCCCCACAAAGAATACTTGTCTAATGGTTGTCTTAGAAAGTATTCACTTGAGTTTCATTGGCATCCGCTCTAATTCAATTAAACATACTCCTTGAACTCTCCATCATTTTGAATGAAAGAGCCAAAAAAACAGATAACCTTCAGAAGTTACCTAAATGCTCCATAATAAATAGAACAAATTATTGAATCAAGACCGAATATAACAAGGGCATGTGAAGAAAACAATTTAATAAATATGTTACAAATAGCATATCAATAACTTTTACTCCATATAGGAATTCATGGAAAATGAAAGGAAAAGTGTAATCATTAACAATTTTTCCTTGTTTGATTTGTAAAGAAAATCACAGATTCCATGATGTAATCATAAACATTTCCACTTTTACAATTCCCAAGCATAAAATTTAAGGTGAAATTTGTGAGATGAATTGGAGATTTCTAGTTGCAAATCAAACAAAACACTGTAGATGGAATCCATTGGAATCTATTCCTCAATAGTACCTAGGCAAATAATGATTACGAAATCCTTTCATTTTTTATGAATTCCCACTCATCAAACAGGCCCTAGAACTCTTCTAAAGTTCTTTCTTAAGAAATTCTTGACAGTTCTTTTGCACAATTCCCGTTAAGTGATTATTCTCTTCTTCTTTTTTCTTTTTTCTTTTTTTGAAACCATATTAGTGATTTAATTAATTGGAAACCATAGAAGACTTGATGACCTATGGTCTATCTGATTGTATGGCCCTTGATAGAGTGGAATGGTGGAACAAGATTCATGTAGCCGAGGCCCAATTAATTGGGATAAGGCCTAGATGACAATGATGATGATGACATGAAATTTAACCTTCAAAAGGTGCAAGCCAGTAAGCTGAACTGAACAAGGTACCTAACCATCTCATGAGTCTTGACCAGAGTAAACTAACCACTTAAACCACGAAGTTGAATTCTATATCACATAAAACACTGATCACTAAAGCTAGCAGCAAAGTCCATCTTTCTTTGTCTTTGGGTCCATGATTGGATCAGGTTACATTATCATTGGATTGCTGGTCGAAGTCACACAACTCTTCCACAACAGGTCTATAAGGGCCCGTTTGGCCGGGTGGATTGGAAGGGATTGAATGGTATTAGGGTGGATGGCATGGATTTCTAGGTAATGATGGTGTTGTCACTAGATTGTCTTGAGATCCCTAGGATTGCTATATGCCTGGATTGCCATATCCAGTCTGTTTGGCACGCCTGGCCAATCCCGGGATTAAACCTTCCCATCCCTTCCAATCCCTCGATCCAAACACGTCCCAGGAAAATTTGAACAGATTATGGTGGATTGGATGGGATTTAAAGGTTATGATGGTGTTGTCAGTGGATTGTCTTAAGATCCATGGGATTGGGATCAGATCACCGACTCTGTTTGCCACGCCTGGCCAATCCCGGGATTTAACTTCCAATACCATCCAATCCCTTCCAATCCGACCGGCCAAACGGGCCCTAAGAGAGGCCACGGACTTGATCTACAAAGCATTTTACTATGAATAGGTGGCACTTACGTTCCTTCCAATTGCACTAGAACCATGATTCCATGGAGTTCCCTATGACCACAAGATTACTATTTCAAGCTCATGATGTTTTTATCATTTTATGACGATTCCCTAGAATCGTCTCCCAAGTCTTCTTCTTAATCAGTCCTAGGGTCAATTTTCAAAATTTTCATTTAAAATTTCTATCATTCAAGGGACATAAATCATGAATGAATTTCAAGGCATAGTGACGTAAGGTTTGACAAGTGATGGAACGATGGTAGTGGAAAGCAAAGGCAAGAAAGATAAGGTTGGTCGAGGGGACCCCTCTAGCCCTCCCCCAAAATTTTGAAGTTAAAAAGAAAATCCACAACCATATCATATGGAGGTGCTTTTAGAAAAGATGAGGGAAACAACAAGGTGGCATTTTCAACATCGACCTGATTAATAGAACCCAATGAGGTGTGCACACACTGTTCACCATAGTGTACATTAGTGATCGACAATGAGCAGGTCGAATGGCTTATCAGGTCGGTCTAGGTGGAAGCATGGACTAATCAAGGCCAGTGTTTTAAATAGTGGTAGCGTGATGCATAGCGCTCAACGTGTAGCGTAAATACATAGTGTGTAGCGTAAGCTACATGATACTTCTATTTTTTAATTTAAAAATAGGACAAATATGATATATAGTGAAAAAAAAAAAGGGAAAAAAATATAAAAATTCCTGAAAGACGATTCATTTTATCAATTATAAGCATGTTTAAAAAAGTTATTAGTTATCGTTTATCAAAAGACAATCCACATATATAAGCCAAATCAAATAATTATCACATCAACAACTTTCTAAGCAAACCACTTAAATTAATAATGTCTAATTGAAACCACAAGTCACAATTATGAAAAGAAATAAAAATCCCATAGGTTAAAAAGTATCAAGTACAATACAAGTGTCACATTTCTAAACATTAGAAACAAAGAAAACCTAAAAAAAAAAAAAAAACCTAAAATAGTAAAAAACTACATTGTAGCTTACGCTACGGATGCAACGCGCTACGTAGCTGTAGCGTACGCTACGACCCTTGTAGCGTACGCTACAGGGAATTTACGCTATTTGGGACGCTACGTAGCATACGCTACCGCTACGCTACAGGCGCTATTTGAAACACTGATCAAGGTAGATAAAAAAAATTTACTCCAACTCCATTTGAAAACTTAATTGTTGAAGTAGACCCATAAATGTCATAAGATGAGTGAAATCAAAGGAAAAGGAACAGTGGAACTATCTTTCAGTTAGGAAAGTTTGGGATCTACATCCATTCAAACACTAGTCTTAGGAAGAGAAGCGAATGAGATAACCAACAACCTAGACAAACAAGGTTGTGTGGAGAGTCAAGCTTGTTCTTCATATCAGGTATTCATTTCCCTTTGATGTACTTGACTTTTTCAATTTTATTAATTATAAACAACATTCCTTTTCACCCTTTGCAAGAAAACTTACACAATTTGGTTGTATCAGTGATTCAATTAAACACTTTTGTTTTTCCATTGCACATCCACTACCAAGAATTCATGCTTCAAGTTCTGTAGCCTTGAAGCCAACAGAAATTTTCAAGTATTCGGCCATTTTAAAAGTGCTTTCAAATAATCCTCTCATCAAAATTTTGCATACCAAAAGAGAAAGAAACATTTCAAGTCAAATATTCTAAAAGAAATTATAGTGTGTACGAAAAAAAAAAAATCACTGTTTACCAAAGACAATTTCATGATTTAGCAAATAGTCACATGTCGCAATACCTGATTTTGTGATGTTAGTGGGTCAGATGAACCACACATTCAATTTCAAACATTGACAATTATACAATAGGTCCAACCAATGTTTTAAATATCGTTATCGCGTAATGTATCGCACCCTTGGGATACGGATACATATCAATTATCGCATGGGATATATTGGTTGTATCATGTAATGTATTGTTGTTGTTGGGAAACATGGGAACATTTGGAAAATGGTCGAATTTTTCAAGGAAACTTCAAGGATTGTTGAAAAAGACATCAATACACACTTGGAAATCAAAACATTACAAAAAAGGTGCACATAATAGGGGTTTCCTTTGTATGGGGTCCTAAAACATGTATTGTCCAACTGACCTGATGCAAGTATATTTAAAGTCTATGCATATAATTTATAAATGTAAGAAGAAATGTATGGAAACACAAGCAATTCTTTTAAAAGCAAAAGATGAATCACTAGATCAGGTTACATGTTTGATTTTGTGTTTAGATACAAAGATTGCAACCGATTTGCGAGAAATTGAGAAATTTTGATTTTTTTCAATTTTCTGCAACCTACCCCATCTCTCCCAAATCTCAAAATTGAAGCTCCAAATCCATGATTTTTCATGGAAAACATGAAGAATCATATATTTGTAACAATTTGACATTGATTTAACATGATTTACAGCAAAAAAAAAAAAAAAGGATAAAAAATTGAAAATCCTCACCGGATCGAATAGGTGGGATATATCGATACTACCTATGCATTTCGTACCGCATAGGTGGGATACAAGATATATCGTGGGATATATCGGCGTATATTGTCGATATTTAAAACATTGGGTCCAACTTCCTTTTAAATTCATGATAGATATGCAAAGTTGTTTACCATTCAAAATGAAAAACAAAACAAAACAAAACAACTAGAACTTGTATTTTAATTGCCTCTTCTACAAAAATTTCAACCTATAAATTATCGCAATCTTCCACAATACTCCCCCTTCCTAATCCTTAAATGAGGCTTTAATAATTACTCCACTTCAATGCAAAAGATTTGCATATAAAATATCACCATGAACCAACACCAACAAAGGCATTTTATTTGGAGCTTCACCTCTCAAAATGCCTGAAATCAAATCAAATGTGAAGTTTTGGGAGACATCAAGTGGCTCCCTACAGGTAGGAGAAGGCCAAAGATCAGGGTAACCAATGCCCCTGCAAAAAGTTAAAAAGCACAAGTTAGCATGCAAGATAACAATGAAAAAACCACGCTTGAATAATAATGAAATAGCACAACTATACAATTGTAAGAGTAGATAATTAAAGGCCGCAATTGAACATTTCCATTCTATTATGTTTTAACTTTGAAGCAGATCTCACTTTTCCCATAATGGCTCCCATTACAGGATAAAAAGAAACAGAAACGTAACAAGTATGGATTCAGAAGTATTTCCATTTGAGTTCTCCAAAAGAGAGAGAAATAAAGAAACGGAACATCTTGGTAATTTATTGGACTAGACAATTAGCAAAAAAAAAAAAAAAAGACAGAACATTCTCATCCTGTTATGTTTTGACTCATAGACAGGTCAAACTATTCCCACAATCGATAGTCACATAAATCACAAAATAATACATACAGCGCAGAATCACAAATATGAGCAAGAAGTATATTCACCTTTGTCCTAAAATATCAGGAAACGGTGAGAATTTTGCATTACAGAGACCAACAAAGGATAAGATGCCAATATATACCAATCAAGTCTGTTGATTGATAGTGTATAAAATATTTTAGTGACGGGCCCCCACAAATAATGATAAATATGACAATTATACAATATCAAACATGTATATTCTCATTTACATTGGAAACATGATATGATGTGCCAAGTTTCAAGTGCTCTAAGCACCTTCCTCTAGACAGAGCTTTTGCTAAGGGCTTTTGTTTTTCTGGAAGATAATACTTTAGAGCAAGAAAAAAAAAAAGCAATGAAAAGGCAACAAAAAACCAGGAAAAACAAAACACTACTAAAACACCATGAGAAGCTATCTCCTGTCAGCAGTGGTCAAAGAACTAATGCAGAACCCCACTTTCGCTAGGACCTCCACATTTTCATTTGTCCCCTTAGTCACCCTGCTGAAAATCACTCAACGAGAACTAGCCAGGTCCAACTCCTCTATTAAGTCCGCCACCCGCCAAGGCCAAATGTTTCAGTTTTTGAGTGAGATGGAGTTAGCTGAATCGCCTTCAATGATCACCAGTAAAATATTAAATCTGACGCCGCCTTCAAGGCTTGGAGAATGCCTCCAGTTGGTTCAATTCACACACCCCAATTGGATCAGAAAAATCAGCAATCAACTTCCCTCTGCAGTCGTGTGCAACCCGAACTATCCCAGTTGGCCCAGGCCCCAGGGTTCCGATAGGAAGATCCATCGGAGTTAATCTTGAACCAGCCCTCCAGAGGGGCTGGCCACCTGCTGCTCACGTCCTCTTTCTGCCAGTCACCACAGAGGGCTGCTGACCAAGGGTTCCCAAACATTGCACTCATGAAACCATTGAACCCATGATCCCAGTTAGTCCAATCAATAAGCCAACAAAAAGCTTATTCCTCAAGGCCTGCACACTTGATGACCACTCTCAGAAGTTTCTTTTGTTTCTTTCCATCCAAACACTCCAAATAACTGCATAAATCACCTTACGCCAAGGTTACTGATTAAGCCCCAAGAGGCAACTGTCTAACTCTCACAACCTAGAGCAACCATCTCAGGTAACACCAAACTCATTCCAAATTTCTGTAAGACGCCTGTCCAGACCTCCCCAGCTATGGAACAATGGATGAAGAGATGGTAACCATCTCTTCCATGGCATAGCACATGAAGCACCTAATCTTTGTCAAGATTTCATTAGATTCATCATTAATCATTCTCTACCGTGACAAATGGGAGTCATTTCAACGTCTTTTATCTTCACACAAAAGACATTCCGCAAAAGTAGTAGCACTCATGCATATGGATACCCAGCACCTCATGCAGTGAAAAAGAATGGTGATGATGATGACGATGATATGTAACAAGGGACTATGCTCTTTTTGAAACCCCTAAATTAAGCACAATGTCAACCTTGTTTCACTGATATATTCATGCAAATTCAACTCTGAATGTTGGGCATATATTTTTTAACTTCAAAAAATATCAAGCAGTCGATAGAATGTCTATGAGGCTAGCTCAATCTCTAGCATCCAAAGCCCTGTCACATTTCCTCAAATAAAAAGTTGTTTCAAGTGTCTTTAACACTTCCTTCCATGATTCAGTATCCCAAATATGATAAGTACCTTTGGATTGATCCTCATAGGGTACAAAAAATCTTTCCCAAATCTTATTCCCCAACTCCTTTCTTCAATTTCTCCAATATGCTGGCGGTTTTCAGTATGTAGGATCTATCCACTTCAGCAACGAGCTCACAAAGATCTTACCCTTCAAGATATACCTTAATAAACAGTTTCCAAAATTCATAATCAGGTGCTGTTAAGATTCTACGAATGAAAATGATTCGATCTGCTCCACCCTTGGTGACTAATTAATTTGCCAAATGCATGTTCTTCTATTGGAACTTCATTTCTCGACAAAGGAATGGGTTGTTGTTACAAGTTACACCAAGCAAAACTTCTTCAAGCTAACAGGGTAGCTTTGATACCACCATGCCACAATAGGTTTCCAACTCTCCACTTAAGCACACACGTCAATTGTTCTTTTTTTTCTATATATAGAGGATCCTATTGGACTGGCAGTCACAAATCAATCAGATAGCTCTATAGACCAACCGGACTGTGGAGTCCACATGTCCAATCAAGTGATGATCAAATGCTCATTCATCCATTTTATCACTGTTTACAGCCCTGCTTACCAACCATGCTGCAATACAGTGCATGCATTAGCGTACATGGGTCCATAGAGCTTACATAGAAAGAGCTATAATTGGATTAGAACTCTTTATTTTAGTTTTCTTATTTCAATATACTCTCCTAAAGCAAGTTTGAGTAGATACAGGCAAGTGATGTGGGGTCCAGTGACAATTAAGCAACAAGTCTTTTAAAGAAGCTCATTCTAGAACATTGTAAAGGAGAATTATAGTGAATATAAAGGCAAGAGGACTGTACGTATGGGCATATGCACTTGATTACAGATCATGTTATTTTGAGGTTTCTTTAGAATGGTTTGCTCCTAGTTCTCTTTTCTAGTTCTAGTAACTAGAAGGCCAGTAGAAGCAACTAACAGTCCTCTATATGGGCATATTTATCAATCATGTGGGACGTCGAAGAGAAATTTGATCTCCTAATTGGTGCATATCAATTCTACCACTTTAAAATTCAATTTCTTTTCGATTTTCTACATTACACCATGTCAACATAAATGTGTGTCCAACACACCCTTACGTATATATTAGTTTTGGGTTTATTAGGACTTCTTATCTTTGAATTTATGACTAGAGTTAAAGGTTCAAGTTTTCATAGTCTTTACTTATGGGGATATTTTTATATAAAGATAATTAGTTTGATAGGCATAGGATTTTAATATATTAATCTGAACTGCTGATCAACAAATCAGGCTTCTGGAAATTGGCTGTAACTGACACTCCAAATATTCCAATACTGACACTATCATTGTGCCAGTAACAGAGCACCAAGGTCGTTGCATAAGCACTACAATGGCCTTGGGACATTATCAATAGAATATAATCACGTTCAATACAAATTTTCAATATTACGCCATAATTACAATAATAATTTCTTGTAGGGAAGAAAATCACTTGTGCAAAACAACCGAAAGGCATGTAAACTATAATTATCACAATGGAAAGAATAGACAATTTATAAAAATGTAATTTACCATGATTCCGCGTGACCAGGGATATCTACTTCAGCCATAATGTTGATACCTGCCATTGTGAATCAATAATCATGAAATTGAAATGCTCATAAGTCATAACAATCTTTTTCCACAAACAGTAACATATTATGTCCATGAATCCACTGTGAACAACTTGAACTTTTTTCTTTTTCTTTTTTAAAGGTTGCTAGGGATTGAACCCTGATCACCACACTACACTCTACCAGCTCATCTAATAACTTGAACATCTTCTATGACCAATTGACAAACAATATAATTCTCAAGTGCAACAAGGGATCATTGTGATTTCATGGTAGTGACCATGAAAAGAATAAAAATACAAATTATCTATTCAATAACTTTTCAAATTTAGGATGGAGCGCACCTCTCTTTTTGGCAAACCTTCACAGCATGATACCCATCAATGAAACAAAGCACAAAACACAATGTTAGCATTTCACAAATAGTTAAGTACAATAGTAGATTAAAAGAACTCTCAACATTACCTACCCAAAAAAAAAAAACACAATATGACAAAGATGATGGAATAACTTAAAACAGCACCCCCTTAAGCCAAAAATCTCATAAGAACAAAATTTCAATGTATGAAAAGAAAACAATTAAAGACATATCTAACAAAATAATATGAATTCTTACGATCACACCAAAGACAATTCTAGTGGATAAAATAGAACCTGAAAGAGAAGCTTAAAGAAAGGAAGCTTGTGCCTTAGACACGTTAAAACAGTTCACAAGCTTCAAAAAGCATGCATTCCAATTCCTAATAAGCACTACTGCTACTTTCCAAATGTTATTTCTGATATTTCAGCCAAATGCTTTTCATTCTGCCAGTGTTTTGGATATCAGGATCGTATTGGCTGATGCGGCCATATCATATCCATATCGGCCTAGTACAATACACGACACAGGTCTGTATCTACCAGTTATGAAAATACTATACCATATCAATCCGATATGGCCTGTATCAGCCAATACAGCCTATATGAACACCAATATGCCATAAGTGTATCGGTCAGACTGATATGAGCTTAAATTGCTACAAACAGCTCCCATTTTCCACTTCCCTTTTTTTCTTCTCCTTTTGAATTTCTACACGTTAGGGATTGTTTCGAGGTCATTTCCAACCAGATCTAAAGCTATTTCGAAGATCAAATCAAGATTTTTTGCCTTGAATTGAAGGATCAAATGCAAGGTAACCAATTTGGGGAATTTTTTTATTTTTTTTAAAAGTATTTTCCTTTTATTCTTGTTGGAATCAAGTCGAATTAGCATGATAACCCCAAATCAATCAAATCACACATCATCTATGTTCAATTGGGAATTTTTACTCCTTTTTTTTTTTCTCGACTTACGATGGTATAATTTGAATTTTTCAGAAAATTTCCTTTTTTTATAGCCATTTTACACTAATTGTTGTAATGATGCATGAAGAGTGTTTTGCTACTATAGATCTACAAATTTCACAGATCCATTGCTTTAAAAAATATACATAACATTTCTTTTTTTGTACTTTTGGTACATTTTTTTAGCATTTTCTGAAATTTTTATTTTAAAAAATAAATAAATCGAATGTTCGATCCAGGAAAATCTATGTTTTTAAACATGGATCTATCATTGCTGCTGGATATATATATATATATATATATATATATATATATATATATATATATTGGCCCCTTTTTTTTTGCCTTTTTTAGGCATTTTTTGAATTTTTCTTTCTTTTCCAAAATTTCTTTGGGTGAATGATAGATTTAGATTGTTTAAACATGGATCTAGGTTATTTTAACCTAGATCTACCATTGCTGATGGATTTTAATTTATTTTTGTATATTCGGGCCATTTTTTGCCTTTTTTAGGCATTTTTGGAATTTTCTTTCTCCTCCAAAATTTCTTCGGGGGAATGATTGATTTAGGTTGTTTAAACATAGATCTAAGTTATTTGAACATAGATCTACATTTTATGTTCTATAATTTCATTTTAATGCATTTTCACCCATTGTTTGACAATTGTTTTAACAAAAATCAGATTTGGAAAATGGAAATTTATTGTTGTTTGAATGTAGATCTATGTTGTTTGAACATAGACCAACCATCTATGCAATGTAAGTTTTGTTTGTTTTTTTTAATGTATTTTTGACCATTTAAAAAAATTTACATTTTGTTTTCAAAAAGCAATTTGGGGAAATGTACATATGAATGAAATGATAGATGAATGCACTCATTAATAATGTATCATATCAATTTATGACATACATCAACAATTTATATTCAAAATACTGAACATCATAGCTTACAGTTTACAGACTTACAAGTTACAACAGGTCAATCCAACAAACAGCATTCTTACAAAGAATGGTTCGATGCACTAATGTATACATGTTCAAAACATCAAAAATAAATAATGTTTTTTTGGCTAAAAAAATTTGTTCATACAGACTTACAAGTTACAACAGGTCAACCCAACAAACAGCATTCTTACAAAGAATGGTTCGATGCACTAATGTATACATGTTCCAGGCATCAAAAATAAATAACAAGATATTATTTTGGCTAAAAAAATTTGTTCAATACAGTCCAATATGGACAGATATGGGGCCGATATTGATACGCGACATTGGATCATATCAATTTTTTTCAGGGCTGATACGCTCACCGATACAGATATTCAGAACCATGGTGCCAGAGAATGATATGATAGGGTTCAATTTCCAAAAGAACTCTTACTTTGTAGCTACAGTTGAATGGTGCAAAATAAAATTTCGAATGGCACTCTCTCTCTTTTCTTTTTTCCCTTTTTTTTAGAATGTATTTCATTAATAGAAGGTGAAAGCACCAAAACAGGCATAAGAAAAACATAAAGGAAAAGAAAATTGAAAAATAAGCCCTAAATTACAACAATTATTTCCCTAGTAATGGCACCTCGACCACCACATGACAGACTTTGAAATTCATCGTCTAATATGTCATTTTCCTCTCACTCTTGAAAAACATTCTTTTGGCAGTTCCAAATTATTAATGACTTTACTGCCCACTCCATTCAAATTGACCGCATACTTACTAAGAGTGACAACCTCATCAAGGCTGTACAACACTTGCTCCCAAACCAATCCCAAGATTACAAAATCAAGGCCATCAACTCTAGAATCACCCATGCAGTCTTCAGCAAATCAAAGAGGCCCCTCCAAATGTCTATAATCGAAAGGGCACCGCATAAAGAGGTGATCAATGGTTTCCTCATTCATAAGCATAATGAATAACCGTTAGTAATGATCAACCCCCTATGTCTCACAGTCTCAGGTGGTCAGCGGTGAGAATTGTATCCTTGACAACTAGCCATCTGAAAGCCATCACTGTAGGGGGGGACCTTGGTACAACCAGGTCCTAGCTGTAGGCACTTCAACATTGACCCTTTTCCCACTGCAGAGAAGCATAAAAAGATATAGCTGTAAATATGCCTGAACAGTCCAAAGACCACCTCCGTTGGCTGATGAGAGATGCACATCAGAGAGAAAATGCTACAGGCAAATGAACTACATCAGCATCTGTGAAGTTATGTCAGGGCTCTGAGATCACCCCCTCCCAAAAGATCCTATAATTTATTGGCTTATTGTCACTTTTCAAAAAAAATAATAATAATTTATCGGCTCAATTTTTTTAACGGTTCGACTCTAACGTCTATTATAGACATAAAGCTTAGAAACAGTATTGTTCAAGACCTCCCAGATACTCAGACATGAAATTTGTTCTACAATATGTTGATCAGGATGCAGCCACTATGGTAGATATGAAGTTTATCTAATGCACAATAAAAGGGGGAAATTCTAGTATGATGTGCCTAATATCTTAGAATCTTCCAATGGTAATGTTCAGAGAACACTTAGAAAGATTGTGATTTAAAGCATTAAATTGTTGGGTGTATGGTGATGAAATACGATCTTCGGCAACTTACTCGACAATTTCATAAGCATCCTCAACCGTGTATCTCTCCCACTTTGTGTATGCACCTTTCCACAGATCAGGATATGAAGGAATTTCTAGAGGAAATGACTCTTCATCTATGATGTGCCAGTGAAGAACATTCTAGTGGATGAGATTCTCAATATCAGTAAGTACATGCAAAACAATTGAAGAGAAGAGATCAGGAAAGAAGACACTCATATTGGCGTGCTTGAAATTATCGGAAGTGACATTCTCTTACAAGTTTAGCATATGACATTGACTCAATTACTTGCTTTATGATATTAATCGGTTGATAGTGCCGTGAGGTATCTGCAAATAAATATATACAACGCATCAAAAATCATTTTAGTGAATAATGGAAACAGTTTTGACAATTTTAAATTTGATGATGAGGCAAAAGATAACTGTAGCATACCAAGAAGAAGCCCACGGAATGCAAATCTAGGTTCATCTTCAATATACCAAGGTGCCTTGTTCACTTCAACTGTTTTAGTTTCATAATTGAAGGTACATAATTGGCTGAATGTCTGGAAAAGATAGCAACTTTAAAATGTGAATCCAAACCCAATATCATCCACTAAATCTAAATGAAGGTAACAAATTGATGTTATAACATGGGAAAGGTAACTGGAGTACCATCGATCACAAGAAAAATGTATAACAATTAACAACTGTATAAGAAAATCAGGGCCGAGAAATATGTCGGGGTAACTTTTTGAAGGAACAAGATGAAATGTATCAGCTTTACAACTCTTGCCTGATACTAGATAAATTATATCTTTTACAATTTATTTCAAAGTTTCTGGGAAAAACCACCCGCATATTTTAAGTGATGGATCAGAAAGAAATTAATGCTTGACAAAGCCAGTTAGAAGTCCACATAATTCTAATAAACCAACGTTCTCACAATGTCAGTTGGTAAATTAGATCTTTTACAATATATTTCAATATTTCTGGGGGAAAATACCTACATTTTCAAGGACTAGATCAGAAAGATATCCATAACCAAATAATGCTTGACAAAGCCAATTTAGAAG
Source organism: Magnolia kwangsiensis (assembly GCA_037074715.1). Taxonomy (NCBI): domain Eukaryota; kingdom Viridiplantae; phylum Streptophyta; class Magnoliopsida; order Magnoliales; family Magnoliaceae; genus Magnolia; species Magnolia kwangsiensis. Next base: position 196,029,019 of record CM073571.1, on the reverse strand, counting down.
TCTACATGGTTCTTCTAGTAAATCTTTTCACCATTTAGATGTTCCTAATAGCCAGACAGTTAAATTTTGTTTGTGATACATGGTTTGCACTTTGCATAATGAAATTTGTTTTACAAAGTTTGAACTTTCCTGCCCAATTTTTCCACAAAAACTTCCATATTATGAAAGATGATGCAATCACACTAACTATAAAAGCTTCCATATATAAAAGCTACATTTAAGAGGCTTGCCTCTATGCATGCACATGCCAAAAATGGTGATTGTAGACCTATACCTAATGCAGGACGGATGGCCTAAACTAGGAGGATGCAAATAAATTAATTAACGAATTACCAGAGTACATTAAAGCATAAAATAAAGCCAATCTAGCATATAATAAAGCCAATCTACCACAAATTTAGAGAAATAAAATATTCAATTAAACTCAAGTTCAAGACCACATCACAATCGCTCAAAATAGATCCTTAAGGCTATTGATCGGACATGGCCCAATGGAAAGTAGAACTTCCATCTAGCATAGGATTCATTCTAAGTTCAAGGACTCACTCGCGCTTTGCTAGGGTTTAAATGTATTAGGGTTTGGGTTTGGAAATCAAGAAATTAAGAATTTAGGATTTTATAAAAAAAGCTAGGGTTAGGGTTTTATAAAATCGAGAAGAAATGATCAATGAGAGGGAGGCCATTTGGTTATCACACCAAATTCCATTCATAGGAAGTTTTCTTGCTCAAAAGAAGCAATTTAAAGAAATTTCATTCAATATGTCCATCATCTCAAGTCTCAAGCCTCAAATAGTATATATATTAATATAGGACAACCTAAGCAAACCCTAAGTCTAGAACTATTCTTGACTGTCTGAATCTATTAACGGTCAAGATCAAAACATAAATCTCTAATAACCTAAAATAAAACAGAAATAAAGATGTGCCACACAACACAAGGATGATCTCCAACATGCAATAGGTATGTCCACAGGTGATGAACGGCCTAGATGAATGTGGTCCAACATGTCCATGGCCCGAATGTGCAAACTAGAGTGTCTGTACACCTAAACCCGATTCTCCTAACATATCCAACGGTCCGGATCACCAAACTAATGTGTCCAAGATATCCGACGGCATGGTCTAATGTTTGTAACGTCCAAATGTGGTCCAGTTCAAGCTGGATGACGTCCAAACAGTCCAAAGATGTATCAATTAGTTCCACATAAGCAGCCTATATGCATCTTCCCACTGTGGGGTCTTAAAAAATGCACAACCATGCATGTGGGGTCTTTAACGCAGCTAAGAACTCGAATTGGATCCACTGGGATTCATGTAATGGTCATCTAACTATAATGAAACTGGGGATGGGGCTTCAACTCTCTTCCTCCAATAAACTTGTGTAGGTGCTCGGATACCCTCATCAAGACTTGGCAATTCTTTCTTTTTTTTTCTTTTTCCTTTTTTTCCTTTTGACATATTTCAAGGAGCAAAGAAAGCCAACATCAACATACAATGTACCAAAAGGTGTTCATGCTTTTACATCCACTTTACTAATAACAGATCTTGATGTTGATTATGATAATAGCCACCTTAGGTCACTCCTATGAGAACTTAAGAAGGTCATCTCTTCTCTCATTGGGGGGGGGGGGGGGGGGGGGGAGCACAAGGAGGCATAGTTCTAATTCCACCAACCCTATACAATCAAGGAAGCTTCCCTTCAATTCCTATCTGTAGTAAATCTCTCCTTGTCTAAATCTACTACTAACCATATGTGCTAATTAACCCTGTTAGAGATATGGCATATTGTACATGTACTTTTGTGCAACAGCGATGTATCATATGCTCTCCAATTTCAGTAGGTCCAACCATACTCCCATTGGTGTTGACAATGAGCTACTGACAAATATTTGATTGCTAGTTGCAAGGTATTTTTTATGTTTTAAACATTATTTGCTAGTGAATGGCAGGTGTACCATGAGTAACGATCAGGAGACATTTCCCAATGGGACAGTCATTATGATCACCAGAGGTTAGCGATGAATACAGGAAAACTTGGTGGAGCAAATTACTTGAGTGTTCTGAATCCTCCAAGAAGTACGTCAGTTGTATATGAAACTGGGATACATGACCGGAAACATAAAGAAGCCCACCAAAATTATCCATCTCACAATCATTGGGAAGTGACAATCTAACAGTAACGATGGCTCCTCCATTTCATGCAGCCTAACATTAGTTGAGGGATGTTTCAGCAGATTGCAAAAGAAATAAGGGATACCACTGCCAGAACTTATTCTCAACATATGATATAGCACATGTATATCAGTTTCACGAGAAATAAACAATATTCAACATGGGGAAATGTCGGGAAAGTATTTCACGCCTGACAACTGACATGGGTATCTACAAAGTGATCTGCAAAAATACTTCGTAGAAAACGGTATTGAATCTCAAACCTCATGACCTTACACCCTTCAACAAGATAGGGTTGTGGAAAGGAAAGAATGTCATCTTTTACAGGTAGTGTCCAATTTATTGAATGTATTGACCAATATTTTTGATATTCCAGACCAGCAATACAAAACTATTGAGAACAATATGAAAAAATCCAATGTATCAACGATAATATCATCGATACATGGCGATCTACAAAATATTTCCCATGAATCTGTGATATTTTCTACAATATGTGCAAAATTTAGCAGTATCTGTGATTTTTCATTATTGCATCTTCCACTTTAAGAACTTGAGAAGTTCGTTCCTCTTGATTATCTTTTGTGCTCCACATCTCATCTTTTTTGCATCTTACAATCATGGAGGCAACCTTTAATCACTTAAAAAGAGACTATGACTCTCTTTCATGTCTTCTTCTTAGAAGATTTTGTTCTTTTACCTACCTATTGATGCCTCTCTCAATACATAGGTCCAGATTCAGTCTTCATCTTTCCTTAATCGCTTTCTATTGTTTCTCCCAATGGACCATTTGATATACGACATTCTCTATCCCACTTTCTCCCTTCTTGTTTGTGTTGGCAGCAAAGGCCCTGACGTAGGACCGATGCATGAACCAAATAGCATGTGAAATCAAGTAGAAAAATTAAGGCAATTAACAAAAAAACACAAACATTGCCATAGTCATCACAAATACCATGAAAACCAAAAGAACATCATGCATAATCCTAACCTAAGTTACCAACGTCGTCACACAAGATCATTAAATAAAAGGAAACTAGAATCTAATGGATGTACGAACATCCAATTAGCATAGGGTATAGTCTATTTCAAAGTAGAAGACCCAATACAACCCAGGGTAAAATTAGGATTTTAGAAAATTGGGAAAATCTAAAAAAGTTATGATTTTTGTAGAGAGGAATGGGGGTTTTGATTTAAGGGTGAAAGGAAGTCAAAAAGGACAAGGTGTGGCCGTACGGCCAACTCGGAAGGTTCACACTTGTGGTCATACGGTCACACGCGTAGTGTGGGATGGATGGGTTAGATTTCTTAGGGCTTAAGATTGTAGATAAGTAAAGGAAAGATGGGTTTAGGAGAAGATGAAGACTTATGATGGGAAAATCGAAGAACTTGAAGAAAATACCTTGATGGAGGGGAAAAGAAATGATGATGTGGGAATAGATGGAGACCTCGCATCTCCATTGATGAAAATTAGCCTCACACCAATCTCCCATCTAAATCACATGGAAGTATCTTCAAATCTTATGAAGATGTAAGAAGAAGAAGAAAGCAAGAGCTTTTCTCTTTTTTTAATCACAAAATCCAATTAGGGAGTGGATCACACGCCCAGCCTCTTTTATAGCTCCAAGAAAGTTCAAAATTTACAAAAAAAAAAAAAAAAAAAAAAAAAAAACCACATTTTGTGAATTTTGACGAAAATAGCCCTAGTCTAACTAAAATTAACTAAAAACACTCATAATGGTGTCCAAACATAACATAAACAAAACTAAATCCTATAAACTGATAAAATCGAAGAAAAACTAGTGTGGACGATCCACGATCAATGGCCTGATCGTGTGATCCAACAACCCGATCATAACGTCCTTCCAATCCAACAATCGGGATCACTCCATAAAGCAGCTCATGTGCATATTCCCAATGTGGGGTCTTCCAGATACTCGCACATGCACATGGGGTCTTCAACACAATCACGGGTACTCGCCTAGCCATAGGGAAATTGGTGCGGCCCGCCTCCTCCTCTGATACGTACGCAAAAGTGTACATGAAATGATGTCCACATCAGGCCCTTACTAAGATGTTGGATAAACGTTTATCAATAGGGCTTATCGGTGGGTTTAAGGTTGACAATAGTAGAATGCAGATTTTCATGTATCGCATCTTCAGTTTGCCGATGAAACCATTTTTTTTTTTTTGCGAAGCAAATGCAGGAAAGGTTGAGAAGTTGAGGAAAATCATCAGGTGTTTTGAAGTGGTGTCTATGCTGATTTAATATCCTTAAGAGTGAGATGTTAAGGGTTCATGTTTCCAAGGAGGAGGTGACGACATTAGTGGAGGTGTTTGCTTGTCGAGCTGGATCTTTTCTTTCCATGTATCTTGGGCTTCCTTTATATGTAGGCAAACTGGCTATGCAACTTTGGGACAAAGTAAATGAAAAAGTTGAAAGAAAACTATCAAGGTGGAAGAGCAGGCATATTCTTGGGGGAAGAATAACATTAATTAAAGCAATTATGTCGAACATGCCTCTTTACATTGTCTCTTTTTAGATGTCTTAATGCAAATCTGGACAGATCAGAGAGGTTAAGGCAAGACTTATTGTGACAAGGCGCAGATGAAAAGTAGTTTCATCTCTTAAATCAAAATGAGGTGTGTATTCCGAATGGGAATGGGGGAGCAAGAATAAGGAAGTTGGACGGTATGAACTCAACGTTGCAAGGTAAGTGGTTGAGGAGATTTGGCACAAAAGAAGGCAGCTTGTAAGTACGAAGTGGGGGAAGGGGGATCGTGAACAAAAGACTCTTCCCTTTATAGGATGTTAGCGATCTAGAAGGCCGTAACTAAGATGAGGGCTAAGTTCAAGGAGAGAACCAAGTCTTGAGGGATGGTAAGAGGATTCGTTTTTTGGGAGGGCACTAGGGCTAGAGAGAGGGCACTCAAAGAAGATTTTTTTGGGCTAGCTATACGATCCCCAAGGGCCTGTTTGGCCAGACCGATCCCACGGTATTAGGAGGGATGGGATCACGATATCCCGGGATATGCATGACGAGCCAAACAAACCCAGTGAACTTACCCCGAGATATAAGCAATCCCATGAATCTTAAAACAATCCACTGACATCACCATCATTACCTTAAAATTGATCCAATCCCTTGGTTGGACAGATTGGAAGGTAAAATCCCGGGATATGCCAGGCGTGCCAAACAGACCTAGTGAACTTGTCCAGGATATCTTAAACCAATCCACTGACACCACCATCATTACCTTAAAATCCATCCCATCCCTCCTAATCCCATAGGATTCGCCCGGCCAAACAAGCCCCAAAGGAGAATATTCCTATCGCCTTATGTTTTTCAATGGCTAGGAACCTGGTGGTTTGGACTCCTTTCCAAAGAAACTTGTCTTATGCGAAAGTGGGTGATTTCATTCAGTTATTGGATAGGCTTCAAGGCTTTTAGCTATCCGTTAGTGAGTGCAACCAGTTGGTTTGGAAAATGGAGAGTTCAGTCAATTTTTGGTGCGTTTGTTCTACAAAGTGTTGCACAAGTCATTATTTGGGGAGCATAAAGGACACACTTCTCATGTTTGGCACTATGGAGCCCCCCAACATTATGGCTTTTGCTTAGTTGGTGGGGAGAAATAAAGTGCTAACAATTGACAACCTTCAATGGAGGAAAATGGTGATCCCCAACATTTGCGTGTTATGTGTGCAAAAAAGGTAGAGTTGGTCAATCATCTTTTTATCCTTCGTCCATTTGCTAGGGAGGTGAGGGAGAGGTTTTTCTATATATTTAAAGAATGTAGGTAGTGCCAAGAACTATGGAAGGCTTCTTTCTAGTGTGGCGTGGAGGTAGTGTGGGGAAAAAGAAAAGGGAAGGAGATTTTGAGGCTAGCTTTGTTTGTAGGTCTTTGATATATATAGGGAGGAAAGAAATAATCATTGATTTCAAAATTGAAGTGGTTTGGCTCCTGAGTTGTTTAGAAGGGCATAGTTGGATGTAATGGAGTAGGCCTCGTGTTCAGATTCCTTGGCTAATTGTAATCTTTCCCCTTTGAATTGGGCTTCTTTATTGTAATTTTCCTAAGGTTTTGTTAGGCTTTCTTTGACAAAATTCATCATCCTTAAAACATGTAGAAAAAAAAAAAAAACAATGTCAGGAATAAATAAATCAAGAGCCATATATGTTTGTTACACAACTTGGGGGTTATAAATAAATTATTGAAATTAGGATTTTGCATATAAGCAAAACCCTCTCTCTCTCTCTCTCTCTCACATATTTCTCTTTCCTTCTTCCTTCTCTTCTTCAACTTGTTGAAGAGAGGTCTTGCACTCAGCTTGTGCATGTGTCGCATGCTACCCATGTAAATAACCTACCATTGATCAACCATCGTTGATTGTCGATCATGTTATGGTGCTTTTCAACATGGTATCAAAGCTCTAAACTAGGTCTCTGATCTTAGCCATTTAATTCTCTTTTCCCATCAATGATCATTAGTCTCAAGCCATCATCTGCCATCAGTCTTACATCTACACTGACCTAGATTCAACAATTGTCCAGCCTTTTGACCAACTCTGCAAACCACTCACTGTCATCTCATCTACATCATCATCTTAGAACTAGATCTATTACTCAAATGTTGGAGTCGAGTAATCCACAAATTTGCAGCCGCTGTAATCGAGAACCCATCATCACTTTAATCCACATCTCCTTCAGATTCCGGCATAGCAACTTCCATCGTTAAATCTCAAATAGACAATTGCTTACCGTTAAATCTAAGTCTGATTGATATGGGCCATCGAATCTATAGCCACCACTCGATCCAACAGCAATCCCGACCCTGAACCCATCCAGTTGGCCCGATCTCATGTCATCTTTCTCAAATCCACCACCGATAGCAACAAATCATCGGAACCATCACCCCCATCGTCGTTTTCTTCAGTCGCCACATCTGAGACCACCATCATCTCTTTCAAGAGGCCCTCTTTCGTCGTCACAATCTCTATTTCCATCACCGTAGACCCATCTTCCGTTGCTCCTACTAATCCTCGTCGGAATCTGCCATAAGTGTCCCTCCATTATCATCCTCCAAACCTAGATCTAAGAGTCCATATCTAAAATCCACCTTCTCCCCAATCGGCATGCACCATCACCACCACGATCGGCCAATGCCACCACTGCGGATCTAATCGTAGCCACTACCCTCATCGGCTCTACCATTGATTGCAGCATCCTCTGTCACCACCATTGTTGCCTCCTCTTTTTACCAAACCACCACCTCTATCGACATCCATCACCGTCATCATCATTATCGATCTCCATCATCCTTCATCATGCCACAGCAACAGCCCTAAACCAAATTTGTTGCCCACTTGGCTGATCTCATTAATTGTGTTGATTGTCGTCTCCGGCCCTCCAATCTTCTGTCGGACCTCAAACCATAACCACCGTCAAACATTGTAGCCTGTTGCCCTTGTTTAATTCAATGCCCAGAAGATGCACCAAATCCATACACTTACAGAGCATGATTGAGCTCTATTTGGTTTCCATCTGGCTGCCTCACTTTTGTTCTTTTGTTCATCTTACCGGAACCAATGACCCCATTGATGATCTCGCCTAGATGGCTGCACAGCATCTCCTTTAGTTCATATGTAGACTTTATTCGTCACCTCCTCATATATAATGTTTTAAATATCGACAATATCGGCCGATATATCCCACTATATATCTTGTATCCCACCTGTGCGATACAAAATGCATAGGTAGTGCTAATATATCCCACATGTTCAATCTGGTGAGTATTTTCAATTTTTGATCCTTTTTTTGTTGAAATTTTGCTAAATCAGTGTCAAATGGTTACAAATTTGTTGGTTCTTCATGTTTTGCATGAAAAGTCACGGAATTGGAGCTTTGATTTTGATATCCATTGGTTCTTCATGTTCTCCATTTTTTATTTTTTTATTTTTGAAATTTTACTTCAATTAGCTGTCAATTAAGACTAGTTTCGAAGTATTTATGAGTATTTGACTAAATGATCATCACATACATTCTAATTTCAAAATTTGAGTTAGGTGGTCCAATTTGAGGAAAATTGGAGAAATTTTGAAATATCTCCAATTCTCCCAAATTGCTTGCAATGTTGCACTTCAAACATGAAATCAAGCATGTATGAGGGTTGATCTACTGATTTGTTAAGTCCTTGTCAATTTTCAGAAAATAAAAATCATTTTTTATTAAAAATTAATTTTAAAAATATTAAAACATTAATTTTATTTCAAAATTTTCCTTCAACCAATTGTCAATTGAGAATAATTTCGAAGTATTTAGGAGTGTTTGATGAAATGATCATTATATACATTTTAAATGTTATACATTCAATTTGAATATAGTTACATTAGTCCAGTCAGATAACACATGGCTTAGGACCTCATAAAAAGGAAACCTATTATGTATACTTCTTTCTTGACATGTTATGATTTAAAAGTATAGATTAAGGTCTTTTTAACAATTCTTGAATTTTTTTTGAAAAATTCAACCATTTTTCCAATGTTTCCCCATGTTTCCCAAAAAGTGCAATAAATTACACGATACAAACGATATATCTAAATTACACAATATAAACGATATATCCCATGCGATAAATGATACGTATCTGTATCCTAAGGGTGCGATACATAACATGATACCGATATGTCGAAAACACTGCTCATATATTCGACGAATTGAATTCTTCGTGTTGGGCCTTTTGAAAAGTTGTGTTACACGTTCCTTTTTTGTTATGGGCATATGCATTGGACCCATTATTGAGCCAGGTAGTTGGTCCAGACTCATTTGTGTTGACCAGTTGGTCCAAGTTCTTTTGTGTTAGGTAGTTGATCTAGACACGTTTGTGTCGGACAGTTGGTCCGGCAATTCACATCTCATCAGTTGTCAAAAGTACATGCTCACCTGAGGTTTCTCATCATTTTATCATCATTCATTGTCTCGTCATTGCTCATCCAATTCAGTGTGCTTTGTTTTCAATATATAAATAATTGTTTAGTATTGATTGGCCTTTGAAAGGATCCTGATCAATGATCAGTATGAGGTTGTATATGATCCTGATCAATGATCGGTATATTGTAATATTCTGAATTAGTATGCACTTTTTTTATGTGATACTAGCAACGGAAGATCTATTAGTAAACAGGAGCCCTTATTGCACATCTAGTTGGATGTCAATCTAATGGATGGATAGGCGTGAGAAGAAAGATAGTGTCAATTACGAGAGGAAGGCAGACGAAAGACTCGCAACTACCACAACTGTAAGAACAACTCGAAAGGCGAGTCCCTGCCCCAATAGCAGCTATCAAATCTTTTGGAATATTACTTGTCGCGTGGTAGAATACAATTGTTGCTTTGCTATGTCATTCCATTCAAGTGTTATGGAAGCTTTTTTGCTTTTATTCTAAAAAAATCTGTATGCCTTTCAAACTCAAGCTGTTCTCTCGAACTACCTTGAGTTTGAGGGTGGATGTTAAAATTATATTAGGTTAATTCCTTATTAGGATTAGGATAGATTAAGATTATTTCCATTTCTATTTTAAGTTGTACATCTCTTAAAGATTTCCTACAAGATCTTACAAAGATCTCTCATTCATTATGTATACATGTAACCCTTAGTATTCTCTACAATGCAGCCTCATGGAATTTCTACATATAGTTTAATAAACATCATGCCTGGTCTACATTCCTATATAATATTGTCCACGGCATATGCATATAAAGGCAAATCAGCCGCATTAACAACAGTACTAAGATTTAACTCTAGAGTACAACATTCATATCTCCATTGATCCAGCACTGACCAATAAAGAGAGAATAAACCATATGATCAGTCAATGCAAACAAATTCTATATTGGAGCTTGCCAAACGAAATTAAATTTCATTTGGTAGTCTTCTCCCTACCATCAATGAAAATAACAAATTGTAGCCATGAATCCCATGTAGTCGCTAGCTGTTGGCTACATGAATTGAATGCAATTTCTTTAGGCTTGCAGTGTACAAACAGGCCTCAAGTACTATAGATACACCATATGCAGAGAAGTGCAAATAACTAAGAGAAAACATAATGTGTTTAAATTAACACTCCTAGTCCAGCGCCAACTTTTAAATAATACATAAAGATGCATACTTTGATTCAACTAATCAACATAACAAGCATAAATATTTTTCCTATGGCCTTATACACACCTCTAATCCACGCAGTGCACCATAAATAGTATTTGCCTACAGAGAAAATACAAAGGTAATTAAGTTCCCGAAAAAACAGATCTAAATGATAAAAAGAAAAAAGAAAAAGCAAATTGCAGAAATAGATTAATCAAACAAATTTGAGGACTGTTTTTTCAAAAGAAACATTTATGAGGCTATAGCAGACCTAACTCAAATGCTTAGGTTATGATGAAGAGTGAAGACGATGACATGATATATGAGGTTATAGCAGATGTTATAGATTGAGGTTATAGCAGACCTAACTCAAATGCCTAAGGTCAAGGTTATGATGAACACAAAGATGATGACATGATAAATGTATGCAAATTGCATAATAGATGCATCCAACACATTTAAATCAGAAAATATTTAAGGATATAACAGCCGGCGATTGCTGAATTCCATCAATGAAAGGAATTGTCATCTTACAAATTAAGGTCTATGTCATTTGACTCATTTCCTTTTGATCAGTGCGAATGGCTGCGAGATGGACTCCACAGAGCAGCTGGAGGGAAAAGAATCCTCAAAGATCGCGAGAGAAGATTGGGTATCGAGAGAAGGAAGTGAAACCTGGTAGCAGATGGGTGGTTCTCCCTACTCATAGAGCATTTTCCTGAAGAATGAATAGAGGTAGGATTTCAATGGTTCTTTCTCAAGTATGGCAAGGTAACAGAGATTATTCCTCATTACCGCTAGTTGTTGGAGAATTACAGGATTTTCATTCATTCACTTCGACTCAAAAGATGAAGCCAATGAATGTTGGCCAGAAGATGAATGATCCTAGATTTGCGAAATATGGCCTGGATTATTTGCAGTTGACTATAGATCGCATTCCCTCAGCAAAGTTATGTGAAGGGAAGCAGAGAAGAGGAGCACAGATGCCATGATTAGCAGCGCAAAGCTCTTTAAACATGTGGTTCAGCAATGTGCAAGAGTGGCTTGGGTGAAGGGGATTGCGCGAGAAACTTGAGGGAAGTTTGGTGGTCACCATCAACAGAGGATCAGTATCACAAAGGCTTCAAATGGCCAACAATCAAATGGCCAACAATCATATGGGTCTGCTCAATGGTGAGTTCTCTAATTCGAGCTGGGTTCTCACATGATGTGCAAGGGTGCTCACCGCCGGAACGACATTTGGAGATGACCCGATAAGGACCTTGTGAAGACAGTCCGGGCAGTCGATGGTGGAGAACAGGGTCACTTGGGTGCAGCTTCCCTCTAGAAGCATCATTAGAGGAAGCATTGGTCTCGATTGGTTCTTGCATAGGGGATGTGGCTGAAATATACAGCAAGCTGATGGGAGGAGATTCACTTAATGAGAGTGAAAATAAAATTGAAGGAGTCCCAATCCCAGAACAAAAGATCCATGGATTGACAGGTCTTGCTTTTATGTGAAAGTGTAGGATGACGAACCAACATTGGAGAGAAGAGGTGGTCAGAGGCTCGGGGGGCTCTACCAATCACGGTTGTGGTAGCTCTCAGTTGCAGATGAAGATGACGAAGAATCACATACGACAAAACTCAGGTGTTGTGCATTCTACCAGGTCAGGAAAAGGATGACACATCTTTAGATGATTGGGGTAAACTCTGAGAGTTTGAAACAGCTATCCCTCCTATCAATTCACATGATCAGGGGAGGGGCTGAATTTGATACCAGATTTAGCAACAACCAGGGTACATGCAGACGATTCTAGCCATTCTCTAAAGACACACATGGAGGGTAAAAGTGTTAATTGCGCCCCTTCGAAGGGCTAGCCGGATGTTCAGGACAGTTGACAAGAGAAACAAGGTAATTCCTTGAGGTCGGCACATGTTCCGGAAGTAAGAATGCCTCTCAAAGAATTGCAGTCGTCGTCATCATTTAAGCCTTATCCCAACTAAATAGGGTTGGCTACATGAATCCTTTCAGCCATGCCACTATATCAAAGGCCATAACTTCAATTAGACAATAGTTCATCAAGTCTCTTTTGGGCCTTCCTCTTGCCCTTTTAGAGCCTTCAACTTGTACGAACTCACTCCTAACCAGCGCAATGCTTGGTCTCCGTTGCACATGACAAAACCATCTAAAAGTCTTTCTTGATGGAGACCAGGAACTGCACCAGTTAGGAGTGAATTCGTACAAGTTGAAGGCTCTATAAGGGCAAGGGGAGGGCCCAATAGGAGATGAGTGGAATGGCAGAAAAGGATTCAGGTATCCAACCGCATTTAGATGGTATAAGGCTTAGATGATGATGGTGGTGGTGGTGATGGTGGTGATGGTGATAATGACTGCAATTCTCTCAAAGGCATTCTTACCTCCCGAACACACACTGACCTCGAGCAGAACTGCCATGTTTCTCTCGTCAACTGTCCTGAATATCTGGTTCCCCATGCGCCCTTTCAGAGAACTGTGGTAATTTCCTATAATAATGTCTTGTATTGCATCCTATTGAAATCCTTGACCTCTGACAAGGGTAGGAAGTTCTTTCATTCTTAACATAATCGAAAATAGGTAGGCCCAAACCATGACAGTACAGCAACAGCTAGTGAGGGGGGAGTAATTTATGGTGACAAGGACCAAAAGAAAATGCTTCTGGATCTTGCACTCTATCATAGGGCACTATTCTTCTTTTTTTAAGGGTAACGAAGATAGGGCCCTATTCTTATTGTTACTTTCTATGTGAAAATTCTCATTGGTAAGGACAGAAAGAAAAAGCAATATATAAAAAGAGAACGCAATAGAACTGAAAAAAGTCAAATTGTACTGATCCTCAAATATAATATCCACTAACATGGGGTACATCTTCTGTAGGCTTGTCATGTGCATGTATGCACAGTATGTGTAGACAACATATTGATATTCTAAACTTGGTACTTTATCTTTTAGATTTCTGCTTGGCTGTCGACAAAGAAAAGATAATTAAATAATGTTTCATTGAGAACAGTATAGGCAACATCACCATTATCAAAATCCATGCATCCATTTCTGAAGAGTTGCCTAACACAGAGGTTATAAGCATTCAAAGCATCCTATTCCTACCTCAATCATAGTTTCTCCGATGATTGACTGTCCATCGTCCTTTGCAACATATAAAGAATAGCTCTCATCCACACCAAGTTGAAGCTGTTGCATGTTAAACCATTGATCCAAAATCAATTCATTTCAGAAAATTGAACCAAAAATAAAGAAATATATCTAAAACTACGAACTTTTAACTCAGCAAACAAATTGGTTGGCAGTTTGGGAAGGTTGTGCTTGAATTGGTTATAAGACTACAAAGTGATTTGTTTAGTTTTGGTTTTGTAACAGTTTACGTTTTATAATTGTTTATTTATGTGTGTGCATGTTTCATGGCTTAAGTTTTGTTAAACTCATGAGACTACATTGTGAAAGATGTGACATGAGGAGTTGAATGATGATTGGAGGGCTTAAACCTCCATTCTCTAATGACCCTTTATTTATAATTAATTAGTTACAAAGATAAGCTTAAATAAGATCAAATCAAATCCTAGAGGATATAAATAGGTATGGTGAATTGTAGGTGCACACAGGACTGTGTACACTAACAAGATTATGATGCTTTGCATGTACACACAAAGCTGTGTACTCTAACAAGTGTAATGGGTTGGACTCATTTTACCTAGACATGGGTTTCACAGTTCAAGTTATTTAGTTTTGGAGATAAAATGTTAGAAAGGCATAGTTTGAATAGTATCCACATACTTTGAATTTATAAGCAAATAGAATAGCGAGGATTGATTCATATACAATCTTTTTTTAAAAAAGTTTGGTTCATATATGATCTTTACAAGACACAAATAGAAGTCAAATTTTATTTTGTTCTCTTTTATCCCAAGATTTGTGCAAGGATCTCATGAGTGCTTTTCCTTTTATTATTACTCTGTTATCATGTGAGACACAATAATTGGACTGCATTCATGGGACCTTACAAATCAAGGTTAGGATTTTGTTTTCCAATCCTACAATTTATAACAAAGATAAGTATGCTTGCCCAAGTTCTTTCATATCTTAGTTTTTTTTTTTAAGAGTGAAAAAATTATATTAAAGAAACTACTAGCAATCGCTAGGCGGGAAAGGAAACAACAAAATCGCATGCAAGCGGATAGAACACAAAAACCCTATAACCTTTACAACTCAATCCAATTAGACAAACAAATGAGAAATCCCCAGCATCACCACTTAAATAGATCACAAATGATCATGAAAACAACGTCAATTTTTCTCTCCCCATATAGACCACCAAATCGCCAGCAACTGCCAAGCCCAAAGAAGATCCCAAGTTGACTTAGGCATCACCCGATCAACTCCATACCCGTGCTATAAAGTGACGCCACACTTTGCTAACAAAGGAGCAAAAGATGAATAAATGATCCACGGATTCTGCATCTCGATTGCACATACAACACATGTTCGGGATCGGCAAGGACCTGTTCTAAAGATTGATAGTTATGAGAACTAGGGGTGCACACGGGTCAGTTCGATCCAGTTCTGGGGTGAAACCAGAACCGAACCGTTCCATACGGTTCTAGGATTTTCGGAACCGGAACCGGACCATTAACACCCTAGAACCGAACTAGAACTAGACCGTGAAAACTGTTTCAATTCCACAGTTCTGTGATGTGTGGAGAGAGAGAGGACTAGCGAGAGATAGAGGAGCAGCGAGAGAGAGAGAGAGAGAGAGGAGCAGTGAGAGAGAGATGAGTAGAGAGAGAGAGAGAGGATCGGGGGTCGGCGAGAGAGCAGTAGCGAGAGAGAGAGAGAGAGGGCCAGCGCCGGCAAGAGAGAGAGGACCAGCGTCGGCAAGAGAGAGACGACCGGCGACAAAGAGATGAGAGGGCAGGGGCAGCCACACGCATGCAGCAGGGCCGGGTAGACTTAGGGTTTTGTTTTGTTTTTTTTTAAGTAGATTCGGTTCCTAGTTCGGTTCCAGGTTAGGTTATAGGTTCGGATCCACGGTTCGGTTCGGTTCTACATAACCCTAAACCGGAACCAAACCGATCTAAACGGTTCTTTGATTTTTGGAACTGGTGCACTCTAAAACCGGACCAAACTGGACCGTTTGATCGGTTCCGGTCCAGTTTCACGGTTCTACCGGTTCGATGTGCACCCCTAATGAGAACCCTATTCCGTCCCAGAAGCAATAGGAAACCCACGATTTTGGCGGCACGCCATAATACTAAAAGTGGAAAGCACGTCGCGGATGAGCCTTATACCTTGAGAACAATCATTAGTGAAATGACTTGACCGAGAAACCACCCGAAGCCTACATCCGCCACACCAAGAAATCCACCCCACTTCCCGACCGAAAAGAACTTCAAATGGCTAAGCAGAGTAATGTACTCATCAACCTCAATATTAGACAAATTCCTCCTATAAGGAGGAGCTAGACGATAGACGAGCCGCAAAGGGAGAAACATTATGCCACCATCAAATATGACAAAGGCAATAAGCTAGCTAGAGAGGGGAAGTCATGTTGCAAGGGATGCTCGTCATACCAGCAATCTACCCAAAAAACAAACCCTTGTGCCATCCCCCATGGAGAACTTCACACCTTTCCAAAAGGAATCCCAGCAACATAATCGATTTCCAGATATGGGAAGCCCTATGGAGAGAAGATCGTTTAATATCCCAACCCCCTAGATAAGTTCCATACTTAGAGGCAATAATAGCCCAC
This sequence comes from Magnolia kwangsiensis, assembly GCA_037074715.1. Classification (NCBI taxonomy): domain Eukaryota; kingdom Viridiplantae; phylum Streptophyta; class Magnoliopsida; order Magnoliales; family Magnoliaceae; genus Magnolia; species Magnolia kwangsiensis. The sequence continues at coordinate 196,012,925 of CM073571.1, read as the reverse complement.
CATAAGCTATCTTGTTCCAAAGCAAACCGCCAAAGCCATTTTCCAAGAAGGGTTGAATTTATATGCCTTAAGACTCGCAAACCTGCACCGCTTTCAAAAAACGGCCTACAGACCTCCTCCCATTTCAAAAGATGAAACCTAAAGGAGTTTTCAAAGCCCCTTCATAGAAAATCTGATGCAAGACCGATGCATGAACCAAATATCATGTGAGATTAAGTAGCAAAATTAAGATAATAAACAAAAAACACAAATCTTGCCATAATCATCACAAATACCACAAAAACCAAAAAAAATATCATGCATAATCCTAGCCTAGGTTACCAACATTGTCACACAAAATCATTAAATAAAAGGAAACTATGATCTAATGGATGTAAGGGCATCCAATTAGCATAGGATATAGTCTATTTCAAAGTAGATTACCTAATACAACGTAGGGTAAAATTAGGGTTATGGGAATTAGGGTTTATGGAATCAAATTGGGTGAAGAGATTAAAGGGTTTATAGATTAGGATGTGGGAATTAGGGTTTTTGATGGAAGGAGTGTAAGGATTTTGAGTGGATTGAATAATGGAAAAAGTTAGGGTTTTGGTAATTTGGGAAAGTAGGAAAGTTAGGGATTTTAGATTTAGGATTAGGGTTTTGGGAATGGAAGAAAGGGGTTTGGATCTAAGGATGATGGAAAACCAAAATGAGCAAGGTGTGGCCGTATGGCCAACCTGAAAGATTCACATGTGTGATTATATGGTCACATGTGTGGCGTGGGAGTGATGAGTTTAGGTCGGTTAGGGTTTAGATGGTAAATAGATAAGGGAAAGATGGGTTTAGGAGAAGATGAAGACTAAAAATGGAAGAGTTGAATAACTTAAAGGAAATACCTTGATGGATAATGAAATGGTGGTGAAGTGGGGATAGATGGAGACCTCGCACCTCCATTGATGAAGATTAGCCTCACACCAATTTCCCTTCCAAATCACATGGAAGTTTCTTCAAATCTCATGAAAATGAAAGAAGAAGAAGAAAATGAGCAAAGCTTCGAGAGGGTCGCACGCCCAACCTCTTTTATAGCTCCAAGAAAATTCAATAATTACAATAAACACCATGTTTTGTGAATTTTAATGAAAATAGCCCTAGTCTAAATAAAATCAACTAAAAACACTCATAATGGTGTCCAAACATAACATAAACAAAACTAAATCCTATAAGTTGATAAAGTCTAAGAAAAACTAGTGTGGGTGATCCATGATCAATGGCCCGATCATGTGATCCAACGGCTTGATCGTCATGTCCCTCCAATCCAATGATCGGGATCACTCCATAAAGCAGCCCGTGTGCATCTTCTCAATGCTAGATCTCGTCCTCCGATTTCATAAGGATGAAAGATTTCCGCAGACCCCATAAAACAAGGGAGGACAACCTCCGAAACCTCTCCTGCCCGCCCAAAAACTCGAGAGAAATTAATGGGTAGCCAGCCTACCGGGAAACCTTTCACAAATAGTGCCAGAAGTTCCTCCAGATCAACCCTAACAACGTCCTTCCTTCCTGCATTAAGGACTCCCTTCTTTTCTACATTCGTCCAGCCCTTCCCATTCTCCCTTTGTGGTTGAGCATCCCTTCTCATTAAGGAGTCATCCCTGACGATCTCTTTCCCTCTATCCTTCATTGGAGGTTGGACATCTCCATCATCTCCACCCAAATCTCTGTTGGTGAAGGATTCCTCTTGCAGCGGTTGGGATGAATGTTGGTGTTTTCCAAATCTCCTATAAGATCGACTCCTGCCTTTTGATCTACTTGTCCTTTTACTCTCCCTGCTATCCTTTGTGAAGTCTCGTCGAGTTTCCAGCGATACCATTTGGCTTCCCATTGAAACGTAAATCTCAAAAGGTCATCTTTTACTTTCTAAAGAGTGCAGACTACACTACACTACATTTCCCACCTCACCTCACTCTGAGGTGAGTGAAGTGCCCTACTTCTATCTCACAGGTAGTGGTAGTGTAGTTGAGCTATTGATCTTGGTGAAGGAGGTTGCGCCGGGCGAGAGCGAGTGTGTTAGTAGCTAGGCATTCGGAGTGAGGTTGTTTTGGGTGGGATAGGGAGTAAGCTAGTACTTTGTTAAAGTAACACGAGTGAAACGGCAAAGAGAATACGATGTTGCTCCCCCTCCCTCTATCTTTTCCCGCTTTGTTAATCTTCCCCTCTAACGCGGGCAAGGCGGCAGGGGGATGGCAAGGAGAATTGATGAATTGGATTATGGTCCCATGATCATGAAAATTTGAAGGTGGTTATCTTTAGTTTAGATTCTAATTTTTTAAGTTTTCATCAAATTGGCCCAAAGTATGAGCAAAGTAATATTGAGACTATTTTGGCTGGTTCCATGAATATAGAGAAGGATTAATTATTTTCCATGTGATTTATTATGGAAAAATGTGTTCCTTTCTAGTTCAGAAAATTCTGCATGAGATAATCTTTATCCAAAATTAAAGTGGTGTTACTTTTAGAAAAAATCATGATCAATGTGCATGAATAGTCATGAGAGATACAAGTGGATGCATCATAAACATTTCTTTAAAACATTGAGAAGCACCAAGCGCATACATGTTACTGGAAGCCTAACACGGACGGCATTTTTTAAAAACATAAGTATGTCTTTTGCAATATGGGCATGCTATGCACCTCATAGGCCATGGTGACTCAATGATTATGTCATCATTAACAACTCAAACACCAGCAAAGATGGCAATAGAAACCATAGCAATTCATATGACTTGCATACAGCTCATATTCTGTAAGCTTGAAGGTCAAGTAGAGGATATGTTTACAAGGTCACTGAAAGCATAAGATCTCGTCAAGTTGATGACCATGATGTGGATAAGAGAAGTTTGAAATTTCTAAAATAAGGGAGTCTATTAGTATTCTATCTAAACTAAAAATTTTGAATTACTAATTCAGTTGGTGATTCTAGGGAGGTTGTTTCTGAATTCATGTTGTAGGAAGAAAAACTAGAATCAAAATCTCAAGCCTTCACCCCATGAGTGCACCTCAATAGTTGTATCTCACGCTTAGGGTAGTTGTAAAAGGCAAAGATCACTTTCAGGATCTTCACAGGAATCTATGACAAGCGAAAACAACTAAAACCAATTATAATTAAACATGATATAAATAAATTTCAAAAGCAACCCAATTAAAGGAAACATGATATAAATAAATTTCAAAACCGACCCAATTACAGGAATTTAAGCACTTATGTGAATGCATGATTCTATGTAATTTCCCCTGAACAACCTATTTTTAGGCAAAGGAAACTTTGATACTCTGGCATAATGTGATGGCTGATATGCAGGCACTGAAACATTATGCATGCGGCATACAATTAATTCAAATAAGATGGACGGCAAACCCAAAAAAAAAAAAATTAGTATACTGATTTGACTGTCTATATAACTGCTTGCTGGACACTGAATGGATGGTTCAAATGAAAAATATCCAACGGATTGAAAATAGCAAATATGTGTCCACTAATCAGGTGTCGGGATAGTTAAGCGAATATGAATTTTGGATTATGACCCATTTGGGCAGTCAAAATTGAGTGGTATATGCCACTTCACGATTTCTTAACGCATGCGTATCAAGTGTTGTACACTGCCAGAGCATTAATTAACTCCCCTTCTTGAAATCGCTTGTACTCCTCTCGCCATGGTTAAAACGAAATTACAGTGATAGAGAAGCCGCAAAAGGGCTCACCGTTTCATTAGCGGATCCAACGACGATCCTGATCTCTTTAAGATCGAAAGAGGAATTAGGACCAGGGGACCTGGAGCAGTGCTTGAAAACACTCGACCTGTATCTCTCGAAAGCCTCACGGACGATGGGAGAATCTCCACCGTCGCCTCGGACTTGGAGGGAGAGATCAGGATCGACGGAGATGGTAGCATTACCGTGCGTGAATTCCTTGGGGAGAGGCCATATGTATGTGAGAGAATCGTCTGGAGTTAGGGTTTTGGAAGATGCAGAGGCTAGAAGAGAGATGAAGAGAAGGATAGAGTGGAAATTCATAAGTCGGCCGTGGACTGAAATGCTGGTGGGTGGAAACTCGGTCACTGAAAGGATATACATCTTTGGCAGTCTGCCAATGTGCACTTGCGTGGGGTGTCCGGGACGGACGCGAATTTCCTGTGCCGCCGCCGCCGCCGTTTCTGCGGTCGGAAGCTATGTGGGGGCCACGAATATTTACTTGTAAATATCTACTCCGTCCATCATTTTCTAATTATTTATAATAGTAAATGTATACAAAAATCAGGTAGATATAAAACTTAGGTGGGCCACACCACAGGAAAGAGTGAGAATGAAAATTTTCACCGTTGAAACCTTCTTGGTGCCGAACATGATGTTTAATATGTCATCCAAACCGTTCAGAACGTTATTACCACTGAGATAAACTGTAGTCCCAGATATCACCCTAATCCACGATTCATTATCCCTTAAAGCTTCAAATGGTAGATAGTCAATCTCATGTGGCATGATCTACCTCAGTTTTGAATCTGCTTGATTTTTTGGACTCCTGTCCTATCGTGAGCTTGAGAAAGCGATGGACGTAATGGATTTCTCCAAGGAATCTCTGTGGGCCGCATATACCTTCCCACCACAGGAACTTCACAGAAACGGATGCTACTCCCACTGCCACCAGCCAATGGCTGATGGTCGGTGCTCTGTGGGCCCTACCATCATTTATGTGTTTAATCTATGCCATCCATCTAATTTTCTAAGTCATTTTGTACTTCAACTAAAAAATGAGGTATATCCCAATCTCACCGGGACCACATTACAGGAAACAGTATTTAATGAAGGTCGACCATTAAAAAAATTCTGGGGGTCACATAAGTTTTGGATCAAACTAATATTTGTTTTTTCCTTAATCTGGGTATGTATGACCTAATAAACAGATTAGATGTCAAATAAACAGTACAGTGGGCCTCAGGAGGATCTTAATGGTGGATATCCAATCACTATTATTTTCTGTGGGGTGATCCACCTGAGATTTATATCTATCTAATTTTAGGCATAAAGCTTTAAAATGATCCGTAAAAACGGATGAAAAGAATGGATGAAACACATACATCATGGTGGGGCACATGGAGCACCGACCATCAGCCAAGGGGCTGGTGGCAGTGGGAGTAGCCAATCCGTTTCCGCACTTCACTTGAGCGGGGAACAGGGAATTCGCGTCTAGATATCCGAGCCGCGCTCGGTTGTAGGGTTTCCTGCCGTCCTAAGCTCCGTGGGCCCATGTGATGCATGTATCACGCCGTCCATCCGTTCTGTCAGCCCATTTTAGCGATGATTCCAAACATAATCCAGATTCAAAGCTCAAGTGATCCACACCACAGGAAAAGGTGGGATAATGACTTCCACCGTTGAAACATTCCTAAGAGCCAACCAGGATGTTTATTTTCCATCGAACTCGTTCATAATATGACTCCAACTTGGATGAAGGGAAAACAAAAATGTCACCTTAATCCAAAACTTCTAGGAACCTCAGGAAGTATTTAATGGTGATCGTTCAATCCCTACCGTTTCCCATGATGAGGTCCCGTTAAGCTTTAGATATGCCTCATGTTAGACCGTATTACATAAAATGATCCAGTTAAATGGATGAACAGAGTGGATATAATACGTACATTACAGAGGGTCCCACGGAGCTTATGGCTGCAAGCAATACGTCTGAAGACAACCTGGCGCGCAACAGGCAACTCATGCCGTCGAAAGTAATGTACGGCCGACCGTTTGACTTGAACAGGCAATGGTCTATCGGCATGGACGCGAAATGAATGCATCGGTTGTTTTAGGGAGGCCGTGCTAGATAGAGTTGTGGGACCACCGTGATATTTGTGTGGCATCTACGCGGTCTATCATTTGTTCCAGTTTATATTAGGTAGTAGTACTTAAAATCAGGCCGATCCAAAACTCTAGCGGCCCACAACGTAGGAAAAGTGAAGCCGGCAACACCCACCATAGGAGCATTCCTCCGGTCCACCTGGACGATTAGATGCCATCCAACCCGTTCCGCCGTTCGTAAGGTGAGTACGGCGAGGACGAAGTAAAAAATTTATAAAAAAAAAAAAAAAAAAAAAATCAACAAATATCATCTTGATCTATCACTTCGGTGGGCCACGACAAGGTTTTGACGGTGGGCATCTCATATCTGGGGTTGGCCATTGGGACTGGCTGATCACGCTATTCAACGTAATCCGTGCCATCGGTCCGTACTACTTGGGAGAGGCTTAGAGAGACCCCGGATCTAGTCCAAGGGATTTGGTTTGCATATTTTTTTTATCAGCCCTGGTGGGATTTCACCACCAATGGGTATCCGAACCGACCGGGTGTTGAAACGCCCGTTTGGCCGGGCGGATTGGATGATATTGAATGGTATATTAGGGATGGCATGGATTTTAATGTAACGATGGTGTTATCAATGGATTATCTTAAGATCCATGGGATTGATGTTTCGAGTCTGCTTGGCACGTCCAGCCAATCCCGGATTAAACCTCTCCAGCCCTTCCAATCCGTCGAACCAAACAGGTTTCAGGCAAATTTGAATGGATCAAGGTGGATTGGACGGCATTTAAAGGTAATGATGGTATTGTCACTGGATTGTCTTAATGTCCATGGGATTGCTATATCGGGGATCAGGTCACCCAGTCCGTTTGGCCAAATGGCCCAGCAGTCCACCGTCGGAGCAATAGCAAGGCCCTGATTCCTATATTAGCTTAGCATCATTTTAAAATGGCGATGGCTGCTTCTCCTACCATGTGGAGCTGATGTGCAGCTATCCGGACCATCCAAAATATTTCTACCATTGCGAATGGTGTACATCTCTAAATCATACTGATCAAGCAAGCGTGACCATCCAATTAATAGTTATCAAATGGACATAGTTAGCAGCCCAAGTTTGAAGGGAAACTCATATGATCGACATTATCTTCCAAGAGCAATTTCATGACCACGCTCCTTCCAGAGTTGGCCTAGCGACTTGGACGGTCCAGGTGTTTGTACAACCATGCATGCCATGTGCACAGTTTAAGAGCCACCAACATTTTCTGTGGTACACGTTCATTATCATTGTCGCTAATTCCTGTGAGGGCCCATTAGAATAAGCTACATTTAAATAACGAAGATTTGCACAATGTATTTAAAGATTTATTAAAGAAAATTTGCACGATGTATTTAAAGATCTACAAAGATACAAGGAGAGAATTTGGTACTAATATAATTGGAGTACGTCAAGCAAAGCAACATTATCCATTAGGCAGTCAAGTGAGGGAGTGAGATTGTGTTGAAGTAGCAACCAAGGGCCCAAAGCAAATAAGCAAAATACGATAAGAAGTGATGCAATAGTTACACCAACTGTCGAAGCATAAAAAGTATCTAGATAAGTAAGCTCAAAATTTATACATATAAAAGAAATTTCATAAGAAAAAAAAAAGTCCAGTACTAACCTAATAAACCAAATCAAACTAGTCTTTTAGGGCCTGTTTGGTCAGCCGCATTAGATGGTATTAGATGGGATTGTATTCACAATCCCATCTGATAGATGGTGCTGGTGTGTTTGAAAGAACGCCGAATATAAAATTATTTTGAGTTTCGTGCCTAAACCGCGGGATTTGGCTATCCGTCTCCTTGTTTCCTAAATCTCACCTAGAGTTACAATGGAAGGGTAGAGCCTCTACTTGTGGGTCCTAACATTATGCATATTTTTCATCCAAGCCGTCCATCCGATTTTTCACGCTAGTTTAGCCTTTGAAATCAAAAATAAAGTCAATCCTCATCTCAAGTGGGTTACACCGTGAGGTACAAGTAATGGAAAGCTCCAACGTCAACAACGACTCTTCCGGTTGCATGCGTAGAGATTTGGAATGGTTTCCACTCGTGGGATTTATCGTGAGGTATCTGTTAGATCCACACCATCTATCTCTTTATCCCAGTCATTTTAACCCTTGAGCTCAAAACTTAGTCCGATCCAACAATCAGGTGGACCACGCTATAGGTGACGGTGGTTGAGAACACCTCACGTGAAAGCCCCTATGGAGTTTCGCCCACTGTTGAAACCTTCCTAAGGTCCAACATGATATTTATCTGCAGATCCCACCTGTACATAAGTTAACACAGAAACTAAAACAAGGAAAAAAACAAAGATCAGCATGATCGAAAACTTTTGTGGCCCTTGAAATTTTTTAACGGTGGGTATCACTCTCTCCACTGTTCTCTGTGACGTGGTCCACTCGAGATTTAGATCGGACTCATTCTTTGGCTAATGTTCTAAAATGATCTTTCCAAATAGATGGTGGGTGTGGATATAAAACATACATCATGATGAGACCCACAGAACTTGGCAACATCGCTTACGTAGCATGTGCTGCGACTAACTGCTTTGTAGCTAATCCGCTCCCATACGGTTGTATACCAAACACGCCCACTATGCAAATTTACCAACCCATCGTAAATCCATGTGTTCCCAAACAAGAATACCTGATATCCTTACCTTTCCAAATTCACTGCAAATCTACGACAACCACTGACAATAATCATGATGACATTATTTGTAATTCCATCCCATCTAATACAGGCTAATGCAACTGGCCAAACACACCCTTGATTATCTTATGCTCTTTGATGTCATTAGTGAATTACATTACTTAGCGTAATTATCTTTTACATTCATTTGTGTAATCCCTACTAATAATTAAGTAGTTGTTAAATATTAATTATAATTCGAGCCTATGCTCATATGTTGAATTCAAACAATGTTTTACAATTAGTAAAATATTTTGTAGTTATTATTTGTGACTGATTATAAGAATTTTTTATTTTTATTTTTATTTTTATTTGTATTGAAAAATCCTTTTATACAGAAGTTAAATATATAATTCATTATTAGAGGATAAACCCTAACCTCTGAAATCGCATAATGATTTTAACACATTATACGGGTGGCTGAATAGGCGACTGCTTTTATTCAACTCGGTCACACACTACCTATATACCTATCTTAATGCTTGGGTCATAGTTGTCCAATTTGAATTGAGCCAAACATTCAATTTTTGTATGCCCGCACGTGTGATCAAAGGAATGGTACAAAACCAACATGTGACGGCATAGCCCAAAAATATAATTTTTACCATAAATGCCTTTAAATAGTATATTCACCAAATCATTCTTCCCATTGTATGGGTAAGTATAAAAAGACATCCTTCTCCTTATAGAAGGGGTTAGCCATATTGGCTGAGACCTATTTCTAAAATGTACTCCGGATGTGTGACCAAGGCTAATTTTTGAGGCTTGAAATTAGCCTTAGTTGTTATTAAGCTATACCATTCAATTGAAAGGAGTGTATAAGGCGACGCCCCAGCTCCAAAATATTTCCTTTAGTGTGGCTTACACGAATCACAGATTGCCTTGACTTTTGGTCCTTTAAGTAAATTATTTTGTGGCATGTAATTAGTGGATTTCACATGATCAACGCATTGTTCTCCATAAAAATCAACATGTAGATCTCTCTCCTAGTTGTTACCTCTAGTGTAGCCTATCTAAATCACAAGCTCCCCTGATTTTTTGGACTCGGATGTAACATGGATTACACACATCTAATGATTCGAGTGGATTTCACAGGCATATCATGAGTGCAATTGGGTGGGCATCTCATAAAAAACATTTATTTTCTTCACGTAGGACCGAAATTTTGGAAGGGAATTGCTGTTATATCCACTCCCTAATATCTATGGGGCTGACTGTAATGTATTTGTTTGATCGCGCTGTCTAACCCTTTTGCCAGATCATTTTAGGGCATGAGTTTAAAAAATGATACAAATATAAACATCAAGTGAACCATCCCATAGAAAGCAGTGGAGATTGAACGGCCACCATTGAAAATTTTTGTGAGGCACAGAGGTTTTGGATCGAGCTTATATTTGTGTTTTCCCTTTATTAGGTCTGTGCGATGTTATGAACAAGTTGGATGGCAAATAAAACATCAAGTTGGGCCATAGTAAGGTTTCAACGGTGGATGTTCAATTCCCACCACTTTTGTGGTTTGGTCCTTGGGCTTGATCTGCATCATCATTGGGCTTATGCCCTAGAATGAGCTGAAAAATGGATTAATGATGGGGATAAAACACACACATCATGGCCAGCTCCCGGGTTGGCCCAAAAGTGCCACAAAATATCCTGAGGCCGGTGCTGCTGGCTATTTATCCTTAGAAAATCTGTTGAGAGGGACTCACGATTGATTTTTGGTGGGGCCCACTCAGTATGTGAAATCCACTTCAACCAACCATTAGATATGTAAACCCACGTTGGGGCCACGGCCAAATGATCAGGCAAACGTGTGATTCAGATGGATCACATAAAAGAAACAGTTGAGAGAGAGATGTCCATCTTTAAATTTCTATGGAGTTGTGATTGCATGAAATTTACTCAAACCATTAGATATCAAGAAAAACATTAGAGATAGATGTCCATCATTAATTTTCTATGGAGTGGTGATGACGTGAAATCCACTGAAACCATTAGATATCAAGAAAAACATTTAAGCTAGGGGCTCAAAAGTCATGACAATCAATGACTTAGGTGGGTCACACTAAGGAAATCAGTTTGGAGTGTGGGCACCGTCCTGTGCACTGTGCCAAATCCAATGGTGGAGCTGGTTTTTGAGACCTCTATGTAATTAATTTAAGTTACGTGAATGGTGATTGGATTGGATTTCAAATACACGTAGTTTTGACCTACATAAAGTACACTTTTCATCATCTTAATTATCCGGGGCACTTGATGAAGCATTCTTTGTCCCAACTGCTACAAGATTGGTTTACTAAAGAGGTGTTTGGATGGTGGAAATAGATAGGAGTAGATAAGAGTGACTTTGTAAAATTGATGGATTTTAGCTTGGGCCTGTTTGGAACTGACGTTGGAAGTGGATTTGCAGTGTCTTCTTGGAAGCAGCGCCAACTTACTTTAGGTTTCGTGTGGCTAGCGGTAGGTGTTAGGTGAACCCCATCATAATATATATATTTTATCTATGTTGTTCATCTATTTTGAAATATAATTTTAGAGCTTGATTCAAAAAATAAGGTAGATACAAATTTTAGGTAAACCACACCATGAGAAAACAATAGTGATTGGATTATACCATTAAAAACCTTCTAAGGCCAACTGTGCAATTCACTTGAGATTTGGATTAAACTTATTTCTGGGCTCATGCCATAAAATGACATAGAAGAATAGGTGGACAACATGGATGAAACGCATACATCACAATGAGACTCACAGAGTACCGATTGGGAGTTGTTGAAACCCTTCAATCCCATGTCATCCAAACACCATAGCACAGGATCCCATGGAATTACAAAACTCATGGTATTATAAGACAATTCCCTGAAAAAGTCTATCATTACATTTTTTAAAACCCATCCCACACTTAATGTCATTTATTCTCACTCGTTCAAACACCCCCTAAATTCGAAATGTCCATGCATGTGCTTGAAATCCCCATTAAAAAATTTTGAAATAAATAATAAGTAATAGAAATAAAAATACTTTGATACTCTGGCATGTATGACCGACATTACACAGGCAGTTAGGTATTACTGAGAAATCTCATACGTGGCATACAATTTATTTAAACTAACCGTCCAAACTATGAACACAAGTTTAGATGCATCATTAACAAAACATTACTATTATCTGGTTATCTGACCAGTTGATTGTGGGAGATTTATTGGACGGTTGAAAATGATAATAAATGGTCTTATTTCAAACAACAGGTGTCCATTAAGCAGAGATTAGGATGTTGTAAAATATTGATTTTAATAAAAAATATTTTAATAATAAAATATATGAAAAGTTGCTTTTGAAAAAACTTTTGGGGCTTTGGGAATAGTCCCACATGGGAAAGAGAAGAGAAAGAAAAGTGGTTTAAATGATAATAGTGGAGTACCATAATATTTGCCTACCTAGTCCGTGGACCATGGGACTTGCGTGTTCCAGTGCGAAGCACTGGAACACCGCGCACGTGCACGCGCTCGCGCTCGGTCTCGGTCTCGGGCTCGGTGCGAGGGCGTGGGCATGTGAGGCAGTGTGGCTGTAGAGGCGCTAGTGGCGCACTTTGCACTTCGCACGTGCGCAGAGGGTCGCTCCCGGAGCGAGACGTGTGCGAGTCGCGGTGCGACTAGTGGCTAAGGCAGATGGTTGGTTGGACGAAAAAATTAAATGACTGAATGAGAGTCCCTCAGAATATATAGAGGGCTGGAAAAAGAGCTGTTGCAGAAAATCTGTAACAGCTGTGCAATAAGTGCAGGGTCTAGCTGAAACTGCTGCATGGCTAGCCCCAACAGCTATAAAACGGCTAGCTGCTGTCTCACAACAGTCAGCATGCAGCAGCTTAATGGCCCATGCACAACAGTCAGAAAACGGCCATAAAACAGCTAGTTTTCTCAACAGCCAGAAAATGGTCATGGGATTTATTTCCCTGGACCATAACCCCCAGCCACCATAGCCTATAAAAGGAGGGCCTGGATGGGTTTCAAAACAATCTCAACTCACTCCAGCAACTCCATACGAATTCTAGAAAAACAGCCTCTGTACTCATACATTCTAAGTATTATCCAGCAACACAGCAAGGTGTCAACCTTAGCTTGAAGGATAGACCAGCGGTGTGGTCTAGGACAGTTTCAACCGAACCAGCGGCTGAAGATTAGAACCTAATTGAGCAGAATTCTAAACCACTTTTCTATTTTCAAATTTTCTTCTTTTGGGATTTTTTCCTTTATATTGTAATACTGCCAGAAATAGTGAAATTGAGTTCCATTTGGTGGGCCTTCGTGTTTGCTGAACGCAGACCCACACCAGGGTCGTCGTATCCTAGAAGCAATTAGCCTGTAACCTATCAGCATACTCAATTTACTTGAGTTGGGGCAAATAACCTTTAAGGACAGCGTTTTCAGACGTGCTTCAGCCTGTCCATATTACTTTCGATTTCCATATTATACAGAAACTACATTAATCTGTATAAATTTCCCAACAAACTTAAAGCGTTATTTCCTAAAATGGAAGCCGATAGTGTTTCATCTATTAAGTTGATGAATCAGGACTTGATACGTCTTGATCGGTTCGATGGAACCAATTTTACAAGATGGCAAGACAAGCTGAAATTTCTCCTGACGGCGCTGAAGATCTACTACATACTAGATCCAAATCTGCAAGCACTACCTGAGGCATCCGACAAAGACACACCTGAGCAGGTGGCTGCCCGCGCTAAAAGAGCCGAAGACGAACTCTTGTATCGTGGACACATTCTGAACGCACTCTCCGACCGCCTGTACGATCTGTACCAACAGACATCATCAGCAAAGGAGATCTGGGCCGCACTAGAATTCAAGTACAATGCTGAAGAAGAAGGGACCAACAAATTTCTCATCGCCAGGTATTTTGACTTCAGCATGGTAGATAATAAACCGTTGCTGCCCCAAATCCAAGAACTGCAGCTAATAGTAAACAAAATTAAAGCGATCAAAATCGATCTTCCTGAATCATTCCAAGTCGGGGCTATAATCGCTAAATTGCCACCGATATGGAAAGACTATAGAAAGAAGTTACTGCATAAAACCGAGGACTACACACTGGAACAAATTCATAAACACCTAAGGATTGAGGAAGAATTCCGTAACCGCGATAAAAAGAATGATAACGGGAATGCCTTGTCCAAGGTACATGTAGTAGAAAACACCAATAACAAGAATCCTGACAAGGACGATTCCCTAAAACCCAATAAAGGGAAATTCAAGAAAAACGCCCAAAAGAAGAACGGAAAGTTCAAAGGCCCATGCCATGTCTGTGGAAAAATCAGGCACTATGCTCGAGTATGCCGATATCGCAAATCTAAAAAAGAGGCAAGTGCAGTAGAAGAAGGCGATATCGTGGCTATGATCACTGAAGTGAATACCATCCAAGGCAAAGTTCCAGGCTGGTGGTATGATACTGCCGCTACAGTACATGTGTGTTACGACAAATCAGCCTTTAAAACGTATAAGGAATTGACCGATGGTCAAGAAGTCCAAATGGGTAATGAAGTCCGATCGAAGGTCGTCGGCAAAAGAACTGTCGAACTGATATTCACTTCTGGAAAGAAAGTAATTCTGACTAATGTATTGCACGTCCCAGACATGAGGCGAAACTTAGTTTCTAGGGATCTTCTGGGAAAATCAGGTATAAGGGTGGTATACGAGTCAGGAAAACTGATTCTATCCAAGAATGGGAATTTTGTTGGAAAGGGATATGCTTGTAACGGGATGGTTAAGTTTTCTCCGAATGAAAGTAGCACTTCTGCGTATATGGTTGAATCTGCTGGACTGTGTCATGATAGACTAGCCCATATAGGGTATAATACTTTGAAGTTCATGGCTAAGAATGGTTTAATCTCATACACAGATAATGAAACTGATAAATGTGAAGTATGCATACGATCCAAAATGACAAAAAAACTTTTTCCAAGTGTTGAAAGATCGTCTCAAATTTTGGATCTTGTGCACAGTGATATCTGTGAGTTAAACGGCATTCTTACTCGTGGAGGTAAACGGTACTTCATAATCTTTATAGATGATTGCTCTAGATATGTATATGTTTATCTATTAAAGAGCAAAGATGAAACATTGAACATGTTTAAGATATATAAAGCAGAAGTAGAAAATTAACTAAGCAAGAAGATAAAAATTCTCCGTAGCGATAGAGGAGGAAAATACTTCTCGAATGAATTCGATTACTTCTGTGAAGAACATGGACTGATACATCAATGTACAGCTCCATACACACCTCAACAAAACGGAATAGCTGAAAGGAAGAATAGAACATTAGTAGAAATGGTTAACTCAATGCTAATAAAAGTAAAGTTGTCACTAAGTCTGTGGGGTGAGGCACTGCTTACAGCATGCCATATAATAAACAGACTTCCGTCAAAAAAATATAAAGTATCTCCATATGAAATATGGAGAGATAGAAAACCTAACCTAGGATATCTTAAAGTGTGGGGGTGTCTTACATACTGCAGAACCCCTGACCCAAAAAGAACCAAGTTAGGACCAAGAGCTATTAAGTGCGCCTTCGTAGGGTATGCACAAAATAGTAAAACTTATAGACTTCTAGACATAGAGTCTAATACAATTATAGAATCAAGAGACGTTGAATTCTTTGAGAACTCACTATCCTTGGAGTCAAAGGATAATGAAATTCAAACTCCTAATAAAGAACCAAATAGCACAGCTCCACATATAATGGAAGCTCCCACTGAACCCCGTAGGAGTCAAAGAACTAGAATAGAGAAGAGTTTTTGAGATGACTATATAGACTCACAATGCATCATTTTCCATCTGGTAGAAGCAGATAGAGAAAATGTTATAAGACAAATACCTATAGTAATGACTATAGAAGATGATCCTAAAACATATAAGGAACCTGTATCCTCTAGAGACTCAGCGTTTTGAAAAGAAGCTATAAATGATGAAATGGAATCTATACTATCAAACCAAACATGAGAACTAGTAAACTTACCTCCAGGTTCTAGACTCATAGGTTGCAAATGGGTATGTAGGAAGAAATATCACACTGATGGGACTATCTAAACCTTTAAAGCTCGACTAGTAGCTAAGAGTTTTATACAAAAAGAAGGGATAGACTACTTTGACACATACTCACCTGTAGTTAGGATAACATCCATTAGGATATTATTTGCGCTAGCTTCCATACATCATCTTCACATCCACCAAATGGATGTAAAGACTGCTTTCCTGAATGGTGACCTCAATGAGGAGGTATACATGGAACAACCTGAAGGTTTCATTCTACTAGGAAATGAAAATAAAGTATGTAGATTAGTCAAATCGTTGTATGGATTAAAACAAGCACCTAAACAATGACATGAAAAGTTTGATTCCAAAATACTATCTCATGGTTTCATGCATAATGTAGCTGATAAATGCATATATTCTAAAAAAGATGGTAGTTATATCATTATTATCTGTCTATATGTTGATGATATGTTAATAATAAGTAATAAAATGGAAGGTGTGACTGAAACAAAGAAGTTTCTTTCTTCCGTATTTAAAATGAAGGATCTTGGATAAGTTGATACCATCTTAGGTGTCAAAGTTAAAAAATATTGTGGAGGTTATACTTTGTGTCAATCTCATTATATTGAGAAGATACTGAACAAGTTTAACCATCTAAATATAAAGGAAGTAAAAACTCCATTTGATCCAAGTATCAAACTAAAAGAAAATACTGGAAGAACAGTTGCACAATTAGAATATGCGAGTGCTATAGGAAGTCTTATGTATGCTATGCAATGCACTAGACCTGATATCGCATATGCTGTGAGTAAACTTAGTAAGTTTACTAGTAACCCCAGTAATGAACACTGGAATGCAATCAGCAGAGTCCTTGGTTACTTAAAAGCAACTAAAGACTTATGACTATTTTATTCAGAGTTTCCTGCCGCATTGGAAGGATATACCGATGCGAGCTGGATATCGAGTGCAAGGGACAACAAGTCTACTACAGGGTGGGTATTCACCCTAGGAGGTGCTGTTGTATCTTGGGGATCCAAGAAACAAACTTGCATAACGCACTCGACTATGGAGTCTGAATTTATATCCCTAGCTGCAACAGGCAAAGAGGCTGAGTGGCTAAGGGATCTTCTATTAGAAATTCTTTTTTGTGTAAAGCCTATATCGGCTGTATCACTACATTGTGATAGTGAAGCCACATTAGCTAGAGCCTATAGTGGCACTTATAATGGTAAGTCTAGACATATTAGTCTTCGACATGATTATGTCAGACAATTGATTCAAGATGGAATCATTGCTATTTTCTATGTGAAATCAAGCAATAACCTGGCAGATTCTTTCACTAAACCTCTACCGAGAGAGGTAGTAAATGCTACATCTAGAGGGATGGGGTTGAAACTCTTCTACCAAAGTTCCACCAGTGATGGTAACCCAACCTAAAATCAGAAAATCTCTAATCTTGGGTTTAATGGGTAAGAACAAGTCACTGATAAGTGGAAAGTTATCAGCACTAAATTATATAATCTCATCCATAATAGATAAGTGTTGAGCGTTACGAAAGAGGGTTGAGTCTTAGAACTCTCAATGAATTCCAGTCTCTAGGACAAGTGTTTTATAGTAACGGAGACACTGAAAGGATTTCACCTATATGAACGTAGAGATGGTGCCGTCTCTCATGAGAGTTAAAGAGTTTTCTCTCGGGATCGTTCACGAATTAGGATAAGCACATGGTCATTAATTGTGCTGAGCAAGATTGTGGGAACTCTAACAACACATAGCGAATATGTGTGTGGTTTCTCCAACTCTATTATTTAGAAATAACCGGTTCAAAGCTGCGGCTACCAGTCATTTCGATAGAGTTTTGAGATACTTACACTAAGGGAAGATTAAAATCGAAAGATATCTTTTTTTATGCATATAAGCTAATTATTCTGGCAGTATGTTTAACCGAGAAAATATTTTTATAAAAAAAAATCAAGTGGGGGATTGTTGTAAAATATTGATTTTAATAAAAAATATTTTAATAATAAAATATATGAAAAATTATTTTTGAAAAAAATTTTGGGGCTTTGGGAATAGTCCCACATGGGAAAGAGAAGAGAAAGAAAAGTGGTTTAAATGATAATAGTGGAGTACCATAATATTTGCCTACCTAGTCCATGGACCACGGGACTTGCGCTTAGACTCGGTCTCGGTCTCGGTCACGGTCAAGGTCTCGGGCACGGGCTCGATGCGAGGGCGTGGGCATGTGAGGCAGTGTGGCTGTAGAGGCGCTAGTGGCGCACTTCGCAGGTGCGTAGAGGGTCGCTCCCGGAGCGAGACGTGTGCGAGTCGCGGTACGACTAGTGGCTAAGGCAGATGGTTGGTTGGACGAAAAAATTAAAGGACTGAATGAGAGTCCCTCAGAAAATATAGAGGGCTGAAAAAAGAGCTGTTGCAGAAAATCTGTAACAGCTGTGTAATAAGTGCAGGGTCCAGCTGAAACTGCTGCATGGCTAGCCCCAACAGCAATAAAACGGCTAGCTGCTGTCTCACAACAGTCAGCATGCAGCAGCTTAATGGCCCATGCACAACAGTCAGAAAACGGCCACAAAACGGCTAGTTTTCTCAACAGCCAGAAAACGGTCATGGGATTTATTTCCCTGGACCATAACCCCCAGCCACCATAGCCTATAAAAGGAGGGCCTGGATGGGTTTCAAAACAATCTCAACTCACTCAAGCAACTCCATACGAATTCTAGAAAAACAGCCTCTCCACTCATACATTCTAAGTATTATCCAGCAACACAGCAAGGTGTCAACCTTAGCTTGAAGGATAGACCAGCA
This sequence comes from Magnolia kwangsiensis, assembly GCA_037074715.1. NCBI lineage: Eukaryota > Viridiplantae > Streptophyta > Magnoliopsida > Magnoliales > Magnoliaceae > Magnolia > Magnolia kwangsiensis. The sequence continues at coordinate 195,994,494 of CM073571.1, read as the reverse complement.
GTGTGGTCTAGGACGGTTTTAACCGAACCAGCAGCTGAAGATTAGAACCTAATTGAGCAGAATTCTAAACCACTTTTCTATTTTCTTCTTTTCTTCTTTTGAAATTTTTTTCCTTTATATTGTAATACTGCCAGAAATAGTGAAATTGAGTTCCATTTGGTGGGCCTTCGTGTTTGCTGAACGCAGACCCACACCAGGCTCGTCGTATCCTAGAAGCAATTTGCCTGTAACCTATCAGCATACTCAATTTACTTGAGTTGGGGCAAATATGTATTAACAAGTAAATTGAGTTAATACATATTTAGTAGGATCTCTCTTGATCTTTAGACATCTCTAATCTCTTCTAATATTTTCATGATTAGTAATGAAATAAATAAAGGTCTAGGTTATCATGTGTTAGGTGTTCGAGTCATGGTTGTCGTGTATTAAGAGTCTAAGTTGTGATGTGTTAAGGGTCTACATTATCATGTGTTAAGGGCTTGGGTCGTGGTTGTCATGTATTAAAGGTCTAAGTTATCATGTGTTATGGGTCAAGGTTGACACACAGTAACATAGATCCTTAACATGTGACGACCTCGATTGTAACAACCCAACTCTTAACACATGATAACCTTGACCCTTAATACATTACAACATCGACCCTTAATGCATAATAACCTCGATGCTGACCCTTAACACTATAAGAATGTCGTATGTGGGGTCCACTATCAAGTACGTATCAAGGGTTGAGATTGTCATGTGTTAAGGATCTTGGTTGTCATCTATTAAGGGTTGGAGGGCCCACCATGAGATATGTGTTGAATCTATTCATTCACTGGATTTATAATTTAATTTAATGCAAGGGGAAAAAGATTAAGTTACATCAAAAAAATTAGTGGCTCCTAAAAGTTTTCAATGGTAATTTTTCAATCATAGTCCTTTTAATAGCTAAATAATGAGTTACATCCATAAATAAGGTGGATCCCAACGCAAGGAAATAGTTGGAAGTGTAACCACCACTGTCACTGTTATTGGTTGTTACGTGCAATCGTGATGTATATAATTTATCTATGCCTTTATATATCTTGACATAATAATTTAAAGCATGAGCCTCAGAAGAAGGTAGACCAAAAGCTTAAATGGACCACACCATAAAAAAACAATGGTGATTGAACTCCCACCATTAAAAACTTCTTAGGGCCCATCATGATGCCTATTTGTATGAAAGAAAAATATAAATATTAGATTGATCCAAAAATTCTATTGCCCCTTAGAAGTCTTCAATTGTAGGTTTTCATTCTCATTTGTTTCTATCAAGTGGCCTACTTGAGCCTTTGATATGCCTCGTATATGTGCTCATGCATTATATTTCAAAATGGTATGCACACACATAGACAGGTCTTGCTAGGACAAGACGGCAAATGCCTTAACAGGAAGTTATTGGCATACAAGCTATGTTGGGCCCACCATGATGTTTGTGGGAAATCCACTTCGTTCATCCATTTTATCAGATCATGTTAAAACATGAGACAAAAAATCAGGTACATCTGAAACTCAACTGGGCCATCCGTCGGGAAGCAGTGGAAAAGGGTTGCCTATCATTCAAACCTTTATGAGCTCAAGTGTGATGTTTGTATCCAATCCAAATCATTCATAAAATAGCCCAAATGTTCGTAAGGTCATTACCACCAGGATAAACTGAAAAATAAAAAATATCAGCCTGATCCAAAGCTTATACAGCCCCAAGAATGTTTCAACATGGACATACAATATCCATTGTTTTATGTTGTGCGGCCCACTTGAGCTTTGGATCTGCCTCATTTTTTGGGCTCATGCCATAAAATGATTTGGCAAAACATGTGGATGAGGTGAATTTCTCACAAATACCATGGTCGGCCCCATAAAGTTTACCCCGCATGCACAATCCACTTCTTGTTTCAATGCCCTTAACGGCCTCAACACTATGCATGTGGGCAGACTCAGGGGTAAATTTGTCCTTAAAAAAAAAGGGGGTGCAATGGGCCTACTTGTGGCAGTTTTTTAAGCTTACTAATTTTTGTAGTATTTGGCAATGCCAAGAGGCTAGTACTGTCGAGATCCCACAAAAAATGAGGCAGTTTGGAAGCTTAAGTGGACCACAGCTCTGGTTGAAAATTTCTTGAGGGCTAGAAAAGTTTTGAATAAGGCTGATATTTGTGTTTCCCTTATTTAGGTACGTACGACCTTATGAAGATGTTGGATGGCAAACAAACATGAAGGTTCCAATGATCTAGCAAAAAAGGATGGATAGCATTGATAACCATATGCATTGCCATGTGCATCAGATATCCCTGGTGATGAGGTCTCTAGGCAATCCCGGTCCGTTGTAAACAATCCCCATCTTGCACCTTACCTGGATGAAGTTGGTCCGGGCATAGTCTCTGTTGGGCTCATTGCGACGTATATGTTTTATCAATGCTGCCCATTTATTTATTCAAATGATTTTAAGGTATAAGCCCAAAAAATGAGACAGATCCAAGGCTCAAGTGCACCACACCGTGGGGATTGAACGTCCACCATTAAAAAATTCTTGGGAGCTGCATGTGACCTTTTAAATAGGTTGGATGGAAAATAAACATCAAGGTGGTCCCTACGAAGGTTTTAACTATTCATGTCATTAATTATCACCACTACTTCCTGTGCTGTAGTTTACTTGAGCCTTGGATTTGCCTCCTTTTTGGGCTCATACCCTAAGGGCCCGTTTGGCCAGTTGGATTGGAAGGTATTAGATGGTAGTGGAAGGGATTGGAAGGTAAATCTTGGGAATGGTCGGGCGTGCCAAACAATGTAGGTGATCTGATCCAAATCCGATGGATCTTCAGACAATCCACTGACAACACCATCATTACCTTTAAATCCCATCCAATCCATCCTAATCCGTTCAAATTAGCCTGCGACGTGTTTGGTTCGTGGGATTGGAAGGGATTGGAAGCTTTAATCACCAGATTGGCCGCGCCTACCAAACGGACTGGATGTATCAATCCAGCGATATAGCAATCCCATGGATCACAAGACAATCCGCTGACAACACCATCATTACCTAGAAATCCACGCCATCCACCCTAATACCATTCACTCCCTTCCAATCCACCCGGCCAAACGGGCCCTAAGTGACCTGTCAAAATGGATGGACGGAGTGGATAAAACACATACATCGTGGTGGGCCCATTAAAAGCCCATGATTGGACTCAATTCGGCTAAGAGCGGGTTAGGTGAGACCCTCTAAGATAGTGCGGCCCTTACTGTGAGGTTATGATGGGGCCCACCTTGACGTATGTATTATGTATCCATGCCATTCATCCATTTTTCCAAATCATTTTAGGGCATTAGTCCAAAGAAAGAAGCAGATACATTTATCAGGTAGACCATACCATAAGAAAAGTGGTGATGAACCATTAATGGGCAACAAAAGTTTTGAATCAAGTTGATATTTGCTTTTTTCCCTTCATCTAGGCTTATGTTACCTTATCAATAGATTGGATGATAAATAGACACTACGAGAACATTAAGGCCCCGAGAAGTTTTTAATGGTACAACAGTGAATCACTATTGTTTCATGGTATGGTCCACCTTATAATTGGATCTTCTTCATTTTAATGCCCTAAATTTATTTGGAAAAATAAATGGACGACGTGGATACATAATACATACATCAAGGTGGGCCCCATGGTAACCCCACGGTGAGGGTTGCACCATCTTAGGTGAGGTTGGGTCTCGCCTAATTCGCTATAGTCTACTATTATTATTAAAATAGCCTTATGGAATGATATGTAGGGCTAAAATGATTAATTTCTCGTGGGGCTATACTTTTTTTAACCATGAGATGATATTTTACCTATTTTTAAGACCAAACTATCCCTTTGCCCACTGGCCCTAGCTTGCAAATGTCTTTCCGAGAAGAGAAGATTGTGGGTCCCACTAAGCTGCAAATGGGTCCACTACTTGGGAGATATGATTTGTTCATTTGCTTTGGAGCATCCTTGCCCATCATAGGGTGCTAATTTCATCTCCATCCGAGGCCTTTGTAGCCCCCAATGCAGATAGCAATAACCTTTTTCTTGTCGCTATTTCCTCCTATATGGTCTATATGGTCTATCGGTGATGTCTTCTTCCTCGATTCTTAGGATCATGCTTTAAAATTATTTACTCGAGCTAATGGCCGAAATGAATTTCAATAAAGATGCATGATGAGCCCCATGGTATAACTCCTTAAACATATATGTGGGGTCAAACCCACATTCCAACTCATTTTAAAAGTTTTTTGGATTTTGTTTTTGGGAGAGGGGACCACTACCATCAGTGATTCAAGAAAGAGTGGGGACCACGGGGGGCCATCACTAGCACCACCATTGAAGAAGATGGTTAAGATCGTTGCTTCTACCTCCATGGGATCCACTCTGGTAATCATGCGACAGTACCCTCATTCTGATGACATTTTGAGGTGATAGTACCTTCAATCCGGCGATAATCTTTATATCACCGATTATTTTCAAGTTTTTCTTCAAGAGAATGCGACTGATATGGTGAATATTAGTAAGAATACATAGTGTGAATGTTTTTTTTTTTCTTTTTTTAATGTTGTTATTGTGGAACGCACGTGGGGCATTGTGGATCATTTGACTAGTGTTGATCCCATTTGCACATTGTGGACCCACCTGACCCACTATGGATACCACTGGATGACTGCGAATCCCACCTGGATGCCTTTTTATGAACGTTTAATGAATGAATGTGCATGTACATGTGGTTGTCGACTGTAAATGTTGAATTGCAGGAATGCAAATGTGGATATGGTTATTGATGTGGATATGTATAAATGTAAATATAAATGTGTATGTTGAATTGTATGAATAAAAATGTTAAAATTGGTGTAATATTGTATGTGGAGGTGGAAGTCCATTGGTTGTGAAATTTGAAATGTATAATATAAAACTGTGAAAGTGAATGTGAATGTAAATGTAACGCCCTGGAAATCGGGGGTGGTGCATACGCTTGACTCCCAAGTTCCCGAGTGTCACTTATCATCAATTTTATGCTTTTATGACTAATCAAGTTTAAACACGTAGCCTGGAATTACTTGGAGTATGAAATGAAACCACAACTAGTCTATTAAAATGAAAGAGATATATATGTGTACAAGTCCAAAAGAATATATAAGGGGTCGCCCAAGGCGTTTCCCAACAAAATTCATAAGAAAATCATATCTCCAAAAGAATGGTGCGCTGAGCCCACGACTCAACACCCCAGAATGTCGTCTCCTAAGCCGATGAAAAACCGCTCATCAACTGGAAGTAGGAGAACTCATCCTCCTCCTCGAGGCTCGTGTCACCAGTGCCCTTACACCCTACGTCACCTGCAATTACTGAAGAATTTGGTTGATGTTTTAAAACACCGTCCAAGAGTGAGAGTGAGTAATCAACTCAGTGGGTGCTATTAGTCTTAAGTTTTAACATGCATCAATTATAATATGAACTGAATGAAAAGTAGATAATCAACAATTCCTAGCAACTCTTATTTAAAATGCATGCATGCAGAATGATATGATGCATGCCCTCACCACAACTCCCTCGAGCGACTCCATCTAACGATCGCATATGTCAGCACTCCCTTGGAGAAATCTCGACTTCCGAGTCGCCACCCTAACTAATGCGATGCAATGCGATCGTGTTAGCCGAGTTATTAATTAAGTCCATTCATCCAGCAGGTTTGAAAAATCGATACACCCCACGTATCAATGCCCTAAACGGGTTGCGAGGCCAAGACCCCCCAATGCATGAGGCCGAGTCCTCGCGGTCCGTGATCCCGTCGGGTTCCTCATTCCCGACTTTAAGCACACGAGGAGTGCCAAGAGAAAGGAATCGCTCGCGGTCACTATGGGGAGGCACGACACCCCAACGTAGGCCTACAACTCAGACACAGTGTCCCATTCCACCATGCCCGGCCACGAGACTGTGAACCAATTGTAATTTAATTAACAATGGGCTTCAACGGTTGCAGGATGTTCCAGGTTCCATACATAGGTGTGCAAACAGGGTTAACAAACAAAGTTTGCCAGTGAGTAGGCAGGACCGCACAAGTCAGGCGAGCATGGAACGAGCGACCTTGGGCAAAAGAGACCCATGTAGTCAAACTACAGCCATCCGAACACACTCGCCCAAACCCGCGGGTCCCTCCATGACTTAGTCCTACCGATGGGACTACCGTCTCTCGATCTGTTTCTGGCCAACCTAATAGTACAAGGGAGATCTATAGTATGCCAACAATCCAAGATAACAACCAAAGTCATAAGATCATATTCTCATGCATCGTTACCTAAAAATATAGATAATCCTACTAAGCAATAAATCATACTCATGAAGCATAGTGCGTATGAAGTGTATAGTTTGGAGAGGAAATTAGTATTTCCTCCACCCTGAGACATCATAAACACAAGAGTAATAGTTCATGTTCACCAAGAAGTAACAACATTTGAAAAAATCATACAAATACAGGCATGTGATCATACATACACACATTCACATAAGAGGCAAGTACAAACATCATAAAGATTCAAATCACATTCTTGCATGCAATTCCAATCATCATGAAATTCCTAGGGTTTTCCTAGACCTTTCAACATAGTATCAAGGTAATCAAAATCATTAATCTCATAGCAGAATTGGTGTTAGACCACCTAAGAGTAATAGTCCACACTTTCGAATCGTTGGAGGCTTGATAGAAGACCTAGAAATGAGGATTTTGGGGGTTGGCTGACCGAAATCCCTAAAGCAAGCTCTTGCATGTGAGAAATCCAAGCTAAACCGTTCTCAATACATGGGTTTCAAGAAAAAGGGTGATGGATCTTACCTAAATGCTTCATGGAATGATTATTGTGGTAGTGGTGGTGGAGAATTTTCTTTTGGAGAAAGGAGTAGGGAGTTGCAATGCTTGATCTCCTCGGCCCCACCACGATATAGGGTCCACCTTGGATCTCTTCTTCACTCTCTCTTTCACTCTTTCTTCCTCTCTTTCTCTTTCTCTCTTTCTCTCTCTTCTTCTTTCTTTCCTTCCCTAGGGCAAAAATCGTATGGGGAGAGGGGTACCTAAGATAAGGCCTTTTTATAATGTCAAAATTGGTGTAAATGGCCCTAAGGGCTAAGTTTTTACTATACTAAATTTATGAGAGGGTCTTTCTAAGATTTAGGGCCCACTATGGGGTGTACATATCGATATACACTGTAGGAGAGGTGCTCTATGGCCCGATAAAGGGCCATGAAAAACTTGGGATCAAACGGATAAGCGAATGTGAGGTTTGACCATATGGTCCCGATCCTTAAGTGGCCCTGTGGGGTCTATTCCAGTTATTGGAGAGGTTCTAGTGGTCCCTTAGCCATAAAACTTATAGGGTAAGTGGTCCATGGCCTGATGAAGGGCCATGCAAATTTTGAAAACGATCGGATATGGGGTTTGGTCGTACGGATCTGGTTTACGATCAACGGTCATCGTGTCATGATCGGGTTCCAGATTTTGTGGACGAGTGAAGGACACTACATTAGACCTTTACAAAAAATTTAGAAGAAATCCGACGGCTGAAAAGTCCGGAGTCTTAGTTTCATTATCCCATGCCATATTCCAACTATGGGCTTGGGTGGGTTGTTAAGTGCTGATGGAATGGCTCGGACAACTAACTTTTTGGTGCCCAACGAGTCCGTGGTTCGCGGTGGACCACAAGCCCAGTGAGATTTATGGTTTCCTAAAGTTTTAAAATTTTCTGACCTTCCCATGTCGTTATAGGGCCCGCATAGGCTGTCGTAAGGTGCAAACTGCAATTTGGCTTGGAGGCCCACACCAGGTCCTATCATGGCCTTTCTAGTTTACTCTAACGGGCTAATCATGGGTTAATTAACTTATGATACCCCACCACAAACAATTTAAACTAATGGTCATGCGACAAATCTTACATGGACGACTCAGGATACTGTGCTGGTTGGACAGGACGTTACAGGGATTGATTTAGTTTATTAGTTAAGATCCGAGCCTTATCTGACTTGGTTTCGGTTAGATTTTTAATTTAGTTATGCTCGTTTTGATTAGTTAGCAACGGGTCGGTTAAATTTGGGTCCTATGTGAGTAAATCATGGGGCTACACCTGATGTTTAAGTGATCGGGTGGATTCGGTGGTTTTCTACGGTTGATTAATCGGACTTGTGTGGTTCTTTACTGGTACCACCCCTGTACAGACTAACATTGAGTGCTAATGGTTATTTAAGTGATATTATAAGTTAATTTATAAAAATAAATAAAAATAAATTCAAGAATTTTTGGGAATCCAAAACAGTGAAAATCCAAGATGTTACGGTAGAGTTGCATGAATGAAAATATATAAGTGGATATGGAAATGGAGTAGATCTGTATGGATGTGGATGTGAATTGTATAGTATAAAAATGTGATAGTATGTGTGAATGTGGAAGTTGAAATGAATGTTGTTTTCTATGGCATGCATGTAGATGTGGTTGTCAATATGGGTGTGGAATTGGATGTAGTGGTGAATATGAATGTTGAATTCAATATGTAAATGCGGTTAAAGATGTGAATATGGATATGAATGTGGATGTGTATGAAGATATGGGTTAAAATTGTATGGATCCCCTAAGTAGTGTGGATCTCACAAAGGGGGCGGATCCCCCCTGAACATTGTAGACAGTGAGATCCACACTGCTTGAGGGATCCATACAATTCAAAATTTACAAACACATTCATATACACTTTCACATGTGCATTCATACAATTCAACATTGACAACTACATCAGCATGCGCACCATATAAAACAACATTAACATCCACTTCCACACATATATATATACTTTCACATTTTTACACCGTGCAATTGACATTCACATTTATACAAATCTACTCAACTTCCACTTTCACTTCTCCATTTTCATCTATACAAGTCCACATTTACATCCACTTTCACAATTCTATACTGTACAATTCAATATTCATAACAAATGCACTTTCACATATACATTCATACAAATCCACATCCACATCCACATCCAATATCACATCCACTTTTATATTTTTCATTCATACAAATCAACATCCACGTGTACATGCACTTCTACATACACCATCCACATCCTCATTTGCATTTATAGAATTCAATATTCACAACTCATAAACACATCCACATGCACATTCATTCATTCAACATTCATAAAAAAGGACGCACAGGTCGGAACCACAACTACCAAGTGGTATTCATAGTGGCCCAGGTGGGATCCATAATTCCCAAGCGAGATCAACACTGGCTGAGGGATCCACATTGCCCACAAATGATCCACACTAGCAAACCTTTAAAAAGTCACACTATATACCCTTACCATTATCCTCTATATCGTCGCACTCACTTGAAGGAAAACTTGAAATCCATCGGCGGTATGAAGATTGTCGTTGGATTAAAGGTACATAAAATTAAAATGTTGTCGGAATGAAGGCGTTGTCATCGTAAACACGTCGAATGATTGCTAAAGTGGGCCGCTTGAAGGTGGAAGCAACAATGTTAACTACTTTCTTTAGTGGTGGCGGTCCTCTATCTCGATTCAGTGGTAGTGGTAATGGTTCCCCCCCCCCCTCTTGATTCGGCGGTGGTGGTGTGATGGGGTTTTCCTTCTCAGTTCAGAAGAGAGACGCCGCAACGGGTGCAAAATCGGAGTAATTCACCGCGCTACACGATCGGTCGAGGGCGGTGCTCGACCGGTCGTGAGTGGTGCTCGACTGGTTGTAGGTTCGAGTCGTGACATGACTCAAAGTCTAATGACTTTGGATATTATTTTCTCCGGGGTACTCGATCGGTCGTGCGAGGTCCTTGATCGGTCGTACGTGGCTCTCGATCGGTCGTGGACTCGGTATGACCAGTCGAAGTTACATGGATTCATTTCACAATTTTGCGCGGATTTCATATGGTAAGTCCTTTCGCAACTGGGATGTGGAAAGAAGTTTTCTAAAACTATAAAAAGGGGTCCCTAGGGTTTTTTTAGGGTATGAAGTGTGGAATGAAAAACATAAGAGAGCTATCAAAGGGGTTAGAGAGAGAGAAAGAGAGAGAGGAAGCTTGTAAAATGGAGGTTATGTTCGTGGAGGTGATCCACCATATCTCAGCACTTCTACGTCCTCGTAATCGGTGAGATCTCTCAATTTTCTTTGTTTCTCTTATTGTTTATCCACTCATACGTGAGTGAAGGTTTGATCATAGCAAGGAGTGCTTGTGATTGGTTGTAATGTTATACTTTATAGTGGATTGTTGATCTAAACGAGGTCCTGTGGTTTTTACCTATTTGAGAGTTTTCCACGTAAAAATCTCTTGTGTGGTGTGGTTTGTACTCTGATTTATTTCATTATTTTGTTATTCCATAATTCTGGTTTGTTCTGAAGGGCTAGATCTTAAGGTTTTGTGCAAGGCCCACAATATAGTGGTCTCCTCTCTTTCTCGAATCGAGAGAGGGGGGGGGGGGGGGGGGGGGGGGGGACGAATTAGTGGTGGCAGTGATGGTCCCCCCCCTTCCTCTCGATTCGATGGTAGTGGTGGTCTCCTCTATTTCTTGAATAGGTGGTGGTAGTGGTCCCCTCTTCTTAAAAAAAACTAAAAAAAACTTGAAAATGAGTTGGAATGAGAGTTCGACATCACATATATGCTTAGAGAATGATATTATGGGGCTACCATGCATCTCCATTGAAATTCATTATGACCATTAGCTTTGTGAAATAATTTTAAGGGCACTGGCGTATGAATTGGGGAAGAAGACATCGAGAATCAACCACATTGGAGAAAATAACTGTAAAAAAAATGCCATTGTTATCTCTATTAAAGGCTATAAAAGCATAAAATGACTCCAAAAGTAAATGAACAGGTCCAATCTTCAAGTAGCGGGCTCATTTGTGGCTTTGGAAGACCCATAATCTTCGTTTCTAGAAAAGACATTTGCAAGCTATGGCCGTATGTTGGAGCATGTGGGCATAAGTTTCCAAAAAAAGGACAAAATGTCATCTTAGAGCTAGAAGAGTAGAGCCTCAGGAGAAACTAATCATTTTCGCCCTGTTATCATTCGATAAGTCTATTACAGTAAAAATCTCTGGCAGGGGGCATCTCGGTGCAGGGCGCGATCCGCGTCGGTCCATATAACTTCATCTCGGTCCACCTTCCCCCCTCTCTCTCGCACACGTGAGAAAATCAAAATGCAATCTCTGCTCACTCTTCCTGCGAGCAGGGGAGCGAAACCCTGCAACATCCTTCCTTACAATGCAATCGACAGTTCCAGGAAGTGGGCCCCACCCTGCTTCCCGTCACAGCCGTTGAGAAGAAGAGGCCTCCACACCTGCTGCAGCTTCAGTAAACACCGCAGCGATCATGGAATGGCTGCTGCTGCTGCTGCTGTCTCCGGCATCTGCAGTCTCAGCGATGGGAATGGAAGGAAGAGAAGTAGAAAGTCATCAACTGCATCTTCGGCCGGTGCCGACAGTTGGGGCGACGGCAGCAACAGCGGCATCGATCTCCTCGGGCGGATAGCTTCAGCTGGAGAGCTTATATCAATGGCATTCCCGCTGTGGGTTGTATTGGCATGCGTCATTGGCCTCTTCAGACCTTCCTCTTTCCTTTGGTTGGATTCGAAGTGGCAGATGCCTGGCCTCACCATCACCATGCTCGGTAGGAATTATATACCGTTTGTTTTATTTATTTTACTTTTGCATTTGGCCGCTTCTGCTTTTTGGGTATGGACGGAAAACCGGCAACTTTTAAATTATTTTCGTAAAACCGCCTACCTTTGGCTGACAATAATACATTTTGCCCCCTTTTCACCCAAGTTTTCACTGCTTTACCCCTTGGAAGTGCCGAACGTAACGGCTAGGCCCGTTGCATTGTGACATCGACTCTCTCCATCCCGTGGTCATGATCCTATATATGCACGGCGATAATCTGTAGGCCTCATCTTGGACGAACCATTGGATGAGCTTAACCATTTGATCCACCGTACGCATGGTGCACATGTAATGACCTTTTGTACAGGTGTTGCCCGTCTGCTACACAGGGCCCAGCTGGAAGATCTTAGCCAAGAATCGATTGACATTTAGTGCATTGTTGAGATGAAAAATATCCAATGGGCTCATTCCATGAACCAGAAGTTTGGGATGATGGTATGCCACAAAGGCTGTTACGTGAAGGTAACGGTGGCAACCATTATATGTTACGAGGTTGTAATAGCCATAACAGCTATTATAGAAGAAGAAAAAAAAAAACTAGTAACCCCTGCAACTTGTTGCGCCCCACTCCCCCTATAAAGGCCGTAATAGCCTCATAATGATCTGTCACGGGGCACGTACAGGTTTTTCAGAATTTTTATTTTTTTCAATGTTACCGGGTATATATCGGTATTTTGAGTTTTTATTTTTTATTTTTCAATTAAAAAAAGTGATCATAATGGCCATTACGGGGGTTGTAACAACTATTATGACCCGTATCGTAAAGGTAGTAGTGATGGCCATTATGGGCACCATTACCATTATGGAATACCTTGGTTGGGATTGTTCAACCAATATGATTTTGGGATTTTGGCATTAAGTGTTCTAAAATTTAGGTGGTGTAAATTTTAGGGGATGATAATTTAGGTGGTTTTAACTAGAAGTTAAGGTCCATGTGGTCGACCAGTTTCCCAAGATAATTTTAAGACGTAAGCTGAAGAATGAGAGTGATAAGTGGGCCTGATGACACAAAATAGTAGGTATGACACACCCACTGTTGAAACGATGCCAGCCCACCGTCGAAACAGTCAGGGCCCACCTTGATGTTTGGGAGAAGTCCACCTTGTCCGCTAGTTTCGTTAGATCAAATTAGGGCACGAGCCTAAAGATGAGGTAGATCCAAAAATCAAGTGGGCCAGACCATAGGAAATAATAGCTATTGAATGCCCATCATTGAAACAACGCTTCCCACCATTGAAACATTTGTGGGCCCACTGTCATGTTTTTGAGAAATCTACCTCGTCCGTTGGGTTTGCCATATGATTTTAGGGGGTGGGCCTAAAAATGAGGCAAATCCGAAACTCAAGTGGGCTACATGGTTTGAAACAGTGGGTATTAAATGCCCATTGATGAAACACTCTGGTTTGCAACTGAAAAAGTCATGTGGCCCACGGTAATGTTGTTGAGAAATCCACCCCGTTTGCCGTTTTTGCCAGCTCATTTAGGTGGGCCCAAATATGAGGCAAATCCAAATACTCAAGCGGACCAAACAACCTGCAACAGTGGTATTGAACGCCATTGTTGAAAGAGTGCTAGCGCACCATTGAAACTCATGTGACCCACCACGGTGTTTTTGAGAAATCCACCTCATTCACTAGTTTTTCCAGCATATTTTAGTTAGTGGGCCCAAATATGATGAAGATCCAAAATTCAAGTGGCCACACAACTTGAAGAAATGGTATTGAACAACCACCGTTAAAATGGAGGAGCTCCAAAAACTCGTGTCTTACCATGATGTTTTTGAGAAATTCACCCTGTCCATTATTTTCATCAACTCATTTCAGGGGGTGGGTCTAAATATGAGTCAGATCCAACACTCAAGTGGGCCACACATGCTACACTACTTGAAATAGTGGTATTGAATGCCCATTGCTAAAACAGCACCGGTCGACACATTTGTGGCTCACCAAGGAGTTTTTGAGAAATCCACCCCATCCACCATTTTAGGTGGTGGGCTCAAATATGAGGCAAATGCAACACTCAAGTGGGCCACACGACCTGCAACAGTGGTATTGAACGCCCACTGTTGAAACAACACCAACACACCTTTGAAACTTGTGTGGCCCACTATGATGTTTTTGAGAAATCCACCCCATCAACCAGTTTTTCCAGCTCATTTTAGTTGGTTGGCCCCAGATATGATGAAGATCTAAAACTCAAGTGGGCCAAATGGCTTGAACCATTGGTATTGAACGCCCACCTTTAGATGGAGAAGCTCCAAAAAATTGTGTTGTTTTTTAGAAATCCACCTTGTCCACCATTTTCGTTAGCTCATTTTAGGCGGGTGGGTCTAAATATGAGCCAGATCCAACACTCAAGAATGCCACACTACTTGAAACATTGATATTGAATGCCTGCTGCAAAAACAATGTCAATCCACCATAGAAATATTCATGACCCGTCTTGGTGTTTTTGAAAAATCCACCCCGTTCACCATTTTCATCAGCTCATTTTAGGAAATTGACCCAATTATGAGGTAGATCCAACACTCAAATGGGCCACATGGCTTAAAGCAGTGGTGTTGAACGCCCACTGTTGAAATAGTCATGGGGCCCATAGTGATGTTTTTGAAATATCCACCCTGTCCACCGGTTTCTTTGTATGATTTTAAGGGGTGGGAATGATCTAGTGACTGGTTTGGATGGCATATAAATAGCATGGTGGGCTCTAGGAAGATTTCAATGGTGTTTGTTCAATATCCCGTGTTTCCTTCAATGTGGTTCACTTAAGTTTTGGATCTGCCTCATTTTTGGGCCCACCCACTAACATGAGCTGGAAAAATAGATGGTGAATTTCTCAACGTGCATCACGGTGGGTCCTACTTACATCAAGGGTGAAGCCGTTTGGATGGTGTATAAACATCACAATGGACCCTAAGAAGGTTTCAACGGTAAGCATTGCCCTCCTTACCGTTTCATGCCATGTGCCCCATTTGAGTTTTGGATTTGCCTAATTTTTGGGCCCATCCCTTAACATGACCTGGCAAAAGGGTTGATTTCTCAAAAATGTCATAGTGGCAAAGGTTCTCATGGTTATCCAGACCTTTGATGTCATGGTCCCTGGCATGGATACACAATGCTTCTCCATATTGTAAGATGCTAACCCTTTGATCAGTGGGTTTCAAATAGACAATTGAGAGAAATCACAAGAACTGCCTGCATTTAGCAAGAAAGCCAAAGATTTAATGGCTAAGATATTTCAATCTGGTAGATCTTTGGGGCACAAACCCTCTTACAGTGGGATCAGATCAATGGCTTGGATCACCCAACCATAGGTCCCACTTGTATGGGTTTGGTGCCCAAGGGCACAATACATGTTTATGGAGGAGGATTAAAGTAAAAAAATTCCCCCTTCTCTTATTTATCTATTGATGTTAACTTGATGTTATCCGTGTTGTCCAGGTATGGGAATGACTCTTACTCTTGATGATCTGCGAGGTGCTATGTCAATGCCCAAGGAATTGCTTGCAGGCTTTGTCTTGCAATACACAGTAAGTTCCAAACTCATCTTACTTCCAGTAACACCTTCCAAGACTTGTTTTTGCATGACTTGGGCTTTAACTAATTTTAGTTGGATCCATCTAACCACACTAGACATAAGAGAGGAGACATGATGTTTGGGGTGCACATCATAATTTTTGTTGTGTGCATCACATAAGTGTGGCCATGCTATTGCCCATTTGGTGGATCTCATTGTGGTTTGGTCATGTGGTGAAATCACAACATATGAACCATTCACATGTCCATTGGTTAAATTTTCCCCATTGAGCATGGGTTCTTTCTTGCTCTGGGCCATCCCGTATTGAGACCTGAATCTGAATGGAGTGGAGATTGAAGCCATTTTGTTAGGTTTGGAACTTCTTAAGGAGTCATTGGGCAGTTTGTTATTGTGAGTGTGTCGCATAGAAGGGAAGAAGAAGGAAAGAAGATGTTGGTTCTAATAAAGAGATATAACAGAAAATTAAAAAAAATCACAAACAAGACATAATAAAAGAATTATCTAGAGAGCTGGGATACGTTACAGTTGTAGTCTTAAGGACATATTTGCCCCCACAAAGGAGATACTCAATGCACTGGGTCTCAACAACTCTACTTCCGGTAGACAACAACTCTCCTCCATGATAAGTGGCTTGGATCAGGTGCACGCACGATCTCAACGACACAAACCCAAGCTTCCTCTTTCTGATTTGCCTAGAAGAAAGAATAGAGAACCTAGAAAACCAGAGAGATGGAGAAGAAGATTGCCTTGTTGTTGTGTAAATGGAATGAGAAAACATGAAGCCTTTATATCGATATAGAAGATAGTCGTTGGTTTTGAGGTGCATGCAGGTGACGCATTAATGACATGTCAGTGCATACCGGCTCATTTATTGTTGTGTTAGTGCATGATGAGTCTCTGCTCACGTGTGCGACATAATCTATTTAAAGAAAAACAGAAAGTGCCTGAGTTAAAGACACACCATATCGTGCCTCGCCACGACCACGACCATGACCCCCGCGCGCAAGGTTGCTCCTTTGGTTAGTCTTGCTTTCCGATTCAAACTACAAGCAAATGGATCTAATATAAAAAGGTTTCTTTGCCCATTTCCTTTCCAATGTGGGACTAAAACCAACACAAAAAAACAAAGTGGATAACCAACACTATAAGACAACAGGGAGAAGACAAAAAAGGGAAACAAGTTTTTCCTAATTGTTTAAATCCAATTTTTCCTAACAAGAGAAGGCAAAAGAAAATATTGGGAGAATGCGAGTGCTTAGGGAACTTCTTGAAATTGCGTGGATAGTCTAACTCGACACCACATGCTATACGCAAAAGCTTGATGAAGCTTAGAATTACGGTGAAGTCTTAAAGGGGGAGTTAATAGGACTATTTAAAAATTAATTGCCTACTTAAATGATTTACCAATTTAAACAAGGCAGATGGTCCAATTGCATAGACTACAAGAGTTCAACAATTTGAGCAACGAGTCTACATGTGAGATAAATATCTTGTGTGTGCATGTACAATCACTTAAACGCCTAACATAGAATCCATTCAAGCATTCATTTAATTCAATCAATTAAATTCATAAGCATGAATAAAAATGTGCACAAATCACAATTGTAAACACAAGGATATATATAGTGGTTCAGCTGCTTGCCTACTATACTCTCGGCGGATGCACTCTCCTCGAGTGTACCGGATTTCACTATCTCAGAGGTTTTAAATCAGGTTCACCTTTAACCTTTATAGCCCTACACAAGGACCTACACGTACACACCTGTGTCAGTGACGGTCCTACACAAAGACCTACACGAACTCATCCATGTTGCTGGAACACATTTCCACCTGTGTCGGTGGCTCCCGCAGAGACTTAGTTTTTTATCGGTTAACCAACAACCACTATTGTCCTAATCTAAGGACCTATGTATTCTCTCACCGGAGGCTTCCACAGAGACTAACACGTATGCACTTGTGTCCGGTGGCGGTTCTACACAAGAACCCACGTACATTCCCACTGGAGACAATCCTACACAATACCTATTTGAGTTTGGGTTATAAACTCTATACTCAATCTTACACAGGGAAAGATAGTATGGATTCTAAATTGACAATCTTAATTGTCGGATTGAGCCTTGTTGATGCGCCTACTTGAGATGCTTTATCGATACTCTCCCATGCTTCAATTAGCTTTTCAATTGCTTCCACGATTGTTTGATGTAGATGCTCCAGCTCCTACAATCAATTGCCTTGCATTTGATGCTTTAATGAGATGACCAAGGCAATGGAAGGATGGTAGTGGTGAATCTCCTACAACTAAGGCTAGTTGTTTTTGTTAGTAGGATATTCAACATACTTACCATAAATAAATTGTACAGTTATTTAGGAAACAGATCTGTAAATATCTTTGCTGTAATTAGGAGATATAGATGATGCTGTAATTAGGGGATATAGATGTTGTAATTAGGTGATATTATGCTATAATTGGGGGATATAGATGTTGTTGTAATTAAGGGATATAGATGCTGTAATTAGGTGATATTATGCTGTAATTAGGGGATATAGATGCTGTTGTAATTAAGAGATATTATGCTGTAATTAGGGGATACTGTAATTAAGGGATATATTGTTATCAGGGAAAATGATTTCTATATAAGAAAAGGACCACTAGATTGAGGGTCATTGAGCAAATCTGACATGGTATCAAAGCCACTCTCTGCAACCTTGTCTTTGGTCCAATTTTTGTGGTTTTAAGCTCTGGTTTTCTGGTTTCTTGGGTGCGGGTTTTGGTTTGCAGTTTTTTTGGTACATTTCGAGAGATTCTAGTTATGGCTAACTACTCCAACTCAGAAGTCTTTCAAACTCGGTTTATAGGGAAGAATTATGCTGCCTGGGAGTTTCAGTTTCAACCTTTTGTCATGGGAAAGGAGTTGTGGGGTCATGTTGATGGGAGTGATCTAGCACCTACCGATTCTACGACGTTGGTTTAATGGAAGGTGAAAGATGCTCACGTGATGACTTGGATTCTTGAGTCTATTGATTTTTTGCTTATACTCAATTTAAGGCCGCACAAGACGGCTAAATGAGGGGATTCATCTAATTGGGGATTCTAGGCTTGTTTAGACAAGGATATACCAATGGGACCTAAAGAATCCAAAAGATTATGCTCACAATGTAGTAGAGCTTGGAATGCTCATAACAAGTGATGAATCACAAGGTGGATTGCATAATCTCAATAGATTTAAGGCTAGAATAAGTGTATATGAGTGGGAAAACACCTAAGCTCTAAATATACCAAAAACACCTTAAAATGCCCAAAAACCGAATGCTCATTATATAGATAAAGTTTTGCAACGGCTATAAAATGGTCAGAAAATGGCCAGTTTGATCGATTGATCGAGCAAAACAGATTTTCAACAGAAAACTCGCGGGACACTTTTGAGTGCCATCGATCAATCGAACTTGGCCTATCGATCGATTGACCAAAGTGATTTTACCTAGAAAGCTCGCTGGACGATTTCGGCTACCGACGATCGATCAGGCCAGGTCCATCGATCGATGCACTAGGGCCACCGATCAATCGATCTTCGATTGACAACACCTATGAGCCTACTCTTTTGGGCGATACGCTCCGAACCTCTTTTAGCCAATTTTATCATGTTCCAATTGGGCTCCTAAGGCTGAGTGATGATCAAACAAAGGTTTACTTATTGAAGGACAAATCATCTAGAGGTTAGGTTATTTTGGGTCTAAGGTTAGGGTTACCAAGGCATCTCAATTTACTCATTCCTTCACTCCTTGATGCTTCATGCCTTCATGTGTTCTCGGTCTTCACCTTCCAAGGGCTCAACTGACTCACTAACACACGTGATTGACAAATAAGTGCACTAACATTTCTTGCCCTAAATTACACTTTATGTTATTGCTTAGTAAAAATTACAAACTTAATCTTAATCACGAGCACTCTGAATAACCAACCAAAGAACAAAAATATACAAGAGTACATGACATACTAAAACATTAGCACACATTTATACACAAACATGTGACACAAGGCGCATTCTCGAATACTTACCCACCAACCCAAGTTGATGCATGGATATCAAAGGTGCCCATTGAACAAGTCAGCATCTCGAATCCAATGATATCTTACATCTATGTGCTTTGACTTGGAATGGATACTTAGATTTTTACCGAGGTGAATGACACTCTGACTGTCACAATAAACGATATAACTGTCTTGCATCAAGCTAAGTTCTTGAAAGAATATCTTCATCCATAACGTTTCCTTGCAAGCTTCTGTCACTGTAATATACTCAACTTCTGTAGTAGATAAGGCCACACACTTTTGCAACTTGGACTGCTATGACACTGCTCCCTCTGCGAAAGTAAGCATATACCTCGATGTGGACTTCTTGAAGTCAATGTTGTCCACCATATCTGCATTTGTGTAGCCTTCTAACACAGGAGTACCACCTCCAAAGCATAAACACACCTTGGATGAACCCTTGAGATATTTGAGAATCCATTTAATTGCTTCACAATGCTCTTTACCAAGATTTGCAAGAAATATGCTAACAACACCAATTGCATGTGCGATATCTAGCTTTGTGCACACACACCATAGAATATATCAAACTTTCTATTGCCAATGCATAGGGAACTTTCTTCATTTCTTCTTTTTCTTTCTCACTTGAGAGACTTTGCTCACTTCTTAACTTGACATGACTTGCAAGTGGAAAACTGACATGTTTTGCTTTGTTCATATGGAACCTTTCAAGTACTTTTTCAATATACATTTCTTGTGATAACCAAAGCTTGCCGACCTTCCTATCATAGAGATCTTCATGGCCTGAATTTGTTGTGTGGGTCCTAAGTTCTTCATGGCAAATGACTTGCTTAACTCATTTTTCAACTTGTCAATTTTGCCAATATCTTGACCAACAATCAACATATCATCAACATGGAGCAAAAGAATAATAAAATCACCATAAAAAATTCTTAGTAAATACACAATCATCTGAAGTGATTCTTTTATACCCATGATCCACAATAAATGAATCAAACTTTTTGTACCACTGCCTTGGGGCATGTTTTAACCCGTATAAGCTTTTCTTTAACTTGCAAACCATGTGCTCATTGCCTTTGACTTCGAAACCTTCCAACTGCTCCATATATATCTCTTCATCCAAATAACCATGAAGGAAAGCTGTCTTGATATCTAGTTTCTCAACCTTTAGATTCATGCTTGCAGCCAAACCCAATACGACTCGTATGGATGACATATTCACCACATGTGAAAAAATCACATCAAAGTCAATGCCTTTCTTTTGCCCAAATCCTTTCACAACCAATCTTTCCTTCTACCTTGGCTGTGGGTTCTTCTCTTCAGTCTTCAACTTGAATACCCACTTGTTCGTGAGTGCTTTCTTGTCCTTTAACAGCTTCACCAAATCATAAGTGTGGTTCTTATGCAAAGAATCCATCTCCTCTTACATAGCTTTTAGCCACTCCTCTTTGTGTTCATCGGTTTGAGCTTCTTAATAGTTCTTTGGTTCCCTCTCATCTGTAAGCATGACATACTCATTGGTGGGGACCTCTTGGGCGGTTGACTCTCTCTGGTGGATCTTCTCAACTGAGGCTCAATTGGCGGTTCTTGAGGGGGCTACTCCCTCTGTTCTTCATGTTCAACATCACCAACTATTTCTTCTTGGCCCTGCACATCTCCCCCATCATCATGCATCATGGGAGGAAGAACTAGATCTACATCAATAAGATCACCAACACTAGGCTGAGGCTTTTCAACCTTTTCAAAGTCTTCAATTGTTTGGTCTTCAAGAAAGACCACATCCATGCTTCTGATCACCTTATTGCCAATTGGATTCCATAACTTGTAGCCAAAATTTTCATATGCATAGCTCAAGAAAATACACTATTTTGCCTTGTCATCTAGTTTGGACCGCTCATAATTGGGAACATGCACAAATGCTCGGCAACCAAACACCATTAGGTGTTCATAAGAAATATCTTCTCCGATCCATACCCTTTCAACAACATTTCCATTTACAGGAGCTGAATGAGATAGATTAATCAAGTAGCAAGCGGTACGCATAGCCTCTTCCCACAATGATTTTGGCAATTTGGCTTGTGAAAGCATGCACCTAACTCTTTCCACAATAGTGCGATTCATCCTTTCTGCTACACTATTGTGTCGTGGAGTCTTGGGAACGAATTGCTCATGTCGAATTCCATAGCCTTTGCAATACTTGCTCAAATGGCCCAATATATTTGCCACCATTATCTGTGCGTATACGTTTCAATGATTTGTTTTCCTTTCCTCTATAGCATGAAAATGCTTGAACACATCCAAGACTTGGTCTTTAGTCTTCAAGGCATATGTCCATACATTTCTAGAAGCATCATCTATGAAGGTAACAAAATAAGAAGCACCGCCTAGAGTTTTCATTTTCATGGGACCACAAACATCAGAATAAATTAATTCTAAGATATGTTTTCTTTTGGGGAGCGTTTTTATAAAATGAAACTCTATGTTTTTTCCCAACCAAGCAATGAGTGCAACTATTTAAAGGCTTACCTTTTATGTCAGGAAGGAGTTTCTTATTAGTAATGATTTGTAGGCCCTTCCCGCTCATGTGACCCAACCGTTTGTGCTGTACATCAATAGAAGAATCATTCTCTGTTATATTCACCTCGGCCTTGCATAGCTGTGCTTGCATCTTGTATAAAGTGCAACACCTCTTGTCTCTTGCCACCACAAGAGACCATTTTATAAGCTTCCATTAGCCGCCACCAAAATGATTGTTGAAGCCTTCTTCATCTAATCTTCCTGTAGAAATTAAATTAAGGCAACGATCGACTACCTGCCTCACATCCTTGAGAACCAATATGTAACCAACATTGGTGTCAACATGCACATCACCTATCCCCATAATTTTTGAAGAACCACCATTACCCATCCTCACAACACCAAAGTCCCCTGACTTGTAAGATGTGAAGAAGTCCTTACAAGGAGTAGTGTGATATGTAGCACCGGTGTCAACGACACAATTTGTGTCTTGACATGTGAAATTGAGACACGCTTGTTCACAACCCGAGAAGATAATAATATCACCATCTGAAGCAATCACAATTGTGCCTTCTCTTCTTGCTTTTTCGTCCCCTTTTTCTTTCATCTTCTCTTTTTTGGGCTTTCTACACTCATTTTGAAAGTGGCCTGGCTTGCCGCAATTATAGCAGTCAACATTATTTCTTGACTTGGATTTGCCTCTTGACTTCTCACAGTAATGGGCTTTTCTGCATTTACTTCTCCCCCGATTTTCTGCGATAAGTGCTTCTGATTGATTGGAACTCAAGAATTTCCATCTTGTTTCTTCATTCAACAAACTACTTGTTACTTGGCTCATTGTAACAACTCCATCTGGAGCAGAGTTACTTAGAGACACCAACAAGGCCTCCCAATTGTTAGGCAAAGAACTGAGTAATAATAAACCCTGCAACTCATCATTTAACATCATCTTCATATAAGAGAGTTGATTCACAATACTTTGAATTTCATTCAGGTGCTCTGCAATTGAGCTTCTTTCTTCATATTTCAAATTCACAAGCTTCCTAATCAAGAAAGCCTTGTTGCCTGCGATCTTTCTCTCATACAACCCTTCCAATTTCTTCCAAGTGATTGTGCTGAAGTTTCTGTAGACACATGATGAAAGACACTATCATCTAACCATTGCCGAATAAACCCAACGGCTTTCCTATCTAGTTTCTTTTACTCATCATTGGTCATGTCTTTCGGTTTTGCCCCAACACCTTCAACGGGTGCGTATAAGTCTTTGTAATACAATAAATCTTCCATCTTGGCTTTCCAAATTATCCAATTTTTTCCATTTAAACTAACCATTCGACTTGTGCTTGCGTCTATGATCCATGCATGAAATAATTAGAACCAAACCCGGATCTTTGATACCACTTGTTGGGAAACCACACAACTTTCCCTTCTATGTGCAAATAACCAAACACCTTTAGAGAGAGTTAGAGCAACATTTGGGGGTTTTCTTTCATTTTAGTTGCTTGGCCAAAAGACCAAAATGCCCCTCACACACATGTGGTACTAAAAGCTACTTAAGCTGACACATGTGGCTCCCACTAAACATGAGGAGGGACCCCAACAGAAAACTGGTTTTGATTCAATATGCATAGTAGCTTGATTATCACAATAGATTACCATAGGGAAAGAAGACTCAAAGCTAAGCTCTATGTTTAATAAGTGAGAAGCAAAGTAAGTTTTCCAGTACCATGAACCATCGTCAAGTGATACTTTGCCTCAGTGCTAGACTTGGCCAAAACAGGTTGTTTCTTGATTTTTCCATGTTTTGAAGTTTCCATTGACATGGTGCAAATGTGCAATAACCAGATGGCAATCGCTGGTCATGGACAGAATGAGCCCAATCAAAATTAGAGTATATAGTAATATTAAGATGACCATATGGATGGACAATACAGCTTCCAGATGAATTTTAAGATACCATGTATTTTGATGAGCAGCTTCCAAGTGTGGGGCAACCATAGCTTAAGATATGTCTACCTAGTGATAGTGAGATAACATAGCTTCTCGCCCAACTGTTGATTTGCAACAAAATCATCATATGCACACACGCGTGTGCACATACACACAAAAAGCTTGAGGAGATTGTTTCAGTCCATATATTTCTGTTTTTTGATGATATAGTTTTTCTCGTCCCCGTAATAATGAAATCTCAGGGTAGAGACAGAGACTTCTTGCAGTGTACCATGTAAAAGAAGTGTTCTTAACGTCAATTGATGAAGAGTCCATAATTTGTAGCTGCAGTAGATAGAATCACCCAAACGAATTTCATTTTGGTGGGGCCAATGTCTCTTGATAATCAATTCTATAGGCTTGGGTTACATCAATAAGCTATTAGCTCTATCCATTAATAAACATTAGTTCGATATCTATTGGCTTCTTTTACTTAGGATGATTTACAAGCTTTCAATTACCATGTTTAGGGCAGCCAATTCCTCAACCATGGCCTCTGTCCATTCAGGTACCCACAATGGTTTAGCTAGATTGGAAGCAATATGATCTAAAGAGGGCTGAAACCAAAATATTATATGAGGAGTATTAGGCGTGATATAAAACAAAAGTATTTATGAGGTGATGAGTAGAAGAATGAATCCCCTTTTTTACAGTAGTAGGAAGATCTAAATGAATCATAGAATGATGTACTAAGAGTAATTTCAGGACTGTTATCTGGTAGAGGCTCTTGAGTGGAGGAGGCAAGAGACACTGATTGATGCTTTTGTTCTTCTCTTTGTAAGCTATAACATCCAACCATTTATTTTTGTTGATCGAGTGCCTTCAATCTATTGCCCAAAGGAAGAGTTTTTGACTCGATCGATAGACTATAGATTCAATTGAAATATTCCTGGAAATTCATGTTTGCTTGTTGGACGTTGTCAATTCGATTGATGGTTTGTCAAGTCCTGTCGATTTGAACGACAATACGCACAAGTTTGCGTAAGCGCGGGTTTTGTTTCTAATTCTGTACAGAGTGTACAAATATGACTCCTAATGGGGATTGGGATTAATGCGGAACGTAGAGCTTGAGAGCCAAAGAGGTTTTGAAGGGATCTAAGGTTTCAAATCTGTAAGTTGTTTCATCTCTTGTAATTCTTCTAATATAGTGGATTGTTCGTGGCTTTGTGCTGTGGTTTTTTCCGGTAAGGGTTTTCCCCGCAAAAATCTCTGTGTTCTCTATGTTTGCTTGTTTGTTTTTGTTCTTTATTGTGTGTTTGATTCTGTCTGAGGTTGCTTTCGTGCCTATTAAGGGGTTTCAGCGCCAATTTTTTTTCAATTTTATTGTTTTATTTTTTAACCTTTGGTAGATGACAAACATTAGGAACACCAATTTGGGAATAGAGTTAAGTGGGTTGAAACAACCGTTTTCAAAATGACGGCAGCATTTTGGAACCTCTGTTGTATGCATTGTGAGGCTAAGGAGTTAATTTTTTTTATTTCATGAATTTTAGTATGGCTTGCATGGTTGTAATTTGTCGGCCATTTTGTTGTTGTGCTAAGGACAAGCATAGTTGGATTGATAATACGTAGGGAATGATGGTAAAATCTAATTGATAGATGTAAGTTCTTTTTGATTGCTTTATGGAAGACTCCCTAAATATGAGATGGTTGTTATTGTCCACGTCAAGCTATTGGTTTAATACATGGATCAACATTTCCCCATTTCAAAGTATTGATCAAAGTAGTTGTAGGCAAGCATTTGGTTTCAGTTTCTTTGTACCATATGCCTCCAAATGCGACTATGATTTTTTCGCAGGTGATGCCTTTATCAGGATTCTTTGTGAGCAAGCTTTTAAGGTTGCCTTCTCATTATGCAGCTGGTTTGATATTGGTCGGATGCTGTCCTGGAGGTGCGTGTTCATACACTTACTACCTACAACCAGTATTTAAAATATCGGTATCGTGTTACATATTGCATCCTAGGGATACAGATGCATATCGGCTATCACATAAAATATATCGTTTGTATCGGGTAATTTATCACATTTTTGGGGAAACATGGGGTAACATTGGGAAAGTGGTTGAATTTTTCAATGAAACTTCAGGGATTGTTAAAAAAGACCTTAATACATACTTTTAAATCATAACATCTCAAAAAAGAAGTGCACATAATAGACTTCCTTTGTATATGATCCTAAGATATGCATTGTCTGACTGAACTAATGCGACTATATTCAAATTAAATGCATAATATTTAGAGTGTATGTGATAATCATTTCATCAAACACTCCTAAATACTTCGAAATTAGTCTCAATTGACAGTTGGTTGAAGGGAAATTTCAAAAATAAAAATAATTTTTTATTAATTTTTAATTATAAAATGAATTTTATTTTTCAAAAATTAACAAGGACTTATCAGCCCTCATACATGCTTGATTTCATGTTTGGAGTGTAACATTGTAGGCAAATTGGGAGAAATTGGGAAATTTTCAAAATTTCCCCAAATAGGACCACCTACACTCAAATTTTGAAATTAGAGTGTATGTGATGATTATTTCATCAAATACTCTTAAATACTTTGAAATTAGTCTCAATTGATAGCTGGTTGAAGGAAAATTTTGAAAAAAACATGGAGAACATGAAGAACCTATAGAGATCAAAATCAAACCTCCAACTCCATGATTTTTCATGCAAAACATGAAAAACAAATGGAGTTCTAACAAATTGACACTGATTTAACATAATTTCAATAAAAGGGGGTTCGGAAATTGAAAATGCTAACTGAATCGAACATGTGGGATATATCAGCATTACTTGTGCGTTTTGTATCGCACAGGTGGGATACAAGATATATCGTGGGATATATCAGCCAATATCGTCGATATTTAAAACATTGCCTACAACCAGTTTTTTAAATATCGACGATATCGGCTGATATATCCCAAGGTATATCTTGTATCCTGCCTATGAGATATGAAATGCATCAGTAGTGGGATATATCCCACGTGTTCGATCCAGTGAGCATTGTTGATTTTCGATTTTTTTTTTCTTCTGTAAACTATGTTAAATTAGTGTTAAATTGTTACAAATTCTTAAACATGAAAAAATTATGGATTGGGAGCTTTGATTTTGAGATTTGGAGAAGATGGGTAGAGTTGCAGAAAATTTTAAAAAAATAATTCAAAATTTCTCAATTTCTCTCAAATTGGTTGCAATCCGTGTCCAAACATGAAATCACACATATATGTTACCTGATCTAGTGATTCTTCTTTTGCTTTTAAATGTATTGCTTGTGTTTCCACATGTCTTCTTACATTTATGAATAAACTTTGAATATACTTGCATCAGTTCAGTTAGACAAGCATAAATTAGGACCCCATACGTAGAAAACATATTATGTGCACTTGTTTTTTGTAATGTTTTAATTTATAAGTGTGTATTGATGTCTTTTTTAACAATCACTGAAGTTTAATTGAAAATTTTGACCAATTTTTCAATGTTTTCCCATGTTTCTAACAACAACGATACATTATGCGATACAACCGATATATCCCGTGTGATAATTGATACGTATCCGTATACCAAGGGTGCAATACTTAATGCAATACCGATATTTTGAACACTGCCTACAACCCATAGCATGTGATTCAAATGCAGGACATGTATTAGCCATCCGAGTGGTGTATAAGTGGGCCCACTCTGAAAATCATGTGGTGCAGAAATCAAACAGTAAGGTATTCTGTAACAGTAATGGTGGCCGTAACGGCCATTACAACGTTTTTTTTTTTTTTTTTAATTAAAAAAAAAACCTAAAAAAATGTATCTGCCCATAACGGATATTTATAGGGCCGTTACGGCCTTTATACGGGGCGTAATGGGCTGTTACAGGTAATTTTTTTCACAATGGCCATTACGACCCCGTAACGTGTAATGGTTGCCACTGCTACCTTTACGTGACAGCCTTTACAGCCCTGTAACGGCCGTTATGACACACCATGGGACAATCTATTCATCAGGTGAGCCCAACATGTACATTGAATCAGACTATTGGTAGGTCTGATTTGAACTGTCTGTTTTTTTGAACAGCGCAGTGTCCACCTTATTCACGGCTCAGATGCCCCACACACTTGACACGTTGGCATGTTCTGGGTTGTAGTGTGAGAGTAATATGCATTGAGTTGTATGTGAAATCATTCCTCACGTGTATTGTGTTGTTAGTTATTCTCCTTTTGCAGTTTCTATCCTTGCTCTTACTAACTTATCAGATCATCTTCTTTAGGAACGGCAAGTAACATAGTCACTTATTTAGCAAGGTACGCTCAGTCTGTATCTTTCTGGAATGATGCCTTCAGAAAGTGACATGCACTCTCATTTTGTATTCCAGAGGAAATGTGGCCCTTTCGGTGTTGATGACCGCTGCAAGCACTGTATCTGCTGTGGTACTGAAACAATCACTACCTTTTCATGCAATATGCTTTCCTAAGTAGTTTACTTCTAAGGCATGATGATGCCACCTCTTCTTGAGCTTTCTGAGTGCAGGTGATGACTCCTTTCCTCACAGCAAAACTTGCGGGGCAATTTGTTGCGGTAGATGCAGCTGGGCTCTTTTTCTCAACACTGCAGGTTGTAAAAGTGGTAGTTCTCATTTGAGAAGTTCTAGCCTTCTAGGGAAATTTGTGGCATAGATGCTGACATGGCCCACATGTACAAGATCTGGGCCACTCATGAAGTTGGCCTGCTCATTGTGTGGTACACGTGTATGAGTAATAGACATTTAGGAGAAAGATGACCAACTCTCTGTGTTCAACTTATGCGTGTGACCCACCTGATGAGTGGACCAGCCCAATTTCTGGGTCATCGATTGTTCAGGACAGGAACTGTTTGATGGGTGGACCAGAGTGGCATGGATTGCAATGCTTTGGTGCTGTGAACTGCCTCCTCAGTTTCTCTTTGTGCAAATTGCTTTAGGCCCTATTTGGTAGCCACTTAAAATTGAGTTAATCTCATTTTAGTTAATATCGATTAGGGTCTGTTTAGCTAAGGGATCCTGTGTAATTGGGATTAATTCTAATCCTTATTTTGGCGGGCCCCATCCTCTATGTAGGATTCGCCGCACTAAAGCAGTGCTTTCCTCCACATAAATGCAATTAGCACTGTTTTTGGTTTTTTCTTTTTCTATAAACTTAATTGCATTTATGCAGAGGAAAGTGCCACCTTAGTTCAGGGACTCCTATGTGGAGGGCAGTGGGGCCCATAAAAATTGAGATTGTGTTTGTATATCCCTGTACAGTTGTAGTGCTTATTCCTACAATTATATTTTTCCTATTATGTAGTTGCACTACTATTTATACAGCTACATCTCTGTATTCTACACTGTATCTACACCCCATCTATCAATGGAATTGTATACATCTATTGATAGATGATTTTCACTAAGTTCTGATGGTGATCGATGAAGTATGGAAGAGTCTAAGTCAGAGATGGAAGTGATGATCGATGAAATATGGCGTTACGATGATCGATGAAGTGTGATGATCGAACAACTTCAAATTCTGGGCGAAGAGCCTTAAAAAATTCAATTACTTGGAACTCATTTTGAGATTGTTTGATAACCTGGTACTAGGGCAATCTTTAAGCACCAGGTCCGTAAGACTGCCATCCATTTTGTTCGTCAAGGGCATTTGGATGGCATAATCTCTCCTTCCTTATATAGCCTCCTCAGAATATCTTGCTGACTTAGTCACACGGTGTTTCTCATTTCTTGCATCTCATCTCCGAACTCTCAATGATGTCGCTTAAACCATCTCAAGTTTGATGGGGAGCGTGTGTATATCCTGTACAATTGTAGGGCAGCTACATCTCTATATTTTTCCTATTATGTAGTTGCACAACTGTTTATACAGCTATGTCTCTATATTCTACACTATATTTATACCCTATCTATCAATGGAATTGTATTTGGTTCTCACCAAGTTCTCTGGGATTAGACTTAATCCCGATCATACAAGATTCCATATGCAAATTGACCCTAACGTATTAGAGATCATAGTTTATAGTTTATGTAAATTGTTGGTTTTATATTAATCCCTAACCAAAAAGAAAAAGATCACAAATACATTGTTACGATTAACTAAATGAGATGAAGTCATGTTTTTTAAATGGCAACCAAACAGGCCCTTAGCATTCATTTTTATTTTTTACTTCCATAGTGTTTCTTTAGTGATGGTGAGGTGCATGCAGGTTGTGCTCGCCCCTGTATTGTTTGGTGCTTTCATGAATCAATATTTCCATGGTGTGGTCAAGGTTGTCTCCCCCATCATGCCAGTCATTGCTGTGGTAACCGTAGCCTTTCTCTGTGGCAGCGCAATTGCACAAAACGCTGCAGCCATCCTTATATCTGGTTGGCAAGTGGTGCTTGCTAGCTGCGCCCTTCATGCCTTAGGCTATTACTTTGGCTATATACTTTCAAGGATGCTTGGGCTCGACGTCTCATCTTCACGCACCATCTCCATTGAGGTTGGCATGCAGGTAATGGACATTCTTGATTTTAGATCTTAGGGGCAGGTATTTTACCAGTGGAATTATAGCAGGTCCTGGCAAATGTACAGTTTTGTTGTCCCAAATGTGGAGCCATGGCTCAATCTGATGTTATCCTCCCATGGATGGGGTTCCTGTTAAGTTGTTCAAAATCAGTTACGTAATGGCTGTTATGTAACAGTAACAGTCATAACCGTTATGCATTACACCATTACACGGCCGAAACAGCTTTAATGGCTGTTACAGAAAAAATAGGCGGTAACAGCCCTATAACGGTCCCGTAACGGCCTCTTAATGTACCATAATGGCCCCATAATGGTCTCATAACAGTTTTTTTTTTCAATAAATTTAATAAATTATATATATATATATATATATATATATATATGGGAAAGGTACTATGCGCTCGAGCTCACGATAAGCTTATCGTGAGGTCGAGCTGTGTGGGCCCCACCGTGATGCATGTCGACCATCAACACCGTTCATTTGATGGTTCCCCTTTAAATAATTGGATATGCCAAAAATCAGCCGTATATGGAACTCAGGTGGGCCTAACCATCTAAAATCATGTGAAGACACCATTAAAACATATAAAAGCACTTGATGGGGCCCACCTGAGTTTTTAATGCTGCTGAAACTTGGTCCGAACCCTCATACAAGTGGGAGACACATAATGGATGGGCTGGATTTGCAAACAACATCTTTTTGGGGCCCCAAAAATGATTATGAATGTTTTAATGGTTGCATGGCCCCTCTCCACTTCTGTATGTGGTGTGGCCCACACAAGTCACAGATTGACTTGATTTTTGAGACCAAGGTCCACGGTGGAATGGCGCATCTGACTGATGGGGTAGATGTTCGAAAGGCATCATGGTGGGGCCCACACAGCTCGACCGCATGGGACGGAGCCGTGAGCTCCAGCACATTGTACCTTTTCCCCATATATATATATATATATATATATATATATATATATATAACCACCCGTATCATAATGGCTGTGGCTGTGACAGCCACTGTTACCCTTATGGAACACCTTGGTTCCTATACTTCATTCAAATTTAGAAGATTGTAAGTAAATGATCCAGAAGAACACATGGCAATCCTCCAGATTTAGGGTGTGTTTGTTTTGCCAATTACTTTAGTAAATAAGCGGACATGGGTAATGATAGCATGCTTCCATTGTTTGTTTTAGCCTTACAAAATCATATGGATTGAAAATTTATACAGTAAAATTGTAATGATTACAAACGCATTTACTTCTCTCCTAATCCTATTACACATGTATTTGACTATCAATTTATGTGCCTTAATACTTGTTTATACAAACAATGAGAAACAAAAATGATATCGCACTTACATTACTATGGAATTAGGAAAAACAAACAGTTCCTCAACAGAAATTAGTTTTAAAAAGTCAAAAGGATTGGGATCTTCAATCAAGGTGATTTCCAAGGAATCCTCCATCCATGGTGTGGCTCATCATATCAATGGTTTGGGTTAATGACGAACCCAAAATTCTTCGATTTTTCAGTGTAAACTTCCACTCCTTTCTCAGTGTATTCTGCTAATTGCTGTCTTGTGTATACAGAACTCGATGCTTGGGTTAGTGCTTGCTGGTCAGCATTTCAAACATCCTCTGACCGCAGTACCATGTGCTGTTTCCAGCGTGTGCCAGTCGATCTATGGAAGTGCGTTAGCGGGAATCTGGCGATGCACTTCACCAACACAAAATCAGGAATGATGCATGTCATAAGTCTTTTCTTCCTGTCTGTTTGATATGTTTGCCTAGACTGACTTGTCCTCAGAACAAAATTCCAGCTAGTCCATTCATCAGGTGGGCCACATGTATGAAATAGACAGGTGGAAGAATGATAACCAAGAATCTACATTCACCTCCATGTGTGGCCCACCTGATAAGTTGTTAAGCATGCTTCTTGGGTGAGGGCACATGAATAGTGAGGACCATCCTATGAACATTCCAGTTGCAGCATGTATGTGGATAAGTGGGAATGGGTGGAGCATTTGTTTTTGGTGATGGAAGTTGGGACATGTAGAACGAGCATTTCTCATGTGTAGAAATCATGCAGCCGAAAGGCGATCAGTAGAACGAATCCCTGAATTTCTTGAACATGTACAGATGATAACATTGCAGCCCAGATTCAGCGGTTCTGATTTTCTCTCATAGTATCTTTTCTTTGCTTCTTCACATCAATGTATTTTTACTCTGTTTTCTTCTCAACCTTAGCCACTGCTGGCCGTTCATTGTATAGGCTCTGCAATATGTGAATGCAGCCCAAATTCAGGCAATCTCCCTGTTATTTAGGCCTGCTTTTGTTGAAGAAAATGGATGGTGTTATAGGTAAAATTGGACTGACCAAAAACCTGGGATAAGATAGAAATCACAAGGAAAATAGCTTGGACATGAGGTTGGGTATCAGCTCGGCCTCAGATGCAAACCCCAACCTCCGCGACCAGGAATGACGGCCTTGGTTGCCCACTTGATGCCTTACAGTCTCAACCAAGGGGACGGTTCTGTATGCCCACCTTGGGGGGCGACCTCGAGCGTCAGCTTCAATGACTGGCTTGGCCCAACCTGAGAAGTCAGCCTTGACCATAGACTTAGAGGTCGGCCTTGGTTATCATCTTAGAGGTTAGCCTCGGCTATCGACCTCTACCTTGGACATCGACCACTACTACGGGAGAAAAAGGAAGATCCCCTCCATATATGGGAAGTTTTCCTCCAAAATCTTCGCCGATGATCATGCCAAGATTAGTGTGATATATTCGGGGAAAGATCCCTTCTATGATTTATCCAGGGAAAGATCCCTTTTATGATACGTAGCTATCTAGCGGATTCACTACCAAATACACATGAAGTGTCGAAAGGTTATAAATAGGGACCCTTTTCACAGAAAAGGTTACGCCCAATTACCTTAGCTTGATTACACCCTTCGCAACCCAACACTGACTTAGGCATTGGAGAGCCCTTGGCTATAACCAGGATCTCTTGTTTCTATCTGTTTTATAGGTGCACGGCAGGGTAGCAAGGCTATAACCAGGATCTCTTGTTTCTATCTGTTTTATAGGTGCACGGCAGGGTAGCAGGGACACCAGATTTCAGCATCAACAGATGGTTAAAAGTAGTCCACATATTCAATGAGCAATTGTATTTTGAGGACCTAACCAATCTATTATAGGTGGAGGCATACAAGTGGGGCTCACTTGATGAACAGCCCTGTTTCACAGCGTGGGAGGTCGCCTATGAATAGGATTCTAATCGCGGCAGCGAAGACAGAGCCTTCTATAGCTAGTGGCCATCCTGAAGTGTCAATCAGGAGTCAGGACCTTCCATCTAGTGGGCCCTATCATGAAAAACCTATTCGACTATCCTAGCCATTGAATTTCTGCCCCTTCAGTTCTTATGGTTTATTGGTAAAGATGTTTGTTTGCTACTGTCTATTTGAAAGGTCCTGATTGGATTGGTAGGATCTTCTGATAAGTGTGTTTCATGAACCATTTGCCATCTGCAGCGGGGTAACTTGCTAGCCAATTTTGGACTGTCCCATTTGTGGGCCCACCGTGGTTCAGAGCATCGACTACAAATCAAACAGAGGGGACATTTTTTAAAACTATTTTATGATCGCCGGTTGAATGGCTATGATCGTTCAATCACTGTTGTTTGGGCCATTGGGTATTGTGATATGGACGGTTGGGATAGCATGCCTGTATGCAACGTTGGACGTGTTATGCTGGAATGGGTTGTGTTTTCGTTTTTTTTGTTTTTTTAATTTTTTTATTTTTACCCGAAATTTCCTTACCATTGCCAATTTTCACAAAAAAACCCTTCAATCTCACATTCACGAAAATATGCCTCGGAACCTCCTCCTAAAGACGACAAAATAATCTTTTTGCCTTTATTTTGAGAAAGATGGTAAACCACTGATTTAAAAAACGAAAAAGAAAAGGCCTTGCTAGTTGCACATAGAGCTGTGTATGAGTCAAGTTAGTTCGGTCAGCTCTCTCGACTTGATTTGGACAAGCTTGATTGGCCTCAGATCGAAATTGGATCCGGACTGAGCCGAGTTGATTTTCAGAGTTTGAAAAAATTTCAAGCCTAGTTCAAGCTTGCGCGAGCTCAACTCAAACCCTGACTCAAACCAACTTAGATCGAACCGGCTTAGTGAGTTCGTTATTTTAATCTTGATGCAGCTCGCCGAGTGTACGATGAAATGCCTCAACAAAGTATTGTTTCTTAGATTATTCTCATACTGAAATGGTTATTTAAGAGAAAATTGAATAAACAAATTTCTACACAATTTTTATTTATTTATTATAGGACTGTTATCATATTTTAATCTTGATGTTACTCGCTAAGTGTTTGATAAAATATTTATAAAATATTTTTATTAATTTACATTTAAAGTGTGAAAGATTGAAAATATAATATGTTTGAAAACATATTGTATAGATTAAACTTAGTTTGAATTGACCCAAGCTGCTGAGCGAGCCAAATTGAGCTCGAGTTGAATTAGTTGTTGGCGGAGCTAAGCTCAACTCAGTTTGACTCATGTATATATACAATATAGCTAGTGTGGTTGTTGCACATGTACTAGCATGGTGCATACATGCAAGATCTAATGCATCCATCAGGTCCAACAATGTACATATTTCTCAAAATGAAAATATGGTTCAATTAGCATGTAGTCTCTAAAATGAAAAATGAAACAGGTGTATGGGTTGGCGAAAATCTTCTTCCAAGTTTTTCAGAACCGTACATTTGAGTGGATGGATTGAATCTTGGATTTGTCTTGCCATTCTGGAAAATGTGTCATGCATACATCAGTGTCCTTTCTTTCTTTTTTTAACAGGCTCATGCTTTAGATATTGAAGGGTTGTCTTTCGACCGAGTACATTGGTGCCGGTGGATCTACTGTCTGTATTACCGCATCATGCCCCCACAATGATGTATTTATTATATCCACACCATTCATACATTTGGCAAGATCATTTTAGAGCAAGAGCCCAAAAATGAATCATATCCACAATGGTTGTCACCATTAAAACATTCATAGGGCCCAACATAACGTTTATTTTCCATCCAATCTGTAAGGTCACACAGACCTAGATGGATGAAGGGGAAAAACAATTATCATATTGATCCAAAAGTTCTGTGACCCCCAAAAGGGTTTCAATGGTAGAAATTCAATCTCCCACTGCTTTTTTCAGCGTGGTCCATTTGATCTTTGGATCTATCTTATTTTTCGTTTTAAGACTCACGACAAGGTCACCAAACTAACGGACGGTTTGGATATAACACATACCTCATGATGGGATCCACAGAACTTGGTGACGTCTACACACCACCCAGATCGGTGGTGTGTGGTATACCAGCCAATCACAATCAGCTTCCTAAGTACACTAGCCCTGTCTATAAAGATTTTATTTTTTATTTATTTGTACTCATGGTTGAATGTTTCCACTGTCAAAAGGCTAGGATGGTCCAAGTACTAGGATTTTGGGACATGGGTTATTCACTATTAGCCTATCAAATGAAAGGTTTGGATCTAGTCCATGTATGCCACACGTGAAATCAATGATGCGGGTGTACCATGCGCCCATACACATTGGTCACATGTGGAATTACATGGTAGGTGGCCTACACAAGCTTCCATTCTTACAAATGGGCCCATTATTCGTCAATATAGACCATTGGTTTATTGGGTCCCACATTTATCCGTGGACCACATGTATAAAGATTAATATTGACCATTGGTTTATTGGGTCCCACATTTATCCGTGGACCACATGTATAAAGATTAATATTTTTCTATGACGAATATTACAAATCAACGGTCTGGATTAATGAAAAAGAGGCCTCCTGTCAAAACCGTAAACAGGCGTACGATTGAAGATGTGTGTAACGTATGATGTTAATCCTCCTTCGATCAAGGATCTTATAGTTCTTGTATTGGAATCTTTATTAGGGCTATACACGAACAGAGTTAGGTCGGTTAGCCCAATTCGACTGGGTTTGAAGTTGATTTCGAGCTGATTTTTTTAGCTCAAAATTTTTTTGAACCAAGTTTAAGCTTGCCTAAGCTTGACTCAACTCGAATCGAACTCGGATCAAACAAGTTTGATGAGTCGGTTACTTTGATATTGATGTTGCTCATCCGTGTTTGATGAAATGACGCAACTGATGGGTTTTTCGACCCGTCTTCAACCGGTCAAGAGCCCTGCTCGACCGGTCGTGGCTCATTGCTCGACCAATCGTGGGTTGCACGACTCAAAGTCCAGCGAATGCAAACTGTTTTTTTTCGGGATGTTCGACCGGTCGTAGGTGGTTCCCGATCGGTCGTAGCTACGTAGATTCGTTTCGCGATTTTTCATGAATTTCGTTTCACAAGTCCTTTCGCAACTGGGATGCGGAAGGGAGTTTCTTAAAATTATAAAAATGAGTCCCTAAAGTTTTTCTAGATATATGTTGTGTGAAGAAAAAACATAAGAGAGTTTCCTAAAGGGTTTAGGGATATCAAAGGTGAGAGAGTGAGAGAAAAGAGAGAGAGGAAGCTTGTGGAAGGGAGCCATCGTCTCAGCGCTTTCATGTCCTCGTGATCGATGAGGTTTCTCTGTTTTTCCTTTATTCTCTTATTGTTCATCCACTCCTGTGTGAGTGACGAAGGTTATAACGTTCTACTTCATAGTGGATTGTTGATCTGGACGAGGTCCCATGGTTTTTACCTCTTTGAGGATTTTCCACGTAAAAATCTCTTGTGTGGTGTGTGATTGTTGCTTTGATTTATTTCATTGCTATTATTATCCCATAATTCTGGTTTGTTCGGGAGGCTAGATCCTAAGGTTTTGTACAAGGCCCCCAACAAAGTGGTATTAGAGCGATAAGTTCATTGAACGGGTAGGATCATTTTAGAATTATGGAAGGTGGCTCATCAAGGATGATCAGCCTCAATGGTTCTAACTGGACCATATGAAAGGCTAAGATGGAGGACTTGTTTTATTGCAAGGACCTATACTCTCCAATTTTAGGCATATCAGCAAAATCAAAGGATATGTCTGATGAAGATTGGAAGAAGTTGGAGCGAAAGGCGGTGGAGTTTATTAGACAACAGTTGGATGATACTGTGTTCCACCATGTGTCTACGGAAACCTCAGTCGCTAGCCTATGACTGAAATTAGAAGGGTTGTATGAGAGGAAGACAACTGGTAATAAGATCTTTCTGATAAGATGACTTGTGAATCTCAAGTTTAAGAATGGTGGTTCTGTGTCCGAGCACATAAATGAGGTCAGCAATATAGTGAACCAACTCTCCTCTATGAAGATGGTCCTGTATGATGAACTGCAGGCTTTACTTTTGCTTAGTTCGTTGCCTGACAGTTGGGAGACATTGGTGGTGTCTCTAAGTAACTCGGCGCCAGACGGAAAGATATCCATGGAACAGGTTACTAGCTGTCTTTTCAATGAAGAGACAAGGAGGAAGTCTCAGGGGTCTACTCAGCATGATGCACTTATGATACATGAGTGGGGGAGAGGAAAGAACAGGAAGAGTGGGAAGGCCCGAGATAAATCAAGAGGTAAGACGAGTAATAGAAAAGATGTTGATTGCTGTAATTGTGACAAGAAGGGCCACTATAAGCATGAATGTCGTAAGGCTAAAAACGATAAGAAAAGAAAAAGAAAGGAGAAAGAAGATGAATCAGATTCCACTGCGGTCGCTTCAGATGGCGACGTTGTAGTTATTTTTTCTACAGATCATGATGTATGTCTCATGGCTACGAGTTAGGACACCGACTGGGTGATAGACTTGAGGGCCTCTTTTCATGTGACTCCACGCAGAGATTTCTTCACAAGCTACATGTCAGGCGACTATGAGACCGTGAAGATGAGAAATTCTAGTGTATCGAAGATCGTAGGGGTTAGTGATATTTGTGTGAAGACCGATGTGGGCTACACATTGGTTCTCAGGATGTGAGGCATATCCCAGACCTTCGCCTCAACTTGATGTCGACGGGAAGGCTGGATGATGATGGCTATGAAAGCCGGTTTGCTGGTGGGCACTGGAAGCTCATCAAGGGTTCGTTGATCACAGCCAGAGGAAAGAAGTGTTGCACCCTGTACAAGGTAAGTGTTAGTGTATGCAAGGGTGGGTTGAACGCAGCGGAAGATTCAACTATAGACATGTGGCATAGACTCTAGGCTACATGAGTGAAAAAGGGCTTCAGTTACTAGCGAGGAAGTAGCTCCTTCCAGACATGATAGGTACGCCTCTCAAAACCTGTCTTGATTGTTTATCAGGGAAACAACATAGAGTTTCATTTTTTAAAACTGCTTCTCATGTTAATAAAGTGCATGCATTAGATTTGGTTTATTCTAATGTTTGTGGTCTTATGAGGACAAAAATCTTGGGTGGGGCATTGTACTTTGTTATTTTTATAGATGATGCATCTAGGAGGGTTTGAGTTTATACTTTGAAATCCAAGGACAAGGTCTTTGGTGTGTTTAAATTGTTTCATGCTATGGTCGAGAGAGAGACATGTAGATCATTGAAGTGCATTCGCACTGACAATGGTGGTGAATACATTGGCGACTTTCATGAGTACTGCAAGTCCCTGAGTATACGGCATGAACAGACGGTTCCCAAGACCCCCCAGCATAATGGTGTAATTGAGCGAATGAATCGCACAATTGTTGAGAGAATCAGATGCATGTTATCCCATGCGAAGTTGCCCAAGACGTTATGGGGAGAAGTAATGTACACGTCGGTATATCTGATAAACAGGTCTCCATCAGCCCTGTTGAATGGAGAAGTACCTAAGAAGGTGTGGACTGGACAAGATCCATCGTACATTCATCTCAGTGTGTTTAGATGCAGGGCATCCATTCACATACCAAAGGACGAGAGGTCCAAGCTCAATATGAAGATTAGGCAGTGTGTGTTCTTAGGGTACGGTAATGAAAAGTTCAGTTATAGATTGTGGGATCCGATGGAGAGGAAGCTCGTTAGGAGCAGAGATGTGGTTTTCTTTGAAGATTAGTGTGTAGAAGACATTGGTAAGCCAGAGAAGAACCAGTCTAGTTCAGGTGAGCCAGAAGACATGGATCCAGTTATTCCTCCCGTGGTGCCTAATGACGGGGGAGTACAACAATGTGCAAAGGACAGAAGAATTCCTTCAAAAGATGGACCAGGGGAGCAGCCCCCACTTGATCCACTTGGTGAGCCATAGGTGAGGAGGTCATCTAGGGACAGGCAACCGTCCAAGAGGTACTCGCCACATGAGTACATTATGCTGACTGATGGGGAAGAGGCAGGAGATTATTCTAAGGCCCCAGCTGATGAGCATAAGGAGGAGTGGTTGAAATCTATGCAAGAGGAGATGAAATCCTTGCATAAGAACCACACCTATGACATGGTAAAACTGCCTAAGGGCAAGAAAGCTTTGAACAATAAGTGAGTGTTCAGAAAGAAGGTTGAGTAGAAGAATTCACTGTAACACCCTGGATTTTTGCCTACCTGGAGTTAGACATCCTTAGGCTATGGGTCAACCATAACACCTTGGTAACTTCTCAAAATTCGATTCCAAAGCCAAAGAAGCCAATTAGAACCAAATTTCTTAGAAATTTAACGTGTATTAACTAGCGCTACACTAGATTACCTGTGAAATGAGCACCAACCACTTTCAATACGATCTGTAAGATCCAAAACCTCTAGAATTGTTGACGCTACGTTACCCTGAAATCTAGGATCCAACTCTAAACCTGGTTGCTCACGGGAGCATTCGAAAACTTCGTATTGGATCTAGACCGCACGTCGAAAGTCCGATTATCCTGAACTTAGACAATCCTGACCGCCTAGTTGGACTTGACAATCATCTCGAAAATCAAGGCCAAACGATGTCCTGAGATAATTTCCTTGAGTCCGAAGTGAAGAGTGTGAGAAAAGGAAGATATTTAGAAAATTAAATACATTTTAAAGAAATCTGCCACATGTCACTTGCGTAACATTTTCTAAGCGTTCTGACTGTTAGATTTTCACCATCGGATCAGGATAGGTGACTCTTACACGTCATAGTACTTGTAGCTCTGATCGAGTTTCCGTAACCGTTGAACTGAAACTGGTCTGCCATGGTCGATCTGGAAACCCGATCGGACTGAAAACTTAGCTTGACCTAGATCCACTATTAGAGAGCTTAAGTCCGACCGCATTTAGTAACATGACCTCCAAAAATGCTCCGTTGAGACGGAACAGACCCGATTTGGTTATAACATAAGTATACCTTGGCCCCAAGTCTATTTTCGTCGCTTTTGGACTTATAAAAAGGCCTTAAAACCCCTCTCTCATATCCCATATGAATTTGGGGAAAGCCCTAGGAGAGAGAAGAGAGAAAAGAGAGAAAGAGAGGGAGAGTGTGAGGATTGTTCTTGGCAGTTGTTCCTGTCATTCTTCGTGCACATCTACCGTATTTGGATCGTTATGCCAACGATTCTGGCATCGTTCTTAGGTAAGAAAAACCTAACCCTAGCTCGTTTTAGGGTTTCCATTGATGCTAGTAGCTAGATAGCTAACCTAACTTGTATTATATGTTGATATTCCACGTTGACAAAGACTTAAAGATTCCATCGACTTCTTTACGCTTCTACGGCATAAGGTGCGGACTATATACGTTTAGGTTATGGTTTTTAAGACTTTCAATGTTAAGTAATGATTTATTCTTGCTTAGGATGCTATTTCACATGTACAAAGTGTTGTCCGTTTCATTTTTCAGTTACACGTTAATTATGTTAAATATACTGTAATCCTCGTATTTTTAGAAAATACCGTATACGTATAAAATTTGAATTTCTGCTTAACATGATTATTTACCATGAATATATGCTTGTTACATGTATGATAACTCCTTAGCGAAAGGACTTGCCCTAGATCACGCCATGACCAATATACGCTATATATGTTAAAGCGTGTAGCCCACGTGTTTATGAAAATGTCTAAATGAATACAGAACTCAGATTCATGCATGCCATGATTATCCATCGTGGGAATATGCAGGTGGTATATGGGGCAACTCCCTAGTGAAAGGATTTAGTTTAATACATGTATAATCAACATACACATGTATGATAATGTATGTATTCTAAGTGTTTGTATAAATGACTGAATGAGTACATACTTTGTATTCGTGCTTGTCATGACTAACCGTCATGGATATATGATTGTTGTATAGGCGGTAACCCTTTAACGAAAGGATTCGCCCTAATACGTACGCTATTGAATACATAATATGTATGATATAATATGTAATCTAAGTGTTTGTATAAATGCCTAAGTGAGTTAGCAATTAGTAAAATGTGATTGCTAATGTTGTTGAGATATGAATCTCAATCACAATACTTGAGTATATGATTTCCTCCATGCATTGTGTAACTTAGATTATTGTATTAACTGTGTATATGATTTCCTCCATGGATTGTGTACTTAGTTGAAGCATGTTAAATGTGTGTATCAATTCCTGCATGTACTGTTTATATTCAAGTTATACTTCATGATTGTTCATATGGATGCAGGATATGAATCATATGCTAGTTATTGGATTTGTATGTGATTGAGGCTGTACTACAGTCCAGGTAATCGGTAAGCGTACTCCAAATGGTGGTTAAGGTTGTTCGTCACACAGGATCAGTTTAGCGAATCTGAGTCGTGCTTGGGGTGTTCGGCAGTGGTTAGGCCACACAGAGTGCTTATGCATTTCATGTCGTTCAACTCAACGTGCGCTTGACCTAGTGAAGCTTATCAATTAACCCGATTGACTGATGTTTGTTCACCATATTTGGACGCTACTGTTTGAACCTAAGGTACCAAACTTACCATTGAAAAGCCCCTCTAACCTTGGTACCTCGATCCCCTAAGACTCATGAGCTGAGCATGGTGGTATGGGACACCGTGGTCGAGCTGTCGGCCTATGCTGGGGCCACAAACCTCCCCGTAGTGACCAGTGAGCAACCTACTCTGAGCAGATTATGGTGGTATGGGACACTATATTCTTGCTGTCGGCTTATAGTGTCTTGGTGATGGGGGAGAGGAGCAACAATTGCGCGCAACAGCCCTGACAGCCCTCTGTAGTGACCTTGAGTTTATCCTGACACCGCATGGGGGCGACGAGTCTTGATGTAGTATTAAGGATATAAATAGGCCTGTATTGATAAGGTGATGGGGGAGAGGAGCAACGATTACGCGCAACAGCCCTGACAGCCCTTGCAGTGACCTAGAACCAAAACATCATATGAGATTTTTAGGACTGACGACCCTAGAATGGATTAACGTTTGGGTAATGATATAAGGGAGGTATCTTAGCTTCCCAATCCTACTGTATGAAAATGACTAATAAGAACTTGATAATCATGCTCATGACATCGCACTGCATATGCCATTGGCGTTGGTGTGAGAGCACAGTGGTAGTGATTCATGCCGCGATCGTTAGATGGTGTTGCATGAGGGAGTTTATGGTGAGGGCATGCATCATTACCTCATATCATTCTTGCATTAACAAGAGATCTAAGACTTTTTTGATTGTACTGCTTTATCATTACTGCTTGATTAGATTGATAACATGTTAACCTTTGCTGTATAGATTCCACTGAGTTAATTACTCACTTCCACGTTATGGGATGGTGTTGGCCATACCAACCAGTCCTTGTTTAGTTTTCAGATGATGGCGATGCTTACTAGGCAGAGCCAAACTTGATGATGATGAGGAGGATTTCTCCTTTATGCAGGTTCTATCGACGGGGTTTACAGGGTTACTGATTAGATGTCAATACACTTGGTATTTGACTTTTATTTAAACACTCATGTATATTCTTTTTGTTCATTTTTGGAGTATACATGTATATAGTTAATCTGGTAATATGTTCACACTCTGGAGACTTACAATCAATTATACATTTTTTATATTTATCACAGTCTTTCGCTTGTAAAACTTAACTGTCTCTGAAGTATGATATGCTGTTTTGGCTTAGTCCCAATCTTGTTTA
Organism: Magnolia kwangsiensis; assembly: GCA_037074715.1. Classification (NCBI taxonomy): domain Eukaryota; kingdom Viridiplantae; phylum Streptophyta; class Magnoliopsida; order Magnoliales; family Magnoliaceae; genus Magnolia; species Magnolia kwangsiensis. Next base: position 195,951,077 of record CM073571.1, on the reverse strand, counting down.
ATGCCATTCTACAGTTAACATGCATTCATCATTATCTATGTTGCATAAGTGACGTTTTGGAACTCGGGAGTTGAGTTTCTACTCGACCTCCGATTTTCGGGATGTTACAGATGGTATCAGAGCATGATTTGGATTAAACTGGACCTGAGTTATGGTAACACGACGCACTCCGACGCACTCTAACGCACTCTGAATTAGGAAGGGGGCGATGGAAACTTAGAAACCATATTAGAATCTCAAGTTTCACCGACAGGCGAGACTATACAGTAATTTATTCCATAATGTATCTTTGGTCACGTGAAGCGACCTACGTCACCTCTAGGCCGTCAGTCGACGGGTTTGAGTCGTTCCCCGAAGAATTTCAAACCTAGAAATGAATGTTCTTAGGTTATGGGTCGACCACAATACTTTACACTCATTCTCAAAGCCTAAAACCTCTTTTTATCCAATTCCTTCAAAAATCTCTCCTTTCACCGCCTCACTCTCCAACTTTTTCTAAGTCCTTTTATACTAGACATAAATACTAATGTATAAATGATGGAGAATAATACTTAAACAAAAATTTATTATAAATACTAAATATATGTATAAATTGGACTTTTGACCATTCAAATTATGGAATCTCGTAGAATAAATGGGTTAGTTGGATAGATTAGCGTGCGTCTCCTACCCCAAAATCATATGCTACACATCATATAAAATCATTTCGGTTTACAAATTGGCCCTGAAAATGCCTCAAATGGAGAGGGGGCCTAAACGATCAACTTCCAGAGGGTTCCAGGGTGGGACCCAGACTTTTTTGGGGCCTGGGGGCTAGGAGGTCCTCACCAGAGGTCGGCGAGGGCCTGGGGGGTAGGAGGTCCTCACCAGAGGTCGGCGAGCGCCTCGCCGGTTCGCCGACGGTCGGGCTGGTCAGGCGGGGCCTTCGTGGCCGATGGTGTTTGGGGCATAGTGAGACCCTTTGGTCCAGGGTTCGGCCACTCATTCATTCAAAAATTCATACTTCCTTCACAAATTGGCTCCCAAGCTCTCTTTCTCTTCTCAACTTGCTGTTTTCTCTCTCAAACTTCCCTTCCAATCGTTTCTCCCTTCATTTTTCGTTATTTCCATCATCCCTCTACCGTTCTCAATCATATCCAGCAGTCACTTCATCCATTTTCTGCGATTGGAGCTTCCAAGCTCTCATTTGAGACTCAAAATCCTGTGAGCTTCTAACCCCTCACGTTTTCTTCTTTTCCCTTTCTAATCCCAGCCTTTTGGGGCCTGTTTCCCTCCTCTCTTAGACTTAGATCCGTGACAACCCATTAGGTCCGCCTTTTCTCTCCCTTTCGTCACTTTCCATGGCCTTATGCAAGCAACAATAAATGTCTGTGTAAGGTATTGTCCCTAGATTGGGTGTAGCGTATGGTTTCCAACACTATGTTTGGTGTATGCAATTAAAAGAAACTTCAGGCTTTTCTATCAACTTCCACTTACGAACGTATCATTATGGGATTTAGAATTCCCATCTTACACTTTCCAACACAAGATCTATTTTTCAAAGCCTATAAAATTGATTTGAATCCCAACCCACCCACCTACCAAACATGGCACTCCCAATTCTGAGGTGGGAGTAGGAAAGCAGTCTCATTTAACACACCTTGAGACCACTGGCCACATAGGCCCTTGGCGTTTTGGACCTAGAGTGGTGTTCCTAGATTTTGAAAGATCAGACGATATAGAAAATTTAATTCCAATTAAACAATCTTGACGCTGAGCAATAGAACAATCCCCTGTAGTAGAAATGGTATGAAACCATCTAGTATAAGTTTAGACTTTGGATTTCAGTCAGTAAGTTACAGACTAGGCTACTAGTTATATGAAGTAGTGTAAAGACTGATTATGCTAAGGAGTATGCTAAGTAGTTATATATTTATCACAGTCTTCCGCTTGCAAAACTTAACTGTCTCTGGAGTATGATATGCTGTTTTAGCTTAGTCCCAATCTTGTTTAATGTCATTCTACAGTCAACATGCATTCATCATTATCTATGTTGCATAAGTGACTTTTTGAAACTCGGGAGTTGGGTTTCTACTCGACCCCCGATTTTCGGGATGTTACATTCACAGATGAAGTTTAAGGCCGGACTTGTGGTAAAAGGGTTTGGTCGGAGAAAATGCATAGACTTCGAGTAGATATTCTCACCAGTGGTGAAGATGACATCCATACGAGTATTGCCTGGGTTGACGGATAGCATGGATCTAGAGATAGAGCAGTTGGACGTTAAAACTGCTTTCCTCCATGATGACTTGGAAGAAAAGATCTACATGCACCAACTAGAGGGGTTCAAAGTTAAGGGCAAGGAACATATGGTGTGTAAGCTGAGGAAGAGCTTGTATGGGCTGAAACAAGCTCCATGGTAATGGTATAAGAAGTTCGATTCTTTCATGTTACAGCATGGGTATGACAAAACGGAGTCGGACCACTGTGTGTTCACGTGCAAGTTCTCAAATGGTGATTTCTTAGTTCTGCTGTTATACGTTGATGACATGCTCATCATGGAAAAAGACATCAAGAAGATTAACAGGCTGAAACATGAGTTGGGCAAGTCTTTTGCGATGAAAGACTTGGGCCCGGCTAAACAGATCCTAGGAATAAAGATAACCCGTGACAGAAGTAGAAGGAAACTTTGGTTGTCACAAGAACGATATATTGAGAAGGTCCTAGAGCGGTTCAATATGAATGCAGCAAAGCCGGTCAGTACTCCACTGGATGGTCACTTCAGATTGAGCGACAAATAGTGTCCCAAGACGAAGGCAGAGGTAAAAGAGATGTAGAAGATACCCTACGCATCAGCTGTAGAAAGTTTGATGTATGCTATGGTGTGTATACGCCCAAACATAACATATGCAGTTGGTGTTGTCAGTCAGTATCTTGCCAATCCTGGCAAAGAGCATTGGACAGCCATGAAATGGATACTGTGGTATCTAAGAGGCTCATCCAGGTTGAGCCTATGCTATGATGACGGTAAACCTGTGCAAGAGGGCTACACAAATGTAGATATGACAGGTGATATAGACTCCAGAAAGTCTACATAGGGGTTCATGTTCACATTTGCAAGGGGAGCGGTTTCTTGGCAGAGCAAGCTACAGAGGGTAGTAGCATTTTCGACGACAGAGGCCGAGTACATTGCAGTCACAAAGGCATGTAAAGAGATACTTTGGATGAAGAGGTTCCTACAAGAACTTAGCCTGAAGTAGGAGGAGCACGTGGTCTATTGCGATAGTCAGAGTGCTATACACTTAAGCAAAAATCCTAGTCAGCATTTCAAGTCGAAGCACATAGAGATTCGGTATCACTGAATCAGGGATACTTTGGAACAGAAGGTGTTAAAGCTTGAGAAGGTCCACACAGACGATAATGGGTCAGACATGATGACTAAGGCTTTGCTCAAGGGCAAATTTGAGGTTTGTAAAAATTAGGCTGGCTTGAAAAAGGTGAGTCCCTCCTGGGTAAAAAAGGGAGAGATTTGATGGGTCTTTTGACCCGTCTTCGACCGGTCGAGAGCCTTGCTTAGCCGATCGTGGGTTGTTGCTCGACCAGTCGTGGGTTGCACGACTCAAAGTCCAGCGAGTACAAACTATTTTTTTCAGGGTGTTCGACTGGTCATAGGTGGTCCATGAACAGTCGTAGGTGGCTCACGACCGGTCATGGACTCGGTATGACCGGTCGTAGCTACACAGATTCGTTCTGCGATTTTGCACGGATTTCTTTCGCAAGTCTTTTCGCAACTGAGATGTGGAAGAGAGTTTTCTAAAACTATAAAAAGGGGTCCCTAGGATTTTTCTAGATATATGTTGTGTGAAGAAAAAATATAAGAGGGTTTCCTAAAGGGTTTAAGGATATCAAAGGTGAGAGAGTGAGAGAAAAGAGAGAGAGGAAGCTTGTGGAAGGGAGCCATTGTCTCAGCGCTTCCACGTCCTCGTGATCGGTGATGTCCCTCTATTTTTTCTTTATTCTCTTATTGTTCATCTACTCCTGCGTGAGTGACGAAGGTTGTATCGTTCTGCTTCATAGTGAATTGTTGATCTGGACGAGGTCCCGTGATTTTTACCGCTTTGAGGGTTTTCCACGTAAAAATCTCTTGTGTAGTGTGTGATTGTTGCTTTGATTTATTTCATCGCTATTATTATCCCATAATTCTAGTTTGTTCGGGAGGCTAGATCCTAAGGTTTTGTGCAAGGCCCCCACCATCAACGAAGTGTCGGCTAGTGCAAGGAAGGTATGTTTCATCAAACAAATATTATTTTTTCTTAATTATGATGTTGCGTATAAGGTGTTTGATGAAATGTTTGTAAAACCATTATCGTTATTTTACATACAGTGAGAATTTGAAGGTGTAGTCCATGTGTTTGTAAAAATATTATACAGGCAAACTCGGCTCGAACTGGCCCGAGCTGCTGACCGAACCGAGCGGAGCTGAGTTCTGAGGTCAGCGAATGGCTGAGCCGAGTCGAGCTGTGCCCGGCTTGACTCATGTACACCACTAATATTTACATATAACACCTATATTTTACAGTGTGTAAAACACTCAGAGAGTGCAAGGGTCACCATGTTGTATTTATAAAATGCATCATGTCAATTAAGTTTTATCCTCAATGTTAGGCCCCAAGCTAAAAATAGGCTAGATCCAAAACTCAGGTGGTAAACATTGGAAGTTTTTACACATGGGAAAGATAAATGAAATCAAATAAGATCCACCTTTCAAGTATGCATGAATTAACATGACCTTTAACTGCATATTTTATGGAGAATAGAAGATAATCAACACTTGCTCTTTCCCTCTTTAATCTTTCAAATAGATTATCTTAGGATTTTTACTCCACATGCTAAGGAAGTTTTCTGAGGGCATGGAATTATGTAAGTCTTTATGGATTACTCTTATATATTTATAAATTTGTAAGTCTTTACCACTAAGATTTCATTGTTATACATGGATGTCTTTATGTCAATAATTGATATATATATATATATATATATATATATATATATATATATATAGTCATACTTGCCTGCACACCTTTGCACACATGTCATGGATGTCTAATCTGAACGGTCCATGTGATGCGGAATCCTATGAAACCTCAAGGGTTAAATTTTCACCTTGATATAAAATTCTAGTGGGCTATAGCAAAGAGAAATATAAATTAAGGGAAGAAAGTGTTTTCATTTTTCATGGCCTACCAAAGTTTTGGAGCAAAGTGAAAATTGGGCCTACGAGGTTTTATGAGGTGTTGCTTTATGTGGACCATTCGGATTTTGGAGTCACATCACCTAAGATGAAAAAGTTCACACAAGTTCGAGAGGACTGGTGCACAGTTGAGCTTTCGGCTCTCTCTCTCTCTATATATAATATGATGTATGTAATCATTTTGCCTCAAGCTATTCTACATTTATTCTTTTATGTACTACCCTAAGGCCCATTGTCGCCTAATATATCTCATGATTGTGATTGATTATTGAAAAAAACAAGTCTAAATCATTGATTTTACAAAACAATGTAAACAATGTATATAATAATTTTAAAAATCCATTATATAGTTGAAATGATTTACAAAACTAATTTGACTAGGTATAATAATCAATCATTCCATTTTATAATATAAGGCTGAACATATAAGGCCTATATATTCTTTGTTGAGAGTCTTAATTTCCATGAGAGCAAGATTTATTATCCACCTAATCAAGATCCACCAATGAAATACATATATTGGTGAATCAAACCAAAGAAATTCTCACTACTACCTTAGGTCCTCTCAAGTTTAAGAATAAACTTGGTAAGCATACGAAATGCAAAGTTAAGACCAAATGACTGAATCGGACTTAAGTTTCTAGATGTAATAAATGTGTACGCATGCACACACTTACATATATGTAGGTATAATGTCCATAGTAAAAACTCACCATGCACATAGCAATCACACCATCAATGCTTACCCATTGAATTAAGCTCTCTACTTATTCAGGGTTATATGGCTATACTTATAATTAAATGTACTTAATCATAAAAAAATTCAAATAAATGTATTAAATCATATGATGTATTTAATTGCCAACTTATCCTGCTTATTATTTTATAGGATGTAGTGATTTTGGGTCCTTACCCTTTTCGGGGCGGTAGACTCTCAGGAGTTTTTAACTCCCGGTCAAGGGTTCGAGTACCCAAGCGTAAGTGTGTGGGGGTGTATGTGCGTGTGTAATAAAAAGTAAAAAATAAAAATCAAAGTAAAAAAATAAAAAAAGGATACAGGGATTTTGACAGGTCTTCCCGTAAATCTGTCCCAATCATATTTATTCCCGTTACCATGTGAGTAATAAATAAAGTAAATATGTAATTCAATGGAATAAAAGGATATACATTCCAACACACCAACGGGATGAAATACCAACAACTTTTGTGTGTAAGGCAACCATAGTTTATATCTTCCATCCAAACCATTAATCAAGTGCAACTCACTTGAGAGAAGATACAAGCTAATAGAAAACTCGGACGAGGGAGCAATTTTACGTTCTTCCCATTGATTTGGCTTACAAGAGTTTTTAATCTCTCTTATCTTCTGTATGTACGGTTCAGATGATATTTCTCACCAGATGAACAGAGTGGATTTTACAGATGCAACATCGCGGGGCCCACAGCTGGGAGTGAGCGTATAACAGGTGTTCTAAAGGATGTCCGTCCGTATAACCGTCGCGGTCAACGTCCGCTCCCCTCTTTCTCGCGCACACGTGAAAATCAAGATGCAATCTCTACTCACTCTTCCCGCCAGCAGGGGAGCAGTACTCTACAAACTCCGACCTTACAAAGCAATCGACAGCTCCTGGAAGTGGGCCCCACCCAGCTTCCCATCAAAGCCGTTGGGAAGAAGAGGGTTCCACACCCACTGCAGCGATCATGGCATTGCTGCTCCTGCTATCTCCAGCATCTGGATTCCTAGCGATGGGAATGGAAGGAGAAGGAGAAGTAGAAATTCATCAACAGCAGTTTCGGCCGCTGCTGACAATTCAAGCGACGGCAGCAGCAGTGGCGGCGGCGGCATCGATCTCCTCGGGCGGATAGCTTCAGCTGGAGAGCTTATAACAACGGCATTCCCGATGTGGGTTGCATTGGCATGCTTCAGACCTTCCTCCTTCCTTTGGTTGGATTCCAAGTGGCAGATCCCTGGCATCACCCTCACCATGCTCGGTATGAATTATATGTTGGATAATATGTTGAATTAAATAGACTATAAAATCGAGAACCAAAAAGGAAAATAAATTTAGAGAAAGAAAAACTTATTGAATTGAGTCGAGGCGTGACTGAGTCACTCAGCTTGAAATCGAATTTGCTCCCCTTGGACAGCGTCCCAAGTGCAACAGGTTTCCAGAGCAATCGACCTCTAGGATACAACGACTATGACCCGGTCCCAGCGGTGCACTCACTGTACACGGGCTCGAACCACTTGCAGTTTAATCCGAAAGTGCTGAGTTGACTCAGCAATGAACTCAGTAACAACGGTAAACCGTATCAGAGAGAGTTTTATAAGCAGTATTTTTTTTTTCTTTCGTATTTTGAAACTGGAATCGGAAGTCTTTATATAGACTCCGAAATGGTGCATAAGCACCCTTTAAAAAAGGTTATGTCCATTAGGCTTAAAGCCAACAGGGGCGACCATCCGGAAGGGAAGCATCTCTCTGGTTTAAAACGAAAAGGCGCAAGTGCGAGTACACTCTCGCACATACAGTCCTGCGAGTACCCATACACACACACCCACACGAGTACACTTACACCGCACCCGCATCCGCACCCGCACCCGCGCCTAGCCCAGCCCGTCCCGTCCCGTCCCGTCGCGTCGCGGACGCGGACACGGACTCGGACTCGGCTCGGCTCGGCTCGGCACGGCACGGCTCGGCTCGGTGCGCGCGCGCGCGCGTGTGGTTAATGGCATAGATTAGAGCTATTGGCATAGCCCTCCCACAGGACCAAATTCACATGCCCCCTGAAAGGGGCTCAAGCCCTAGGCAAAAAGTCTATCATATAAACAAGAGAATTTCTCTTGTCAAATCCGATGTGGGACAAAACCAACACCTCAAAAACACCAAAATTTAAATGTGGAGGGAAAATACTGAAATTTGAAAATTCAAAAATTTAATATTATTTTAAAATAAATACAACAATCCCCCACATGTTTTAAAATAAAATGCTTTCGGATTAAAGCGAAATAGTTGTGCAATGGTGCCGGTGTCACCATAAACTTGAACCGACATTAGAGTAAGCAAGACAGGTCTACAGGAATCAGGTGACACCATAGTCTTGAACCTGAATCCTTTTAATGTAGATCGCAAGTACATGCCACTCACACAACTCTTCCTCTGCAAGTGATTCTTTGGTTCGGTGCGTTTCGGCCATACACCATTACCTGGATTTCATGAGTGCTCTAGAGAATTCGCCTAGATTCTCATAGGAAGCGGCCTCCACCTCCACACCCATATAGGTGAATTCCATCAAGTGTATGCAGCAACTGTATACACCACCAAATATATGGCTATGGATCCATTAAGAGTTCTAAAAACTCATCCTTCTGCGTTGCTGCTCGCACTGTACACCATAAAAGGGGCTCATATAACTCAGTGCAATCGTCTACCTCGTATCTTGTTGTTTACCCATTGAACCTATCTTATGGGATTTCCACTTGTATAGGTTGGGTTACCGACATTGGCAGCTCATATATTAGGCTCAGTCCCATTCCCTTCGATGTATCATTGACTAACTTTTTAGATAGTCCTTTAGTCAGAGGATCTGCTAGATTCGACCTCACAAAGTCAATAGATATGACTCCATCACGCAACATATGTTTCACTATGTTGTGTCTGAGTCTAATATGCCTGCTTTTTCCATTATATATTTTACTTTTTGCTTTCGCTATAGCTGCTTGACAGTCACAATGAATAGACACGGCCGATACAGGCTTTGGCCACAATGGTATATCAGCTAAGAGATTTCTAAGCCATTCTGCTTCTGATCCAGCCTTTTCTAAGGCAATAAACTCGAATTCCATAGTCGACCGAGCAATACATGTCTGCTTGGTGGACTTCCAAGAGACTGCTCCTCCATCCAAAGTGAAGACATATCCACTAGTGGATTTTGTCTCATCTGAATCACTGATCCAGTTAGCATCACTATATCCTTCTAATACAGTAGGATAACCATTATAATGTAAACCATATGTCATATTACCTTTTAGGTATCGCAAAATTCTAGACAATGCATTCCAATGTTCTTTTCCAGGGTTATGTGTATATCTACTTAGCCTTCCTACTGCAAAAGCTATGTCAGGTCTAATGCAGTTTGTTAGATACATGAGGCTACCAATTATTTTGGAATATTCCAATTGAGACACACTATTTTCTGTATTCTTCATGAGAGTCACACTATAATCATAAGGAGTACTGACAGGTAAACAGTCAAAATGGTTAAACTTTCTCAATATCTTCTCAATATAATGAGATTGTGATAATATAATAACACCATTTTTCCTGGTTACTTCAATACCCAAGATTACACTTGTCTCTCCTAAGTCTTTCATGTCAAACTTAGATGACAAGAATTTCTTAGTTGCATTAACTAATTTAATATTAGTTCCAAAAATAAGCATGTCATCAACATAAAGACATATAATAACATAATCATTTTCAGAAATTTTACTATATACACATCTATCTACATCATTTATATGATAACCATTTGATTTTAAAACACCATCAAATTTTTCATGCCATTGTTTAGGAGCCTGTTTTAAACCATATAGTGATTTAATTAATCTACATACTTTATTTTCTTTACCTAATATCTTATAACCCTCGGGTTGCTCCATATATATTTCTTCTTCTAAGTCTCCATTTAGGAAAGCTGTCTTAACATCCATCTGGTGTACCACTAGTTTATATATGGAGGCTATCGCTATTAAGACTCTAATAGTTGTAATCCTAGTTACAGGGGAATATGTATCAAAATAATCTATTCCTTCCTTTTGTTTAAAGCCTTTCGCTACCAACCTAGCCTTAAACTTATCGATAGTTCCATCTGGTTTTAGTTTCTTTCTAAACACCCATTTGCAGCCTATTGGTTTGTTACCAGGTGGTAGATCTACAAGTTCCCAAGTATTATTAGATATAATAGATTCTAACTCATCATTTATTGCTTCCTTCCAAAAGGTTGCATCTGGAGAGTTAATAGCTTCTGTATAAGTCGTAGGATCATCTTCTACTAAGAATGTGAAAAAACCATCTCCTAGGTTAGTTTCTCTTCTAACTCTAATACTTTTTCTTGGTTGTATCTCTTCTACTACTTTCTCGTAAGCATTTTTACTAGTAGACGCAATATCTGATTCATTAAATTTTTCTATTCCTATAGATTTAGATTTCATAGGGAATATGTTCTCAAAGAACTCTGCATCCATAGCTTCTATAATTATATTAGGATCTAGAATATTATCCTTAGTTTTTAAAACTAGAAACCTATAGGCCGCACTGTTTTGTGCATACCCTATAAATATACAATCGGTCGTTTTAGGACCTAATTTTCTTTTCTTAGTTTCAGGCAATCCTACTTTAGCAAGACACCCCCACACTTTAATATATTTATAACTAGGAATATGATTCTTCCAAAGTTCATATGGTGTTTGTTCAGAAGATTTAGATGGAATCCTGTTTAGGATATAACAAGCAGACAGAATTGCTTCTCCCCACATATTTGAGGGAAAGCCTGAACTATTTAACATGGCATTCATCATTTCTTTTAAAGTTCTGTTCTTACGTTCTGTTATTCCATTTTGTTCTGCTGTATAAGGAGCTGTAGTTTCGTGAATTATTCCATTCTTTTCACATAATTCTCTAAATTGAGAAGATTCAAATTCACCTCCTCTATCTGTTCTAAGTCTTTTAATTTTTATATTTAATTGATTTTCAACTTCAATTTTGTATTTATAAAAAACATCTAAAGCTTCATCTTTGTTCCTTAATAGATATACTCTAGTGAACCTAGAGTAGTCATCTACAAAAGTTATATAATATCTTTTTCCTCCTCTAGACATGTGATTTCTAAAATCACCTAAATCACTATGTAACTCTAATAGAACAGATGATCTTTCTATTTGTTTAAAGGGTTTTCTAATAAATTTTGATTCTACACATGTTTTACATTTTTCAAACTCTTCATTAGATATATTAGGTAATAAACCTAATCTTTTCATTTTCTTTAAAGATGCCACATTCACATGACCTAATCTATTATGCCATAGATAAAAAGGTTCAACGATATAAACAGAACTAGATGTTTTCTTATTATCATTGGATATATTTACAATGAATAAACCATCGCTACAGTACCCTTTACCAACAAAGGTTCCATTTTTAGTCATTACAAGCTTATCTGAATCAAATACTAATTTGATACCAGCCTTATTGAGGAGCGAACCAGAGACCAAGTTTCTTCTAATGTCAGGCACATGGAGGACATCATTTAACATTAGAGTCTTTCCAGAAGTGAGTTTCAAAAGTACTTTCCCTTTCCCTACAACTGGAGACGTTCTAGCATTTCCCATGAACACCTGTTCATCATCTCCTGATACTTGGTAGGAGGTAAACATGCTACGATCCTTGCACACGTGTCTAGTTGCACCAGTATCTAGCACCCACTCCAAGTTGTTTACAAGGAAGACTTCTGACACCACAGCCACTACTATGTCAGACTCATTGCCTGTTTCTGTAAGATTAGCTTGCGGCTTATCTTTATTTTTCTTAAGCCTGCAGGTTTTAACATGATGCCCAGGCTTTCCACAGTTGTAGTAGTTTTCCTTTTTCTTTAATTGATTGTTTGCATTCTTCTTTTTGAGCCTGCATTCATTTGCATAATGTCCAGGTTTGCCACAGTTATAACAGTTGTCCTTTTTCTTATTATTTGTCCGACTTGATTCCACAAGATTCGCTTTTGAATCTATCTCATTTTTATTTCCTTTTTGGTCCCTGATTCTATTGGCCTCCTCTATTCGTATGTGTACGATAGTGGTTTCCAAAGAAACACAGTTCTTCTTATGTTTCATTCTATTTTTATATTCTTTCCAGGAGGGCGGTAACTTTTCTATTAACGCTTCTGACAGAAACACCTCATCCAACTTAATTCCTTCTGTCGATAGTTCGTGAATTAGACTTTGAAAGTCATGAATCTGATTTGTGACAGATTTATCGTCTGTCATTTCATAGTGAAGGAAATTAACAATTGCATGTTTCTTAGCGCCTGCATCTTCTAATATGTATTTCTTTTCTAAAGCAATCCATATGTCTTTAGCAGAGGTATAAGAAGCATACACATCATATAATTCGTTGGATAAAGAGTTTAAAATATAATTTTTGTAATTATTTTCATCTGTTACTTCATTTTGATTTGCTAGATCTATAGTAAATGATTCAGATAAAATGTATGAAACTTTTAGGGTGGTAAGAGCGAACATCAATTTCTGTTTCCACCGTTTAAAGGATTGTCCAGCGAACGGTTCGATTTTGGCTAACTCAGTAGAAGCATTTACTGTTACTGTAGCCATAGTCTATGTAATTCAACAAATTCGATTTCAAGATTGTTGGATAATATGTTGAATTAAATAGACTATAAAATCGAGAACCAAAAAGGAAAATAAATTTAGAGAAAGAAAAACTTATTGAATTGAGTCGAGGCGTGACTGAGTCACTCGGCTTGAAATCGAATTTGCTCCCCTTGGACAGCGTCCCAAGTGCAACAGGTTTCCAGAGCAATCGACCTCCAGGATACAACGACTATGACCCGGTCCCAGCGGTGCACTCATTGTACACGGGCTCGAACCACTTGCAGTTTAATCCGAAAGTGCTGAGTTGACTCAGCAATGAACTCAGTAACAACGGTAAACCGTATCAGAGAGAGTTTTATAAGCAGTATTTTTTTTTTTCTTTCGTATTTTGAAACTGGAATCGGAAGTCTTTATATAGACTCCGAAATGGTGCATAAGCACCCTTTAAAAAAGGTTATGTCCGTTGGGTTTAAACCCAACAGGGGCGACCATCCGGAAGGGAAGCATCTCTCTGGTTTAAAACGAAAAGGCGCAAGTGCGAGTACACTCTCGCACATACAGTCCTGCGAGTACCCATACACACACACCCACACGAGTACACTTACACCGCACCCGCACCCGCGCCCAGCCCGTCCCGTCCCGTCCCGTCCCGTCGCGTCGCGCACGCGGACGCGGACACGGACTCGGACTCGGCTCGGCTCGGCACGGCACGGCACGACTCGGCTCGGCGCGCGCGCGCGCGTGTGTGGTTAATGACATAGATTAGAGTTATTGGCATAGCCCTCCCACAGGACCAAATTCACGCGCGCGCGTGTGTGGTTAATGACATAGATTAGAGCTATTGGCATAGCCCTCCCACAGGACCAAATTCACATGCCCCCTGAAAGGGGCTCAAGCCCTAGGCAAAAAGTCTATCATATAAACAAGAGAATTTCTCTTGTCAAATCCGATGTGGGACAAAACCAACACCTCAAAAACACCAAAATTTAAATGTGGAGGGAAAATACTGAAATTTGAAAATTCAAAAATTTAATATTATTTTAAAATAAATACAACATTATATACCGTTCGATCTTTTTTTTGTGTCCAGTTCTGTAGAAACAGAGTCCACAGCTCGTTGATTGTGGACATGGATTCAGTGATCTTGATAGTCGATGACAGAAACGATGAAACTGATTTTGAGTAAAATCTACTGGAAGGCCAGTTAGAAACCGAAAACTCTTGCAAATTGATTCGAAAAAGTCCGGGAACTAGAGATCTGGCAAGTGATTCAGTGATGGAGAAGGAAGGTATTAGGTATCCTTCCCAGATCACACCCTGCTTTTTCTACTCTGAAAAAAGAAGCAGTACTTCATCGAATTGATTTTGTGCATGGGTTTTCAAAGATCTAAATAATGTGAAAGGGAATTGCAGAAAATGGTAAAAGAGAGGAAAGAATGCTTAATGGTGTGTGGAATTGCTCTTAAATGACTCTTTATCTTGATCAACTTGAGTTGCGATAGGGATTCTATCACCAGAGATATATCTCAAAGCTCGGAGGCTAAGGCATACTTCTAAGCCTTCTTAGATTCGAGAGTCTCTATGGTCTCTGGATCTAAATCCAAACCCTTTGATTTCTTCATTTTGGTTCTCTGATTGTGCTAAGTTCTTCTTTTAGTTGTAGGAATTTTAGCTAAGGGTTGATTGGGAATTTCCCCAGGCAAGTTTGTTGGAAGGGTAGATTTTGTAATTATTGGATGGGTTGGGGGCCAACTGATTTTGAATTTGGAGATAAAGGAGTTTCGTTTTGAAATCCTTATGCAGGGCTTTCTGGCAAATCATGCTGAAAATACTACAGAGAATTAGCACAAACGACCATTTTCTCTTGCACATATCTTTGCGCTTGTACCATGTTTTGGAGTGATCTAGTGCTCATTAGGAAGCCGCTCTGATGAGCTTAATGATGTATCCTAAATTGCATCAATTGGGCATAGGAAACCAGAGACAATCAAGCGCAAATATGGAGGTTTGCATAGAAAACTGGGTGACTGAAATAGTTCTTCTGCCAAGTAGGGAGTACAATTTTTTTAGTAGCTCTCTGGCTGGCAGAAATATATATATATATATATATATATATCGAACTTTTTATTAAGAAACTAACAACATTGCAGAGGAATATTACACAGTTCTAATACCCCAAGAGGGAGAGTGAAAACATTGGAAAATTCAGTATGTCACCCAGAGATGCCCATCAGCCTTGCCATTTGCCTCTCTTGAAACCTAGGAGAAAGTGAAAGACAGCTTGCGATTTCCACAAAGATCACTCATTGATGTCTTCCATTAGATCCACTATCTTCCATGGGGAACACATTGGACTAGTGACGTTTTGAGTGACCCCTTCGACGTTCACCTGGAACATTTGAAGATCTCCCACCATCTAGCTGCCTGAAGAAGGGCTGCTGCCTTTGCTGGTAGAAAAGTATTTCTGCCACCCAGAGAGCTCCCTAAATAATGCTTCTCTTTGGCTGGCAGAAATAAGATTCTGGCTGGTTTGCACATAGGAATGTGAGTGAGCCCCCAAACCAATACTGGGCGCCAAACTCCTCATTTTTGGGCTGAATTGCTGGTTGTTTGAAGGGAATTTAGGCGAGGTTTTAAGCTTGGGTTTTGGGTAGGTTTAATGGGATTTTGTGTTGTTTACCTAGTTAAATTCCTGCAACAACAATGGTGGGAACATGACTCTCTTTAAAGAACAATTACAAATTGTTGTAATTTCACACGGGTGGGGAGTATACTCACCGGCATATTGTTGGTTGGATGGCCCACTCCTTTGATGGTATTTGCTGCCAAAATTTCATCAATGAGGCAAACCTATGCCCCCATGATTGGCAGCCCACGAACAGACGGTTATGAAAGTACGACAATGCTCAGATTCATCTGACAGAGTGAAACAATTGGACAGCTAAGATCTTCCGATGTGGGAGATTTTGCACATTCTCCATCTAGTGTGGGGCCTATCAGATGAATGGTCTGGGTCAAGGACCATGGGCCCTATGTGCACACAATGATAACTTGAGGTCTGGATCATGTAATACCTCAATGTTGAGGGGGTTTATCTGATTTTGGGTCCTGGGCATGCATTTTGTACAAGCAGGCCCCACATATTGGTTATCCGGAGCTTTGATCTTATGGTACCTGTCATGGATAGACAATGTCCTGAAAGGTTCTTCATAATGCAAGATCCTAACCCTTTGATTAGTGGTTTGCAAATAGACAATTGAGAGAAAGCACAAGAACTGCCTACGTTCAGCAAGAAAGCTAAAGATTGGATGGCTAGGATCTTTCAATCTGGTGGATCTTTGGGGCACAAACCATCTCACGGGGGAATCAGATCAATGGCCAGGATCACCAACCATAGGTCCCACTTGAACAGACTCCGTGCCTAAAGGCATTGTATGTCTTTGGATGAGGATTAATAAAGATTCATCCTACTTTTATTCCCCAATTGATGTTAACTTGATGTTATCCATGTTGGCCAGGTATGGGAATGACTCTTACCCTCGATGACTGCGGGGTGCTATCTCAATGCCCAAGGAATTGCTCGCAGGCTTCGTCTTGCAATACACAGTAAGTTCCGAACCCATTTTACTTCCAGTAACACCTTTCGAGACTCGCTTTTTCATGACTTGGGCTTTGGCAGATGTTAATTGGATCCATCTAATCACACTAAACATAAGAGAAGACAGATGATGTCTGGGGTGCACATCACTGTTTTTGTTGTGCATCTTGTAAATGTGGTGATGCAGACAGTAACATACACTGTCCATTTAGTGCATCTCATCGTGGATTGGTCATGTGGTGAAAATCATAACTTATGAACCATCCATATTTCCAATAGCTAATTTTTTTCCCCTATTGTTTGTGGATTGTTTCTTGCTCTGGGCCATCTGGTACTGAGGACCTGAATGAAGTGGAGATTTAAGCCATTTTGATAGGTTTGAAACCTTTTAAGGAGTCATTGGGCGATCCTTTATTGTGAGGTTGTCACATAGAAGGGAAGAAGAAGGAAAGAAGGAGAAGGCAAAAGAAAAATATATTGAGAGAACATGAGTGATTAGGAAACTTCTTACCCTAAATCGCACGATATATTTCTTACTAAACTTACAAACTTAACCTTAATTTCTAGCACTCTGGATAACCAACCAAAGAACAACCATTACAAGACTACATGACCCACTAAGACACATTAGCACACATGTACACATGGACATATGACACATGGCACCTCCTCTAATACTAACATCCAGCCCCCCTCCCAAATATCAAAGGTGCCCATTGAACCAGGCAGCAACTTGATTTCAATACTTGACATATGGAATACGGATCTGATTAGTAGTGACTTTCCCGCACACAGAGTCATGGTTCACCGTCTCTTATTGAAAACTGGTTTTGATGCAATACACATACCAGCTTGATTATTAAAAAAAAAAAATGCCATAGGGAAAGAAGACCCAAAGCTAAGCTTTGTATTCAATAATTGAGAAGCAAAGTAGGTTTTCGTTTACCATGAACCATCAGGTGATACTTTGCCTCAGTGCTAGACTGGCCAAAACAAGTTGATTCTTACTTTTTCCATGTTACGGAGTTTCCATCAATAAAGTTGCAATAACCAGATGGCAATTGCTGATCATGGACATGAAAAGCTCAATCAGCATCAGTGTATATGGTAATATTGAGATTTCCATGCAGATGAGAATACAGCTTCCAGAAGAATTTTAAGATATATCTAGCTAGTGATAGTGAGGTAAAT
The DNA here is from genome assembly GCA_037074715.1 of Magnolia kwangsiensis. Lineage (NCBI taxonomy): Eukaryota > Viridiplantae > Streptophyta > Magnoliopsida > Magnoliales > Magnoliaceae > Magnolia > Magnolia kwangsiensis. The sequence continues at coordinate 195,933,674 of CM073571.1, read as the reverse complement.
AGCTTGTTGATGTAGACCCCATGATTTATGGCTGCAGCAGAGAGCATTACCTGAATGAAACTCATTTTGCTATGGGGGCAAATGTATAATCAATTCCAAAGGCTCAAGTGACATCAAGAACCTATAAGCTCTATCCATTAAAAGTTTTTAGCTCAATATTTGATAGTAAGTACCTTATTAGTTTCTTTTCCTCAGGATGATTTACTAGCTTCCAATTATCATTTTTGTCTCAGCCACTTCCTCAACCATGGCCTCTGTTGATTCAGGTACACACAAGGCTTTAACTAGATCATACGGAATATGATCTGAAGATGAAACAAAAAACTTATACGATGAGTATTAGGCCTGATATAAGACGAAAGTATTAATGAGGTGACAAGTAGAAGGATGAATTCCTTTTTTTTTTTTTTTTTGGGGGGGGGGGGGGGGGGGGGGGGGGGGGTGGTGTATTCCTGCCTCACAAAACTGCGGTCATGGGTTCGAATGCTCATGTGGGGGTTGTGTGTGTAAAATAAAATAAAGTAAAATCCATTTTTTTTTACTGTAATAGGAAGATCTAAGTGAATCACAGAATGATGTACCAAGTGTAATTTCAGGATCATAATCTGGTAAAGGCTCTTGAGTGGAGGCAAGAGACACTGACTGATGCTTTTTGTTCTTCCCTTTGTAGGTTATAATAAGTTTGGGTACTTAATCCAAACATCTATTTTCAATCGTATAGTTTTATTTTTTAACCTCTAGTAGATGGAAAACATTAGAAACAACAATTTGGAAATAGAGTTGAGTGGGTTGAAACAACTGTTTTATTTCTCAAAAAAAAAAAAAAAAAAACAACTGTTTTCAAAATGATGATAGCATTCTGGAAACTCTGTTGTGTGCATAGTGAGGCTAAGGAGTTTTTTACTTTTCTTTTCTTATTCTTTTTTTTCTTCCCCACGAATTTCAGTATGGTTTGTGTGGTTGTAATTTGTCGGGAACTTTGCTGTTGTGCTAGCTTGGACAAGCAGAGTTGGATTGACAAGATTTAGCGAATGATGATAAAATCAAATTGATAGATGTAAGTTGTTTTCAATCGATTCATAGAAGACTCCCCACATATGAGATGGCTATTGTTTTCCATGTCCAACTATCAGTTCAATACATGGATCAGCACTTGCCATTTCAAAGTACTGATCAAAGTAGGTGCATGCAAGCATTTGGTTTTGGTTTCTTTTACTACATGCCTCCAAATGCAAGAATGATTTGTTTGCAGGTGATGCCATTATCAGGATTCTTTGTGAGCAAGCTTTTAAGATTGCCTTCCCATTATGCAGCTGGTTTGATATTGGTTGGTTGCTGTCCTGGAGGTGCGTTTGCATACACTTACCACCTACAACCCATAGCATGTGATTCGCATGCAAGACACATGTTAGGCATCTGAGTGTTGCATAAGTGGGTCCACTGTGAAAATCATGTGGTGTAGAAATCAGCCCAGTCATGTGGGCCCAGCATGTAAACTGAATCAGACTGTTGGATGGTCTGATTTGAAATGTCTGTTCTTTTTTTCTTTTTGGGGTACACTGCAAGTAGTGGCCACCTTATTCACAGCTCAGATGCCCCCCATGCTTGACACGTTGACATGCTGGGTTGCAGTGTGAGAGTAATATACCTTGGGTTGAAGTGTGTAATGTGTGTTGCTTGTCTTTCACCTTTTCGTGGTTTCTATCCTTGCTTTTGTTAACTTATCCTATCCTCTCTTCTTTAGGAACCGCCAGTAACATAGTCACTTATTTAGCAAGGTACACTCAATCTAGATCTTCCTGGAACCATGCACTCAGTAAGTCACATGCACTCTCTTTTTGTATTCCAGAGGAAATGTGGCCCTTTCGGTGTTGATGACCGCTGCAAGCACCATATCTGCTGTGGTACTGAAACAACCACTACTTTTTCATACAATATGCTTTCCTAAGTAATTCCCTTTTCTTCAAAACGCATGAAGATGCCAACTTTCTGATTGCAGGTGATGACCCCTTTCCTCACAGCAAAACTTGCGGGACAATTTGTTGCAGTGGATGCAGCTGGGCTCTTTTTCTCAACATTATAGGTTGTAAAAGTGGCAGTTCGCATAGGCCAATTTGTGGCACATATGCTGACATGGCCCACATGTACAAGATCTTGGCCGCTCATGAGGTTGGCCTGCTCATTGAATGTCCACACCTGCACAAGTAAAATGGACACTTAAGAGAAAGATGACCAACTCGCTTATTCAACTTACGTCTGTGACAGACCTGATGAGTGGACCAGCCCAATTTCCGGGTCGCTGAATGTTCAGGACAGGAACTGCTTGATGAGTGTACCAGCCTGCATGTTTATGATAGGCGAGTGGCATGTATTGCAAACACTTGTGCTGTGAACTGCCTCTTCACTCTCTCCTGATGCAAATTGCTTTAGGGCCTATTTGGTTGCCACATAAAATTGAGTTAATATCATTTTAGTTAATATCAATCAGGGTCAATTTCGGTAAGGAATCCCACATAATTGGGTATAAGTCTAATCCTAATTTTGGTGGGCCCCATGCTCTACTCGTAGGATTTACTGCACTAAAGCCGCACTTTCCTCACATACATGCAATCAGAGGAAAGAACCGCCGTAGTGCGGGGAATCCTATGTGGAGGGTGTGGCACCTGTCAAAATCGGGATTCGACTTAATCCCATTTATGCAGGATCCCATACCCAAATGGACCCTTAGGTATCAGAGATCAAAGTCTATAGTTTATGTAAATTGTAGGTTTTATTTTAATCCTTGCCAAAAAAAGAAAAAAGATCTTGAATACAGACTTGTGATTAGCTAAAATAAGATGAACTCATTTTTAAGTGGCAACCAAACAGGCTCTTAGCATTTATTTATTTTTAATTCTATAGTGTTTCTTTAGTGATGGTGAGGTGCATGCAGGTTGTGCTCGCCCCTGTATTGTTCGGTGCTTTCATGAATCAATATTTCCATGGTGTGGTCAAGGTAGTCTCCCCCATCATGCCAGTCATTGCTGTGGTAACTGTAGCCCTTCTCTGCGGTAGCGCGATTGCACAAAATGCCACAGCCATCCTTATATCTGGTTGGCAAGTGGTGCTTGCTTGCTGTGCTCTTCATGCCTCTGGCTTTTTCTTTGGCTATATACTTTCAAGGATGCTCGGGCTCGACATCTCGTCTTCACGCACCATCTCCATTGAGGTCGGCATGCAGGTAATGGACGCTCTTGATTTTGGATCTTAGGGGCAGGTATTTTACTGGAGGAATTATATCAGGTCTTGGCAAATGTACAGTTTTGCTGACCCACCTGTGGAGCCATGGCTCAATCTGATGTTGTCCTCCCATGGATGGGGGATCCTCTAATTCCTTCAAGGTTGGAAGATTCTAAATAAATGATCAATAAGAAAACATCGCATTTGTCCACATTTAACAGAAATTAGTTAAAAAAACAAAAGGCTGGGATCTTCAATCAGGGAGATTTTGAGGGAGTTCCTCGTCTGTGGTGTGGCCCATCAGATCAATTGTTTTGGATTTCTGAGCAACTGTGAAATGTATGCCTGTTGATTAGATGAATCCATCAATCTTCAAATTTTTTATTTTTTCTGAAGCATGCACTTCCACTTTTCAGTGTATTCTGCTTATTGTTCTCATGTGTATATACAGAACTCGGTGCTTGGTGTAGTGCTTGCTGGTCAGCATTTCAAAAATCCTCTGACTGCAGTACCATGTGCTGTTTCCAGCGTGTGCCACTCAATCTATGGAAGTGTTTTAGCAGGAATTTGGCGATGCACTTCACCAACCCAAAATCAGGAATGATACATTGAAATGACAGTCTTTCTTCCTCTGTCTGTTTGCTATGTTTGCCTAGGGAGAGATGCTAACCCCATGTCTTCAAGTGCTGAACACAAATGCACCACACGTGCTAATGTAGCATGCATGCAGGATCCGGGACATTTATAGGATGGTCCATACGGTGAATTGTCCTCAGACCAAAAATACAGTCAGTCCATTCATCAGGTGGGCCACATCTATGAAATGGACAGGTGGTCCACCTGACAAGTTGTTCAGCATGCTTCTTAGGTGAGGGCACATGAATTGTGGGGACCACCCTATGAACATTCCAATTGCAGCAAAAACGTGGGTAAATGGGAATGTGTGGAGCATTTGTTTTTGGTGATTGAAGCTGGTACGTGGAATGAGCATTTCTCATGTGTAGAAACGGTGCGGCCAAAAGGCCATCAAGAGAAAATGAACCCCCGGATTTCATGAGCATATCAGATCTCCCATGTTCAATTGACAACACTGCCACCCCAGATTTAGCAGTTAAAATTTTTTCCCACCATATCTTTTCCTTGCTTCTTCACATCGCTGTATTTTTACTCTGTTTTGTTGTCAACCTTAGCCTCTGGCAGCCATCCATCATAGAGGCCCTGCCATATGTGAATGCAGCCCAAATTCAGGGTAATCTACCTATTATTTAGCCCCATGCATGTTGAAGAAGATGGATGGTCAGCAAGTAGTCCATTTTCAGTGAACAAGTATAGTTTTGAGGACCTGACTAGTCTATTTTCATTGGAGGCATACACAGTGGGGCCCATGTGATGTACAGCCCTGTTTCACAGTGTGGGAGCTCGCCTATGAGTAGGTTTGCCTGCCCATGAGTAGGATTCTAAGCGTACAGACTAGTATCCTTCTTCACTGGCAGTCACAAAGTAGAGCCTATGATTTAGCCCTCTATAGCAAGTGGCATTGTGAAATGTCAATTTGGAGTCTAGACCATCCTACAGGGGCCCTTATCAAGCAAGGTTAAAAAATTAAACTTATTCTACTATCCTGGCCATCAAATTTCTGCCCTTTCAGGTCTAAAGGATGATTGCTAAGGATGTTTGCTTCATACTGTCTATTTGAAGGCCACTGATTGGATTGGGGGTCCTCTGATCAATGTGTTTTACGAGCCGTTTGCTATACGCAGCAGGGTAACCATTTGCAGCTACTTATCTACCACATGTGTCATTCTTGCCGGTCAATTTTGGACCGTCCAATTTGTGGTCCTATCATGGTTCGGAGCATAGCGTGGCAAACCAATGGGATGAATTTTAGCAGTGTTTTTTTGCCCATGGATTTTGATATACTGATCATTTTCTTTTTAATGGCTTGTTTAATGATCACTGGTTGAACGGTTATGATGGTTCAATCACTGTCATTAGGACCTTGGGTCCCATAATGTGGATGAGCGTGATAGCATGCATGCATTACTTTCAGTTCTTTCCCCCCTAAAGAAAAGATGCAGACAGACAACACAATGGAATCTATTGTTCACAGCTCATGTGTTCAAAAGATGGTTCTAAAAAGGATTCATGCGGCTGATGTTAGACTCTGTGACGCAGGGATGAATGTGATGGATCACCGTCTTCCTGATAACTACTCTGAATCCATGGAGCTTTTCTGGACTTCTCACAGAGACTTCTCGAATCCACGAGGAAAAAACAAAAAAAGTAGAAATAAATTCTATAAAATTCTTGATGAATGAAATAAACGAGTTCACAACCGTTTAAATAGGGATATTAAGCAATGAGAGAAATTTCAGAATCAAACTACAACTAAAACTCCTATAATTTGCAACTTACAATAAATATTAAATTTTTTATTTTTAGTGTCCTATGTGGCTTAACCACGTTATTCTCCTAATTTTTCTAAACACTTTCATGGTGGACACACAGATGAAGAGTCATAATCAAACTAAAATTTACTAAAAATAGTAAAAATTGAAATAAATATGGAATTCGACCATCGATATGATGGAATCTTGCAAATTCGGCGTGGGCAACCCAGCATAGCCGGGTTGGTTGGCTAAAGTAGCTCGGCCTACCTTAAAATCATATATGGTACGTTGAGTTACTCATTTTGGTTTGCGAGATATACTCGTTTTAAGGTTCTGACGGTCTTAAGAATTTCTGTTTTCTATCAGGCCTTTTCTAGTCCATTGTGGACATGAAAATGTCCGCGACCCGCTCTACAGTCCCCTCTACTTCAAAAGAACTTGTCCTCGAGTTCTCGTGATGCTTCGGTTCTTGATACTCGATTTAGTGTGTAAAAGTGGGCATCGAGTCGAGTCGGAAAGAATTGGGTCCAACTCGACTCGATTTGACTTTTCCAAGAACTTGACCCGAACTCGATCCAATTCGGGATTGGGTCCAGCGGGGCTGACTCAATCCGATCCGAATCTTTGCTGGCCTGACCCGAATCGAGTCCGACTTGGTCAGGGAAACTTTACAGAGTCAGATCGAGTTGAGTTTGTCCAGTCGATTCGAACTGGGCTGAATCAAGATCAAGATCAAGAGAGAGAGAGAGAGAGAGAGAGAGAGAGAGAGAGAGAGAGAGAGAGAGAGAGAGAGAGAGAGAGAGAGAGAGAGGTGGGAAAGAATGAGAGAAAGGATGAGAGACAGAAGGAGAGGAGGGAAATTGAGAGAGAAAGAGGGAGAGAAAGAAGGAGAGATGGGTGGGTGCAGGGGCCACCACTCCAAAATACTCCAAAATGGAAGATAAAATTAAAATTAAAATTAGGATACCTACCTGATAAATGGAGATGATGAACGGTGATGATGAGTGGGTCGGGTTGCTTACTGACTGGATCAAGATGGTGCAGCGCTCGTTTGGGTGGAGAAAGGGAAATGGGTTTTTAGGGTTTGGGAGGGTTGCCGGGTCGGTAAAAAGCGAAAAGTTTTTAAAAAAATTACTTATATACACCCATTCCGGATTGGATCGGTTCGGATTGACTATTGATCCGAACTCAATCCGATCAATGGTCGGATCTAACTGGGCCAATTCGATCTGACTCGATCTTGGCCTTTGGTTCGATTCAGATCGGGTTGGATATGTCGGATCGGTCCGGTTTCTGCTTAGCTCTACTAATGTGCCATAAAAATACCCGGATCAAAAGTTATAATCAATTTACAATCCACCTTCTTTTGGTTCAATCATGCTGGGAATTTATCTGTGACATGTTCTACACTAGACCCCTCCACTTGAAAAAAACTCGTTCTCGAGTTACTCAAGGAACTTGGCTCATGATTTTAAGATAATTTATAACGCCAATGTTTATTAGTACTTTTCTTGTACTTGACATTAGGCTCTTGAGTTGACACGATACATGTATTCATGCTTTCCCGAACTTGACTAGTATCGATCAGTTTCTGCACTTCTGCCTTCAAGATCTCACATTCTTTTTGATAATGTTCGCAATTAAGTAGACATTCCCTTGAGACGGGATCAATGTGGTTTTTTATATCTCGTATGGAAGGCAATTTATTAAGGAGTTCATCGAACACTACTGCCTTAAACTCCTGCAACATTGGTTCTAAATCCTCTAGGATGTTCATAAGCTCCATATATTTTTTCTTTTCTACTAATGCATCTCCATCTCCTGTTTTCTCATATTGTTTTATGAAATCCTGTTTGGGTATGAGAGACTATTCTTCAACTTTAGAAGTCTTGGGTTGGTTCTCCGTTCCCATAGGGACGAGGTCAATCTTTCTATCGTCTTTAGTAAATACAAACATTATCCTGACCTCTATGCGTAGCAATAACATCAATATTATTCTTGTCATGATCGACTAAGTAACATATGACAAATTTTCATGTTGACTACGTCACAAAGTACTTGATTCTTATAATTTTTACTAATTAAAAATGAGATAGTGCATTGTTCGGTTACTTCTATTTTGTTGACCTCTTTAATCCATCCAATCATGTACGGAGATGGATACTTTTTTAATTTTAACTGCAGGTTTTTCACCATTATTTTCGACACGAGATTTTCATTGCTCCTGACATCGATGAGCACATTATAGACTTTTTAGCTTACAATGCACCTTGTTCGAAAGATATTGTCTCGTTATAAATCTATTTTTACCTTTGACATATATAATAGCTTCCTCATGATCAAAGTGGTGGCCTACGATTTACCATTATCTGATGGTGCTCCGTAAAAATCGAGGTTGTGTCGTACAACAACCATGGGTGGTTGAGCATTACATTGAGTTCAGGACGGAATTAGTATATCCGCAATATGGTTGAAGGTTGCTTGCAGCCCTTGCATGGTCAACTGATTCTCTCGGTGGAAAGCTTTTATTCTTTCTAAAAGATAACAATCCCTAAATTACCGTCTATAGGATTTTGGTTCATAACTTCGTTGTTTGGTGTCGGTCCGAGGGAAGTCCTCGCTCTGATACCAATTGATGCAGGGATGAATGTGATGAGCTCGATCACCATCTTCCTCAAGGATAACTACTCTGTATCCATGGAGCTTAGACTTCTCGAATCCATGAGGAAAAAGAAAGAAAAATAGAAATAAATTCTATAAAATTCGTAATTTAATTGATAAATGAAATAAACGAGTTCACAACCCTTTAAATAGGAATACTAAGCAATGAGAGAAATTTCATATTTAAACTAAAACTAAAACTCTTAGAATTTGTAACTTATAATAAATAGTAAATTTTCTATTTATAGTAAGTGTCCCATGTAGCTTAACTACGTTATTCTCCTAATTTTTCTAAACACTTTTTATATTGGACACAACTTCTAAAGCCCAACGAATGAAGAGTTATAATCAATAAAAACTTACCAAAAATAGTAAAAATGAAAATAAATATGAAATTGGACTATCAATATGATGGAATCTCGCAAATTCGGCATGGTGGTAGGTTGGTTGGCTAAACTAGCTCGTCTTACCCCAAAATCATATATGGTACATCGATTAATTCATTCCAGTTTGTGAGATATACCTGTTTTAAGGTTTTGACAGTCTTGATGCCTTTTGCTTTATATCGGGCCTTTTCTGGTTCAACTTGAACATGAAAGTGTCTGCGACTCGCTCTACATCAATTTGTGTACAATAATTGACATTAGTACATATTTATTAATTAAATTATATTGAGATTTTTCAATGCTTGAGTTTATATGTATAAATGCCATTACTTCATGATAATATATGCATGTCCATTCAGATGCCATTATGATGAGATGTGGCTGATATTCATTGACTAAACAACCAAGATCAATGTGCAGGCATGTACAACAAGAGTAATGCATGTTGACATACATGTGTAAATGAGATGTAACTCCGCCTTAATTTAAGGGTGATTAGGATGAGATTTCATAATGCAATTCGCTCTATATCTCATAACCTTATTTATTACAGCGGGAATGGATTATTAATTCATTGGATGAATCAACAAACATTAATTATTCACGTTTGTGAATTGGGCCATGTGTATTGCCAGATCAATTACCTATGAGCAACGGATCAATGCCAATATAGTTGTTGGGTGAGTATGCTAGTCCTATAAGTGACTCTAGTGTCATTATTATTTTAAGATATGTAGTAAGGTTATGATGAGTTGATGCTATTTTAGTATACATTTTCAAGGATATATACACACAAATTCTTCATCTTCATGTAGGAGAAAAGAAAATTGTGATTATGCATTTGAGATAATTTTATTCTCGACAATTTTAAAATTGGTATACCTTACTATACTTCTGCTTTCAACTTCTACGTCATAGGTACGTTTCAAGTGCACGCGATTTTTCATAATTAATCATCAACAACATTTGGAGGTTAAATTAAGCTATAGTCATTTCTTTACTATCATTTTGTATTAGATTATAAATTGTACATATATATTTTTTTTATTACTTTTGATTAGATTCTAAATTCTATATTTCTAATCATTTTGAATTAGGCACTTACCTAAATTAGCTTATATTTTTTCTATAAAGGGACTATTCCTCTTTCAATAAAAACTATGGTAGGTAAATTTTTTCACTTTATATTTTGCCCTTGAAATATAAAGGCAAAATATAAATATACGATAATTTTAAGAATGAAATTGCAAACCAAAATTCAGAAGCACATCAGTCTCACAATCATGTTTTCCCCCAATCTTTCCATAAGAGAGAAAGAGGGTGAGTGAGTCTCTGGAGAATGTTGAGGAGCGATTCAATGGCCATTTGGCGACAGATTGCCAATATAAAGTCTTCACACAAAATAGAAGAAGAAGGGTATTTTGCCTGTGGTCTGAACCCAATGTCGAATTAGGTTAGGGAGTTGGACGATAATAGCTCCTCCACATCTCAAAGTGCGCTGCTGTCTTAGGCATGCAACACCAAGTAATCCAACCCAACCCAACAATGACTGCTTCAGGCGCTTGACCAGTGGATCGTCAGTAGCTCTCTTATTTGTTGGTCCAACACTCAAATCCTTTCTTGTGTTCGGAAGAAAAGGAGGATTTAGACAACCTAGATGGGAATCAAAAGTTCAAGAAAATTGAAATACTTAAAATTAAAGAGGATAAAGACCCCTCGTGATTTGAAAAACCTCTTATGACTCTTTTTTTCAACCATACACTATGGTAATTTTTTAGTTCTATTCTTTCTCGTGTTTTCGCTGAGTGTGCATATATTCTATCTGTCATGGATTCCTCCTTTTATAAATCCTGAAATCATAACTGATTTTGGGTTTTTACCGTTACTATCAAATAAATCGTAATTTTTGATAGTAATTATTCTCTCTCTTATGACTCTTTTCTCCAACAATAAACTATGGTAATTTTTTAAGTCTATTCTTTCTTGTGTTTTCGCTGAGTGTGCATATATTCTATCTGTCATGGATTCCTCCTTTTATAAATCCCGGAATCATAGCTGATTTTGGGTTTTTAGTGTTACTATCAAATAATTCATTTATGTGTGAATTCATTGCATCCTTTCTCCAGATGAGGGAGTTTCATTCGTCCAAAGAATGAGTCGGTCAATGACCATATGTTCCAACATTCTCCACTTCAATAGTAAGGGTGTCAATGGGCTGGGTTCGTGCCTGAAAATTCAGAATTAAGGCCGGCTGGACGACCCGGCCGAAACAGTTCAAAATCCGAGTCGAGACCTAGCCAGGCCCGACCCGTCGACAGCCATATTCTATAGTATTCGTGGGACGGCCGAAGATGGAAAGCCCATAAAAAGTCATTTTTGTCCAAGATTTATTAGATTTCCTTTTGACTTAACAGTGTGGACGCGTGGAGGGCGCCGCTTCTGGAACTCCAAAGAGAGTTATTTGATACTCTGGAAGAGTACGAGACTTGATGCACACCCACTTGCAAGTTGTATACGTGTATACATTAACTTAACACAAATTAAACCTACTAAATTATGTAAGTCACTGCTGCCAAATCAGTGTCCTAAAATCTGATTGTTGATCAGTCATAAACCTTCTTCTTTTTTTTTGGACACTTGATACTCATGGCAGAGTATAACGGTTGATTCGTAGAAACGCAGACATTGTACCGTGGCATATATTGATGTTACTTTTGGAATGTGCCTATCCAAAGACGTTGGACATTGATTGAACGGACCTGATGAATGATCATATGAAAGTGGGGTACGGATTCTTTGCAACGCATGGTAATTTCTCTTATGTTCAAGTTGTGTGGGGCCCGTTGTGTTGTGTGAGAACCATCCAACTTGTGGGGTCCACTGTGTTATGTATATCCCATCCAACCCATCCATCAGGTGTCCACCAGGATGAAAGGGTATGCCAAACTCAGGTGGGTCACATGTGAGTATATAGGTTTTTAGGCGTGATTGTGCATGAATCCATGTGGAGGGACTGAATTTTGGATGGTGGCGATTCTTGGCATGTGTGGTAAACATGAAGAGGCGCACCAGATCCACGGTTCGGATTCGACAGAAACATCATGGGTGCCCCCGCACAGCTCGTGCGTATGGTAATAAGCAGACAATTCGAACCTACTACAGATCATCCCCATTATTCCTCAAACGATCAGTGCAGATAGAAATTGAACCGACCATTTGATAGTTTTCGTCTTAAATGTATCGAAGCCGTGAATTTTCTCTAGTTGGAATCAACGTGTCAAAATTCGTTGGGCCCACGAGAAACTTCGCTGAGTCGACATGACTCGTTAGAAATTTGAGTCTCCTGGTCGGAGCCAGGACTCGGCAAAAACAAGGTGTTATTCTATACGCATGAAGAGTATGATGTTCTTTACACGTGCACCACCACTTATAAACGGCATACTGCACCTCAATCCCGAAATCCTGGCATCCAACCGTCCAATTTGTCTTTACCTAGATCCCCTACCGAGCAGGCTATCCCAACTGTCCAATACGTGGACACTAATTGGACAGTTAAAATGACAATTATCAACGGTCAAAATTAAACAAAGAATGCTCTACTAATTAATCATTGATTAAGAGACACAAATCAATCTGATGTAGAATCCGTGGCCCATACACGGAGGGTCCTATGACTTGTAGGGCCTGGATTGATGTATATGTATGCCACGTGTACAGTTGCTGGGTGAATTTGTTGGAAAGTCAATTCTCTATTTTTGGTTTGAAATATCGTGAATCAACTGATCTGGTCCTCTAAAATAGACGGTCTATTGATCTTAGGGCTAATCCCATATTCAAGATACAAACTATAAACCAAGGTTTTAAGTACTCTACAAAACCGATACGTATCGCCAGATGTACCGGTACCGTCCATGATTATGAATGATGCAGTTTATTGTATCGGCCCGGCACAGTATCTACGGTGAATGATACGATACGCCAGAAACAAATTTCAACCATAGTATGAACTGGAACGGGCTTAGCCCATGTGCAGGATTTTGGCCTTGCATCTGCCCATCATTCCATCAATTTGTGGGGCCCGTCTTCGGCTTAGTTCATTAAGGGACGCGGTTTGGCTCGTAGTCGGTGCTCTGCAGGTATGTGTTTTATCCCCACTGTCCATCCATTCTTAAGGATCAATTTATGAGTTGATACCAAAATATGAGGCCCCACTCATGTGGACCACACCATTGGAAAAGAGTAGAAATTGAATGTCCACTATTTAAAATCTCTTAGGGCTGATTGTAGTGTTTATTTGACATCTGACATTTTGATTAGGTCATGCAGATATGGATGAAGGGAAAAAATAAATATCAAAACTTTTGTAGCCTCTAAGAAGTTTTCAATGGTGGGAGTTCAATCAATACTATGTGGTCCACTTAAGATTTTAATCTACTTTATTTTTAGGTTAATACTATAAAATGGCATGTAAAATGGGCGGATGGTCCTTTCCTTGGCTAAGGAGTGCTTGTTTTGCTGTAAATGCCTGGAAAAGTGCATAATGAGTAATTATTGTAAATATTAGTTGTTTGATGGAGACTATAGTGGGCCATGTCATGGCCGAGCTATAGTTCTTAATTGGACCTAAAGTTCAAGGTGTGGCCCTGCGAGTTTAGTAACCAGGTCTTTGATTTTGGACCCAAGCTTGTCCATTAACATCTTAGATGGGCCAGGCCTAATGGAAAATTCTGAAAATCTAGGCTTATTCTATAAATGGCGTGGTTCAGATCAGCCACCTTGATCTTTTGCCATCACTTAAGGAAATTGTGTTGGTTGTTATAGATATAATTCAAAGTGAAATTGGCAGATGTTAGGTATAAACTAAATGTCGTAGGATTTGATTTGACAGCTAGTTGTTGCTTTAAATAAAACTAATTAAATAACCTTCAAACACGCTTTACACGAGTACCTCTATTTGACAATGGCCAGCAGCCCATTAACTCCCGTTACATTACTATCCGACAATGGCATCCGAGCCAATTAACTCCCATCACATCACATCCATACCGTGTATGTAATGTAAGGGCAGCATCAAGTGGGAGGGAGATGGATCCACAACGACGCAGATTGGGTCCCGCCTTGTCTAAGCAGACTGGTTATAGGTAGTGACTTTGTGTGGCCTACTGTGATTATCCATACCATCCATTCATTTTTGCTATATTTAGGATATGAGCCGAAGAAAGAAGCAGATCCTAGGCTCAGGCGTATAACATAATCGAGATTGAACACCCACCGTTAATTGAAAACCCCATGAGTTTTGATCAAGCTTATATATTCATATTTTACCTTTATTCAAGCTTATATGATTTTAGAGGGTGTTTGGAAGCGCAGCTTATATAGTATTGTGTTGTTTTGCAGTCGGCCGCAATGATAGCCTTGGGAAAGTTTCAATGGTCTGCCTCCATATCGCCAATTCTTCCGGTGGTGTCACCTACTTGATTTCTTTCTTTTTAAGGCTCATGCCTAAAATCTGCCTCATTATCGCCGATTCTTCCGGTGGTGTTGCCTACTTGATTTCTTTCTTTTTAAGGCCTATGCTTAAAATGATTCGTCAAAATGAATGAATAATATTTTGGAGAAAAAATAGTACAAGGGTAACGTCTTAGATTTTTACTGTTTTGAATTTTTAAAAATTTTGATTTTTTTTTTTTGTAATTAACTTATAATAACACTTATTGACCATTAGTACTCAATGTTAGTTTATACATGAGTGGTACCAGTAAAGAACAACACAAATTCGATTAATCAACTATAAGAAGTCAACGAATTCGCCCGATCACTTAAATACCGAATTTAGCCTCATAATTTACTCATATAGGGCTCAAATCTAACCGACCCGTCGCTAACTAATCAAGACAATCATAATTAAATTAAAGATCTAACCGAAGCCGAGTCACATAAGGCCCGGATCTTGACTAATAGACCAAATCAACTCCGTTACTCTTTTAGCCTAAAACCGACGGTTTTAAGTAATTATGACCAAATCTCCACTTTCACTAGCTATAAATAGGTCACACTATGAACATAGTTAATCCAAATTTTAATTATTACCCACGAGAAATTTCAATACCTAATTCATTCTAGAAATGACCCGATTTTTCGAACAAGCTCTTGATCGCTCGTTGGTGGGCCACTAGTTCCAAAACTATAAAATAATGTCCGTCTTACTGGGCTTGACATCGATCGCGGGAGTCAGACCTGGGTACTATCTAAAACCGCTCAACTTGAACCAAAAAACGACTGCATGAGAAGTGTAAATATCATAAAAGAAGAAACTGAAACTTAAGTGAATTGGGTCGTCCACTCTTATAAAAGTTGAGGATTTTGGACCATCGGTTTACGACCAAACTTCACACGTGGAGTAAGAATATTTTTCTGCTCATATCCATATAGCCGCGGCCCTGATCGACTATTGGTGACCGTTGAACAGACTTCTAATCATATTTATCGATCGGCGCATCCAAATAGCGGGTCGATCATATCCATATGTAGATCATCGTTAGGGCTAACTATCTTACAGTATATATTAATATGTACGTCCCATAGTGGGCCCTAGAGGTTAGAAAGACCCTCCCATATAGTTAGTATAGTAAAAATCTTGCCCTTGGGGCTATTTACATCAAATCTGACACCATATAAGGGTTTCATTTGGGCACCCCTCTCCCCATACAAATTTACCCTAGAAGAAAGAAAGGAAGAAAGAGAGAAGAGAAAGAAGAGAAAAGAGGAGAAAGAGAGAGGGAGAGCTTGGAAGCATGAGAGTTTGTGCATCTTCACCCTCTCATCTCCTTTATAGTAACATCGTTCTTCATTGGTGTCGATTTGGTGACGATGAAGATAAGTATTGAGTTATGTTTGTAGGTTTAAGTTTGTGTTTAATTCCTTCCAATTCTTACAAGCTTGTATGCTTATTTAGGCATTTTAACGAAGATTGTCTAACACCCTCCGTGAATCAAGCGGTTCGTCATAAGGTGCGGACTATTATCCTTAGGTAGCCAAATACTAATTTTAGGATAAATTTAATGATTATGGATGTTAGGGTGATGTGCATGAGTCTTCTAGGAAAAAATCTAGCCTAGAAGCCACAGGGAAGATGTTGTTTGTTTGTTCTTCAACATGATTGGGCTTGAGTTTGGTGTTGCATGTTCACCTCATACATGGTTCTTGTATAACATTCCCTGTGGCACGCATGATTGCATTATTCCTTGTTGCATTTATATGCTAGGAATGATATATAGTTCTTAATCTCTTCAGTAACCAACATAACACACACTCACATAAATTTCATATTATTTGAGAGTAGTTGCATTTATAGAAAAATCTGAATCTTTATACTTGATGTATTATGTACATGACATTACTTGTGATAAAAGATGAACCCTGAATTGTTGGGGTGTTATTGAATACCATTAAATTCCTAGGTCAGTTAGGGAACTGAGGTGGGAGATGGTGGTCCCATTGGTAGGACCATCTTGTGGTTAGACCAACGAATTTGGACGGATGGGAATGGGCGACAGTAGTTGGGTTATATGGGTCGCTTGTACCCGATGTCGTCCGTCACGTACTTGCCTGAACTCGCACGGTCTAGTTGTCACGTCCCAAATCCGGAAATCAGACTCATAAAATTTTCGATCGCCGAATTCGGTGCCGACAGCCTTTGTAGATCCCATTCTCGGTTCCCAGTGCGCATACGCCAGATTCTGATCCTGAGATCTTACAAGTAAGATTTTTTCAACGTACATTTGTCTTATAAGAAGCATAACCACAAGTTTAACCAAATCACAAAGCCAACATCATCATCACATATCTACTAATATATATCTTTGAACACAATGCTGAAAGGGAAATACATATATCAAAAATTAAAACTCCAGGAGTCCGCTGTACGCTTCAGGCTTAATGCTGCTATGACCTAATGCCACCTGCATGTATCTATCGTGCATAAGCTTATAGAAAGCTTAGAGGGTGGTGAAAGTGTGTGTATAAGGTAAGTGCCAAATATGTAGTACAATGTTATAAATCATACAATATCGAAAATACTGGCAAGAGCATGAATCATATGATATCAGTGCAAGTAGAAATATACTGATAAGTCCATGAGTGCTATCAGCCGCACAAAGGCTATGTGATGCAAGACATGAATGTGAATGATCATATCAATGCAGAAACATGGCAACCTAAAATGCTAAATGCTGCGGATGCAATGCAATATGCGGTGCGAATGAAATGAACAAGCTGGAGTGAATTCGGGATGATAGTACGTAGTATCACAGGTTATGAGGTTCATCACAAAGGACTTCTATCTAAACCAGTCTCATACCTAAATTTGGATAGTCAGACTCAATGTGGTAAATTCCTGATCTTAGGTTAGCCGTGCGCCCCAATCAAAATTTTGGCCGTTGCAAAGATACACGTAACAAATAGTTACGCACCACCAACTCGAGTGAATAGTGAATGAATGAATGAGTATGCAATTCCTTCTCAATGAGTCCACATATTAGTACTGTACATCTCTGGGATCACCACCAGGGTCTAGTACACTCGAAGCTGGCTACCGCCCCAGCCGACCACGTAGCCCAACGAGTGAAAAAGACCTCATTACTCGCCTGCCAGTAGTATACCAATGCTTACCTGGCTTGTCAATAGCGGACCTATTTGGGAGCTGGTTAAACTTAGCCTAGCTTATAGCCCCCTCACTCGAGCGGATAAGGTTACACCCCCTCCCAACTGACTAAGACATAGTGGGGGACGCGACCTACTGGTATTCGGCACTCGGGGGCTCGTGTATCCATTCAGTTTAGACGTTGGGGTGTCTCTTTACCTCGGAGGTTTAAAAACTTTCACCTATGGATATCCAAAGTGCTAAGATGCTCAAACTAAACATTTTCAGTATCCCATCTGGCTATCTACGACATGCCTATGGAGGTCACAACCCTGATGTTTTTAGGTCTTAAAATAATCACAATCACACAATGCAAGATGCATGAGTTATGTGGTTCAATCATGTATCAATCCTGCACATACCGTATACTTATGTGGGATAACTCCACTTATTAAGGAGTCCCATGAACCATCTATACTATGGTATATGCAATGGTTAATCACATCTCATAATAAACATGCAGATGATGCGTATGAGCATGTATCATGATGCTATGCTATCACATACTCATAATCGGTATCGGTAACCGGCATCGACAATCAGCCTTGACAATGTGGACATTTAACCAACATTGCCCCCAAGGAATGACCCCCATAGAGCCTAACATATAGTGGACCCATGGCCTCACACTAGGGCCTAATATATAACACCATGGGCCTCACTCAAGAGCTTAATATACATCACAATGGGCCTCTCACATGAGCCTAATATACACCATCGCCTAGCCCTCAAATGCACCATAATGCGCCTCATCACATAGGCCTCATATACACCACATTGGGCCTTAAACACGGGCTGAATACACATCACAATGGGTCTTGAATACAGGCTACATATACGTCACATTAAGCCTCGATAATCAGCCTCAATATTCAGCCTCAACAATCGTCCTAGATAATCAGAATCGGCCTCAACAATTAGAATCGGTCTCGATACTTGGCGTCGACAATCGGAATCGACCTATACAATTGGCCTGATACTCAGCCTCGACAATCAGAATCAGTCTCGACAATCGGAATCGGCCTCGACAATCGGAATCGGCCTATACAATCGGCCTCGACAATCAGAATCGGCCTCGATACTTGGCCTCGACAATCGGAATCGGCCTCGATACTCGACCTCAACAATTGGAATCAGCCTATATAATCGGCCTCGATAATCGGAATCGGCCTCGACAATCGAAATCAGCCTCGATACTTGGCCTCGACAATCAAAATCGGCCTATACAGCCGGCCTCGACAATTGGAATCGGCTTCGATACTCAGCCTCGACAATCGGAATCGGCCTCAATACTCGGCCTCAACAATCGAAATTGGCCTATACAATCGGCCTCGACAATCGGAATTGGCCTTAACAATTGGCCTCTACAATCGGAATTAACCTCGATACTCGACCTCGATAATCGGAATCATCCTTGATACTCGGCCTTGACGATCGGAATTGGCCTATACAATCGGCCTCGACAATCGGAATTAGCCTCGATACTCGACCTCGACAATCGAAATCGACATCGATACTCGGCCTTGACAATCGGAATCAGCCTCAATACTCTGCCTCGACAATCGGAATCAGTCTTAATAATCAGCTTCGACAATCGGAATCGGCCTCGACAATCGGAATCAGCCTATACAATCGGCCTCGACAATCAGAATCGACCTCAACAATTGGCCTCGTTGCAAGGCGGGGTCCATAGATGGATAGCCGATGATGGATCAAGAAATATCAATGGGGACCATTCGTTTGGGTTAACTCACTGGAGAATGATGAGAATGGGCCTAACCAGGATTAAGGGAAGGTTACAATGTCGACATTAAACCATCATTGTCCATCAATGTGGCCATTTAACCAACATTGTTCCCAAGGAGTGGTACGTATAAACATCATTATATACATTATAATGAAATCATACATTACATCAGTCCGCACGTTCATCGCATTGGGTCTCACTCAAGGGCCACATATACACCACATCAGGCCTAGCCATATGGGCCACAAATACATCACAATGGGCCTTATCAACTGGGTCACAAATACATCACAACGGGCCTTATCAATTGGGCCACAAATACAACATAATGGGCCTCTCGCATAGGCCAAAATACATCACAATAGGTTGCACCAATGGGCCTCGGATACATCGTAAAGGGACCTCATATGCAACAAGTGGGCCACACTAATGGGCCTCAAATTCGGAATAGGTAGACTTGCACCTTCGAAATGGGCCCACCAAATGATCGGCATGGATGAACAACACCTATAATAGTGGGCCGCATGTCCAGCGGACTAGACGGCGTGGTTATAACACATACATCACGATGGGCCCAACCTCAAAATAGATGGACGATGTAGATCAAAATATACATCATGGTAATCCGCAGCACCGTCACATGGTATCCAGCACTGCCCAAACTGTCCAGCACCGTCCAGCACATTTGGACGGTGTGATGAAACAAATACATCATTACGAGACCCACATGTGTGGCCCACTAGTCCAGCCAATGAATGGACGGTGTGAATGCAACACATCGTCAAGGTAGGGCCCATCGTAACATTTATTTTCCATCCAATTTATCCATACGGTCTCAAGGACCTGATAAGGAGGAAAAACAAATATTATATTGATTCAAAACTTCTATGATCCCAAAAGGAGTTTCAATGGTAGACGTTTAAACCCACTGTTGCTGTGGTGTGGCCCACCTGATAACTAGATCTGTCTTATTTTTAGTCTCATCGTCAAATGGGTGGACGGTTTGGATGGAACACATCCATCAGGGTGGGGTCCACCTGTTCAGTGTGCTGGACGGTGTGGATGGCACCCTTACATCACAGTGGGGGTCCTACACCTCGTCCAGATGGACGGCTGGGCATAGATACAGCAAAGTGGGCTCCCACGTGGTGTGGCCCCACCAAGAGACTATATATATATATATATATATATATATATATATATATATATATATATATATATATATATAAAATACATATCTCAGGTGGTTTCCACGTGGGGCCACCATAATATAATAGAATGTAATATTATTATATATTATATCATGAAATATATAAAATTATTATTATATTTTTTAAAAAAGGTTTCCAGCGTTCAAAGACTATCTGGATGCTAGATGGTTGGTTGGATCCTCATGTCCAGTAGGGTGGGTCCACGTGGTGTGGCCCACCAGATATCATTAAAATCATTTTTTTGTTATGGTACATACGTAGCATGAACAAATGGTGGGGTCCACACCAGTGAGCCACTCCGCCGATCAAGCTGATGTTTGTATTTTTCCTTAATCTAAGATAGCATGTCGGGCCCCAACAAATGAACGGTCTAGATCAAGTGGGCCGCAAACCATCACCGAAAGCGAGAATAAAAATAGAGAGAGAGATAAAAAGATATCGGAGTAGCGGAGGGACCCTACCACTATGGGCCCCTCATACAAATCATATATCAAGATGGGTCCCACCATATGTGGGCCCTCAATTCATCAAAACCACACAAATTAACTCTAGAAAACACCTACCTTTGATCTCATCTTCCTTCTTCTGCTAATGAGATTTAGAGCTCCAAGGGGCGCGACTCAACGGTCGAGATCGGCTTTGAAGGGTTGGATTGGATGGTAGGGAGTGGGTCACACAAAACTTCTCTCATGGAGGTCTCTTGCTTGGACGTTGGATTGCTCTCATGGAGCTTGGGAGAATGAGAGAGAGAGAAAGGTTGTAAGAGAGAGAGGGATGGGTGAGTGATGGGGTGTGATGGGTGAGATGTGGTGATGGGTGATGGATGTGTACTTGGTTGTAAGAGAGAGTTGACTTTAGGTAAGGTTGTGTAAGAGAGGGATGAGTTGGGTTGCTTGTACTTGATTGATGTATTAATGTGACTTGTCATAGAGATTCCCTCGGTATTTGCAACATGCGGCATTTTTCTCTAATCAAACGCGGTTCCACATCTCCTGGCCTAGGTACCACCTCGGCGTGCTAGACGTGGCGTCGGAACCGCAGCGACGGTGCAGTTGATAAGGTACAAGTCTTGGATTGAGACAACTTGAAATACGGGACATGACTCAGGGCCGCGAAAAAATGTCGATTACAGGACGCGGGTTGTCGGAATTCGATCAGGAGGACCGCAAAAGCCTACAGAACAGTATAGACTAGGATACGGGTCTCACACTAGTCCACTTACTGACTGACCATGCTTGCTAACCATGCTATTCATGCTTGTATGGAACCTGAAACACCCTTCGCCCACTGAAGTCCATTGATAACCATTTAAAATCGATCCACTTCTCGAGAGCCGAGTATAGTGAAATGAGACACTGTGTCCAAGCTGTCGGCCTACGCTAGGGTGACGAGCCTCCCCGTAGTGACCGTGAGCGATCCCACTTCCCAGCACTCCTCATGTACTTGAAATTGGGGATGAAAAATCCGACGGGATCAATGATTGCAGGATCCTGGCTTCACACGTTGAGGGGCCTTGGCCTCGTAACTAGTTGAGGGTATTGATACCATGGAGTGTACTAGTTTTTCCAATTTGTTGGATGAACGGAATTAATTTAAAACTTGCCTAACACAATCATGATCGCATCGCACTAATTAGGTTGGCGACTTGGCGGTTGAGGTCACAATGAGGGAGTGTTAGTCATGCGCGATCGTTAGACGAAGTCACTCGAGGGAGTATTGTTGCGAGGTTATGCATCATATCATAATACATGCATATGTATTAATAAGACTAGTTAGAGATATGTGAATGTATGCCTTTTATTAAATTTATTATATAATTGATGCTTGTTGTAACTTAAGGCTAATAGTACCCACTGAGTTGATCACTCACTCCCACTCTGGGATGGTGTTTTAAAACACCAACCAGAATCTTCAGTAACTGCAGGTGATGCTGAGTTCGACGAGCTGAGCGAGGTGAGCATGGATGAGGAAGATGAGTTTCTTACTTTCAGCTTATGTGTGGATCACCATATACTGTAAGGGTTGGTTAAGGGTTGTTGAGCTGTGGATCTAACACACCATTTCTTTTGGACATTTATTTTATAAATTTTTTTGGGTGCCGTCTTGTGTGACCTGTTTGATATTCCTATAGACTTGTAGTTCTTAGTTGCATTTATTTCAGTAGATTAGTAATGGTTGTAGTTTATGTTCCAGCCAATTCCTTTATTGCTCCTTTAAACTGATTTATGTACAAATCACCATAATTAAGATATAAGCGACACTCGAAAATTTGAAGGCAGAGTTCCTACATGACCCTTGAAATTCCGAGGTGTTACAACAAGTCTAGAGACTTGGCTATGGAATGGACAACTCTACCGACACGGCCTGAGATCCCGAGGCAACAAGACTGACCAAGGCACGCATGTCCAAAGCCTAAAGAAGAGACTTAACTCAGATTTCAAGGAACCAATCCAGACCGAGGCTTATAAAGTCCTAAGCCATAAGGCAAAGAATCTTTGAGGTGCACGAAGTTGGCTCGACAAACGAGGCAGCAGCATCCAAATAGGTCGACTAAGGCCCAATGCTCGGAAGCTACACGACTGGTCATAAAACCGACCTATCCTTAGGTTGATTACATAATCGGCTATCAGATTAGGAAGGCGCGTTGATTGCGGATCGGTCTCGTCTCATCCGAAAGTAGGCAAGTAGCTCAACCTTCTATAGCTAACCAAGACTCGCTTATCAATTGAGTTAGCCAAGCCTAATTCAATTGGTAAAATATATCGAGAAAGGAAGAAACGGTGTAAAGTGAAACACCTTTTCGAAAATCTAGAAAGAAGATTCCCGATCCCGAGGGCTTTGGGATCTGATAGAGTCCAAAATTGAATTGACATTGAATCTCCAAAATATCAGAAAAGAATCCTAGCATGATGGAATCCTTCCCTTCTTATAAATATAAAAAAATTTAAGAATAAAAGGTATGCAAAAAATTCTCTCTCAAACTCTTCAACACGATACTAGCACTGTCTTTAGCATCAGAAGATCTTCGACACTTGCTTGGATCTCCGTTATCTTCCTCCTTTATAGGTAAAGAATCCAAAGAAGACGTACCAAATTTTTACGTCAACGGACAACGTGTATAAAACATGCATCAAAAGTGCGACGAACATAGCTCTTGCTTGGACCGAGTTCGTCAACAAACGATACAATCAGTGTTTGAGACAGAGCCTGTCAAATCAGAATATAATACTACCAACTCTACGCGGTACAAATGTCAAGACAATGAATAATATGATCCGTCCATCTAATTTTTCGTACTTCCCTTAGTCTTTCTAAGGAAACTAATCGGCTAGTCACCATGCCACAGGCCAATGGCTAGTGGTCGGTTCTGTGATCTCCACCATGATGTATGTATTTCATCCATACCGTGCACTCATTCTTTTAGATCATTTATGCTGTGATCATAAATGATCTAAAGGATGAGGTTGATTAAAATCTCAAGGACTGCACAGTGCTGATTGAACACCCACCATTAAAATCTTCTCGGGTTCCACAAAAGTTTTGGGTCAAGCTGATATATATAAATTTTCCCTTCATCCAGTTCGTATGGCCTAATCATGATCAACATGTTAGATGTCAAATAACCATTACATAGGGCCTTAGGAGGTTTTTAATGGTGGACATTTAATCACTAATTTTTCCCATGGTGTGGTCCACCTGAGATTTATATCTACCTCAGTTTTATGTTCAAGCCCTAAAATTATATTTTTAAAATGGATAAATGGCGTGGATAAAACACATATATAATGGTGGGGTCCACATAGCACCGACCACTAGCCACCTAGCTGGTGGCAGCCTCACTAGGAGGCGCTCATAGTGATGGTGTTTGATCAAACTAATATGATTATGGAAACATACGTCACCCATTATAAAGCCAACTAGATGGACAGTCCCGATCGATGGTTCTGCCATTTTCCATTTCTCCATCTCCTTAACTCAAATAAAATACTCGATAGGTGAACTCTAACGATCAGATCGTGTAATTAGTGGGCCACATCTAAGATGATTAGATGGGCCAGGAAATTGTGTTGATTTGAATTATATCACTGTCTATTTTTAAATGGAAGAGAGATTTTAAATATCGTGCACGTGTCTTGTGTGGCAATTACCAGATGGGCCCAATCTTAGACACAATTTCTGAAGATTCTGTTATAGCGGGCAATCAATCAAAAGTACTTATCAGTAACAGAGACATTTCTGGAAGGCAACAGACGGTGGAAAGAGAAAAGGGGATAATTGTATACACCTCCCCATTAGCTTCTGAAAATTATAAATACTTCCTTTCTTGTTTGAATATTTTTTATTGTAAATAAGGTTTTATTAGAGAAATCTGCACCAAATAAAAAAAAGTCAATTGCAAGAGTTTTGCAAGCGTGTGGGGTCCACTGTTATGATTAATGGTTCCTAATTGACATGAAATTATTAGAAGTTCATGTGCTCATAAGCTAGGTAGGGTGCACCATGATGTTTGTGAGAGATCCACCCTGTTCATTCTTTTAGTTGGATCATGCTAAGACATGAGCTCAACAATGAGGGAGATCTATAACTTGAGTGAGTCACGTGGGATAAAAAAAAAAAAACACAATGTACATCAAATATTGACAATTGAAATATGCATAAGGTTACAATTTTTTTTGGATTAAACTAATATTTTCTTGTTTGGTATGAATGACCTTAAGACTAATTTGTAGGGCATATAAACATCATAGTAGACTCAAGGTTTACTTATTTGACATTTTTCTTGCTCACCTTTTTCTTCTTATTAAGTAGGCCACTTGAGTTTTCGATCTACATCAATTTTTTTTGGCTTGTCTTAAAATTATTTGACAAAATGAATGAACAGGTTGAATTTCTCACAAACATTACAATGAGCCCTACCTAGCTTGTCAAACCATATCTATATCTAACCTGTTAAGCAAAATCTCTTTGTAGACACCTCACTTTAAAATAGGATGTAATCTTGCCCGGTGACTTCAGTAGTCACCAACCAAGGTAGTTTGTATGGTAAAAAATTACATCCCAAAAATGTCTACCTGATTGGACCAATCAAGATCAGGGCATAAAAGTGACAAAGTAGGTGAAAGAGCATCAGCCTAAGCTCACCCATGAACGGTGCACAAATTTAAAAAACAAAAGTGCCCTTGCGTAGACAGTGGTAGGAAATCAGTATTCATGAATACAAATTATGCACCACCCTATGCGGGCCTGCCCACTCTCCGCTTGATACAATTGTTGCTCGGCCGTAACAACACCCAATTTAGGATGCCACGGTAGTCCTAAGACGCACCAATGACTCCAAATGATTGCGATGCATGGGTCACTTATGCCTACTTAAGCAGCACTTGATAAAAGGGGGTTAAGAGAATACAGAGAAAGAGAGCATTTCGGAGAAACAAAAAGATTTAGAAGAAATAAATACAAAGGCTCTTCCCAAAATAAATTCCTGAGATCAAATAGTGGTAGCTCAATCCTTATTTTCCAAAGCTATTGATAGCCAAACACATTAAACCTCTGGTGCATCGAAAAATGCTTTTTGTCCACCTCTCTTAATTGAGAAATCAAAAGCAATTGACAACACCAAAGTCAATGAGTATGGTCGGATTTTGAGATGTCCAACTATCCTTTTCATGTATAAAAAATTGTATGATTTGGATTTTGAGATGTCCAACTATCCCTTTTATGTATAAAAAATTGTATGATTTTTCATCTTCCCCATCACATATTAAATCAAGTCAAATTTCACTTCGCACATTCTTTATACACTCACAACGCTTACACCCACTTACACTTTCATTTTGTTTTTGTTTGTTTAATACTTGGCTAACCCAAGTGTAACACTTCAAAAATCGACACTTGAGTAATTACACTCTGATCCGGAGTTCCTATGTGTTAACTTAATAAAATACACATTTGTTTTCATTTGAATCCACATTCATTTCACATACAAACAATCCGAGTAAAGCATTTTAACTTAGAGGAATCCAAGCGAGGTAGAAATAGCAAGATCTAAAAATATATGACTTACACTTAGAAGTTTCAGTTTCAAAAGTTGCGACCACTCATGTGAAAATTATATAAATTACAATAATTACAATAGAATTTGAGCCGTCCATTTGATAGTTTTTGTCTTAAATGCATCGAAGCCATGAATTTTCTCTTCGTTAGAAATTTGAGTCTCCCAGCCCGAGTAAGGACTTCACAAAAACAAAGTGTTATCACACCTTGATCCATAGCTTAAGTGGTAGACTGAGTGAAAGATTTCTCACTTCAACATTGAGATCTTGATATCGATTTCCGGTGGGGGTGACTAATAGTGAAGTGTGAACTGACCATAGGTGTACTAACAAGCTAAATTATTTTTTTTTTAAATTTTTAAAAAAACAAACCAAGGTGATACTCAATACACACGAAGAGTATGATATTCTGTAACCGTGTACCACCACTTATAAACGGCATACCACACCTCGATCCGGACTGAACTCTCCAAATCGTGGCATCCAACCGTCCAATTTGTCTTTACTTAGATACCCCACCGATCAGGTTACCCCAACTGTCCAATATGTGGACACTAAGGGCCTGTTTGGCCAGGCAGATCTCACGGAATTAGGAGGGATGGGACCGGCAATATCTTTGGATAGGCATGACAAGCCAAACAGGTCCAGTGAACTTGTCCTGGGATATAAGCCATCCCATGGATCTTAAGACAATCCACTGACATCACTATCATTACTGATCCTATCCCTTAAAATTGATCCTATCCCTTAGTTGAATGGATTGAAAGGTAAAATCCCGAGATATGGGTGCGTACCAAACACACGTAGTGAACTTGACCCAGGATATAATCAATCCCATGGATCTTAAGACAATCCACTGACACCATCATCATTACCTTAAAATTGATCCCATCCCTCCTAATACCATGGGATCTGCCCGTCCAAACAGGCCCTAAATGGACAGTTAAAATGACAATTCTCAACGGTTAAAATTAAACAAAGAATGATCCACTAAATAATCATACATTACGAGACACTAACCAATCTAATGTAGGATCCCTGGTCCATACACGGAGGGTCCCATGATTTGTAGGGCCGGGATTTATGTATATGTATGCCAGGTGTACGGTTGCAGGGTGCATTTCTTGGAAAGTCAATTCTCTATGTTTGGTCTGAAATATGGTGAATCAACTGATCCGGGCCTCTAAAATAGACGGTCCAGTAATCCTTGGGCTAATCCCATATTCAAGATACCAACTATAAACCAAGGTTTCAAGTACTCTACAAAACCGATAGGCATCGCCGGATGTATCCGTACCGTCGTATCCGTCCGATACAGTGTCTACGGTGAATGATACCATACGCCAAAACCAAATTTCAACCATAGTATGAACTTGAACGGGCTTAACCCATGTGCAGGATTTTGGCCTTGCACGGGCTTAGTTCATTAAGGGACGGTTTGGCTAGTGGTCGGTGTTATGTAGGTACCACTGTTATGTATGTGTTTTATCCACACCGTCCATCCATTTTTAAGGATCATTTTATGATTTGACACTGAAAATGAGGCAGATCTAAATCTCATATGGACCACACCGCTGGAAAAGAGTAGAGATTGAATGTCCATCATTTAAAACCTCCTAGGGCCGATTGTAGTGTTTATTTGACGTCCAACATTTTGATTAGGTCATACAGACCTGGATGAAGGGAAAAAATAAATATCAACTTGATCCAAAACTTTTATGGCCTCTAAGAAGTTTTTAACGGTGGGAGTTCAATCATGCGGTCCACTTGAGATTTTAATCTACTTCATTTTTAGGTTAATACTATAAAATGACCTGTAAAATGAGTGGACGGCTGTTTCCTTCATTAATGAGTGTTTGTTTTGCTGTAATTGCATAGACAAGAGCATAAATGAGTAATTATTGTAAATATTAGTTGTTTGATGGAGACTAGTGGGCCATGTCATGGTCAAGTTATAGTTTTTAATTGAACCTAAAGTTCAAGGTGTGCCCCCGCCAGTTTCGTAACCAGGCCTTTGATTTTGGACCAAGCTTGTCCATTAACATCTCATATAGGTCAGGCCTAATGGAAAGTTGTGAAAACCTAGGCCTATTCTATAAATGGCGTGGTTCAGATGGGCCACCTTGATCTTTTGCCACCACTTAAGGAAACTGTATTGGTTGTTATACATATAATTCAAAGTGAAATGGTTGCAAATTAGGTACTGCTCTGGCTTTTAATGATATTAAGGGCCTGTTTAGTCGGATAAATGGAAAGGGATTAGAAGATAAATCTCAGGATTCTGATCCGACGATATATCAATCCCATGGGATTGTCAGCAATCGACTGACGTCATCATCATTACCTTGAAATCCATCTAATCTATTGCCTTGGATCTGTTTGTTTTGATGGATTGGAAGGAAATGGGAGGTGGCAATCCCGGGATTGAACGGGCATGCCAAATAGACTTGGTGATCTAATTGCAAGAGTTTTGCAAGTGTGTGGGGTCCACTGTTGTGATTAATGGTTCCTAATTGACGTGGAATTATAAGAAGTTCATGTGCTCATAAGCTAGGTAGGGTGCGCCTGATGGTTGTACGAGATCCACCTTGCTCATTCTTTTAGTTGTATCATGTTAGGACAGGAGCCCAACAATAGTCAGATCTATAACTCCAGTGAGTCACGTGACCAAAAATAAAAAAAATAACCATTAAACGTTGATGGTTGAAATATTCATAAGGTTACAATTTTTTTGGATTAAACTAATATTTTCTTGTATCGTATGAATGACGGTAATACCAATTTGTACCGCATATAAACATCATAGTAGACTCAAGGTTTACCTATTTGGCATTTTTCTTACTTGCTTATTTCTTCTTATTACATTGTCTGTTGAGTTTTCGGTCTATATCATTTTTTTGGCTCATGTCTTAAAATTATTTGGCAAAATGAATGAACGGTGTGAATTTCTCACAAACATCGTAATAAGCCCCACCTAGCTTGTCAAACCATATTTATATAATCTTGCCCACCGACTTCAGTGGTCACCAACCAAGGTAGTTTGTATGGTAAAAACAATACATCCCAAAAATGTCTACCGGATTGGATCAATCAAGATTAAGGTATACAAGTGATAAAGTGGGTGAAAGAGTATCTGCCTAAGCTCACCCATGAAAGGTGCGCAAATTTAAAAAACAAAAGTGCACTTGCGTAGACAGTGGTAGGAAATCAGTATCCATGAATACAAATTATTTATCTAGGCCCGCCCACTCTCCGCTTGATACAATTGTTGCACGGCCGTAACAACACCCAATCTAGGATGCCACGGTAGTCCTGGGACACACCAATGACTCCTAATGACGGCGATGCATGGGCTACTTATGCCTACTTAAGCAACTCCTGTAAGATGATAAGATGGGGTTAAGAGACTTCAGAGCAAAAAAGGAGAGAATAATATAGAGAAAGGGAGCATTTCGCAGAGACAACGCTTTAGGCGTAACGAATACAAAAGCTCTTCCCCAAATAAGTTCTTGAGATCAAATAGCGACAGTTTAATCCTTTTTTTCCAAAGCTATTGATAGCCAAACACATATTGAACCTTTGGTGCATTGTAAAATGCTTTTTGTCCACCTCTCTAGTTGAGAAACCAAAAGCAATTGACAATATCAAAGTCAATGCGTATGGTCGAAATTTGGAACGTCCAACCACCCCTTTTATATATAAAAAATTGTATAATTTCTCATTTTCCCCATCACATCTTAAATCAAGCTATATTTCCCTTTGTACATTCCTTATACCCTCACAATGCCTACACCCATTTATGCTTTCATTCTGTTTTCATTTGTTTAATACTTCACCGACTCGAGTGGAATATTCCAAAAATCGACACCTGAGTACCTACACTTCGATCCCAAGTTCTTAGGTATTAACTTAATAAAATGCATGTATTTTACTTCGAATTCATATTCATTTCATACACAAACAATCAGAGTAAAACATTTTAACTTAGAGGAATCCAAGTGAGGTAGAAATAGCAAAAATATAAGGCTAACACTTAGAAGTTACAGTTCTAAAAGTTATAACCACCCATATGAGAATTATACAAATTACAATAATTACAAAAGAATTTAAACCGTCCATTTGATAGTTTCGCCTTAAATACCTCGAAGCGGTGAATTTTTTTAGTTGGAATCAATATGTCAAAACCCGTTGCGCCCAGGTGAAACTTCACTGAGTCGACATGACTCGTTAGAAGTTTTCTCTATGCACAAGAAGAGTATGATGTTATGTACACATGCACCACCACTTATAAACGGCCTACTGCACCTCAATCTGGACTAAACTCTCGAAATCCAACCGTCCAATTTGTCTGTACCTAGATCCCCTACCGAACAAGTTATCCCAACTATCCAATACGTGGACACAAATTGGACAGTTAAAATGACAACTATCAACAGTCAAAATTAAACAAAGAATGCTCCACTAATTAATCATAGATTACGAGACACTAATCAATATGATGTAGGATCTGTGGCTCATACACCGAGGGTCCCACGATTTGTAGGGCCTGGATTGATGTATATGTATGCCACGTGTACGGTTGCTGGGTGCATTTGTTGGAAAGTCAATTCTCTATGTTTGGTTTGAAATATCGGGAATCAACTGATCTGGGCCTATAAAATAGACGTTCCATTGATCTTTGGGCTAATCCCATATCCAAAGATACGAACTATAAACCAAGGTTTTAAGCACTCTACAAAACCGGTATGTATCGCCCGATGTACCGGTACCGTCCATGAATGATACAGTTGTATCAGCCCGGCCCAGCATCGATACGCCGAAACCATATTTCAACCATGCTCTGAAGTGGAACGGGCTTAGCCCACTTGCATATGCCCATCAATTCGTGGGCCCGTCTTCGGCTTAGTTCATTAAGGGACGCAGTTTTTCTAATGGTCGGTGCTCTATAGGCCCCACTGTTATGTATGTTTTTTATCCACACCGTCCATCCATTTTTAAAGATTGTTTTACAGGTTAATACGAAAAATGAGGCAGCTCAAAGTCTCATGTGGACCACACCACTGGAAAATAGTAGAAATTGAATGTCCACATTTAAAACCTCCTAGGACCGATCGTAGTGTTTATTTGACATTCAAAAATTTGATTAGGTCATACAGACCTAGATGAAGAGAATAAATAAATATTAACTTGATCCAAAACTTTCGTGACCTCTAAGAAGTTTTTAATAGTGGGAGTTCAATCAATACTGTGGTTCATTTGAGATTTTGATAGAATGATATGGAAAAATGGGTGGATGGCATGGATGAAACACATACATCACATGGCACTGGAATGCATGTAAAAGAGAGTAAACGAGTAATTATTAGCTGTTTGATGGAGACTATAGTGGGCCATTCCATGGTCAAGCCATAGTTCTTAATTGGACCTAAAGCTCAAGGTGTGCCCAGCCGGTTTAGTAATCAGGCCTTTGATTTTGGACCCATGCTTGTCCATTAAGATGTTAGATGGGCTTGATCTTGGGATCGGGGCAAGCCTAATGGAAAATTGTGAAAACCCAAGCCTATTCTATAAATGGCCTAGGCCTGAAACCCAGATAGGCCACCTTGGTCTTTTGCCACCAACTACCGAAACTATGTTGGTTGTTATGTATGCAAGTCAAAGTGAAATAGATGTACTATTCCAACCTATAATGATATTAATATAAACATGATGGGGTAGAATTTGGTTGGATAGTCGACTGCTCTTTTAAATAAGACTGTACTGTATGACATTCAGACATGTTTTAAACGAGAACTTATATTTGACAATAGCCGATTGGCCAATTAAACTCATTACTTCATATCTATACCGACATTAGTACATGCAGGGACATTAGCAAGCAGGAGGTAGATAGATCCAACCGGGACACGAATCATGTCCCACCTTGTCTAAGCGGACTTTGTGGAGCCTATTGTGATTATCCATGTTGTCCATCCATTTTTCCACATTTAGAGTATGAGCCCATGAAAGAAGCAGATCAAGGCTCAAGTAGAGTGGACCACACAATGGAGATTGAACACCCACCATTAATTGAAACCCCCATAAGTTTCAATCAAGCTGATATATTCGTATTTTCCCTTCTTTCTAGTATATGTGATCTTAGAGAGTGTTTGGAAGCGCAGCTTACATAGTATTTTATTGTTTTGCATTGGGTAAGTTTCAATGGTCGGCCTCATTATGACCGATGCTTTCAGTGGTGTGGCCCATTTAATCCTTCCATCTGCCTCCTTTAATTTAGTCCTTATGCCCTAATATGATCAGTCAAACTGAATGGACAACATGGATAAAACATTTATCATGCTTGATGCAGTTGGTTAACCAAAGATGCAATCCGTGTCCAGGACAGCCTGTCAAATCAAAATATGGTACACCTAACTCTACACGGTACAAATGGCTAGTGGCCGACGATTTGTGAGACCCACCATGATGTGTGTATTTCATCCATGCCGTCCTTTCAAATCATTTTAATGGTATCATCCAAAAAATGAGGTTGATCAAAATCTTCAGTGTACTGCACAGTATGGATTGAAAACCCACTATTTAAAACTTCCTGGCCACGAAAGTTTTGGATGAAGCTGATATATATATATATGAAAAGTACTATGCGCTCGACCTCATCATAAGCTCCCGTGAGGTCGAGCTGTGTGAGCCCCATCGTGATGTGTGTCAACCATCGACACTGTGCATTTGATAGGTCCCCTTTAAATTATTAGATAAATTAAAAATCAGCCATATATGGAACTCAGGTGGGCCATACCATCTAAAATCATTTGAAGACATCGATAAAATATATAAAAGCACTTGGTGGGTGTCACGCCCCAAACTCGGGAACTGGGCTCACAAAATTTTTGATCACCGAATTCGGCGCCGACAGCCTCCATAGAATCCCATTCCCGGCTCCTAGTGTCCATTCGCCAGGTTCCGATCCTGAGATGCTACGAGGAGGATTTTCAACGTCAGTTTGATTCGTAATAAGCATAACCAAAGACATAACCCACAAACAACAACCAAGAATTTCCATTACATTTTCACCATAATAAAAAACTTTACAAGTACAATGAGCATAAAGGGAAATACAATGATGAAGAACCAAAAATTTCAAATGATCTGCAAAGCGCTCCTATCTCAGCACTGCTACGCCCCAACGTCACCTGCACGCAACGGTCATGCATAAGCTTATAGAAAGCTTAGAGGGTGGTGAAAGTGTGTGCGCAATGTAGTAATATGATCATGCAGTATCAGAGTAATGCGGAATATGCAAATGGATCCATAAATATCATGAGCCGTACTAAGGCTATGCAATGCAAGATGCAAGTCAAGCATGCAATCCTCGTCTAGGTCCACATGTCAATACAGCTCAAATCTGGGATATCACCGGGGTCTAGTACACTCTAAACTAGATTGCCGCCTCATCGCGCACAATAAGGTAAGTGGAAGAGACCTCACTATCCGTCTGCCAATATCGGGCACGACTCGTCGATAGCGGACCCATTCCTCGAGCTGGTCAAACTCAGCCTAGCATTGCCCCCTACACTCGGGCGGGTAAGGCCGCACCCCCTTCCAACCGACCACGACACAGTGAAGAGCGCAACCGTCTGGTAATCGGCACTCAACGCTCATCTACCCACTCGGTCTAGACGTTGGAGCAACCTCTTGGTACCATAAGGGTTTAGGGACTTTCATCCAGGGATATCTATAACACCCCATGTAGAACGAGATTTTCAGTATCTAATCCTGCCAACCACGATCTGTCTGTGGAGGCTACAGTCCCGATGTCGCTGGGGCGTACAGTAACCATATCACACAATGCGGGATGCATGAATCACACTATCCAATCATACAGCAAATCCTTGCACGTATTGTGCGCTCATGTAGGGCAACACCGCCTAATCGGGGTCTCATAAACAATCTGCCCGTAGGCATTTGCTATGATCGGTCACTTCTCATATTAAGCATACATATGATGCGTATGATCATGAGTCATGGAACTATACTAAACATATTATAATGAGATGGACTATCCTTACAATGCAGATGGGCCTGGACGGCCTATACATAATAAGTACGGGCCTAATAATGGGCCCTAAGGAGAGTCGTAATGTGGACATCCAACCAGCATTACACTCACAATGTGGACGTCAAACCAACATTGCTCCCAAGGCACGATCGTCGTAAACATCGTTACATAATCCGTGTTGGGATCACACATTACAATGAACCTTAGGTACATCCCATTGGGTCTTAAATACATCAAATGAGCCATGTCATATGGGCCTTTTATTCATCAAATGGGCCACATAAATGGACCACACCAATGGGCCTTATGTGCATTGCAATGGGTCATAACCCGTGGGCTTTAGATTACATCAAATGGGCCTAACCTCATATGCTTTAAAATACATCAAATGAGTCCAATCCCATGGACCTTGGAATAGATCAAATGGGTCCACTCCCATGGGCCTTATAATACACCAAATGACCCCATTCCATGGGCCTAAGATCCACATCAAAGTGGACCCCAATGAACTACTACAACTACCTTAAGATGGGCCTCAAAACAGGCCAAGGTGGGGTCCACTTGGACTATGGATCTGGCTCATCTTCCCATGCCATAAATTAATCTTACAAATGGTTGGATGGCGTGGATACAACAAATGTATCATGGTGGGTCCATAGATAGACAACATGGATGGAATATGAGGAACCCACGGGATTTGCAGCCGTGTGAAGTGGCAAGCTCACTGGCCAAAGGGCAGCTAATGCTGCGGTACATGCAGCATAGATGGCTAAAAGATCAGCAGAGGTGGGTCCCACGTAGGGCCCACCACTACATTCAAGTAGCAAGCTTTATAATATAATATATAGTATATATAATATAACATATACACATATATAATATATCAAACCTCCTTAGGAGTGGGACCCACAGAACTTGATGTCACCATATGACAGTGGGTCCCACCATCAAAACAAATGTACAACATCATGTAAACCACATACGTTGTGCATGGCCCACCACCAACATGGATGGACGGCTGGTGTAAACCACAAACATCATGTGGACCTTGCACTTGCTGACATCAAGAGAGCAGCCGTGTAGCTGCTCCACGTGTAGCTTGCTGCTCGTTTGTAAAACAGAGGTGGGTCCCACGTAGGGCCCACCCTTATGTATTGGAATATAATATAATATATATATAGATATGTATAACATGTGCAGCCACTGTTGCTTTTTAAAAGTAGCATAGCTGGAGCCCACTACAACGTTAATTGCAAGTAAGCTATATTATATTATAATATATAATACATCATAACATATATTAACATAATATAATATATTATATTAATACCACCCACACACCCTCCTGGACAGTCCTGCATACACCAAGGTGGCCTCACACATGGGGAGTGATGCCCACCGTCCAGGTTCAATGTACGGTTTGGATAAAACACATGCATCATGCGGTGTGGCCCACCAAAAGAGATAGATGAGGTGGGTGGGTCCCACGGACCCCACCATCAGGTCACACTTCACTGTTAGCCCCCACCACCAGGGATGGAAGCCAAGACCTTGGTGTTGGAAACGAGGTATCTTTCACTGTCTGCCACGTGGGCTGTGGAGGCCCACCGTTGAAATGGGGCATCTTTCACTCTGTCAACCAGTTGAGCTATGGATTTTTGGGCGTGGATTCATGCATCAAGGAGGGCTCCACACCACAAGTGGGGTGGGCCCCATTGCCCAGGGCAGTGAACGGTTTGGATAAACACCTACATCAATGGTGTGGCCCAACCCAAGGGTGGAGGACGGTGGTGGGTCCCGTGGACCCCACCATCAGTTCATACGTCACTGGTAGTCACCCCTGCTAGTCCACACCCCACACTTGCATACGTCCAGCGTCCTAGGGATGCTGGACAGTCTGGATATAACGCAAGCCTCATGGTGGGTCCCACAGGGACGTGGCCCACCAAAATTTTGGATCAAGCTACTATTTGTGTTTCTCCTACATCCAGGGCTACCCAAAGGTGGTAAGCAAGGTGGGCCCTACGGATGAGAAGGCATGGATCATACATGATAGTGAGGGGCCCATAACACATAAGAAAGAGAGGGAGAGAGAGAGAGAGAGAGAGAGAGAGAGAGAGAGAGAGAGAGAGAGAGAGAGAGAGAGAGAGATCGGCGAGGATGGAGGGGCCCCGCCACTATGGGCCCCTCTTTGATACAAAATATACATCAAGGTGGGTCCCACATATATGGACCCTTAATCAAATAAAATGAATGAAAATAAAGATCTAAAATCACCCACCGGTTTCTTCTTGCACCAAAGGCTTCCTTAGCTCCTTAGCTTTGACTTCAATGGATGAGATGAGGAATGGATGGCTAGGATGGGAGATGATGGGGTAGAAAAGTGGGCCACATTTGTTGCTTGGGAATGCTTGGAGGGCTCATACGTATGGAGTTTTTTTTCTTGCTTGGAATGAGTTTGAAAATGAGAAGGAGAGAGAGTGTTGTAAAGGGAGAGAGAAATGGGTGATGGGTGGATGTGGTGATGGGTGTGTAAGACACCTTTGTTGACTTTGGTGGCCTTTTGTGTAAGAAAGGCATGGCTTGTGTAAGGATTTTCTTGACTTTTGAGGCATTTGTGTAAGAAAAGTATGGGTCTTGTAAGAAATTCTTGACTCTTGTGGTTGCTTGGGAATGGATGAAAGGTGATGTGTACTTGACATGTACTTGACATGTGATGGGTTGATTGATTGATGGATTGATGGGATTGATGTGACACATCGTAGAGATTTTTCTGGGTTTCGCAACACGTGGCGTTTCCTCGCACCGAACGTCGGCCTACAACTCTCGACCAGGGTATCGCCTCGGCGCGCGAGTCGTGGCATTGGAACCGTGGCGACGGCGTGGTCGCTAGGGTACAGATCTTGGGTTGAGTCGACTCGGGTTGACGGCGTATGAATCAGGGTCGCGCATGACTATCGGTTAAGGGTTGAAGGTTGCCGAAATTCGACCGGTAAGACCGCAGAAGTCTATGTAATGGTACGGACTAAGATACGGGTCTTACAGTGGGGCCCACCTGAGTTTTGAATGCTGCTGAAACTTGGTATGACCCCTCATCCTAGTGGGACACACATAATGGATGGGTTGGATTTGCAAACCACATCTCAGTGGGCCATAAAATGATTATGAATGTTTTAATGGTGCATGGCCCCTCTCCACTTCTGTATGTGGTGTGGCCCACACAAGTCACGGATTGACTTGATTTTTGAGATCTAAGCCCACGATGGAATGGTGCATCTGACTGATGGGGTAGATGTTTGAAAAGCATCATGGCGGGGCCCACACAGCTCAACCACAAGGTAGTACCTCTTACCTATATATATATATATATATATATATATATATATATATATATATATATATATATATATATATATATATATATATTCCCTTCATCCAAGTCTGTAGGACATATTCAAGATGTTGGATGTCAAATAATGATTACATTGGGCCCTAGGGGTTTTTAACAGTGGACATTCAATCACTAATTTTTTTCCATGGTGTGGTCCACCTGAGATTTAGATCTACCTCATTTTTGTATTTAAGCTCTAAAATTATATTTTAAAATGGATGAACGGCATAGATAAAATACATATATAATGGTGGGTCCACATAGCACTGACCACTAGCCACTTGATGGCAGCGTCTCTAGCCAAACGACGTCCTTTTTCTAAATGCACAAATATCAATTATCTTATCCATATGAAAGGTGGCCTTCAGAGTGATGGTGTTTGATCAAACTAATTAATGGCCATGATTGTCTAATTTATATTGTCACACCCCAAAATTCGAGTACAGAGTGTGCACCCTCAGACCCAAGTTTCGGTTCGTAACTCAAGTACAAGGTGTACTAACTTAATTCTTTAATCGGTTTGATCACATGTGATATTTACGTTCAATATAAAGTCCATCATAATCTTAATCGCACATGCATTATATTTAACACCAATTAACTAAGCATATACAAATCTTGACAACCTTTAAAATAAAATAAACCTTAAAATTATTCATTTATTATGACATTATACTATAATGGTGTTTATTCCATACTAACATTGTTCCAAAGAAATAAAGCTAAATAATTTCTTAAAGTTTCAAAATAAATACCAGTGCATTATATGATAATCAAACTATACTAACAAAATTAAACATATAATTAAAAATTTTCTAATGCCGCCACTTCATCTTCAGATAAGTATGACCATGTTTCAGGTGGGTCATATTCAGGTATGGTAAATCCTTTCGGTTCTTACGCCACACCATTTGTTAATGGCTCCTCTGTACAGTTTTTCCATCAATAAAAATATAAGCTAGCCAGGCTTAGTGATATAACCCAGCATGGTTCATAATCACAGTAATTAAAATAATATATAAAAACATATACAATGATATGAATGTAAAATGATGTATGAATGAATCAGATGGGATAATCGTCCATCTGCTTAAGTTGGAGATCGTCAACCCGCATCCACCCGTTGGGTTGGCTTCTACTTTTCGGTAGGCTTGGGCATAGCCCACATTTGGTAACGCTCTACCAGGATCGACATTTCTTTCAAGGAGGGCCCCTATGATCGACCGTGCATTATGCAATGTAATGAATGATGGATGATATCTAAATGCATATTTTTCATATTAGGCATAGTTGTCTCCATTAGATATTCACATATAAATTTTTTTGTACATCTATCATATCAAAATATTCAAACCAGTAAATCAATCATACAATCACAATTATTTATTTTAATTTTAATGAATTATGAGACAAGTTGGGTCACTCACCTAAGTTTGGTAGTATTGACTCTCCAATGTGATTAGGTTGATTTGAATTCCGAGTTCCTATTAATTTTATCAACGATATTATTATTCATTTATTTTTATTACATGGTGGGGTCCACCTTTGATTAACATCCTAAGTGGCCAGATCCAAAATAAATAAATAATTAAATTTTATATTCTATTTTTTCTTCTTTTTAAGATTATAAAATTGAATGAAAATTACTTGATCGGGGTGGCCTATCGGATGCTCAGATTATTCAGATTCTTGAGGTCTTGTTATGTTTTACCTCGATGCATTAGAGGAGTGGTGTGGATCTAACCACACATTCACCAATGGCCCATCTCGACCTTCTAGACCAAGTAATACCAATACTTGCGCAAAATATCTAAGATTCCTTTATCAAACACTTCTAGATCTAACTAATGTAGCCCATCTGATGGTTAGATTGATCTGAATATTAGGGCCCTTGTATATTTTGGCCTCATGAATCATATGATCCGTACAGATCTAATCTAATTTGATCAGATGTACACCAACTACAATTACATAATTTAGATTCGTATCACCTTTAAAGGGCATCCACCCATAATTCAATATAATGAACATGTGACCAATCCACATTATTCATTGCATTCATTGAATCAAATTATATTAAATATATAAAAATATTAAAAGGAGGACATTATACATACTCGATCTAAGCACTCCAAAATTCTCTTTCTCCCTTTCTCTGTTATTGCATGTAGACTTTTTTTTTTATTGAATATTTAAATTTGACTAGAAGTCTTTTATTCTTGAGAGATGCGGAGAGGGATATTTAAATTTGGTTTTAATTCTTTTATTCTTCAGAGATGCGGAGAGGAATATTTAAATTTGACTAGAACTCTTTTATTCTTAAGAGATGCGAAGATAAGATAGATTTAAATTAAATATAAAATAAAGATAAGATTTAAAAAAAATCTTTTATTATTATTAGTGAATTTCACGGCCCTTACATTTTACCCCCTTAAAAGAAAAATTTCATCCTCGAAATTTACCTGAAACTGCTGCTCAAAGAGATGAGGATATTTCTCACGAATTTCTCTTTCCTGCTCCCAAGATGCTTCATCTACTTCATGATGACTCCATAAAATCTTGACTAAATGCACCGTCTTAGTGCGTAACACGTGCTCCTTACGATCCAGTATTCGAACTGGTTTCTCCACGTAAGATATATCTTCCTGTAAATCGAGATCTTACAAGTCAATTACATGAGACTCATCCCTCTTATACTTCCGTAGCTTCAATACATGAAAAATATTATAGACATTAGTCAACTGAGGAGGTAATGCAAGTCGATATGCCACTGCTCCTATCCGCTCTAATATTTCGAATGGTCTGATAAAACGTGGTGCGAGTTTTTCCTTAGTACCAAATCTCATTAATCCCTTCATGGGGAAAACCTTCAAAAACACATGGTCTCCTACTGCAAACTCTAGATCTCATCTTCGATTGTTGGCGTAGCTCTTTCAACGACTTTGGGCAGCTTGTAGTCGCTTTCGAATAATTTCAACTTTTTCAGCAGCTTCTTGAATAACATCTGGCCTAATTAAACATTTCTCACCTACTTCGGCCCAACAGTTAGGTGCTCGGCAAGGACGTCCATACAAGACTTCGTACGGAGCCATACCAATGCTTGCTTGGTAATTATTATTGTAGGCGAATTCAACATAATGTATGTTTTCATCCCAACTTCCCTTGAAATTCAGAGCGCATGCACGTAACAAGTCTTCTAATATTTGGTTCACACGTTCCATTTGTCCATTAGATTGTGGATGATATGCTGTGCTGTAGTCTGTAGTCGTACCCATAGCTTCCTGTAGACTTGTCCAGAATCGCGAAGTAAAACGTGGGTCTCGATCCGATACAATAGAACTAGGGACACCATGAAGTCTCACTATTTCCTTGATGTATAGCTTGACGAGTTCCTCCATTGAATAATTGATACATATAAGAATAAAGTGCGTTGATTTGGTCAGTCGATCGACAATTATCCAAATCGAATCGTGCTTTTTCTGCGTAGTAGGAAGACCGACTATAAAGTCCATAAAAATACAATCTCACTTCCACTCAGGTACTTTCAGAGGCTGCAATAAACCTGATGGGTTTCGATGATCCGCCTTTACCTGCCGACATACAAAACATCTCGACATATAATCGGCGATTTCTCTCTTCATATTCGACTACCAAAATGATCGTTTCACACTATGATACATCTTTGTGCTTCCCAGGTGAATTGTAAACTTAGTTCGATGCGTATCATTTAAAATCTCATCTTTGAGATTTGGAATATTAGGCACACAGAGTCGACCTCGATACCGAATTCCTTTATCGTCCCCTATACTCCAATCTGAAGTATTATCATTTTGACATCATTCGTTTGAGCTTCAATTATTCGCTCCATAAGAGTCCATTTTACTATAATGTTACATATATGAATCTTCTTTTTTTGAAAATTCAATCGAATATCAAACTCTTTAATGAAATTCAACATTTTCCATTCGTGTACCATTAAGCTGGCTACACTCTTTTGTTTATATTCTTTTCTACTCAAAGCATCAGCAACCAGATTAGCCTTACCTGGATGATAGGACAATGAAAAATCATAATCCTTGAGAAATTCCATCCATCTTTTCTGCCTCATGTTCAAGTCTTTCTGAGAGAATAAATACCTCAAACTCTTGTGATCTGTATAAAGCTCGAACTGTTCTCCATATAAGTAATGCCGCCAAATCTTCAATGCAAATACAATCGCACCGAACTCTAGGTCATGGGTTGGATAATTACGCTCATGGAGTTTAAGTTGCCTCGATGCATATGCGATCACCTTGCCCCCTTGAATTAATACACGACCTAGACCTTTAGTTGATGCATCGGTGTAAACTTCAAATACTAACCCATCCGTCGAGAGGGTTAGAATGGGAGTTGAGGTTAAAAGTTGCTTCAGTTCAGTAAAAGCTTCTTCACACTTTTCAGTCCACTTGAAGGGCACTCCTTTTCGAGTTAAACTCGTTAGCGGTCCGACAATTTTCGAAAAATCCTTAATAAACGTTATATAAGATCCAGCGAGCCCAAGAAAGCTTCTAACTTCTGACACACTTGTGGGCTGTTCCTACTTCAACACAGCTTCAATCTTCATAGGGTCCACTACAATACCTTTTTCTGAAACAATATGTCCAAGAAATTTAACACTCTCCTTATAGAACTCACATTTAGAAAACTTAGCATATAACTGATTTTCTTTTAGAGTCTGCAACGCCGTCCTTAGATGTAGCTCATGCTCTTCACTGGTCTTCGAGTAAATCAGTATGTCATCAATGAACACGATGATAAAGTTATTCAGATAAGGCTGAAACACTCTATTCATCAGGTCCATAAAACATTGCAGGTGCATTGGTCAACCCAAACGACATGACTAAAAATTAATAATGACCATAACGCGTTCTGAAAGCAGTTTTACAGATATTCTCTTCTTTAACACGTAGTTGGTGGTAACCTGATCTCAAATCGATCTTTAAAAAATATTGAGCTCCTTTCTGCTGATCAAACACATCATCTATACGGGGTAATAGATACTTGTTTTTAATCATCATCTGATTTAAGCGGCGATAATCAATACACAACTGTTGAGTGCCATCCTTTTTATTTACAA
This sequence comes from Magnolia kwangsiensis, assembly GCA_037074715.1. NCBI lineage: Eukaryota > Viridiplantae > Streptophyta > Magnoliopsida > Magnoliales > Magnoliaceae > Magnolia > Magnolia kwangsiensis. The sequence continues at coordinate 195,890,743 of CM073571.1, read as the reverse complement.
AAAGTACTGGTGCACCCTAAGGAGAAGTACTCGGTCGAATAAATCCTTGGGACCTCAATTCTTCCAATTGCTCCTTCAGTTTCTTCAGTTCAATAGGTGTCATACGATATGGAGACATAGATATTGGTGCCGATCCTGGTAAGAGATCGATACCAAAATCCACTTCTCGCCGAGGTGGTAGTCTTGGTATATCTTGAAAAACTTTAAGATATTCCTGCACAACCGGAATCAAATCCACTGTCATTTCTTATTTCTCATTACCAATCAATGTCATAACATGCTTGATCTTCTCATGCTTCTTCTTCCCTTAAATCATAAATAGTTCTCTTCCTGACACTGCAAAGGTAATCATCTTCGCATAATAATCCAATGTCGCATGATTTCGAGTAAGCCAATCCATTCCGAGAATAACATCGTACCCTGCTATACTCATTTCTATTAAATTAGCTAATATAAGAATATTGCATATCATAAGGGGAATACATTTATATATTTTGTCCAAAATAACTGACTCGTAAATGGGAAATTCTACCAAAATTTGCTTATCGAGGACTTCTGACTTCAATCTTAACCGATATACTAACGACGATGAAATAAAAGATAAAGTAGCTCAAGAATCAAATAACACAAAAATCGGAATACCATGCGTTTCGATCATACCTTCCACAATATTATTATTTTCTTTTAGATTCTTCTTAGATGAAATGGAATAAACCCGTGCACGTGGTGGCTATTGCCTGTTGGGATGATTCCCTTGGCCTTGAGGAACCAATGAAGATGATCAATTTTGCTGATTCTGCTGTGGTCGGGGCGGTTGGGTATGTGCTGCTTGCGATATCTGACTTGTTTGTTGAGATGATGCTGGAAGTTGCAATCGCGGTGGTATCTGTTGAAGAGGCGTTATACTCATATCTCTCATCTTAGTTCTGCACACCTGAGCCATGTGTCCATACTTACCACCGTACGCACATTTTTTAAAAAAATAACGTTCTTGGGTTCTCGGTGTTGATGATTGAATTTCTATTTTGGGTTTCTTCTCTGGTGGTTGGTGTTGGGTAGGTGTCGGCCTATTTCTTTGTCCTGTTTTTTTTATCTGCACCCGAGATTTGAGAAATCTCTCTGTATCTTGTTCTGCTCGTAAGGCTTTATCGACTACTTCCGAGTATTTCTTCACATCCACGCAACAAAATTTTGTTCTGATGTTATATCTTAACCCTTCTTCAAATTTTGTAATCTTATAATCTTCATCTTCCATTACTTTTGACACATATCCTGCTAATTCAACAAATTTTGCTTCATACTGGGCTACTGACATGGAACCTTGTTCTAGCTTTGAAAATTTCACCATCTTTTGGATGCGGTACGCTTTAGGAAAATATTTCTCACGGAACTTTTCCTAAAATTCTTTCCAGGTCCACGCATGATTAGCTGGAACCATTCTCTTTGCAGCTCTCGACCATACATCGGCTTCGCCCTGAAGAATAAAGGACGCCAGTCTAACTTTCTGATCATTAGGGCAATTCATAGCTTCTAGTATTTTCTCAATCTGCTTCAACCAATCTTCTGCTATTGATGGGTCAGATGCACCCTTGAATACGGGTGGTCGTAACTTTGTAAACCTTTCAAGCAAATCTACCTCACGAGGCTGATCAAACGTTAGTGAAGATGTGTTCCGTTGATGTTGGGGTGTCTAATTTAAGGTAGTTAACTTGTCCCACGAAATGACGAACTGTTCCTGCTGTTGTTTTAGCATTCCCGCCATTTGCTACCAACCCAAAGGCAGGATCCCACGACTGAACATTTGTTCCTGCGAGGTTAGCTCGAATAGTGGTTGGGGATAATGGGAGTTGCGTACTAGGTCTAACATTTGCCATATTAACTAGAGGAGGAGGCGGTGGAGGAGCTTGCCCTACTTCATTGACTTCATTCTCTTCTTTCTCATCAGGAGCTGTTCCAGATTCTTCCAGAATATGAGGATTTGGTAAAGGAGTATTTGGGAGAAGTGCGCTTACGGATGGTATTAAATCATGAATATTACGCGTCTTCTTAGGGGCCATAACTCCTATAAGATGAATTATTAACAATTCAGTGGACTTTATAGATTCTTTAATTCATATTCAATATTATAGAAATACCTTTGTATCACTAACAAAGGAAAAATTTACAAATCATCAAGTTAGTAGTGCTACATTATGAATAAACCAGTTTACTATCCGTGGCTACTATTCCAATCATTGGTTTATATAGTTAAAAATTTCAAATATATCTCAAAATTTTTTTGAAAGTTTTAACATGAGTATATAACATTTTCACAAACTTTTAGCTCAATCAGACATCCACAAAATTTTTAAAAATTATTGCAATCAGACTTGTTTAGATTTAGATGATTTTTAACTAGTCCTCACTAATTCCTAGAATCTGTATAATATCTGTCATATTTAAATTATTAAATTATTTTTTATTAAATTTAGACTTCTATGTATACAATTAGGATTTTGAATCACCTGGATCGGAGTTATATTTATTTAGTTCATTTTTTTAAAGACAGGTGATTTCTACTGTTCATTGGTGTCTGGCAGTACATTACAACTTAAATTACGTTAAAATTTGTTCAAATGTCCAGATTTACGTCTCCAATGAATATAATTATATAAATAAGTTAAATTTTCACTTTAGATAATAATAAATGAATTATAAATTAAAAGCAATTGACAACATTAAAGTCAATGAGTATGGTCGGAATTTGGGATGTCCGACTATCTATTTTATATATAAAAAATTATATGATTTATCATTTTCCCCATCACATCTTAAATCAAGCCATATTGGACTTTGCACATTCCTTATACACTCACAAGGCCTACACCCATTTATGCTTTCATTTTGTTTTTGTTTGTTTTATACTTTGCTAACCCAAGTATAACACCCTAAAAATCAACACTCGTGTACCTACATTCCGATCCCGAATTCCCAAGTGTTAATATTATAAAATGCATATGTGTTCTCATTCGAATCTACATTTATTTTACACACAAACAATCAAAGTAAAACATTTTAACTTAGAGGAACCCAAGCGAGGTAGAAATAGCAAGATCAAAAATTATAGGACTAATACTTAAAAGTTACATTTCTAAAAGTTATAACCACCCATGTGAGAATTATACAAATTATAATAATTACAATAGAATTTGAAGATTCATTTGATATTTTTTGTCTCAAATGCAACGAAGCCATGGATTTTCTCTAGTTAGAATCAACGTGTCAAAACACGTAGGGGCTATGAGAAACTTTACTGAGTCCACATGACTCGTTAGAAATTTGTGTCTCACGGCCCAGTTAGGACTGGGCAAAAACAAGGTGCTATTACACCTAATCCATAGCTCAAGTGGTTGACTGAATGAAAGATACCTCATTTCAACAGGAAACTTCGTATCAATTCCCTAGTGGGGGTGACTAACCGTGAAGTGTGAACTACCAGTGGGTGTCCTTACAAGCTAAAAAAAAAAAAAAACCCGGGGGTTTACTCTATACGTACAAAGAGTATGATATTCTGTAACCGTGCACCACCACTTATAAACGGCACACCGCACCTTGATCTGGACTGAACACTCAAAATCGTGACATCCAACCGTCCAATTTGTCTTTACTTAGATGCCCCACCGAACAGGTTACCCCAACTGTCCAATATGTGGACACTAAATGGACAGTTAAAATGACAATTCTCAACGGTCAAAATTAAACAAAGAATGATCCACTAAATAATCATACATTACGAGACACTAACCAATCTGATGTAGGATCCCTGGTCCATACACGGAGGGTCCCATGATTTGTAGGGCCGGGATTTATGTATATGTATGCCAGGTGTACGGTTGCAGGGTGCATTTCTTGGAAAGTCAATTCTCTATGTTTGGTCTGAAATATGGTGAATAAACTGATCCGGGCCTCTAAAATAGACGGTCCAGTAATCCTTGGGCTAATCCCATATTCAAGATACCAACTATAAACCAAGCTTTCAAGTACTCTACAAAACCAATAGGCATCACCGGATGTATCCGTACCGTCTTATCCGTCCGACACAGTGTCTACGGTGAATGATACCATACGTCAGAAACAAATTTCAACCATAGTATGAACTTGAACGGGCTTAGCCCATGTGCAGGATTTTGGCCTTGCATCTGCCCATCATTCCATCAATTTGTGGGGCCTGCCTTCGCCTTAGTTCATTAAGGGATGGTTTGGCTAGTGGTCGGTGCTATGTAGGCACCACTGTTATGTATGTGTTTTATCCACACCGTCCATCCATTTCTAAGGATCATTTTATGGGTTGATACCAAAAATGATGCAGATATAAATCTCATATGGACCACACCACTGGAAAAGAGTAGAGATCGAATGTCCACCATTTAAAACCGCCTAGAGCCGATTGTAGTGTTTATTTGACGTCCAACATTTTGATTAGGTCTTGATCCAAAACTTTTGTGGCCTCTAAGAAGTTTTTAATATTGGGAGTTCAATCGTGTGGTCCACTTGAGATTTTAATGTACTTCATTTTTAGGTTAATACTATAAAATGACCCGTAAAATGAGTGGACAGCGTTTCCTTCGTTGAGGAGTGTTTGTTTTGCTGTAAATGCATGGACAAGAGCATAAATGAGTAATTTTGGACCCAAGCTTGTCCATTAACATTTCATATGAGCCAGGCCTAACAGACTCGGAATTTTGATCCTAGGATATAGCAATCCCAGAGAATTATCAGCAATCCACAAACATCACCATCATTACTTTGAAATCCATCCAATTTACCCTAATTCCATTCAATTTTGCCTTAGATGTGTTTAGTTTGACGAATTGAAAGGAAATGAAAGGTGAAATCCTGAGATTTAATAGGCATGCCAAACAGACTTGGTGATCTAATCCTGAGATATAACAATCCTCGTGGATCTTGCACTATTCCACTGACGTAGCCATCATTATCCCAAAAGTAATCTCATCCACACTAATACCATCAAATCCCATCCAATCCGCTAAGCCAAACACATTCAAATATAAACTAAATGTTATAGAATTTGACTAGATGGTTGTTGGTTGATTTAAATAAGACAAACCAAACAAACTTCAAACACGTTTTACCCGGGTACTTGTATTTGGCAATCGCCAGCGGGCTATTTTATTCCCGTCACGTTACGATGTGACAATGGCCTGCCAGCCAATTAAATCCATCACATCACATCACATTTATACGGTACAAGCAAGGGCAGCATCAAGTGGCAGGAGATGGATCCATCTACGACGCCCATCCTGTCCCGCCTTGTCTAAGCGGGTGGGGTTTTGTAGGGCCTACAGTGTTTATCCATTCCATCCATCCATTTTACCATATTTAGGATACGAGCTCAAGAAAGAAGCAGATCCAAGGCTCGGGGACCACATAAGGGAGATTGAACACCCACCATTAGTGGAAAACTCTATAAGTTTTGATCAAGCTAATATATTTGTATTTTTCCTTCATTCGGGTCTACATGATCTCCGGGAGTGTTTGGAAGTGCAGCCAGTTTTGTAATCAGCCTCACTGACCGCCTTCAATGGTCGGCCTCATTATCACCCATGCTTACACTGGTGTGGCCTACTTTGATCTTTCAATCTGCTTTGCTTTTAGGCTCATGCTTAAAATGATCAGTCAAAATGAATGGGTAGTATAAATAAAACATGTATCACAAGTGTGGAGACCAGACCACTTGGACCGAGATCGTCAACAAAGAATTGATCTACTTTCTTTTTGGGCTCATGCCTAAAATGATCAGTCAAAAGGAATGGACAGCATGCATAAAACATGTATCACGGGTGTCAAATAACCATTTCATTGGGCCTGGGTGATTTTTAACGGTAGACATTTAAGTACTAATTTTTTCCCATCGTGTGGTTTACTGAAGATTTATATCTACCTCATTTTTGTGTTCAAGCCCTAAAATTATATTTTAAAATGGATGAACAGCATGGATAAAACACATACATAATGGTGGGTCCACATAGCACCGACCACTGGCCACCTAGCCGGTGGCAGCCTCACTGGCCAAACCACGGCCTTTTTCTAAATACTCAAATATCCAATTATCTTATCCACATGAATGGTGGCCTTCATAGTGATGCTGTTTCATCAAACCAATCAATGGCCAGGATTGTCTAACTTATATGATTATGGAAACATAAGCCATCCATTATACAGCCCATTGGAAGGACAGTCCGATCGATGGTTCTACCATATTCCATTTCTTCATCTCCTTAACCCAAATAAAATACTAGATTGGTGAACTTTAAAGATCAGATAGTGCAATTTTAGTGGGCCACATTTAAGATGATTCGATGGGCCAGAAAATTGTATTGATTGGAATTAAATTACTGTGTATTTTTAAATGGAAGAGGGATTTTTAATATTGTGTACGTGTCTTGTGGGCCAATTACCAGATGGGGACCATCCTGGACACAATATCTGAAGATTCTGTTAGACAGGGCAATCAAAAGTACTAATCAGTAACAACGACTTCTATGGAAGGCAGCAGACGGTGGAAAGAGAAAAAGGGATAATTGTATACACCTCTCCAGTAGCTTCTGAAAATTGTAAATACGTCCTTTCTTGTTTGAATTTTTCTTACTGTAAATAAGATTTTATTAGAGAAATCTGCACCAAATGACAAAATAGTCAATTGCAAGAGTTTTGCAAGTGTGTGGGGTCCATTGTTTTGATTAATGGTTCTGGATTGACGTGGAGTTATAAAAAGTTCATGTGCTCAGGAGCTAGGTAGGGTGCACCGTGATGTTTGTGAGAGATCCACCCCACTCATTCTTTTAGTTGGATCATGTTAGGACACGAGCCCAACAATGAGGGAGATCTATAACTCGAGAAAGTCCCGTGATAAAAAACAATTAGCAATGAATGTTGGCGTTGAAATATTCATAAGGTTACAAATTTTTTGGATTAAACTAATATTTTCTTGTTTGGTATGAATGACCTTAAGACCAATTTGTAAGGCATAAAAACATCAAAATATACTTAAGGTATACATATTTGACATTTTTCTTTCTCACCTTTTTCTTCTTGCCACGTAGCCTACTTGAATTTTCGATCTACATCATTTTTTTGGCTCATTTCTTAAAATAATTTGGCAACATGAATGAACGTGTTGAATTTCTCACAAACATCACAATGAGCCACACCTAGCTTGTCAAACCATATCTATATCTAACCCATTAAGCAAAGTCTCTTTGTAGACACCTCACTTTAAAAAAGGATGTAATCTTGCCCGTCGACTTCAGTAGTCATCAACTAAGGTAGTTTGTATGGTAAAAAAATACATCCCGAAAATGTCTACCGGATTGGATTAACCAAGATTAGGGCATACAAGTGACAAATCGGGTGAAAGAGTATCAGCTTAAGCTCACCCATGATTGGTGCACAAATTTAAAAAACAAAAGTGCCCTTGCGTGGACAGTGGTAATGTCACGCCCAAAAATTTGGGTACAAAGTGTGCACCCTCAAACCTGAGTTTTGATCGTAACTTATACACAAAGTGTACTAACTTAATTCTATAATCAATATGATCGCATGTGATAATTACATTCAAAATAAGATCTACTACAATCTCAATCACACATACATAAACTAAACATATATAAACCTTGACAACCCTTAAAATAAAATAAACCTTAAAATCATTCATTTATTATACCATTGTTCTATAATGATATTTGTTCCATACTAACATTATTCTAAAAAAATGAAGCTAAATAATTTCTTAAAGTTTCAAAATAAATACCGGTATGCATTATATATTAATCAAGCTATGCTAACAAAATAAAACATATAATTATAATTTTTTTAAAGTTGCCACTTTGTCTTCAGATAAATGTGCCCATGTTTCAAGTGGGTCGTGTTCAAGTGCAGTAGATCTTTTCAGTTCTTGCACCACATCATCTGCTAATGGCTCCTCTGTACGATTTTTCTATCAATAAAAATGTATGCCGGCCAGACTTAGTGATATAATACAGCATGGTTCATAATTATATCAATCAAAATAATACAAAGATACATACACAATGATATGAATGTAAAATGGTGTATGAATGCATCAGATGGGATGATCGTTCATCTGCTTGGTTTGGAGGTCGTCAATCCGCATCTACCCGTTGGATAGGCTTCCACCTTTCCGTAGGCTTGGGCATAGCCCGCATCGGTAACACTGTAACACCCTGAAAATCGGGGGTCGTGTAGAAACCCGCCTCCCGAGTTCCAGACCATCACTTATGCAACAAATATGATTATGATTCAATGTTATATGAGTTAGAGCATTCACATGAGTAAGATTATACCAAAACCGCAATTCATACTCCAGATCCAGTGATAAAATGCAAGCGGAAGACTGAAAGATATATATATATATATATATATATATATATATATATATATATATATATATCACTGTATGAAAATAAAATAATCTTGTCTGTCTCCAAAGTATGAATACATCTCTAAGTCATATATACATAAATCAAACCAAAACAAAATGTTATATAACTGTCCAACTAGCAAGTCCCGCCGATCCGGGCCACTTACGCAAAGCCATCAGCAAACTGCATATACGAGAACTCGTCCTGGACCTCGTAGAAGTCCGGCTCTACGTCCTGTATCGCCTCGTCACCTGCAAATAAGACAGAGTCTGGTGGGTGTTGCAAACACCGTCCCGTAACGTGGGAGTGAGTGATCAACTCAGTGGAATCATAGAGCAAAGATTAACATGTTATCAAATCAATCATACGATAATAATAAAGCAGACAATCAAACATTCATAGATACTGTTATTAATGCAAGCATGAAATGACATGATGGATGCCCTCACCGACATACTCCCTCATGCGGCACCATCTACGTCCGCGACATGCTTTCTTCCCACAGTGCTCCACATCTTCCAGGCATATGCAGTGCGATGTGGATATGATTATCGGGTTGTTATTTGTCCTTTCATACAGCAGTATTGGGAAACTAAGATACCTTCCTTGTATCAATCCCAACACAGATCCTATCTAGGGTCGTCACTCCTAGTATTCTCATATGATGTTATGTTTATAAGTCGCTGCAAGGGCTGCCAGGGCTGTCGCTCGCACTCGTTGCACCGCTCCCCCATCACCTTATCAATACAAGTCTAATGTACTCTCGTTGCTATGGAAGGGTCGTCTCCTCCCGCAGACTCAGAATACGCTCGATGTCACTACAAAGGGCTCGTCATCAATCAGTGTAGGCCGACAGCTAAAATATAGTGTCCCATACCACCACAATCGGCTCACGAGTCAAATGTGCTCACTGGTCACTACGGGGAGGTTTGTGGCCCCAGCGTAGGCCGACAGCTCGACCACGGTGTCCCATACCACCATGTCCGGCTCATGAGTCTCTATGGATCAAGGTACCATGGTTAACAGGGTTTCCAATGGTAAGTTCAGTACCCTAGGTTCAAGCAGTTATAACTTATACAAGGTGAACATACAATGGCCAGTCGGGTTACTTGACGCGCTCGACTAGTGCTTATATGCCCCACCGAACAGGTTACCCCAACTGTCCAATATGTGGACACTAAATGGAAAGTTAAAATGACAATTCTCAACGGTTAAAATTAAATAAAAAATGATCCACTAAATAATCATACATTACGAGACACTAACCAATCTGATGTAGGATCCCTGGTCCATACACGGAGGGTCCCATGATTTGTAGGGCCGGGATTTATGTATATGTATGCCACGTGTACGGTTGCAGGGTGCATTTCTTGGAAAGTCAATTCTCTATGTTTGGTCTGAAATATGGTGAATCAACTGATCCGGGGCTCTAAAATAGACGGTCCAGTAGTCCTTGGGCTAATCCCATATTCAAGATACCAACTATAAACCAAGGTTTCAAGTACTCTACAAAATCGATAGGCATCGCCGGATGTATCCGTACCGTCGTATCCGTCCGACACAGTGTCTACGGTGAATGATACCATACGCCAAAACCAAATTTCAACCATAGTATGAACTTGAACGGGCTTAACCCATGTGCAGGATTTTGGCCTTGCACGGGCTTAGTTCATTAAGGGACGGTTTGGCTAGTGGTCGGTGTTATGTAGGCACCACTGTTATGTATGTGTTTTATCCACACCGTCCATCCATTTTTAAGGATCATTTTATGAGTTGACACCAAAAATGAGGCAGATCTAAATCTCATATGGACCACACCGCTGGAAAAGAGTAGAGATTGAATGTCCATCATTTAAAACCTCCGAGGGCCGATTGTAGTGTTTATTTGACGTCCAACATTTTGATTAGGTCATACAGACCTGGATGAAGGGAAAAAATAAATATCAACTTGATCCAAAACTTTTGTGGCCTCTAAGAAGTTTTTAATGGTGGGAGTTCAATCATGCGGTCTACTTGAGATTTTAATCTACTTCATTTTTAGGTTAATACTATAAAATGACCTGTAAAATGAGTGGACGGCTGTTTCCTTCATTAATGAGTGTTTGTTTTGCTGTAATTGCATAGACAAGAGCATAAATGAGTAATTATTGTAAATATTAGTTGTTTGGTGGAGACTAGTGGGCCATGTCATGGTCAACTTATAGTTTTTAATTGAACCTAAAGTTCAAGGTGTGCCCCCGCCAGTTTCGTAACCAGGCCTTTGATTTTGGACTAAGCTTGTCCATTAACATCTCATATAGGTCAGGCCTAATGGAAAGTTGTGAAAACCTAGGCCTATTCTATAAATGGCTTGGTTCAGATGGGCCACTTTGATCTTTTGCCACCACTTAAGGAAACTGTATTGGTTGTTATACATATAATTCAAAGTGAAATGGTTGCAAATTAGGTACTGCTCTGGCTTTTAATGATATTAAAGGCCTGTTCAGTCGGATAAATTGGAAGGGATTAGAAGATAAATCTCAGTATTCTGATCCGAGGATATAGCAATCCCATGAGATTGTCAGCAATCGACTGACATCATCATCATTACCTTGAAATCCATCTAATCTATTGCCTTGGATCTGTTTGTTTTGGTGGATTGGAAGGAAATGGGAGGTGCAATCCCGGGATTGAACGGGCATGCCAAATAGACTTGGTGATCTAATTGCAAGAGTTTTGCAAGTGTGTGGGGTCTACTGTTGTGATTAATGGTTCCTGATTGACGTGGAATTATAAAAAGTTCATGTGCTCATATGCTAGGTAGGGTGCGCCTGATGGTTGTACGAGATCCACCTTGCACATTCTTTTAGTTGTATCATGTTAGGACAGGAGCCCAACAATAGTCAGACCTATAACCCCAGTGAGTCACGTGACCAAAAATAAAAAAAAACCATTAAACGTTGATGGTTGAAATATTCATAAGTTTACAATTTTTTTGGATTAAACTAATATTTTCTTGTTTCGTATGAATGACGGTAAGACCAATTTGTACCGCATATAAACATCATAGTAGACTCAAGGTTTACCTATTTGGCATTTTTCTTACTTGCTTTTTTCTTCTTATTACATTGTCTGTTGAGTTTTCGGTCTATATCATTTTTTTGGCTCATGTCTTAAAATTATTTGGCAAAATGAGTGAACGGTGTGAATTTCTCACAAACATCATAATAAGCCCCACCTAGCTTGTCAAACTATATTTATATAATCTTGCCCACCGACTTCAGTGGTCACCAACCAAGGTAGTTTGTATGGTAAAAAAAATACATCCCAAAAATGTCTACCGGATTGGATCAATCAAGATTAAGGTATACAAGTGATAAAGTGGATGAAAGAGTATCTGCCTAAGGTCACCCATGAAAGGTGCGCAAATTTAAAAAACAAAAGTGCACTTGTGTAGACAGTGGTTGGAAATCAGTATCCATGAATACAAATTATGCACCACCTAATCTAGGCCCGCCCACTCTCCGCTTGATACAATTGTTGTGCAGCCGTAACAACACCCAATCTAGGATGCCATGGTAGTCCTGGGACACACCAATGACTCTTAATGACTGCGATGCATGGGTTACTTATGCCTACTTAAGCAACTCCTGTAAGATGATAAAATGGAATTAAGAGACTTCAGAGCAAAAAAGGAGAGAATAATATAGAGAAAGGGAGCATTTCGCAGAGACAACGCTTTAGGCGTAACGAATACAAAAGCTCTTCCCCAAATAAATTCTTGAGATCAAATAGCGACAGTTTAATCCTTTTCTTTCAAAGCTATTGATAGCCAAACACATATTGGACCTTTGGTGCATTGTAAAATGCTTTTTGTGCTTTTTGTCCACCTCTCTAGTTGAGAAACCAAAAGCAATTGACAATATCAAAGTCAATGCGTATGGTCGAAATTTGGAACGTCCAACCACCCCTTTTATATATAAAAAATTGTATAATTTCTCATTTTCCCCATCACATCTTAAATCAAGTTATATTTTCCTTTGTACATTCCTTATACCCTCACAATGCCTACACCCATTTATGCTTTCATTCTGTTTTCATTTGTTTAATACTTCACCGACTCGAGTGGAATATTCCAAAAATCGACACCTGAGTACCTACACTTCGATCCCAAGTTCTTAGGTATTAACTTAATAAAATGCATGTATTTTACTTCGAATTCATATTCATTTCATACACAAACAATCAAAGTAAAACATTTTAACTTAGAGGAATCCAAGTGAGGTAGAAATAGCAAAAATATAAGGCTAACACTTAGAAGTTACAGTTCTAAAAGTTATAACCACCCATATGAGAATTATACAAATTACAATAATTACAAAAGAATTTAAACCGTCCATTTGATAGTTTCGCCTTAAATACCTCGAAGCGGTGAATTTTTTTAGTTGGAATCAATATGTCAAAACCCGTTGCGCCCAGGTGAAACTTCACTGAGTCGACATGACTCGTTAGAAGTTTTCTCTATGCACAAGAAGAGTATGATGTTATGTACACATGCACCACCACTTATAAACGGCCTACTGCACCTCAATCTGGACTAAACTCTCGAAATCCAACCGTCCAATTTGTCTGTACCTAGATCCCCTACCGAACAAGTTATCCCAACTATCCAATACGTGGACACAAATTGGACAGTTAAAATGACAACTATCAACGGTCAAAATTAAACAAAGAATGCTCCACTAATTAATCATAGATTACGAGACACTAATCAATATGATGTAGGATCTGTGGCTCATACACCGAGGGTCCCACGATTTGTAGGGCCTGGATTGATGTATATGTATGCCACGTGTACGGTTGCTGGGTGCATTTGTTGGAAAGTCAATTCTCTATGTTTGGTTTGAAATATCGGGAATCAACTGATCTGGGCCTATAAAATAGACGTTCCATTGATCTTTGGGCTAATCCCATATCCAAAGATACGAACTATAAACCAAGGTTTTAAGCACTCTACAAAACCGGTATGTATCGCCCGATGTACCGGTACCGTCCATGAATGATACAGTTGTATCAGCCCGGCCCAGCATCGATACGCCGAAACCATATTTCAACCATGCTCTGAAGTGGAACGGGCTTAGCCCACTTGCATATGCCCATCAATTCGTGGGCCCGTCTTCGGCTTAGTTCATTAAGGGACGCAGTTTTTCTAATGGTCGGTGCTCTATAGGCCCCACTGTTATGTATGTTTTTTATCCACACCGTCCATCCATTTTTAAAGATTGTTTTACAGGTTAATACGAAAAATGAGGCAGCTCAAAGTCTCATGTGGACCACACCACTGGAAAATAGTAGAAATTGAATGTCCACATTTAAAACTTCCTAGGACCGATCGTAGTGTTTATTTGACATTCAAAAATTTGATTAGGTCATACAGACCTAGATGAAGAGAATAAATAAATATTAACTTGATCCAAAACTTTCGTGACCTCTAAGAAGTTTTTAATAGTGGGAGTTCAATCAATACTGTGGTTCATTTGAGATTTTGATAGAATGATATGGAAAAATGGGTGGATGGCATGGATGAAACACATACATCATGGTGAGGCTCACATAGCACTGGACACTAGCCATTTGCCAGTGGCAGGGTCACTGGCCGTTTCCTTCCCTAATGAGTGTTTGTTTTATTATAAATGTACGTGAATGCATGTAAAAGAGAGTAAACGAGTAATTATTGTAAATATTAGCTGTTTGATGGAGACTATAGTGGGCCATTCCATGGTCAAGCTATAGTTCTTAATTGGACCTAAAGCTCAAGGTGTGCCCAGCCGGTTTAGTAATCAGGCCTTTGATTTTGGACCCATGCTTGTCCATTAAGATGTTAGATGGGCTTGATCTTGGGATCGGGGCAAGCCTAATGGAAAATTGTGAAAACCCAAGCCTATTCTATAAATGGCCTAGGCCTGAAACCCAGATAGGCCACCTTGGTCTTTTGCCACCAACTACCGAAACTATGTTGGTTGTTATGTATGCAAGTCAAAGTGAAATAGATGTACCATTCCAACCTATAATGATATTAATATAAACATGATGGGGTAGAATTTGGTTGGACAGTCGACTGCTCTTTTAAATAAGACTGTACTGTATGACCTTCAGACATGTTTTAAACGAGAACTTATATTTGACAATAGCCGACAGGCCAATTAAACTCATTACTTCATATCTATACTGACATGAGTACATGCAGGGACATTAGCAAGCAGGAGGTAGATAGATCCAACCGGGACACGAATCATGTCCCTGTTGTATTTGTTTTAAAATAATATTAAAAATTTGAATTTTTAAATTTCGGTGTTTTCCCTCCACATTTAAATTTTGGTGTTTTTGAGGTATTGGTTTTGTCCCACATCGAATTTGACAAAAGAAATTTTCTTGTTTATATGATAGGCCTTTTGCCTAGGGCTTGAGCCCCTTTCAAGGGGCATGTGAATTTGGTCCTGTGGGGGGGCCTATGCCAATAGCTCTAATCTATGCCATTAACCACACACGCGCGCGCGCGCCGAGCCGAGCCGAGTCCGTGTCCGCGTGCGCGACGCGACGGGCTGGGCTGGGCTGGGCTGGGCTGGGCGCGGGTGCGGTGTAAGTGTACTCGCGTGGGTGTGTGTGTATGGGTACTCGCAGGACTGTATGTGCGAGAGTGTACTCGCGCTTGCGCCTTTTCGTTTTTAAACCAGAGAGATGCTTCCCTTCCGGTTGGTCGCCCCTGTTGGGTTTAAACCCAACGGACCTAACCTTTTGTAAAGGGTGCTTATGCACCATTTCGGAGTCTATATAAAGACTTCCAATTCCAGTTTCAACATACGAAAATTCCCTGCCTTATAAAACTCTCTCTGATACGGTTTTACCATTGTTACTGAGTTCATTGCTGAGTCAACTCAGCACTTTCGGATTAAACTGCAAGTGGTTCGAGCCCGTGTACAGTGAGTGCACCGCTGGGACCGGGTCATAGTCGTTGTATCCTGGAGGTCGATTGCTCTGGAAACCTGTTGCACTTGGGACGCTGTCCAAGGGGAGCAAATTCGATTTCAAGCCGAGTGACTTAGTCACGCCTCAACTTAATTCAATAAGTTTTTCTTTCTCTAAATTTATTTTCCTTTTTTGTTTCTCGATTTTTATAGTCTATTTAATTCAACATTTTATCCAACAGTCCCACCTTGTCTAAGCGGACTTTGTGGGGCCTATTGTGATTATCCATGTTGTCCATCCATTTTTTCACATTTAGAGTATGAGCCCATGAAAGAAGCAGATCAAGGCTCAAGTAGAGTGGACCACACAATGGAGATTGAACACCCACCATTAATTGAAACCCCCATAAGTTTCAATCAAGCTGATATATTCGTATTTTCCCTTCATTCTAGTATACGTGATCTTAGAGAGTGTTTGGAAGCGCAGCTTACATAGTATTTTATTGTTTTGCATTGGGTAAGTTTCAATGGTCGGCCTCATTATGACCGATGCTTTCAGTGGTGTGGCCCATTTTATCCTTCCATCTGCCTCCTTTAATTTAGTCCTTATGCCCTAATATGATCAGTCAAACTGAATGGACAGCATGGATAAAACATTTATCATGCTTGATGCAGTTGGTTAACCAAAGATGCAATCCGTGTCCAGGACAGCCTGTCAAATCAAAATATGGTACACCTAACTCTACACGGTACAAATGGCTAGTGGCCGACGATTTGTGAGACCCACCATGATGCGTATATTTCATCCATGCCGTCCACTCATTCTTTCAAATCATTTTAATGGTATCATCCAAAAAATGAGGTTGATCAAAATCTTCAGTGTACTGCACAGTATGGATTGAAAACCCACTATTGAAAACTTCTTGGCCACGAAAGTTTTGGATGAAGCTGATATATATATATATATATATATATATATATATATATATATATGAAAAGTACTATGCGCTCGACCTAATCATAAGCTCCCGTGGGGTCGAGCTGTGTGGGCCCCATCGTGATGTGTGTCAACCATCGACACCATGCATTTGATGGGTCCCCTTTAAATTATTAGATAAACTAAAAATCAGCTATATACGGAACTCAGGTGGGCCATACCATCTAAAATCATTTGAAGACATCGATAAAATATATAAAAGCACTTGGTGGGTGTCACGCCCCAAACTCGGGAACCGGGCTCACAAAATTTCTGATGGCCGAATCCGGCGCCGACAGCCTCCGTAGAATCCCATTCTCAGCTCCTAGCGCCCATTCGCCAGGTTCCGATCCTGAGATGCTACGAGGAGGATTTTCAACGTCAGTTTGATTCGTAATAAGCATAACAAAAGGCATAACCCACAAACAACAACCAAGAATTTTCATTACATTTCCACCATGATAAAAAACTTTACAAGTACAATGAGCATAAAGGGAAATACAATGATGAAGAATCAAAAACTCCAAATGATCTGCAAAGCGCTCCTACCTCAGCACTGCTACGCCCCAACGTCACCTGCACGCAACGGTCATGCATAAGCTTATAGAAAGCTTAGAGGGTGGTGAAAGTGTGTGCGCAATGTAGTAATATGATCATGCAGTATTAGAGTAATGCGGAATATGCAAATGGATCCATAAATATCATGAGCCGTACTAAGGCTATGCAATGCAAGATGCAAGTCAAGCATACAATCCTCGTCTAAGTCCACATCTCAATACAGCTCAAATCTGGGATATTACCGGGGTCTAGTACACTCTAAACTACATTGCCGCCTCATCGCGCACAATAAGGTAAGTGGAAGAGACCTCACTATCCGTCTGCCAATATCAGGCACGACTCGTCGATAGCGGACCCATTCCTCGAGCTGGTCAAACTCAGCCTAGCATTGCCCCCTACACTCGGGCGGGTAAGGCCGCACCCCCTTCCAACCGACCACGACACAGTGAAGAGCGCAACCGTCTGGTAATCGGCACTCAACGCTCATCTACCCACTCGGTCTAGACGTTGGAGCAACCTCTTGGTACCATAAGGGTTTAGGGACTTTCACCCAGGGATATCTATAACACCCCATGTAGAACGAGATTTTCGGTATCCAATCCTGCCAACCATGATCTGTCTGTGGAGGCTACAGCCCCGATGTCGCTAGGGCGTACAGTAACCATATCACACAATGCGGGATGCATGAATCACACTATCCAATCATGCAGCAAATCCTTGCACATATTGTGCGCTCATGCAGGGCAACACCGCCTAATCGGGGTCCCATAAACAATCTGCCCGTAGGCATTTGCTATGATCGGTCACTTCTCATATCAAGCATACATATGATGCGTATGATCATGAGTCATGGAACTATACTAAACATATTATAATGAGATGGACTATCCTTACAATGCAGATGGGCCTGGACGGCCTATACATAATAAGTACGGGCCTAATAATGGGCCCTAAGGAGAGTCGTAATGTGGACATCCAACCAGCATTACACTCGCAATGTGGACGTCAAACTAACATTGCTCCCAAGGCACGATCGTCGTAAACATCGTTACATAATCCGTGTTGGGATCACACATTGCAATGAACCTTAGGTACATCCCATTGAGTCTTAAATACATCAAATGGGCCATGTCATATGGGCCTTTTATTCATCAAATGGGCCACATAAATGGACCACACCAATGGGCCTAATGTGCATTACAATGGGTCATAACCCGTGGGCCTTAGAGTACATCAAATGGGCCTAACCTCATATGCTTTAAAATACATCAAATGAGTCCAATCCCATGGACCTTGGAATACATCAAATGGGTCCACTCCCATGGGCCTTATAATACACCAAATGACCCCATTCCATGGGCCTAAGATCCACATTAAAGTGGACCCCAATGAACTACTACAACTACCTTAAGATGGGCCTCAAAACAGGCCAAGGTGGGGTCCACTTGGACTATGGATCTGGCTCATCTTCCCATGCCATAAATTAATCTTACAAATGGTTGGATGGCGTGGATACAACAAATGTATCATGGTGGGTCCATAGATAGACAACATGGATGGAATATGTGGAACCCACAGGATTTGCAGCCGTGTGAAGTGGCAAGCTCACGGGCCAAAGGGCAGCTAATGCTGCGGTACATGCAGCATAGATGGCTAAAAGATCAGCAGAGGTGGGTCCCACGTAGGGCCCACCACTACATTCAAGTAGCAAGCTTTATAATATAATATATAGTATATATAATATAATATATACACATATATAACATATCAAACCTCCTTAGGAGTGAGACCCACAGAACTTGATGTCACCATATGACAGTGGGTCCCACCATCAAAACAAATGTACAACATCATGTAAACCACATACGTTGTGCATGGCCCACCACCAACATGGATGGACGACTGGTGTAAACCACAAACATCATGTGGACCTTGCACTTGCTGACGTCAAGAGAGCAGCCGTGTAGCTGCTCCACGTGTAGCTTGCTGCTCGTTTGTAAAATAGAGGTGGGTCCCACGTAGGGCCCACCCTTATGTATTGGAATATAATATAATATATATATATATATATATATATATATATATATATATATATATATATATATATATATATATATATATATATATATATATATATATATATGATATGTATAACATGTGCAGCCACTGTTGCTTTTTAAAAGTTGCATAGCTGGAGCCCACTACAACGTTAATTGCAAGTAAGCTATATTATATTATAATATATAATACATCATAACATATATTAACATAATATAATATATTATATTAATACCACCCACACACCCTCCTGGACAGTCCTGCATACACCAAGGTGGCCCCACACGTGGGGTGTGATGCCCACCGTCCAGGTTCAATGTACGGTTTGGATAAAACACATGCATCATGCGGTGTGGCCCACCAAAAGAGATAGATGAGGTGGGTGGGTCCCACGGACCCCACCATCAGGTCACACTTCACCGTTAGCCCCCACCACCAAGGATGGAAGCCAAGACCTTGGTGTTGGAAACGAGGTATCTTTCACTGTCTGCCACGTGGGCTGTGGAGGCCCACCGTTGAAATGGGGCATCTTTCACTCTGTCAACCAGTTGAGCTATGGATTTTTGGGCGTGGAATCATGCATCAAGGAGGGCTCCACACCACAAGTGGGGTGGGCCCTACTGCCCAGGGCAGTGAACGGTTTGGATAAACACCTACATCAATGGTGTGGCCCAACCTAAGGGTGGAGGACAGTGGTGGGTCCCTTGGACCCCACCATCAGTTCATACGTCACTGGTAGTCACCCCTGCCAGTCCACACCCCACACTTGCATACGTCCAGCGTCCTAGGGACGCTGGACAGTCTGGATATAACGCAAGCCTCATGGTGGGTCCCACAGGGACGTGGCCCACCAAACTTTTGGATCAAGCTACTATTTGTGTTTCTCCTACATCCAGGGCCACCCAAAGGTGGTAAGCAAGGTGGGCACTACGGATGAGAAGGCATGGATCATACATGATAGTGAGGGGCCCATAACACATAAGAAAGAGGGGGAGAGAGAGAGAGAGAGAGAGAGAGAGAGAGAGAGAGAGAGAGAGAGAGAGAGATCGGCGAGGATGGAGGGGCCCCGCCACTATGGGCCCCTCTTTGATACAAAATATACATCAAGGTGGGTCCCACATACATGGACCCTTAATCAAATAAAATGAATGAAAATAAAGATCTAAGATCACCCACCGGTTTCTTCTTGCACCAAAGGCTTCCTTAGCTCCTTAGCTTTGACTTCAATGGATGAGATGAGGAATGGATAGCTAGGATGGGAGATGATGGGGTAGGAAAGTGGGCCACGTTTGTTGCTTGGGAATGCTTGGAGGACTCATACGTATGAAGTTTTTTTTCTTGCTTGGAATGAGTTTGAAAATGAGAAGGAGAGAGAGTGTTATAAAGGGAGAGAGAAATGGGTGATGGGTGGATGTGGTGATGGGTGTGTAAGACACCTTTGTTGACTTTGGTGGCCTTTTGCGTAAGAAAGGCATAACTTGTGTAAGGATTTTCTTGACTTTTGAGGCATTTGTGTAAGAAAAGTATGGGTCTTGTAAGAAATTCTTGACTTTTGTGGTTGCTTGGGAATGGGTGAAAGGTGATGTGTACTTGACATGTACTTGACATGTGATGGGTTGATTGATTGATGGATTGATGTGACACATCGTAGAGATTTTTCTGGGTTTCACAACACGCGGCGTTTCCTCGCACCGAACGTCGGCCTACAACTCTCGACCAGGGTATCACCTCGGCGCGCGAGTCGTGGCATTGGAACCGTGGCGACGGCGTGGTCGCTAGGGTACAGATCTTGGGTTGAGTCGACTCGGGTTGACGGCGTATGAATCAGGGTTGCGCGTGACTATCGGTTAAGGGTTGAAGATTGCCGAAATTCGACCGGTAAGACTGCGGAAGTCTATGTAATGGTACGGACTAAGATACGGGTCTTACAGTGGGGCCCACCTGAGTTTTGAATGCTGCTGAAACTTGGTATGACCCCTCATCCTAGTGGGACACACATAATGGATGGGTTGGATTTGCAAACCACATCTTAGTGGGCCATAAAATGATTATGAATGTTTTAATGGTGCATGGCCCCTCTCCACTTCTGTATGTGGTGTGGCCCACACAAGTCACAGATTGACTTGATTTTTGAGATCTAAGCCCACGATGGAATGGTGCATCTGACTGATGGGGTAGATGTTCGAAAAGCATCACAGCGGGGCCCACACAGCTCAACCACAAGGCAGTACCTCTTCCCTATATATATATATATATATATATATATATATATATATATATATATATATATATATATATATATATATATATATATATATATATATATATATATATATATATATATATATATATATATATATATATATATATTCCCTTCATCCAAGTCTGTAGGACATATTCAAGATGTTGGATGTCAAATAATGATTACATTGGGCCCTAGGGGTTTTTAACAATGGACATTCAATCACTACTTTTTTCCCATGGTGTGGTCCACCTAAGATTTAGATCTACCTCATTTTTGTATTCAAGCTCTAAAATTATATTTTAAAATGGATGAACGGCATGGATAAAATACATATATAATGGTGGGTCCACATAGCACTGACCACTAGCCACTTGATGGCAGCGTCTCTAGCCAAACGACGTCCTTTTTCTAAATGCACAAATATCAATTATCTTATCCATATGAAAGGTGGCCTTCAGAGTGATGGTGTTTGATCAAACTAATTAATGGCCATGATTGTCTAATTTATATTGTCACGCCCCAAAATTTGATTACAGAGTGTGTACCCTCAGACCCAAGTTTCGGTTCGTAAATCAAGTACAAGGTGTACTAACTTAATTCTTTAATCGGTTTGATCGCATGTGATATTTACTTTCAATATAAAGTCCACCATAATCTCAATCGCACATGCATCATACTTAACACCAATTAATTAAGCATATATAAATCTTGACAACCCTTAAAATAAAATAAACGTTAAAATTATTCATTTATTATGACATTATACTATAATGGTGTTTATTCCATACTAACATTGTTCCAAAGAAATAAAGCTAAATAATTTCTTAAAGTCTCAAAATAAATACCACTGCATTATATGATAATCAAACTATACTAACAAAATTAAACATATAATTAAAAATTTTCTAATGCCGCCACTTCATCTTCAGATAAGTATGACCATGTTTCAGGTGGGTCATATTCAGGTATGGTAAATCCTTTCGGTTCTTGCGCCACGCCATTTGTTAATGGCTCCTCTGTACAGTTTTTCCATCAATAAAAATATAAGCTGGCCAAGCTTAGTGATATAACCCAGCATGGTTCATAATCACAGTAATTAAAATAATACATAAAAACATGTATAATGATATGAATGTAAAATGATGTATGAATGAATCAGATGGGATAATCGTCCATCTGCTTAAGTTGGAGATCGTCAACCCGCATCCACCCGTTGGGTTGGCTGTTACTTTTCAATAGGCTTGGGCATAGCCCACATTTGATAACGCTCTACCAGGATCGACATTTCTTCCAAGGAGGGCCCCTAAGATCGACCGTGCATTATGCAATGTAATGAATGATGGATGATATCTAAATGCATATTTTTCATATTAGGCATAGTTGTCTCCATTAGATATTCACATATAAATTTTTTTGTACATCTATCATATCAAAATATTCAAACCAGTAAATCAATCATACAATCACAATTATTTATTTTAATTTTAATGAATTATGAGACAAGTTGGGTCACTCATCTAAGTTTGGTAGTATTGACTCTCCAATGTGATTAGGTTGATTTGAATTCTGAGTTCCTATTAATTTTATCAACGATATTATTATTCATTTATTTTTATTACATGGTGGGGTCCACCTTTGATTAACATCCTAAGTGGTCAGATCCAAAATAAATAAATAATTAAATTTTATATTCTATTTTTTCTTCTTTTTAAGATTATAAAATTGAATGAAAATTACTTGATCGGGGTGGCCTATCGGATGCTCAGATTATTCAGATTCTTGAGGTCTTGTTATGTTTTACCTCGATGCATTGGAGGAGTGGTGTGGATCTAACCACACATTCACTAATAACCCATCTCGACCTTCTACACCAAGTAATACCAATACTTGCGCAAAATATCTAAGATTCCTTTATCAAACACTTCTAGATCTAACTAATGTGGCCCATCTGATGGTTAGATTGATCTGAATATTAGAGCCCTTGTATATTTTGGCCTCATGAATCATATGATCCGTACAAATCTAATCTAATTTGATCAGATGCACACAAACTACAATTACATAATTTTAGATTCGTATCACCTTTAAAGGGCATCCACCCATAATTCAATATAATGAACATGTGACCAATCCACATTGTTCATTGCATTCACTGAATCAAATTATATTAAATATATAAAAATATTAAAAGGAGGACAATATACATACTCGATCTAAGCACTCCAAAATTCTCTTTCTCCCTTTCTCTATTATTGCATGTAGCTTTTTTTATTTATTAAATATTTAAATTTGACTAGAAGTCTTTTATTCTTGAGAGATGCGGAGAGGGATATTTAAATTTGGTTTTAACTCTTTTATTCTTCAGAGATGGGGAGAGGAATATTTAAATTTGACTAGAACTCTTTTATTCTTAAGAGATGCGAAGATAAGATAGATTTAAATTAAATATAAAATAAAGATAAGATTAAAAAAAAATCTTTTATTATTATTAGTGAATTTCACGGCCCTTACATTCTACCTCCTTAAAAGAAAAATTTCATCCTCGAAATTTACCTGAAACTACTGCTCAAAGAGATGAGGATATTTCTCACGAATTTCTCTTTCCTGCTCCGAAGATGCTTCATCTACTTCATGATGACTCCATAAAATCTTGACTAAATGCACCGTCTTAGTGCGTAACACGTGCTCCTTACGATCCAGTATTCGAACTGGTTTCTCCACGTAAGATATATCTTCCTATAAATCGAGATCTTACAAGTCAATTACATGAGACTCATCCCTCTTATACTTCCGTAGCATCAATATATGAAAAATATTATAGACATTAGTCAACTGAGGAGGTAATGCAAGTCGATATGCCACTGCTCCTATCCGCTCTAATATTTCGAATGGTCTGATAAAACGTAGTGCGAGTTTTCCCTTAGTACCAAATCGCATTAATCCCTTCATGGGGAAAACCTTCAAAAACACGTGGTCTCCTACTGCAAACTCTATATCTCATCTTCGATTGTTGGCGTAGCTCTTTCAACGACTTTGGGCAGCTTGTAGTCGCTTTCGAATAATTTCAACTTTTTCAGCAGCTTCTTGAATAACATCTGGCCTAATTAAACATTTCTCACCTACTTCGGCCCAACAGTTAGGTGCTCGGCAAGGACGTCCATACAAGACTTCGTACGGAGCCATACCAATGCTTGCTTGGTAATTATTATTGTAGGAGAATTCAACATAATGTATGTTGTCATCCCAGCTTCCCTTGAAATTCAGAGCGCATGCACGTAACAAGTCTTCTAATATTTGGTTCACACGTTCTATCTGTCCATTAGATTGTGGATGATAGGCTGTGCTGTAGTCTATAGTCGTACCCATAGCTTCCTGTAGACTTGTCCAGAATCGCGAAGTAAAACGTGGGTCTCGATCCGATACAATAGAACTAGGGACACCATGAAGTCTCACTATTTCCTTGATGTATAGCTTGACGAGTTCCTCCATTGAATAATTGATACATATAAGAATAAAGTGCGTTAATTTGGTCAGTCGATCGACAATTATCCAAATCGAATCGTGCTTCTTCTGCGTCGTAGGAAGACCGACTATAAAGTCCATAAAAATACAATCTCACTTCCACTCAGGTACTTTCAGAGGCTGCAATAAACCTGATGGGTTTCAATGATCCGCCTTTACCTGCCGACATACAAAACATCTCGACATATAATCGGCGATTTCTCTCTTCATATTCGACCACCAAAATGATCGTTTCACACTATGATACATCTTTGTGCTTCCCAGGTGAATTGTAAACTTAGTTCGATGCGCATCATTTAAAATCTCGTCTTTGAGATCTGGAATATTAGGCATACAAAGTCGACCTCGATATCGAATTCCTTTATTGTCCCCTATACTCCAATCTGAAGTCTTACCATTTTGATACTTGACTATCATTTTTAAAAACTACTCATCATTCGTTTGAGCTTCAATTATTCGCTCCATAAGAGTCCATTTTACTATAATGTTACATATATGAATCTTCTTTTCTTGAAAATTCAATCGAATATCAAACTCTTTAATGAAATTCAACATTTTCCATTCGTGTACCATTAAGCTGGCTACACTCTTTTGTTTATATTCTTTTCTACTCAAAGCATCAACAACCAGATTAGCCTTACCTGGATGATAGGACAACGAAAAATCATAATCCTTGAGAAATTCCATCCATTTTCTCTGCCTCATGTTCAAGTCTTTCTGAGAGAATAAATACTTCAAACTCTTGTGATCTGTATAAAGCTCGAACTGTTCTCCATATAGGTAATGCCGCCAAATCTTCAATGCAAATACAATCGCACCGAACTCTAGGTCATGGGTTGGATAATTACGCTCATGGAGTTTAAGTTGCCTCGATGCATATGCGATCACCTTGCCCCCTTGAATTAATACACGACCTAGACCTTTAGTTGATGCATCGGTGTAAACTTCAAATACTAACCCATTCGTCGGGAGGGTTAGAATGGGAGTTGAGGTTAAAAGTTGCTTCAGTTCAGTAAAAGCTTCTTCACACTTTTCAGTCCACTTGAAGGGCACTCCTTTTCAAGTTAAACTCGTTAGCGGTCCGACAATCTTCGAAAAATCCTTAATAAACCTTCTATAAGATCTAGCGAGCCTAAGAAAGCTTCTAACTTCTGACACACTTGTGGGCTGTTCCCACTTCAACACAGCTTCAATCTTCATAGGGTCCACTTCAATACCTTTTTCTGCAACAATATGCCCAAGAAATTTAACACTCTCCTTCTAGAACTCACATTTAGAAAACTTAGCATATAACTGATTTTCTTTTAGAGTCTGCAACGCCGTCCTTAGATGTAGCTCATGCTTTTCACTGGTCTTCGAGTAAATCAGTATGTCATCAATGAACACGATGATAAAGTTATTCAGATAAGGCTGAAACACTCTATTCATCAGGTCCATAAACATTGTAGGTGCATTGGTCAACCCGAACGACATGACTAAAAATTAATAATGACCATAACGCGTTCTGAAAGCAGTTTTACAGATATCCTCTTCTTTAACACGTAGTTGGTGGTAACCTGATCTCAAATCGATCTTAGAAAAATATTGAGCTCCTTTCTGCTGATCAAACACATCATCTATACGGGGTAATAGATACTTATTTTTAATCATCATCTGATTTAAGCGGCGATAATCAATACACAACCGTTGAGTGCCATCCTTTTTATTTACAAAAAGTACTGGCGCACCCTAAGGAGAAGTACTTGGTTGAATAAATCCTTGGGACCTCAATTCTTCCAATTGCTCCTTCAGTTTCTTCAGTTCAATAGGTGTCATACGATATGGAGACATAGATATTGGTGCCGATCCTGGTAAGAGATCGATACCAAAATTCACTTCTCGCCGAGGTGGTAGTCTTGGTATATCCTGAAAAACTTCAAGATATTCCTGCACAACCGGAATCAAATCCACTGTCATTTCTTATTTCTCATTACCAATCAATGTCATAACACGCTTGATCTTCTCATGCTTCTTCTTCCCTTGAATCATAAATAGTTCTCTTCCTGACATTGCAAAGGTAATCATCTTCACATAATAATCCAATGTCGCATGATTTCGAGTAAGCCAATCCATTCCGAGAATAACATCGTACCCTGCTATACTCATTTCTATTAAATTAGCTAATATAATAATATTGCATATCATAAGGGGAATAGATTTATATATTTTGTTCAAAATAACTGACTCGTCGATGGGGAATTCTACGAAAATTTGCTTATCGAGGACTTTTGACTTCAATCTTAACCGATATATTAACGACGATGAAATAAAAGATAAAGTAGATCAAGAATCAAATAACACAAAAATCGGAATACCATGCGTTTCGATCATAACTTCCACAATGTTATTATTTTCTTTTAGATTCTTCTTAGATGAAATGGAATAAACCTGTGCACGTGGTGGCTATTGCCTGTTGGGATGATTCCCTTGGCCTTGAGGAACCAATGAAGATGATCAATTTTGCTGATTCTGCTGTGGTCGGGGCGGTTGGGTATGTGCTGCTTGCGATATCTGACTTATTTGTTGAGATGATGCTGGAAGTTGCAATCGCAGTGGTATCTGTTGAAGAGGCGTTATACTCATATCTCTCATCTTAGTGCACACCTGAGCCATGTGTCCATACTTACCACCGTACGCACATTTTTTTGAAAAATAACGTTCTTGGGTTCTCGGTGTTGATGATTGAATTTCTATTTTGGGTTTCTTCTTTGGTGGTTGGTGTTGGGTAGGTGTCGGCCTATTTCTGTGTCCTGTTTCTTTTATCTGCACCCGAGATTTGAGAAATCTCTCTGTATCTTGTTCTGCTCGTAAGGCTTTATCGACTACTTCCGAGTATTTCTTCACATCCATGCAACAAAATTTTGTTCTGATGTTATATCTTAACCCTTTTTCAAAATTTGTAATCTTATAATCTTCGTCTTCCATTACTTTTGACACATATCCTGCTAATTCAACAAATTTTGCTTCATACTAGGATACTGACATGGAACCTTGTTCTAGCTTTGAAAATTCCGCCATCTTTTGGATGCAGTACGCTTTAGGAAAATATTTCTCACGGAACTTTTCCTGAAATTCTTTCCAGGTCCACGCATGATTAGCTGGAACCATTCTCTTTGCAGCTCTCGACCATACATCGGCTTCGCCTTGAAGAAGAAAGGACGCCAGTCTAACTTTCTGATCATTAGGGCAATTCATAGCTTCTAGTATTTTCTCAATCTACTTCAACCAATCTTCTGCTATTGATGGGTCAGATGCACCCTTGAATACGGGTGGTCGTAACTTTGTAAACCTTTCAAGCAAATCTACCTCACGAGGCTGATCAAACCTTAGTGAAGATGTGTTCCGTTGATGTTGGGGTGTCTGATTTAAGGTAGTTAACTTGTCCCACGGAATGATGAACTATTCCTGCTATTGTTTTAGCATTCCTGCCATTTGTGCTACCAACCCAAAGGCAGGATCCCACGACTGAACATTTGTTCCTGCGAGGTTAGCTCGAATAGTGGTTGGGGATAATGGGAGTTGCGTACTAGGTCCAACATTTGCCATATTAACTAGAGGAGGAGGCGGTGGAGAAGCTTGCCCTGCTTCATTGACTTCATTCTCTTCTTTCTTATCAGGAGCTGTTCCAGATTCTTCCAGAATATGAGGATTTGGTAAAGGAGTATTTGGGAGAGGTACGCTTACGGATGGTATTAAATCATGAATATTACGCGTCTTCTTAGGGGCCATAACTCCTATAAGATGAATTATTAATAATTCAGTGGACTTTATAGATTCTTTAATTCATATTCAATATTATAGAAATACCTTTGTATCACTAACAAAGGAAAAATCTACAAATCATCAAGTTAGTAGTGCTACATTATGAACAAACCAGTTTACTATCCGTGGCTACTATTCCAATCATTAGTTTATATAGTTAAAAATTTCAAATATATCTCAAATTTTTTTTGAAAGTTTTAACATGAGTATAGAACATTTTCACAAACTTTTAGCTCAATCAGACAACCACAAAATTTTCAAAAATTATTGCAATCAGACTTGTTTAGATTTAGATGATTTTTAACTAGTCCTCACTAATTCCTAGAATCTGTATAATATCTGTCATATTTAAATTATTAAATTATTTTTTATTAAATTTAGACTTCTATGTCTACAATTAGGATTTTGAATCACCTGGATTGGAGTTATATTTATTTAGTTACATTTTTTTAAAGACAGGTGATTTCTACTGTTCATTGATGTCTGGCAGTACATTACAACTTAAATTATATTAAAATTTGTTCAAATGTCCAGATTTACGTCTCCAATGAATATAATTATATAAATAAGTTAAATTTTCACTTTACATAATAATAAATGAATTATAAATCAAAAGCAATTGACAACACTAAAGTAAATGAGTATGGTCAGAATTTGGGATGTCCGACTATCTATTTTATATATAAAAAATTATATGATTTATCATTTTCCCCATCACATCTTAAATCAAGCCATATTGGACTTTGCACATTCCTTATACACTCACAAGGCTTACACCCATTTATGCTTTCATTTTGTTTTTGTTTGTTTTATACTTTGCTAACCCAAGTATAACACCCTAAAAATCAACACTCGTGTATCTACATTCCGATCCCGAATTCCCAAGTGTTAATATTATAAAATGCATATGTGTTTTCATTTGAATCTACATTTATTTTACACACAAACAATCAAAGTAAAACATTTTAACCTAGAGGAACCCAAGCGAGGTAGAAATAGCAAGATCAAAAATTATAGGACTAATACTTAAAAGTTACAGTTCTAAAAGTTATAACCACCCATGTGAGAATTATACAAAATATAATAATTACAATAGAATTTGAAGATTCATTTGATAATTTTTGTCTTAAATGCAACGAAGCCATGGATTTTCTCTAGTTAGAATCAACGTGTCAAACTCGTTGGGCTATGAGAAACTTTACTGAGTCCACATGACTGGTTAGAAATTTGTGTCTCACAGCCCAGTTAGGACTGGGCAAAAACAAGGTGCTATTACACCTAATCCATAGCTCAAGTGGTTGACTGAATGAAAGATACCTCATTTCAACAGGGAACTTCGTATCAATTCCCTAGTGGGGGAGACTAACCGTGAAGTGTGAACTACCTGTGGGTGTCCTTACAAGCTAACAAAAAAAAAAAAACCCGGGGGTTTACTCTATACGTACAAAGAGTATGATATTCTGTAACCGTGCACCACCACTTATAAACGGCATACCGCACCTTGATCTGGACTGAACACTCAAAATCGTGGCATCCAACCGTCCAATTTGTCTTTACTTAGATGCCCCACCGAACAGGTTACCCCAACTGTCCAATATGTGGACACTAAATGGACAGTTAAAATGACAATTCTCAACGGTCAAAATTAAACAAAGAATGATCCACTAAATAATCATACATTACGAGACACTAACCAATCTGATGTAGGATCCCTGGTCCATACACTGAGGGTCCCATGATTTGTAGGGCCGGGATTTATGTATATGTATGCCACGTGTACGCAGGGTGCATTTCTTGGAAAGTCAATTCTCTATGTTTGGTCTGAAACATGGTGAATCAACTGATCCGGGGCTCTAAAATAGACGGTCCAGTAATCCTTGGGCTAATCCCATTTTCAAGATACCAACTATAAACCAAGGTTTCAAGTACTCTACAAAACCGATAGGCATCGCCGGATGTATCCGTACCGTCGTATCCGTCCGATACAGTGTCTACGGTGAATGATACCATACGCCAAAACCAAATTTCAACCATAGTATGAACTTGAACGGGCTTAACCCATGTGCAGGATTTTGGCCTTGCACGGCCTTAGTTCATTAAGGGACGGTTTGGCTAGTGGTCGGTGTTATGTAGGCACCACTGTTATGTATGTGTTTT